>JAFFSR010000355.1:3242500-4442500 GCA_017163975.1 Anastatus disparis
TATAGCTTGAATTTTAGGGTCCGATGTTGGTTCTATTATATTACGAAGTAAGAGCATAAATTTGCGATGCTTAGTGTCTTTTTTTGGAACTAAGACTGATCTTTCACCTACTCGATTCGAGGGCAATATTTCGCAGAAAATGCAATTATTAATTTTTTTCGTGCGGCTTTTCCTGTTACTAAAATTAAAAATTATTAAATATAGAATTATTTACATAATATATAACACTTTAAAATTACTAATAATTAATATTTAAATTCGTGATATTTAAGGAATAAAACAATACATGTTTATCTTCCATATTCCGTTTTAAAATATTTACTTTTGAGTTTCTAATTAATTATTAGTAATTTAAAGTTAATATATATATATATATATTATATGATTTACATTATATTCATCAACTGTTGAAAATTGTAACACAATTTAATGAATTTTACGTTAATAGGTATTAATTATATTGAAGTTTTCCGCTCCTAACGTCGCTCGGTTGAATTTTCTTTTATTATATTATTATGTATGAATAACTAATTTTAAGTAAATAAGAATTAATTAATTAAAGTTAATTTTGAGTACTAAATAAAATTAAAAATAATTTGATGAAAAATAATATAAAAATATATGTACACATGTGCTTAAAGTAAAAAAGCGTATAATTTATTCCATCAAGTGACTATTTCTCAATCTACTTCCATAAGAAAAACAAAGATAGTACGATATTTGATATAAATAAACTGAGAACTTATAACTGAGTAACAACTATAATTTCCAGACCTTAATATATGACCATGAATTTGAATTATAAAATTAATTTATAAGCGAAACATGCTTAAAAGAAATTCGTGTTGATTTCTAATAAAAATATCTTCACAAGTGTATTTTATATATATGAAATACGAAATTTAAATAGAAAAAATCATAAGATTAAAATACACTATTTAAGTTAATTTTGAATTAGAATATTTCGGATTAAAAAATAACTATTTGCAATTGCTTAGCAATCCTTTTCACATCTAATATAAAATTTTAATGACATACATATATTACAAAGTGTATGTATCACAAGTAAGGTTTGTATATCATAAATATTATAATTTTAAGAAATTTCTCGATATTAATAAATTATTAATTTAAATAATTAAATATTTTTTCATTGATGACAAGTAACCTTTTAAATATAGTTAAAATAATACTATAAATGTAATTCAAAAAACATTTTTATCAAAATAAATTTCAACGCTATAATTAATAAAATAAACATTTTCATTCAACTACAATCAATTGTAATGATTATTTTTTTAATGTATATATTAAATAATAATAATTTTATTTGATGAACAGTTATATAAATATTATATATTTATAATCGTATGACTAAATTTATTAAATTAAAATTTTATCCAGTTATCATTCAGAGAATAAAGTATTTAAATTAGTTTTCATGAAAATATATTATTCAAAAAGTTACTTGTTAACAATTTTTTATAAATAACATACATTTAACCTTAATTACATTTTCATTCGTACACATGTTAGTATTTAAATAATTTGTCATTTATATAAAAATTGTTTACAATTTTTATATAAATAAACAATAAACTAACATTTTAATAAAAATCTTGCATTGAATGTTATTAAAAATAATTTACAAGACAATGGATTTTCTTTGAACGATTTTAATTTACCTAACATATGCACATTTATAGAAGAAGATAATAATCAAACAATTTTAAGAGGAGGCTGTATCATTCTGTCCTTGTCTAATCTAAATTTTCGTTATTATAAATAAATAAAATATTTTCATAGAAAAGTAAGACAACCGCCCAATAGAGCAAAAAGACAAGCAAACGATCTTTTTCAATGAAAAATATGAAATTTTTATTATTTTTCGAGTGAAGTCTGAAACGGAAAAACAATCGAACTTGATTGAGTTGATTTGACTGTTTTTTCGTTTCAGACTTCACTCGAAAAATAATAAAAATTTCATATTTTTTCATAGAAAAGAATCGTTTGCTTGTCTTTTGCTCTATTGGGCGGTTGTCTTACTTTTCTATGAAAATATTTTATTTATTTATAATAACGAAAATTTAGATTAGACAAGGACAGAATGATACGACCGCCTCTTAAATCATAATAATAATATTCTTAATGAATTAGAAATGAAAATAAATTCTTTGAATTACAAACAAAGGCAAATATTTAACTCTCCTATAAAAAGTTTAAACGACCAAAGTAAAGAAAAATATATTTTTATAGATGGACCAGGTGGAAGTGGAAAAAGTTATTTACTTAACGTTCTAATAGTTCATTTTAAATATCATACTATATATTATTCATGTGTAGCTTGGACAGCTATAGCAGCAAATTCATTAGTCGATGGAAAAACCGTGCATACAACATTTAAACTACCGTCAAGAGGCCGCTGGAGTAAATTAATTAATTAATAATGAAATTAATTTTGATGCTTTTTTTTCAAAAAAAGTTTGACATACTTACAAAATCATGAGTGAGGCTAGAGAATTAATTTGTTCTCGGTAGAAAAAATATTGTTTTTTACTGTACGAGTTGCGGACAACTATTGATTTCTAGTAATAACTAATAGTTTTTCCAAAAACCTACAATTTTTTATTAGAAAAGGATAGAGAGATACAATGTCCTCTTAAATATAACAGATTGTACAACTTGTAATGTTAAGCCTTATTCTGCAGAAAGAAAACTAAGGAAATACAAATAATTATTTGGGATAAAATATCCATGACTTCAAAATTTGCTTTTGAAGCAGTTGATCGTCTTTTTTAAGATTTATGCGATGTAAACTAACCTTTTGGTGGTAAAACTGTAATTGCATCAGGAGATTTCAGGCAAACATTACCAATTGTACGACATGGAAGCCGTATGAACATTATTGAAAATTAAGTTTAATTTAGTTTACTATGGCAGAATTTAGAGCTCAAAATATAGAGTCAAAGTAAATATAAAATTCCAAAAAATATTGGGCTTAGAAAAATATAGAGCCAAGAATACATAAGAATAAAAAAAATAAGATTTAAAGAAATATTGGGTTAAAAAAATGTAGAGCTCAAGTAAAATAAGAATAAAAAAAATATTGGGATAAAAAAAATATAAGAATCATAGAGCCCGATAATATATAAGAATCGAAAAAATATTGGACCCATAAAATATAGAGCCCAAGAAAATATAGTCAAAAAAAAATATGGGGGCTAAAAAAAATTAGACCCAAAAAATATTGGTCCTAAAAAAATATAGAGCCCGATAATATATAAGAATCGAAAAAAAATATTGGGCCCATAAAATATAGAGCCCAAGAAAATATAAAGTCAAAAAAAAAAATGGGGTCCAAAAAAACATAAGACCCAAAAAATATAGAGCCCAAAAAACTGTAGAGACCAAAAAAATATAGGGCGCAAGAAAATATAGGGCCCAAAAAAATATAAAGTCAAAAAAAAAATATGGGGTCCAAAAAAACATAAGACCCAAAAAATATAGAGCCCAAAAAACTATAGAGACCAAAAAAATATAGGGTGCAAAAAAATATAAGGCCCAAAAAAATATAAAGCCCAAAAAAATATAGAGACCTAAAAAATTTTGGGCCCAAATAAATATAGGGTGCAAGAAAATATAAGGCCCAAAAAAATATTGGGCCAGAAAAAATATAAAACCCAAAAAAATATGACCTAAAAAGATGCTTATGACTAATGAGAACTAATTATATAGGGCCCAATAAAAAATTGCTACTCTCATCACCAAAAGATTAGACATATTTAACAAATGCGGAGAACCGGAGAACCGGAGAACCGGAGAAAAGGAAAAAAAAGTGGTTTTACTTTAATATAGGATGAGATAGGATTATTATGAAAGTAAATTCTTACCATTACAAAATTAATGTGTAAATGTATTTGGTAAAGGAGCAACATACATCTTTTCTTTCAAGTCCATAAAAATGCAAGGTTTTACAATGTCATTGGTCTTTATAGAAATATTTTCCATGATACTAATAACCTCTCTTATAGCACTAGCATAGACATTTGATCTAGTTTTAATAACTTGACGTATAGTGAGTTCTTCTTTCTCTCAAAACTCAAAGTAATACCAGAACACTGCGGGTAAATTTTCTGTTCCAAAACTTGTATTGAATGTTGAAGGTTTAGACTTCTAATGATTTGTAAAATGACGCCTTTGGCACAATTAATTGCTCTCAATAAATTATGATTGGCTGATACGAATGCAAAGGCTGAATGTGCCCATAAAGGCCCCCAATTATAAAAGCTTTTAACAATATGCAGCAACTGGTGTATATTTTATGGCATAGACTTAATATCATAAATATCTTCTGCTTCGGAAACAAACTTATGTAACATTTCATTGGCTCTATTTAGTTCTTGATAAGAAATTTCCGTACTCAACAATATAAACCAACTTTCTACCAATAATGCAAAATGTTGTAAAATTCTCTTATTTCTAAAAACAGTACTAAATATAGGGATACTATAAAAAAGGAGCCAATTCTGCCATTCCATTGCTTTCCACTGAGCTCGTTTAGATAAAGGTCTGGATAACCTTTGTATTTGGTGAGGCGCTTTGATTGACTGTAAAATCTGACCCATGTAGGTGATATCATGCATTGTTAAATACTTTAAAACAGATTCAGTAAGTTGCTTTGCCACTCCAGTTAAGTAACAATGCATGTAATCGGGCACGAATCTTTCTATAATATCGAAACATCGTAAAGTAAGAAGTGGTGATGCATTTTTAACTCCAAAAATGGTAACTCCTTTTTTAACTGCTTTTTTTTGTATATTGAATCGTTTCATACTTATCTCTTTCATTTGGAGGTGGAATAATGTATGGATAACGCATAGATCCACCATGGTAAAGTCCTCGATGTAAACACCAATCACATCCGTATTTTGCGTTGAATTAATTGGTACCATTCATTGGTGCTCGTGCCACAGTATCCACGCATGCAACAAGAGGAAACACTTTAATTTTACGTTCTTGGCTGCTTATTTTACATGAAATTCCTTTTATTGTCAGATAATTCATGTTTTCAACAAAATTTATTACATTTAACATTTAAAAATATCATCAAATCAGGTTTACTTATTCCAAACCATAGGCCACAAACTATTGTACTTTTTAGTCTATCTTAGATAGGTATTTCATTTGGCATTAGATATATTGGCCAAATGGATACAGTCGATGACTTGAAAACTGGTGCTCCATCTGAATTAAATATCATGGTTACATAAAAAAAATATCACTGTCTCTTAGATTTTTAACGGAATTTCTGTAAAGTTTCCCATCGCAAATATCACTGATGTAACCTTTTTTATGCCTTCTTTGTGCTACAATATACTTATAATATTTTTCATGAGTTTCTAAAATATCTTGTACGCTATCACAAATATCTATCATAGCAAAGTAGCTTTTATTAGACGGGTTTAACACATCAACTTCGATGTCACAAATATCACATTGAACTGATCCATTTAATTCCTCAAATATCCCCAAGTACTTGTAGCAAAATGGACATACAGCGTGTAATGTGTAAGTATTAGGTGCATTACACAATTTATCCAGTCGATACGTAGATTCCGGTAAATAGCGTTTACCACAGATTGAATTGACAAATTTTAATAAATTTGTTATACCAGTTATCGGTAATCTGTTATTCAGTGAATATTTTAAGGATATTAAAAATAATTCTGCTGGGCTTCTATGACTATTAATAGTAATTGATTTAAAAAATTGAGACTCATTGAATGTATCATTTTTCTCATTGAGTCCTTCCAAAATTTCAAAAAATTCTTCATCACTACTGCATTTATAAGTACTTGGATTATAGTTTGAAAGACTTTCCTGTAAAGTAATATGTATATGTTTAGAAAGTTAAATTGTAAATATGAAAATAACAATATTAAGAAATTTTCCTTGTATAAAGGACACTATCATTGAAAAATCATTCACTTACATATTATTAACAGGCACCCAATAATTTTCTTGATTCTGCAAGAAAAATAAAAATCCATAAATATTACTCGAATATAAAACTATTATTGTACTAAGAGCATGCTTATACATTATTTTATAAATAAAAACAAAAAGATATACATACCTCAACTCCTCTGATTCTTGATTTAATTTTTCTGATTGCATAGTCTGTTAAAGGTAAATTACTGTATAAATATTTCTTCTTCTTGATTTTACTCATTATTATAATGCAAATTGCTTTACAAATACAGGTTAGATATCTATAAACTGTTTATTGTTACTATTTGTAGGCTTTGCTCACAATGGCTGTATATATTAATAAATAGTTCTACTCTGAAATCCGAATAATAGAAACCTACACGTTAAATCTTGAATATTCAAATTGTAAAGATCTAATCAACAATAGGATACACCGCCACAGAGTAAATAAAGTCACAGACCCTTATGAAGTAAATATTTTAATATAAAATTGATAATGCAGTGAGCTAAAGAAAAATAAATAACATATTAAAGCAAATATTTAATCAACATTGACTTAAAATTATAACAAATTTTTCCCTGTTAACGAACACATGCAATTTCATCCCAATAATCAGAACAATGAACCAATACAACGGTTTTGTAAGTTTCAACTTGATCAACAATCTTAAGTGCTCCACCAAAAATATACTTTATATGTTACAATTAATCTCTGAATAATAATATCGCATTTTCCAATATTTTCTAATTTTTTCCATACTTATGTTTTTGACAATCTGATTGAAAACAAATTTTATTAATAATGTTTTATAATAATAAATGCATAGTATAATTACTAATATAAATAACTTCAGACTTATGGAAATGAAAATGCTTAGTACTTTTACGTTGCTTTACCTTGCACTATATATGTTGATATACAGTTGTACTCAAAAACAGCAACGGAAGCAACCTTGATATTGAATATTAAGTATGTCGATAAAATTCGTATTTCACTACTAAATTGGAATAATATAATCAACAATAATATACACTGTCAGGTTCTGTATTAGATGAAGATGGTCAATACTAGATATACTACAGTCATTGGTAAAAAAATTATGTTTCTCGCTTTATACTAAATTGAAATTCTAAAAAATATAATTAGATATAATATAATACATTTATAATACGTATTATATTCTTTTTTCTCAATAAGACAATATTTTAAAAATAAATTGTTGTCCAGCAATTGTATTTTGAAAATCAAGTCAAAGTCAAAATAAGTTTCAAATGATATTAATTTTACACTAAACCTTTATTATTTAAATTGAATTTTAAACTAAATCTTAAAAATATTTTTATAACAATATTATTTACTTACATTATAATTGTATTTCAATCTAACCTATTCTTATTCATTACTTTTTAACTCCAAAATTAAAGCCAAAGCAACAGCAACCTTTATTGTATTAAATTCAACCTTGACTTTAATATCTATATATATTTTATTTCAATATTTCAAATATCTTTGGAATATTACGAAAATTCAATTTATAAACGTTATCACACGCACACAAATATTTGCGCTATTGAACTCGCGTACGTATCCAAATGTTAACGCCGCTGCCGCCAAGCACAAAACATCCGCCGGGTCTGCTGGGATTAAGAATTTCGCACACATGTATACTTTTCGCATAAAGAGGTGTGCACATGAAAAAGCTAGTAGGTGGCGGTGGCGGTTAACTTTCTTTCAATATTTCAAATATCTTTGGAATATTACGAAAATTCAATTTATAAATGTTATCGCACGCACACAAATATTTGCGCTATTGAACTCGCGTACGTATGCAAATTTTAACATTGCTGCCGTCAAGCACAAAACATCCGCCGGGTCTGCTGGGATTAAGAATTTCGCACACATGTATACTCTTCGCATAAAGAGGCATGCACATGAAAAAACTAGTAAGTGGCGGTGGCGGTTAACTTTCTGGTGAGATTACACGCAATCTTAAAATCTTAATCACTCTTAATCTGCCTTGTGATTAGGTGATCGATCCTATTCGTCGGTGTATCTTTATTTGTGCAAGAGTAGTAACTCTATAAATAGCTTTTTGTTTTTTCAGGCTATCCCTTCTACAATTTCGTAAGTTTCTTGGAAAACATATTTTATAACTAAAAAAAAATTTTCTTTTTCAAGTTTTCTTTTTTTATTTGCACGAGTTTCTTGAAGAATATATATTTCAACAAACACATTTTTTTGCGTGCTGAATTTATATACGTAGTATTATATTAACTATTAAAAATAATTTTAAATGATGGCAAATGAAGAATTTAGTGTCCCAAAAAAAATTTGTGATAAAATAAAATTTGCAGAAGTTTTTTCAAAAGACAAAGTGAGAAAAATTGTCCCAATATATTTTATAAAAAATAATCGTTATAATGAAGACAGCATTATGCCACAGTATCATGATGATTTCGTAAGAAATTATAAATACTATGTAAAGTGGTATTTTTGTGGTTTGAAGGGAGATTGTTGTCATGAAGCCCATGAACATCCATTTTATATGTATCCAGGATACATTTTTTACTTAAGAGGTAAATATATATTATTATACAATATTAAAAATACGAGATTTTCACATTGTGAATAGTCAGGATTCGCGTCAAATGATTTTTTTTTACTTAAACAATAACAATTTAATCTATTTTAAATTTAATTTATATAATTATAATGTTATTGTTTAAAATTGAAATTTATCATTACTTTATACTATGATAACATTTGAGTGTCTCAAATTACTTAAAAAAAAATTCTGTAAAAGATTTAAAAGAAAAAAAATTACATTTTTTCTGTAAAAATAAAAATAAACCTCTTAAAATTTTAAATAGTGAAATATTTAAAGTCAAAGATTCTTGATTATTATCCATTTTTACATTTAGTTCAATATTTTACTCTTATTAAATCTGTAATCTTTAATATATTGAATTTTTCATAAGATGAACTTGAAGTTTTTAAATTGTAAGTTATTTTTAAACCGTGAAATGCGCCACTTTCTAATGAGTTTGATTGGTTGAATCTTAACCTAAATTAACCCGTGCAAACGACGTTTAATGTTCTGTTGTATTGAAAAGATAAAAGCTAGAATAAAGTAACAAAACCTAGTGATAGATCTCAATGATAAAAGGTATTAAAAAATAAATAAATACTCAATTTTATTTTATTATATTAGTGTCAGTCGAAGACATAGTCAGAAATGTCAATTGCATCCAAGGAAACGTAATAGATTACCAAATAAGAAATATGAACCAGCATCGACGTCTACTTCGAATACAAATAGTACTGAATCAAAAACTGAGATGACTATAAAAAAAAAAACAAATGGTACTTTTTAAATTAATTCTTAATATGTTTTGTTAGTATTCAAATTTTGTGTTATGTCAAATTTTAATGTATGTTCAAGTGACTTTTTTATTTATTCAGAATACTAAGGTTGTTCAAGACAGACAGTGAAAATCTCTTAAAGAAAAAAATATTAATATTATCAAAAAATTGGACAACGCTTATAAAGTACCTATTTTCAACGAGTCAGATAGAAATGATGAAAATAATTTAGTAAATTCTAAGGATAATATCTACTCTACTAATACTGAAAATAATGATGTTTTCATAAAAAAAGTGAATCCACGTTCTTCAAAACAAATGCAGGTAACCTAGTTATTTATTTATATAGTTAAATTGCTTTTATGAAGCTATTGGTTTTTAACAGCTGCCAAGTTTAAACTTATTAGATTGTATATTAAGTTTATTAATGATATAAATTTGTTGAAAAGATAAATAGTTAATGTAAATATTATTCATGTATCTACAAATATATTAACAAAATATTCATACTAATTTGAAAGCTCATTTCAAGTTATGCATAATTAAATTAGTTTTTAAATATGAAAAGTTATACGAGTAACATATTGACATATTAACATTTTTTAAATATTTCATGTGAATATTATTAAACTTTAAAATAGTTGTATTGAATTTAAAATTTGTTTCATTTACTAAATTTTAAAAATATTCAAAATTAAATAAAAAATTATTTTAGTTGAATGAATTTGGTAAAAGTGACCAAGTATCAGCAACTTATTCTTTAAAGGGACCATCTGTTACAATGACTGACTCGGATATAGCTTCATCACCATCAACACCTGCATCTAAACGTAGATGTACATCTTTATCTGGTAGTGATTCATCTCCAGAATATTGCGCATCGCAGAGTCGATCAACAAATCCAAGTAAACAATTACCAATTAAAAAGACACTTCTTTCAAAAAAATCTTGTGTTAACACTTTATCAAAGCAAGCCAACATGGCATCTGTTGATGCATTGCATGATCTTTTTGCAGATATCGATAATGATAATGATTACGCAAGTAAACAAGTAAATAAGGATCAGTTAAATAATTCATTTCCAAACAGTAACCAAATTGAAACTGTTACCAATGAAAATAATGAGCTGCAGCATATACGAGAAAATATAAATCAGCCAAATCAGTCATCTGAAAACAATGACCAACATCAAAATGATGACAATGAAAATCATGGGATCCAGAATGTCGAAGGAGATATTAATGCGCCAATCAATTCATCTCAAAACATTGGCCAATATGAAAATAATAGGCTCCTACATGTAGAAGGTGAAGAAGTCAATCAAAATAGTCGGATAAGGAATGCAGCACAGCAACAAGAAAATTTATTGGATCAACAAAAGGAGGTCAATGATTTACATCAACAAAACAGGCCCGTACAAAGTGAGTAAAATCATTATTGAAATATTAATTTGTAACTCATTAATAATATATCCAATTATAACTTTTCAATTGAAGACTGAATATTAAATATCTAATTTTCTTTTAGGAGCGGAAAGATTAAAATTACCACAGTTTTTGTTTAACTGTATTCATTATTATAAGAATACAACAGATGCAACTATAATAGAAGAGAGACAAAAAAGATATGCAAAAACAGATGAAAACAAGGTTAACAATTGTTTCTAATTTTTTTTTCTAAAAAGTTCTATATCTCTAATGGGAAGTATACATAGAAGTTGTAAATTTAACTTTCTACGTTTATATACATACATTTATATTTATGTAAATATACATGAATATAAATGCCTCTAAAAAATTGACATTGTATAGATACATATATATATATATATATACATATATATGCAATTTCCATCAGAGATCTTGCAATTAATATTAACCTTTTTTTATTTTCAATTATCAATTAAAAAATATATTTTATAATATTTTTTTCTACAATAGATTTACCTAGGCGAAGGCATATCGATTGATCCAGTGAAGTGGGATTTGATGCAAATGCTAAAAGCCTGTCTTTTTATCTGAATTGGCTCTAGTTTTATGGACACCTTCTAGACTGGCGAACCAAGCTTTAGATTTGACAAGAGGGCTCATCAATATTTCTGCCCACATAGTATGAAATATTTATGAAAGCTTTCAGAAATATTTGCAAGGAAAGAATTAAAGATTTCAAACATCTTTCGATGAAAGATTGTTGAAAGCCCGCTATGTCCGCCTGAGGGACTGCAAGTAAATATTTCAATGAAAGTTTTCTGAAAGATTTCAACAAGATTTTCTAAGATATTTCAAATAAATATTTAGGAAATATTTATGCAATATTTCGAAGCAATATTTAAACAATCAAATAAATCTTTCATGAAAGATTTATGAAAGATTTCAGCAATATTTACGGTAATATTTCAAGAAAATATCTATGCAAGATTTCTACAATCTTTCATTGCAAGATTATCACAGTTTTCAAAATCTTTCATAAAAAATTAATGAAATATTTCAACAATATTTACGAAAATATTTCAAGGAAATCTTTCCGAAAAATTGATGAAATATTTCACTGCAAGATTATCACCAGTATAGAAATCTTTCATGAAAGATTTATGAAATATTTCTCCGTTCTTTCAGAAATATATTTACTGTACATATCGATGAAATCTTTCATTAGCCTTTTGTGAAAAGTTTTAAGCGGAAATGTTGAAAACCCGCTATGTCCGACTGAGAGACTGCAAATAAATATTTCAATGAAAGTTTTCTAAAAGATTTCAACAATATCTTCTAAAATATTTCAAATAAATATTAAAGAAATATTTATGCAATATTTCGAAGCAATATTTAAACAATTGAATAAATCTTTCATAAAAGATTTATGAAAGATTTCAACAATATTTAAAGTAATATTTCAAGAAAATCTTTTTGAAAGATTTCTACAATCTTTCATCGCAAGATTATTCACGTCATAGAAATCTTTCATGAAAGATTTATGAATAATTTCAACAATATTTACGATAAAATATTTCAAAAAAATATTTCTGAAAGATTTTTACAATCTTCCGTTGATATCGATATATCACACACACACACACACACATACACGCACGCGCGCGCTCGCACGCATACACACACACATACATACACACATCTATATTCACAATAATTATAATTTTTATTTACATAATACTAAATTATATTTTAACACATTATACTTCTACATGAAATACATATTCGCATTCATAATTTTACATTCACTTATAAAGTCGCATTTATATTCGATAAGATAAGCGCTGCGCAAGTATGCACTAATCAGAGCTTTAGCCTTATATAGTAAGTAAGGTACCCTCTTACTACTTGGGGACGAAACGTGCATTGAACGCGCGTCCTTCTATCGGCATGATTAGGAAACTCAATCTTACAGAAAAATAACTCCTAAAAATATTTCATTGAAAGATTTCTGAAATATTTTAACAAGATTTCCAAATCATTTCGAATAAATATTTATACAATATTTCAAGGCCAGATTCAAGCAATCCAATAAATCTTTCATTGCAATATTGTAACTATCATAGACATCTTTCATGAAAGATTTACGAAAGATTCCAGCAATATGAACAGTAATATTTCGAGAAAGTATTTCTGAAATATTTCTACAATCTTTCATTGCAAGATTATCACAGTTTTAAAAATCTTTCATGAAAGATTGATGAAAGATTTCAGCAATATTTACAGTAATATTTCAAAAAAATATTTATTAAATATTTCTGCAATCTTTCATTGCAAGATTATCAGAGTTACAAAAATCGTTCATGAAAGATTTATGAAAGATTTTAGCAATATTGACGGTAATATTTCAAGAAAATATTTATAAAAGATTTCTACAATCTTTCATGACAAGATTACCACTGTTTTAAAAATCTTTCATGTAGGATTTATGAGAAATAGTGAAGGTTTGTGGCTAAAGCATGGAGAAGACAGGGGAGAAATCTTTCATAAATCTTTCAAACAGATTTTCTGAAAAATTTCTATGAAAGCTTCCAGCAATCTTTCATTGTAGTCTAAGTAAACAAAAAATCTCGCAGAGAAATATTGTTGAAAGATTTCATAAAATATTCCATGAAGCCTTCTTTCAAAGATTACTACTATATTTCCTTGCAATATTACATGAAAGATTTCTGAAATATTGTGTCAAGATTTTTGGGAACAGCATGGAGAACGCTCAGGAGCAATCTTTCATAATTCTTACAATCATGTTTCCTGGAAGATTTCGATGGAAGCTTCCAACAATCTTTCATCGCAGTCTAAGTAAACCATGAATCTTGCTGAAAAATATTTTCGATAGATTTCATGAAATATTTCATGAAGCCTTCTCTGTAACATCGCCAATATATTTCCTTGCAATATTGCATAAAAGATTTATGAAAGATTGCGTGAAGGTTTCGAGGTACAGCAAGGAGAACGCTTGTGAGAAATCTTTCACAAATCTTTCAACCATATTTCGTGAAAACTTTCTTTGAAAGCTTTCAACAGTCTTTCATTGTAGTCTAAGTGAACCAATAATCTTGCAGAGAAATATTGTTGGAAGATTTATGAAATATTGTTTGTAATATTTTATCGAGATTTCATAAAATATTATAATATGATATTACTGTTATGTTGCTGAAAGATTTCATTGAAAGATTTTTTATTCATAAACCTTTCATGCAGATTATTGAAAGTCTTCACGAAATATTTCAAAATATTCCACTGGAATCTTCCATCGAAAGCTTTTAGGAATATTTCTGGAATATTTCGAAGGAATGTTCGAAAACTTTTTCGAAATATTTCATGAAATATTCACGAAAGATTTCTGAAATATTTCATAAAACATTTCATGAAATATTTAGTAAAATATTTCATGGAAGATTCCAAAAAGAATCCATAAACATTTCGCTGTAAGATTTCGATAAACTTTAAAATCGTACAGCGGATTATTACATAAATCTTTCAGAACTAGTCAACTAAATATTCCACAGAAAGATTTAAGTAATCTTCAATGGAATATTTCATGGAAGATTTCAGAAAGATTCCGTAAATATTTCACTGGAAGATTTCAAAAAACTTTAAAATCGTACAGTAAAATATTAGATAAATCTTCCATAAATATTCCACGAAACATTTCACAGAAAGATTAAAGTAATCTTCCGATGAAATATTTCATGGAAGATTTCAGGAAGATTCCATAAACATTTCACTGGAAGATTCCAAAAAACTTTCAAATCGTACAGTGGAATATAACATAAATCTTCCATAAATAGTCAACGAAATATTTCACAAAAAGTTTTAAGTAATCTTTCAGTGGAATATTTCATTAAAGATTTCGGAAAGATTCCACAAACGTTTCACTGGAAGATTCCTAAGAAACTTTTAAATCGTACAGCGGAATATTACATAAATCTTCTGTAAATATTCTACGAAATATTTTACGCAAAGATTATAGTAATCTTCCAGTGGAATATTGCTTGAAAGATTCTAGAAAGATTTCATGAAGTTTTCGTTAAAAGATTGCGCGGAACGTTACAGGAGGTTTTCAGTGACGTCGATAAGGGGATGTTTGTTAAATGGGAGTTTTATCCCCAAGCGGTTGAAAGATACCTCACTTACTATAAAAGCGAAAGGGTATCTGCACTTTGATGTGCACAGTCGAAGCGAATATGTAAATGCGATTTTATAACTAAATGTTTATGTATGCGTATATGTATTGATGTATAAGTGTAATGTTTTATTATATAATATATATATATGCCTGATTCCATTTCAAATCAAACAGTCAGTATACACTCAAGTCACCAATTACTGCGCTAATGAAGTATGTTATTCTACCCTAAAAATAAGGGTATACGTATTTTTTTATTTTGCTGAAATATCAAAATTGCACCAGATATGCACTTTTGAAAATTGCATACAAAAACTAAATGTTAAAACTGAAAATGTTGAGAATAACTTTAGAGAGCTATCGTTTTACCAATTTCCAATGAATTTTGATAAACCTTTTTTTATTTTATTTCGTTTTGAGCCCTCTTCAACTCCATGCAAGAAATTTAAAAAAAAAACTAAAAAATGACTGAGATATATGCATTTTACCAAAAAATGCACTTTTTATGCACATGCATTTTTCTCAAAAAGACCATTTTTTTTTTGCTGAAATTTTTTTTGCTGATAAAGGACCAAAATACCTATCTAATAGTACTTGTTTGATCCCGGGTTTTTTGGTTTGGAGCGAGAAAAAAATTCACAAATTTTGTTGGTAAAAAATGCTTGTATATACGTTCGGAAGTCTTAAGCAGTCGACATTTAAATATTATCCTTCGTTTAGCATTATCCAGGAACAACGACGTGGACGTAGAAGGATTCTGTTCCCTCCGGGGTGCTTTTTTAGAGTGAGATCCCCTTGCCTCTCACTGTTGGGATGCGTCAAAAAAATAATTATAGATAATTATTTTTTTTTATTTTTGTGCTTATTATTTTTAGTTTTAAATGTAGTCTCACAACGCTTGGCTTTTTTTTCTTGTTTTTCACTTCATTTATTAAACTCCTTTATTTTTCACGAGATTTCTTGATTTATTTATCATATACTCGCTTATATTCGGGAATAGTGAGCAAACTTTTATTTTGCTTAATTTTGAAGGTAGTAGAGTTAGAAGTTTTATTTTCTCCGAAATAGAAGAGCATTTTTCTAAAGCCAATTTAAAATTTTCTAAAAATTCATTCCAATAGTTTTCAGTGGAATTTTCGTCCGATTCTATTGATTCAACTAAAATGCCATACGCATCTTCTAATTTACTTCCAACAGTAGCAGAAAAAGCTGAAATTAAGGATTTTTTCTTTTTAGATACGTAATTTCCTCTAAAATTTTCAGGTATTGCAGTTTTTCTTTTTAGGGGTGAGATGCATTCAGGTAAAACTGAATTAATACTTTCGTTTAATTCTTCTATTCGTTCGGGTGTCTTCGGAATAAAATCATCATCTCTTCCGCTAAAAAGTTCAGTGATTTCATTTTCAGATATAGACTCAAGATCACTTAAAATCATTTTTGATATGCGTTTATGGCAATTTTTACATACATTAGTAGATGGCAATATATTTAAATCTGGATGAAGCTGTGCCAAATTAATGGCTAAATCTTCCAACGGTCTAAAACGTGAATTACTGCTCATATAAACTACCTTTTTATGCATTTGAAAAAAATCGGGACATGAAATTCTTTTAGAAGAGTAAATTTCGGACATTGTTATTTCACAATTTTGTTGAATTTTTCACAAGCCCGAGAAGCACCTTTCAAAGCAGCCATAAAAATAACTAGCTTCTATATAACAGTTCTAATATGCTGTTTTGGTTACGCGAGGTATTTGACCGCGAATGAGCCTCCTATTGTCTGTACATCGAAACATACATAATCTAGATATACACGAATAGAATTCTTTTTTTTCATGTTTAAATATTTATTTTTATATTACGAATTTACAGATATATATATATATATATATATATATATATATATATATATATATATATCACTATTGATGCTATATACATGCATACAAATGTAAACAAATGATGAGCCAAGCATACGACAGTGTTTGAATGCAGACTGCTTAAGACTTCCGAACGTATATACAAGCATTTTTCACCAACAAAATTTGTGAATTTTTTTCTCGCTCCAAACCAAAAAACCCGGGATCAAACAAGTACTATTAGATGGGTATTTTGGTCCTCTATCAGCAAAAAAAATTTCAGCAAAAAAAAATGGCCTTTTCGAGAAAAATGCATGTGCATAAAAAGTGCATTTTTTGGTAAAATGCATATATCTCAGTCATTTTTTAGTTTTTTTTTAAATTTCTTGCACGGAGTTGAAGAGGGCTCAAAACGAAATAAAATAAAAAAAGGTTTATCAAAATTCATTGGAAATTGGTAAAACGATAGCTCTCTAAAGTTATTCTCAACATTTTCAGTTTTAACATTTAGTTTTTGTATGCAATTTTCAAAAGTGCATATCTGATGCAATTTTGATATTTCAGCAAAATAAAAAAATACGTATACCCTTATTTTTAGGGTAGAATAACATACTCCATCAGCGCAGTAATTGGTGACTTGAGTGTATACTGACTGTTCGATTTGAAATGGAATCAGCCATATACTATCCCCTCACAACATTTCATATTTTCCAAAAATCTTCCAGGAACATTTCATGAAAGATGAAGAGATTACCCAAACTTTCCATTTTTATATTCTTGAAATCTCTCAAGACTATTCCATGGAATATTCCAATGTGGGAAGAATCAAGGACATACGAATATTACAGGAATATTTCACGGAAGATTCCTAAAATATTTCAAATCTTCGCTGGCAATGTTCCAGGAAGCTTCCATAAATATTTCATGCTGTGTGAATTATTTATTATCATTTATACATTATTTAAATGTAGATACTGCAAACATCCGTAAATAATTATTAATAAATGGAAGAATGCAATTATTAAAAACAACTTAAAGTAATTTTGATTTTAGTTCTTTTTACAACAAGCTTTTTTTAATGAATAAATATATATATGGGACATTTCAAACAAACTGGAAAGGAGAAAAATAAAAATCTCTGAAACTCTGAGAATATATCCTGTCTGTTACTCAAAATGTGTGGAGAAATTTTCGAGGATCTAGATTGAAAGGATCAAGAGCCATAGATCCTTGAAATTTGGAAATTTTTCAAAATTTTTGGTAAAGTCCCAACTTGATCATTTTTTTTCCTGGAAATCCTGATATTTTAGAGAGAACTTTATGAGAATACTTCTTGTTGTTAATGAAAAGCAGAGTTAGCACGATTCTTTACAGACCTGAATTTTGAAGTTTTCTATTGGTTCTTATATGTATTACATGGTAATTGAAATTACTCATTGTTCCCCACTTCAGAAATTTTTTTTTGCGGGCTTATTTTCCTCTATTTTACACAAACTTTAAAATGAATTTTTGATCATGTAAGTCAGAGCCATCAATAAGGAGTTAAAACAGTTTGAAACATATATTTTCATATTGAATATGAATGTATATTATCATGTATGATTAATTTTTATATTGAAAATGAATTAAACATGAAAATATATATTTTAAACTGTCATAACTCCTTATTGGTGGCTCTTTCTTACACAGTCAAAAATTTATTTTCAAGTTGATAAAAAATAGAAGGAAATAAGTTCTCGAAAAGCAATTTCTGAAGTAGCAAACATTGAGTAATTTCAATTACCATGTAATAGATGTAAGAACCAATAGAAAACTTCAAAATTTAGCTCTGTAAAAAATAATGCTAACTCTCCTCTTTATTTAAAACAAGAGGAATTCTTATGAATTTCTCTCTAAAATATCAAGATTTTTAGAAAAAAAATCATAAAGTTGGTACTTTTACAAAAATTTTGAAAAATTTCCAAATTTCAAGGATCTATGACTCTTGATTCTTCCAATCTAAATCCTTGAAAATTTTTTCACACATTTTGAGTAGCAGACAGAATATATTTTCAGAGTTTTAGCAATTTTTATTTTTGTGCTCTTCCAGTTAGTGTAAAATGTCCCATACATATATATATATATATGTAAATAATTGCCAAAAATAATCATTTTTCATCGTTATATTATTATTACAAATTTTATTATTATTTATTTATCATATAACAATTTGTTCATAGCATTTTTCATAATTTCTTTTATTTTTCAGCTTTTAAAGTAAAAAGGCAGTAAATTGAATCAGTTAATGTAAAAGCAATTCTTTTGTGAATATCTTTGGAAAAAGTTCATTAAAAATGCATGAAAATTCTTAAAAGAATTTTCATTTTCAATAATGGTTTTGACTGAGAATCATAAATTGATTGTTAAAGGACAGAGATTGTATAATGGAATTGCTTTCATGTTAACTGATATTCATATATTAGAATTAAATAACATTTCAAACTAATGCACCTCATTTATCATGCAATCAACTTTACTAATTCAAAGACTACAATATATTAATTTAGTACTGATTGATGGAGAATTTATACAGGTATTATTTACCAGAAATTTAAAAAAGGGTCACCGGATTCGTGTGTATTATAATAATAAGGTAATTCATATATATATGACAGTTTAAATCTTATATATATCTACAAGATGAGTATAAGATTTATATAAACAGATTATTTCCAAACAAATCAGAATTAAGCACAGTATTCGAAACAGTACAATCACAAACAAATAATTATAATTGTAGCGTTTTTGCAATTGTTTTTGCTGTTGCAGTACTTCCTAATTTAGGTCCATGTTGTTTAAGATATAATGTTTCTCAAATGCGATTGTTTATGAAGAATTTTTAAAACGCAACAAATGAAAATGTTTCCTGTTTTACAAAATTATAATAATGCAAAAATTAATTACGATAATCCACCGGATATGATAAAAAGGAGTTTTTGTCTTGAGCAAGGTCTTAATCAAATACCATTTTTAGATTTCGCCGAGCTTGAACTATTAGAAAAAAACTCACAAATGCATTTATTGGCAGAACAAAAAAGATCATGGAAATGTATCGTAAACAAAAGAATTTGAATCATGAATTAATTTTGATGGAAATTGACAATGACATTTCAGATAGAAATTTTTAAAAACCAGATAATAATATAATGGGAATCGATGATATCCACTTGAATTATAACGATAATAAAATTAGGACAGTTGAGATTGAATTAAATGAACAAAAAAAAGAATCAAAAGAAGTAGATGAAAAAGAAGCTTTATTTGTAACAGGACTCAAGAGCATGACGAAGCTGCCCGCTTTCTAATAATATTTCCAATCCTAACTTATGAATAAATGATGCGTTTAATCGAGTTTTTTTGCTACAAAGTAAAAATTTGTAAGATTATACTCTAGTGCGAACAACTCAAGAAATCCACCAAAATATTAGACATATGAAGTTATAATAAAAAACTTTCAACGTATCGTATTTTAAGGTTAGGTTTATCAAGTTTGATATCTAACTTCCAATTCAAGCTCATAAATAAATAACAAGTCCAAATGATTTCTCATTTTGACAAGAATTATTGTATTGATATAGCTTTCGTACGGACAAGTCATTATATTTGTTTAATCTATGAATTTAAAAAGATATTGATAAAATAAAAAAAGCAAAGCTCAAGTGATGCAGCTCCGATATCCCGTTAATAGGAAAATGGTAACAGAAGAATCACATAAATATAAAAAAATTTCAGAAAAAGACATCATTATGGAAATGCGAGAAACAAAAAAGTAATGATAAATTAGAACTAAGAAGTGTTCAAGAAACTTTACGTAAGAGAAAAGCTTATATGAAAATGAAAAAAGGACCACCAAATAAATATAAACAGAAATTAGAAAATACTAAGATAACAAAATGGCAATTCATGGAAACAATGAGTACTGATAAATTGGAACAAATACGTGCGAATGAGGCTTTACGCAAGAAAGAAGCTTATATAAAAATTAAAGAAAAACAACCGAAAAAATATGAAGAAAAATTAGAAAATATTAAGATAACGAAATTGAAATTCAAGGAAAAAATAAAAATTGATTAATTGGTACAAATACGTGCGAATGAAGTTTTGGGTGAGAAAGAAGATTATATAAAAATTAAAGAAAAACAACCTTAATAAATATAAAAAAAAATAAAAAAATACTAAAATAACAAAAATGAAATCAAAGATAAAAAAGGGTACTGATGAAATGGATCAAATACGTACAAATAAAGCTACATGTAAGAAAAAAGCTTACATAAAAATGAAAGAAAACCAAATAGATATAAAAAAATTGAAAATATTAAGATGTAAAAAATAAAATCAGTTGAAAATAGAGATACTCATAAATTGAAAAAATTGCATGAAAAAGAAAAATTACGCAAAAAGGGACTTATAGAAAAGTTATTAGTGAACAATATAATGAATATGAGAGAATGGTACAAATTAAAAATCAAAAATAGGAAAATGCCGATATTCTTAAAAAAACACAAGTAAAAAATGATTGTTACCAATTAAAAGAATCACGCACAAGGTGTAAACAAATAGAAATTGATGACTATAAACATGTTAATAATGATACTACAATAAATAAACCAATAGATGAAAAAAGCGAGAACATAAATTTAATTCTTATCAATTGAAGATATTATTTATTAAGTGTAAACGATTAAAAATTGAAGACAAGAATTATAATGAAAATTACACTTATAATAATCATAATAACAATCATAATATTGTATTGAACAAAGTTACTGATAAAACAATAAAGGGCAAAGTAGAAAAGAAATTAAAGAAATAAAATGAAAAAATATTGATTGAAAAAATTCATTCGAAACTGATTGGTTGTATAGCAAATATATATTCCGATGAAAATCTCATATCTGAAAATTACATTGGTTCCATGACGAATACATGTGTTTATTGTGACGCGCAACCTTTTGGTTTCGAATATACTAAAAGTAACGATTTCTCCAATTGTTGTCATAAAGGTGAAGTAGAATAGTTAGAAAATCCACCTCACCCAGAACAATTAGTGTTTTTACCAACTGAATTGACGGAAGAAAGTACCCACACAGCATGAAAGATTGCTGCAAGGTTGCTGCAAGGTTTCATGAAAGTTTCGAAACTTCGCAGCAACCTTCCATAAAAGATTGCAGCAACATTTATATGTCCGCGCTAGAACCTGGTTAAAACATTTCTAAAAACCTCGCAGCAATCTTTCAGAAAACCTCGCAGCAACCTTTCATGAAAACCTCACAGCAATATTTCAGGAAATGTAACAGAAACATTTCAAGAAACCTTGCAGCAATCTTTTAGAACACCTCGCCGCAACCTTGCAGGAAACCTCGCAGCAATCTTTCAGGAAATGTAACAGAAACATTTCAAGAAACCTCACAGGAATCTTGCGGGAAAAATAGTAAAAACATTTCAAGCAACCACACAGCAATTTTTCAGAAAATCTCGCCGTAACCTGGCAGAAAACCTCGTAGCAACCTTTTATGAGATATTGCAGCAACATTTATATGTCCGCGCTAGAACCCGGTTGAAATATTTCTAAAAACCTCGCAGCAACCTTTCATAAAAACCTAGCAGCAACATTTCAAGAAACCTTGCAGCAATCTTTTATGAAAGGTTTCTCGTGATATTTCATGAAATTTTTCCCATATTTTGCCGCGAACAATGCTCATACCTTTCCGTATGGTTTCCTGCAATATTTTGTGAAATATTTCTTAAATCTTGCCAAAAGCTTGCTGCAGTAATATTTAATAGTAGGCAGGATTTTCTATCCTTGTGTAATAAAGTTTTTCTTTGCTTAAGTATCAATCGTTCTATCTATAAATTACTAGTTGAGCGCAATAGTATTATTATCAATATTTGTGCACAAGAAGAAAAAATTCCTCAGCATCGTTTTTGAGAAAAGTAGAGAATATTGAAATAAAAGGTTTTGTTTCTAATATTTATGCGTTCTTTACTTTTTTCAATAACAATTCGATGGATTTTTTTACCCTACGCATAAATATTTATAATGATAGCATACTTATTGCGCTCAACTTCCCGTTTACAATACAACTACAGCAATAAAGACTTGAGTAAATAACAGGAAACCAAATATAAAGCAAGAACAGCGAATCTGAACTGCTCTTAGAATCTTTTATAAAAACTTGCGGAATTATTGCTGAAACTGTTTATGAAAGGTTTGCTGCAATTTCAATTTGAAATTATTCATGAAACTTTGTTGATACTTTTTGTGAAACGCTTTTCTGGAATAATTTATAATGATTGCCAAAAATATGGTAATAACCATTGGCAAAATGTACATAGCAATATTTTTTGTGATATCTTAGAAATCTTGTCAAAAACCTTGCAGAAATCTTACTGCAACTTTTAACAGAAGATACCTCGTAATATTTCATAAAATATTCATCAAATTTTGCTGGAAACCTCGTTGAAACCTTTCATAAAAGGTATCTTGCAATATTGCGTAAAATGTTTCTAAAATCTTGCACGAACCTTGCTGCAACCTTTCATCAAAGGTCTCTTGCGATATTTCGTAAAATGTTCCCCAAATCTTGCTAGGAACCTCACTGAAACCTTTCATGAAAGGTTTCTTGCATTATTTCATAAAATGTTTCTAAAATCTTACAGGAACCTCGCTGCAATCTTTCATGAAAGGTTTCTTGCAATATTCCATGAAATGTTTTCTAAATTTTGCTGAAAACCTCGCTGAAACATGTCGTGAAAGTTTTCGTCCAATATTTCATGAAATGTTTCTAAAATCTTGCAGAAACCTCGCTGCAACCTTTCGTGAAAGTTTTCTTGCAATACTTCATGAAATGTTTCTAAAATCTTACAGAAACCTCGCTGCAACCTTTCGTGAAAGTTTTCTTGCAATATTTCATGAAATATTTTTAAAATCTTACAGCAACCTCGCTGCAATCTTTCATGAAAGGTTTCTTGCGAAATTTCATGAAATATTTCTAAAATCTTGCAGATACCTTGCTGCAACCTTTCGTAAAAGGTTCCTTGCAATATTTTTTAAAATGTTTTCTAAATTTTGCTGAAAACCTCTATGCAACCTTTTATAAAAGGTTTCTTGCAATATTTCATGAAATATTCCTAAAATCTTCCAGAAACCTCGCTGCAACCTTTCATGGAAGGTTTCTTGCAATATTCTATGAAATGTTTTCAAAATCTTGCTTGAAACCTCGCTGAAACATGTCATGAAAGTTTTCTTGCAATATTTCATGAATTGTTTCTAAAATCTTGCAGAAACCTCGCTGCAACCTTTCATAGAAGGTTTCTTGCAATATTTCATGAAATGTTTTATAAAACCTTGCAGAAACCTCGCTGCAACCTTTCATGAAAGGTTCCTTGCAATATTGCTTGAATTATTGTCTGTAACCTTGTAGCAAGTTTGCAGCAATATCAGATTGAAATGTTTCATGAAACCTCTTAGCAATGTTAAGACAAGATTGCTGCAATCTTGTGACAATATTTCAGCACAATATTCTAGTGAAAGTTTCACTGCAATATTTCATGCTGTGTAGGTATTGATTTTCGACGAAATGTTAGATTGTACAATAATGCTTTAGCATTCGCAAGTTTTGGTGCTAATTTTGATACATTGCCGGGTAAAGGACCACAAGTTATTAGAATATGTGGACAAATTTACCATAATATATATGCATTACATCCTAATAAAGATGAAGCACTTAAGTATAGACAATTATATATTTTAGATAATGAAATAGCAACGATTGAACGACATAAGTTTAATACAAATTTAACATTATTAAAACATTAAGATAATTTAATTGGAGATATTAACCCTCATGCTAAAGCCTATAAAATGATGCATGAAGTAGGAGAAGAAGAACTACAACGATGTGCAAAAATCAATTGTCCTCTGAAAACTGTTACGATATCTATTGTCCGCAATAATAATTTGGATGAAAATAGATATAATCTACCTACCTGTAATGAAGTAGCAATAGTATACGTTGGAGAAGGTGATATGCCTCCTGTTGAACGTGATATTGTCATTTACTCTAAGTTTGATGAACTAATTAGTATACCAACAATTAGCAAAGACACAGATCCTATGACATATCCGATTATTCATCCTAATGGAGGTTTTCGATGGATGCCAAATATGAAAAATAAATTTGGAAAATCTAATATTAAAAATTTGCAATTTTATATTTATAGATTTAGTGTTAGGAATGAATTTGATCCATTTCTTAATTTAGGAAAATTATCTCAACAGTTCATTGTTGATGCGTTTGTAAAAGTTAAAACCTCCAGATTATATTTCATACGAAAAAACCAAAACGTATTAAAAAGTGATTTGTACAAAGGTGTTATGGAATAACTACATAACAAAAAAGAATTAGATTCTTCAAAAATTGGAAAAATGGTAATATTACCATCAAACTTTACAAAAAGTCCACGATTTTTAAAACAAAACTACATTGATTCAATGACACTTGTAAATTATCATGGTAAACCTGACCTTTTTGTAACTATGACCTGTAACCCAAATTGGAAAGAAATAACTGAAAACTTGAAAATTTAAAAAAATGCAATAGATAGACCAGATATTATAACAAAACTATTTTATCAAAAAGTAGAAAAATTCAAAAGTTTAGTAATAAAAGAGGGAATATTAGAAAAATGTATTGCATATAGTTATGTAATGGAATTTCAAAAACAAGCATTACCGCATATGCATATGTTGTTATTCTTAGATAAAAATGATAAATTTGACATCCTCAAAAAAGTTAATAAAATAACAAGTGCAGAAATCCCAATTAGAGAGATTTATCCAAAATTATACAGTATTGATGAACAATTTATGATACACGGTCCCTGTGGTATGCAAAATATAAATTGTCCGTGTATGGATAAAAAAACGAAACAATGTACAAAAAATTTTCCAAAAAATTTAATAATACAACAACATTTAAATCAAATGGGTATCCACTATACAAACGCAAAAATGATGGCGTCACAATTATTTAAAAAAATAAATTTACAGAAAGAATTGCAGATAGTGGATTTGTTGCTCCTCACAATCCTTACTTATCATTTAATCTAATGCACACATAAATCTTTTTAAAAATTTTCATTTTTTATTTATTTTCTATTTTGCGTAAACCATACTATAAATTTTCTCTAAAATTTTAATACAATTAATTCGTTATTGTCTGAAAAAAATAAGCTTTTGAAAACTAATTTTCTTAGCGTGGTTGCAATTTTAGAGAATTTTAAAGATTTAAAAAAAAATTTCGATTCTTCTTTTCTCATTTTTTTTTATTCTACGTAAAGTACTCGATAGATTTGTTCTAAAAATTGTAGGGAAATTATTTGCGACTGCCAAAAGAAGAGAAATTTTCAAAAATTGATTTTCATAGCGTAGTTTTAATTTTAGAGCATTTTTAAAATTTTGAAAAAGAAATTTTGAAAAGAAAATGTTATTTATTTAACCAGTTAGATCTCGAAAATTACTCGATGGATTTGCTTCAAATTTTGTATACCATCTATGTTTTTGTATAACTAGACGGGAAGCTATTGAAAATTAGTATTCATAGAGTAGTTTTTTTTATAGAGCCATAAACATGAACTGTATTTATATACAAATATGATTGCATTTTATAATGATTGGAAATTTTATTGTCATCATTCTTTTTGTTACTACATTATATCATTTTTTCAATAGAACAAATTTTTTTGTATTACTTGATGATTTAAAATAAATTATAAATGTTGAAAAAGCAAACAGCTAGCATATATATTCGAAATTTATAAAGTACAATATGAGTAAATATTAATGTTAGACAATTTTTTAATATTAAAATCACATTTAAATAAATATAAAAAAATTAATGAAACTCAAAGAACTCTATGAGAAAGCATTCCGCCAAAGCACTTGGCAGCGTTTTATACATTTGATAAAAAACTGAAAAAGTGGAATAAAAGAAAAAAAAAGAAAACCAATACTTAGTAGAATGTACTTAGTAAGTTCGAAAGATGGAGAATGTTACTTTATTAGGTTTTTACTATTACATGTTAAAGGAGCCACATCTTTTGAAGCTTTGCGTACTGTTAATGATGTGATGTACGATTCGTTTTATGAGGCAGCTGAGGCAAAATAATTAATTAATGAAGATAAAGAATGGGATAGATGTTTGGAAGAAGCATCTTCAACAGAATTCCCTTATGCTTTTTGTGAATGATTTGCTTTTATTCGCGTTTTTCATAACCCTATAAATGTACGAGATTTATATAAAAAATATAGAGATAAATTTTACCACCCTAAATACGAAAAAAATGTAGGTAAAAATCTTGCATTGAATGTTATTAAAAATAATTCACAAGTCAATGGATTTTCATTAAACGATTCTTATTTACCTACCATAAGCACATTTATAGAAGAAGATGATGATGAAACAATTTTAAATCATAATAATCATATTCTTCATGAATTAGAAATGAAAATAAATTTTTTAAATAATAAACAAAGGCAAATATTTGACTCTACACTAAAAAGTTTAAACAACTAAAGTAAAGAAAAATATATTTTCATAGATGGACCAGGTGGAAGTGGAAAAAGTTATTCACTTAACGTTTTAATAGCTTATTTTAAATATCATACCATACATTATTTATGTGTAACTTGGACAGGTATAGCAGCGAATTCATCAGTCGATAGAAAAACAGCGCATACAACATTTATACTACCGTTAAATATAACAGATTGTACAACTTGTAATGTTAAGCCTAGTTCTGCAGAAGGCAAACAATTAAAGGAAACACAAATAATTATTCGGGATGAAATATCCATGACTTCAAAATTTGCTTTTAAAGCGGTTGATCGTCTTCTTCAAGATCTATGCGATGTCAACCAACCCTTCGTTGGTAAAACTGTAATTTTATCAGGAGATTTCAGGCAAACATTACCAATTGTACGTCATGGTAGCCGTATGAACATTATTAAAAATTCAGTTAAATTTAGTTTATTATGGAAAAATTTTAAGCAAATGAAGTTAAATGAAAATCTGCGAGTATCGGATAATAATAGTAATTTTAAACAATGGTCATTAGATATCCGAGAAAGAAAACGCCCCAATGTTTTTAAAGATAATAATAAAGTAAGTGCTATATCAGATAATTTTATCATTAAAGAAAATCTTGTTAAAGAAAATTATTCGGAAAAATAATAAAAATAGACAATATGAATATAATGGAAAAAGTTATTTTGGCTCCGAAAAATAATGATGTTACTGAAATCAATAGTAATGTTTTGAATTTAATGGAAGGAAACCATGTTGAACATTTGAGTGTTGATACAGCTGAAGATGATAACAAAGAAAATTTAGATATTATGTTACCTACAGAATTTTTAAATAAGTTAACTCCTAATGGACTTCCACCACATAAATCACATTTAAAAGTAGGGGCTATCATAATACTTTTAAGAAATTTAAATGTCAATAAGGGACTTTCTAATGGAACAAGGTTGATAGTAAAAAGATTGCTTACATATTCCATTCAAGCGGAATTAGCAACTGGTTAAAATTAAAGGTAAATTAGTTTTTATTCCAAGAATAAGTTTATCTTCATCTACGGAAGAAATTCCATTCAATATGCAACGGAAGCAGTTTCTTATTAGATTAGGATTTGCAATGACTATTAATAAATCACAAAGACAATCTTATGAAAAAGTTGGTGTTTATTTGCCGTCACCAGTTTTCAGTCATGGACAATTTTATGTTGCTCTTTCACGGACGAAATTTAAAAATAATTTAAAATTATTTTCAGGTGACTACGCTATTGTCAACGGAGAAAATGAGAATGATCAGAACACAATATATACAAAAAACATTGTTCATAAAGAGATATTGTAAAGAATATGTCAAGAGATGTTGTTTATATTTGTTTTAGTTTGTGTAATAGTTGAACTCAAAATATAATAAAAAATATGATATTAACTAAAATATATACATATATATATATATGTATATCAACTAATGCTTTCGAAATAGTTTGATATGATGTTGAATCAGCTGTATAAAGGATGCGCTGTTGAATCGGCTGCATCAGGAAATGCGCTGTTGAATCGGCTGCATACGAGGATACGCTATTAAATCGACTACATAAGGGAATGCGCTGTTGAATCGGCTGCATATGGGAATGCGCTGTTGAATCGGCTACATATGGAGATGCGTTATTGAATCGACTGCATATTGGAATGCGCTGTTTAAACGGCTGCATATTGAGATGCGCTGTTTAATCGGCTGCATATGGGGATGCGCTGTTGAATCGGCTGCATATTGGGATGCACTATTGAATCTACCTTTAGTATTCTAACCAATTATAAAATCACTTCAATGAATAAATTAATAAATGTCTAATTATAGGGAGTAAAATTCACTAAATAAACTTTAAGTAATTCAATTAAAAGAGTTTAAGTTAAGCCATAGACACATTCCTTTATAAGACAAATTCTTTAAATAAATCTAGATCAAATTAAAATAATAAAATATTGAAATCAATTAAAATATATATTAAATTATAGAAAAGAAAATTATTAGTTTAAACTAGTAAGCAATAATAATAATTCGAATCTATTTAATGTTAAAAAAAATTGAGTAACGTATGCAACACGTGCTCAATATATATTTTAGGTTATGTAAGGGTAGGGCTCGAACAGCAGTGCGTATCCCAGATTATGCAATTCTCCAATTGGTGGCGCTAGTATCGAGTTTCTTCTGAGTCTTCCTCTCTATAATCTTCAGTAGGCGTTTTGTAGAAGCGAGGTTATATATTTTGTAGCCAATTTAATATATATTATATATATATATATATATATATATATATATATATATATATATATATATATATTCAGAAACTAAATTACGTTGACTTTTAATTTTTAATATAATTTTAATTATTCGATTTTAATATTTTACTATCTTCTCGATTTTGAGAAGGTTACTTTTCAATCCAAGAAAAACTATCTGAGAAAAAAATAATTTCCAAAGAGTTTGTCAAACAACTATCCTTTATCAATTTATCACACGGTTAGAATTTCCACCAGTAAAAGAAATCTTTAATCACTTTCGAATATTAATACTAACTTGATAATAATTGGATAATTTTATAAGTTCAATAAGACATAAAAATTAAGTAAAAGAATATAAAGAAAAGTTTCTAGAATTAGTTTTTGAATATTACTTTTAAATTATAAATAACTAAGATGGCATTTTTTTTATCTAATATAATTCAATAGAAAGAAATAGTTTCTATTTTTAGGAATATCACTTATTAAGTTGCCGAATCTTTTGTTACACTTCGATATTTTAGGTTAGGAATACGAAAAAAAAAGATATCACAATTAATTTACACTATTCACTTTAATAACAAATTCTATCTCACTATTTAAATAAAATAAACACTTTAAATTTTCGCTACGTTACACTGATGACCGCGAATTAATTTTAGGTTAGGGAACCACTTGGCTATTTGTATAGCCTGCCGTGAATTTTCCGCTAGAATCTTCAAGGATCCCGACAAAAAGAGAACTAATTAAATTTCTAATCTCTTAGTTATTAAATAATAGCAGCAAATTCAATTAATGTATACGCTACTATTAATTCGATACGAGAGAGAGAGAGAGAATTTATTTTTTTTTTTTTTAACTTCGCGCACTATTAGCTTCTTTATCACAATTTTAAAAAAAATAATTTTTAATACAAATTATACCTTTTTCTGCTCGTTGCTACGCTCTACTTCAGCCATCCCTTAATAATCTCTCAATCCAAAGGAACAACCTCAAAACCCCGAAAATCCTTGTATATAATCTATCAAGATGGCTGGTAATCGCTGCTACAAGCCCCTAGGGGCTTATTCAGTAATACCGTAACGTCTAACGGCAAGCTTAACGCCGACGCGCGCATGCGCAGTTTGGATTTTGAAGATGCGATCATTAGTTCCGGAGATATAAAACTTTTTATTTTAATAAATTTTACTCTAGGGTGGGCAAAAGCAATTGAACGACAGTGTATATATATATATATATATATATATATATATATACTTTCGTTCAATTGCTTTATATATATATATATATATATATATATATATATATATATATATATAAAGGAACATTATTTTATTATTATTTACAATAATGATCATAAAAATTATTTGTAATCATACACGATTAAATGATAAATTGTGTACAATTTAAAATTCAATTGGATCTACAGATTTTAAAGTGACTTATATGTACTTTAATAAAAACGAAAAGAAAAAAATAATATAAATATTGTTTTAAATAAACTTATCTCATCACCAATAAAAAACGTTTTTTAATAAAATTATATATTAATCTTAATTTGCATTTTATATTCTATAGCAACAACTACAGTTTCTCGATTGAATTGTTAAGTTTGCTGCAGAACTCAAAAATATTGGTTTTCAAAATTTCGTCTTTCAAAATGAGAATGTTGGCTTGGATAATCCCGAGGAACCTTTTCGTTACGGCAACCACCTTCTCTTAGTTGGGCCATCTTCGGCTGCCGAAGTCGGGCCGCCATATGGGTGAGGCGTGGTGGCGAGCGTGGGCCTACGACGGCTAGCCAAAAATTGTATAGATTTTGTCATAACGTCGATGTGTATCTTACATAACCACAAAATATTTTTTATTGTATTATCATACGATGTAAACACTGTTTTTAATTAAAAATTAATAATAAGTAAATAAATTAATAAAAATAATTTACTTTCGACTTGAGTTGAACTCGTTTAAAATTAATTCTAAAATTCTGCCCAAATACACGGACAAATACAACCTAAAACCAATCAATAAAAACATGGTAAAAAACTAATTTTTCTCGTGAAAATGAGAACTAATTACCATAGATAATATAATCTAGTTATTTAAGTAACTCAAGCTATTCATATTCTGTCGAGTAACTTATATTTTCTTGAGTAATTTGTATTTTTTTCGAGTACTCAATTTATTCGATTAATTCATATTTTTTCTGGTACTCGAGGAAATTGAGTAATTCATATTTTTTTCGAGTACTCGAGTAATTCGAGTAATTCATATTTTTTCGAGTGCTCAATTTATTCGATTAATTCATATTTTTTCTGGTACTCGAGGAAATTAAGTAATTCATATTTTTTTCAAGTACTCGAGTAATTCGAGTAATTCATATTTTTTCGAGTGCTTGGAACGAAAATTCGAGTAACCCTCAAGTGCAAGTACTCAATTATCGAGTCAAGTTTTTTCTTAGAGTTTAAGCTGAGTACTTGAAACTATCAAGTACTCAACAAAAATATAAACTCGAATAACCAGTGTTACTCGAATAACTCAAGATACTTGAATTTTTTCACTAAAAGTATTTTAAAAAGTAGACAGTTGGTTGAACAGTCAATCGATTGGTCACCATTGGAAATCAGCTGTTTGTTTATACAAATAATTGTACACAAATTCTACGATTTTATAAGCTAGATTCGGCTGCCCTCTGAGGGCCCCCTTTCACCGCCACGCCTCACGCCGATTTGGAGCCACTGCGGCGACAATTCGGCAAGAGTTTCGGTGCCACTAAGGGTGGTTCGGCACCAACTGCACGCCGAAGTGAAAAGGTTACTCGGGATGTTGAGTTACAAGAATATATAATAGAAACATGAATACAGATATATTTCTAATATGAATGTTACGTGTTGTGTGTTTTAAGGCAATTATTTTTGTAATCATGTTAATTTTAATGTAATAATTATTTGAAATTTTTTTTATTCCTTTGAATATTTATGTTGTAAATGCCTGTTGTAAAAGATTTAATAATAAACTAAAACATTTATTTATGTGTTTATCGATTACTTAAAAGAGTAGAGTCCTTAACGCTTTTTGACGTCGAAACGTTAAGTCAATCGTTATCGTTAAGAAGTTAGTGAATAACCCCCCTGGTACAATGGCCGGCTTTGGCAACTGATATAAATATCCCCGCGCAACCGAATTTAATTAACAAATAACAAGAGAAGCTTAATAACAATAGTCTTTAATTCTTAACAACAACCGAGAAAAACTTAACAATGATAATTAAATAACGATAACTTTAAGAAGTAACAATTAACAAAGTAGCAAGTAACAAAGTAGCTTTTAGAAAAAAAATGTTATAAGGTAACTGTGCAGCAAGGCTAACGAAACGATAATGAGGCACGAAGAAGAAGGAAGTGAACGCAGAGCGTTGGTTACTTCTCCTACTCTATTGCTCTCTTTACTACTCTTACTACGCTACCTCTATTATCTCTGTCTATTTTGCGACTTACTAATCAAGTAAGGTTCTTTTCATCATTTTATTCTGGTGTAATCTACTACTCGCTAGTAAAATTACAGGTTATTTCCTATTACTAGTGTAGTATTTTTACAATATACCTGTTACGCCATCTGCGCGCTTAATTTGATTACAGTTTATCTTATTTTCTCTATAAATAATTAATTCTTTGTCTCATTACAACAAAAAGTTTCATTTTTATCGAATAATATAAACGAGCATTAATTAATATTATAAACAATAATTTCTGATTATTTGTTATTTTCAGATTCGCTTAAATCTTTATTTTATTAATGATTTTCATTTTTAATTATTTCGTATAATTTCCATGTCAATTTATTCATTTATACTGTAGCGCCATCTATAAAAATATACAAAAAGATATTTACGACAAGCAAACAGAAATTATTATTTAAATTGCGTTTGAATATAGTTAGTCTTTGCGCGCCCCCTATAATATGACTCATTACAATTCCTATCAGTTAATCTTTCATCTCTTTCTATTATAATTAAGTTTTTTATACATGTGTTATCTTTTTACCATACGCGTTTATCCTACTTTATCGACTGTAATTATTCTCTGAGTCTATTTCTATCTATCTCTCTCTCTCTTTCTACCTTTTAACTAACTCTACGCGAGTGCCACAATAAAATATTCGCGCGAGCACGTGATGAACATCATATATATATATATATATATATATATATATATATATATATATATATATATATATATATATGAGCATATCTCCACAACTTTTAATTTTTTATAATGTTTTTGAAAAGTCATTTTACTGCTGTTACTGGGTAGCGAATAATGCACACTATTCAAACTAGGTTTACATCTTTTGTACAATCTTGTTCCTCTATTTTTTATGTATATGGTGAATGTGCCACCAATGCTCCAGTAGATATTTCTATAAAACGAAAATTTTTACATGGATAAAATTTCCGAACTTTTATCCATGTAAAAATTTACGTTTTATAGAAATATCTACTGGAGCATTGGTGGCACATTCACTATATACATAAAAAATAGAGGAACAAGATTGTACAAAAGGTGTGAACCTAGTTTGAATAGTGTGCATCATTCGCTACCCAGTGACAGCTGTAAAATGACATATCACCAAAAGATTAAAAGTTGTGGAGATATGATCATATATACATAAACATGATCTTTAACTTTTCTTTTTAGCAGCTTCTATCATTCGACTCATATTACAACATTGCTCCCCTCTCTTTTAAATTGTCGTCCCGTCAATGAAAGGACCAGCAATACTCCATCTTTATAAATAAATAACCATGCACCAAGCATGAATAATAATTTCATCTTACATTCTTGTTACAGCCAACTCCAGGATTCTTGTCCAATACAAGAATGACTCCCAAATGACACAAGAATACACAAAATAAACTCAAATTTCTTTCTTCCAACAGCAACTTTAAGGAACAATGTTTTAATGGAAATCTAAGTGAATATGAGTGGGAAGAATTATTTTTTTTCTACTGTGGAACCTTATCTCATATTCCTGTTCCGGTATTCACCTTCCCGCTCATGGGAAAAACCACAGTTTAAAAGAATCATGGGCAGAACAGTCAAGTCGAGCGTTCATGAAAAGTTGCCAATCGATCAATACGTACAATTTTATTTTTGTGTCTGTTTGATTTTTTTATACAGAACACAACGTCATTGATTTTCTTGAGTATAGTATAAGGGCCTTCCCAGTTACTTTGTATTTTTGATGATATCCCTTTTCTTCTTTGTGGATTGTAAAACCAAACTTTTTGACCTCCAGAGAAAATAACTTGTCGAGCCTTATGATCATAATAATTTTTAGTCTTATTTGATGTTATTAATAAATGCTATCGTGCTTGGTGATAGATTTCGTCAATTTTAAGTTTGAATTGTTGAATATAATTGGAATTAAATTGGACTTCTTTTGGTTTTTGTGGACAGCCCCTTATTAAATCCAATAGAAGTCGGAAGTTGGTACCCGTAAGCATCTTAGCAGGAGCTGCCCCAGTTGTAAAATGTGTAGAGGACCTGTAAGCTAATAAAGAAAATGAGATCCATCAGTCCCAATCTTTTTGATTTTGTCTGATGTATTTGGATAAGTAATTAGGTATGTTTTGGTATTGTCGTTCAACCTGACCGTTTGATTGTAGATGTAATGGTGTCGTTCTCGTCTTATGAAATCCTAACAAATCACCTAATTCTTTTATCAGTTTTGAATCAAAATTTTTACCTTGATCTGTATGAATACTTAAAGGAACTCCATATCTAGAAATAACGTGACTAACTTATATTTCTGCTATAGTAGGAGCTCTCATATTTGAAATTGGAAAAACTTCAATCCATTTAGTGAATGTATCTGTGATTACTAAAATGTATTTATTTCCTAATGAAGATTTAGGAAATTGTCCAAGAATATCCATTTGAAGTGTTTCAAAAGGTTCTCCTGAAATAAAAATTTGCATTTCATTATGTCCTTTATCAGAAGAACCTTTCCGAGCAATACAAATCATACAAGATTTACACCAATTTTCTATGTCATTTTTACAAGTTGCCCAATAAAACCTTTTGCGTATTTTATCCAATGTTTTATTTACTCCAAAATGACCTCCTGTTGGTGAATCATGTGCTTCCTTTAAAATTTCAGTGATTTTATTTTGTGGTACCACAATTTGTAAAGTAGTTGATTTTAAATTTGGAGATAACTATTCTCGACAAAGAACATTATCTTTAATCATTAAAGAGTCCCATTATGAACAGTAAGTTTTTAATTTAGAATCTTTACAAAAAATTTCTTGATGAGTAGGTTTAATTCCTTCTTTCTTTTTTTTTAAATAAAACTGATAGTTTCATCTTCCAATTGATCTTTTAACCAATCTTCACTTGATTTTTCTGTAAGAATGATTCGACCGACCATATTTTTAACAATATCTTTATTTTCATTATATTTGTCTTCTATTTTAAGACAATATTTAGAAGAAGAATTTTCATACGGACGACGAGATGAACTATCAGCATTTTTGTGAGATTTTTCTTTTCTATGTATAATCTCATAATTATGTTCACCTATTCTCTCAATCCATCTAGCTAATTGACCATCAAGTTCTTTAAATGAAAGTAACCAACTTAAAGCAGAATGATCTGTTCTGATAATAAATTTTGGACCTAATAAATAATGATTAAAATGTTTGATCGATTCAATTACAGCTAAAAGTTCGCGACGGGTAACACAATAATTCCTTTCTGCTTTATTTAAGACCCTACTATAATAACCTATAACTCTTTCTTTTTGATTTCGTACTTGTGATAGTACAGCACCTATACCATGATCTGATGCATCAGTATCTAAAATAAATTGATCTGTGGGTGATAGAAAAGTTAGAATAGAAGGAGATGTAAGGATGTTTTTTAATTCATCAAAAGCCTTTTGACATACATCTGACCATTCAAATTTTGTATTTTTTTCTGTTAGTTTATAAGGAAGTTTTGCAATTGAAGAAAATCTTTTTACATAACGACGGTAATATGAACAAAAACCTAGAAAACTCCTCATATTCTTTTTCGTTTGTGAAATAGGCCAATCTGTTACTACAGAAGTTTTCTTTGGATCTGTTTTAATGCCTTGTTCAGATATAATGAGTCCAAGAAATTCTATTTTTCTTTGAAAGAAAATACATTTCTTTTTATTCATAATTAAGCCAGCTTTACGAATTCTATTTGGTACCATCTTTAAATTCTTTAATAATTCGATGAATGTTTTTCCCATAGTAATAACATCATCTAAATAAACTAAACAAATTGAACCAATAAAATCTCGTAAAATATTTTTCATTAAACGTTTAAAAGTTGCTGGTGCGTTGCAAAGTCCAAAAGGCATAACTGTAAATTGCCACAAACCTTGACCAATTGAAAATGCAGTCTTTTCTTTATCTGAATCTCTAATTTTTACTTGCCAATAATCACTTTTTAAATCAATAGTAGAAAACCAAGAATTTCCAGCTAAACTATCCAAAGTTTGATCTATTCTAGGTAATGGATAAGAATCTTTTATAGTTACTGTATTTAATCTACGATAATCTACATAAAATCTAAAAGAACCATCTTTCTTACGTTTTAAAACTATAGGTGAACACCAAGAACTCGAAGATTCTTCAATCACTTTTTGTTATTTTATATCTTGAATAATTTTATCAACTTCTTCTTGTTGAGAGAAAGGAACTCTTCTAATTGGTTGTTTTATTGGTTGAGGATTAGAAAGTATAATTTTGTGTTCAACAATATCACAACCTCCAGTAATATTATCATCTTGGAACAAATCTTGAAATTCAATAAGGAAATGAGCGAAATCGTCTTTTTGAGAATAATTTATTTCAGTTAAATTTTTCTCAAAAATTTCTTGTAAATTCATAGGAATATCTTGAAATGAAGTAACAACTTTTCCACATAATTTGTGAATTATAGGCAAATCGAGTACATTTCTAATAGTTTCATGGATTTTACATAAAATATTAGATTCTTTTAGAAAATCATCTCCAAGAATACAATCATCATCTATATTTGCTACAAACATAGGTAATGTCATTAAAAATTTTCCTAATTTGATTGAAACTATAGCTTTACATTCAATTGGAACTTGTTCTTCAGTTGGATATTTGAGAAAGATATTATGTACAAGAATTTGATTAAAATTAGATCCTATCAATTTAGAATTAACTATAGATACATCAGAACCTGAATCTATCTTGAAATTACAATTATTATCGTCAAGTTTTCCTAAAAAATAAAAATTATCAGAATTACCATTAATCCTAGCTACAAGACGGGAACATGTGTTCGGGGCTTTGAACTTATCTGTTGAACCCGCCCCAACAAGTTCAACAAAACCTAGTTTCCCTGTTTTTTAATTTGTTTAGGACAAACAGATCTAAAATGTTCTTTTGAACCGCAATTCCAATATTCATTAAAATTTTTCCTTTGAAAATCTCCTTTCTGATAATCATTTTTCTTTATGAAAGTTGGTCTTGATTCATGATTTGGAGATTGATTAAAATGTTTTTGACGATTATTTTTAAAAATATCGTTAAGTTGAATAGCTCTAAGTACAACTTTCTTGAGCGATGTTGTTTCTTCTACTTGAAGCGTTTGGCGAATTTGATTACTGAAAATAACTAAAATAAATTGTGATCCTGCAATTTTATCTTGTACTCCAGGATTAGTACATTCAGGATATGCAAGTCTGCATAATCTTTCTAAATCTCCTCCGAGAGTAGGAAAATCTTCTCCAAATTTTTGTCTCCTATTCATAAATTGGCTATAATAAGTTTGTGACGAAAAATGTTCTCCAAATCTTAATTCTAATTGATTTTTAAGATCTTGAAAAGTAGTTTTTAAAGGATCTTGAATATTATCGAAAATAGTTCTTGCTTTTCCTTTCAAACTTGAGGTTAAAGAAATACATTTATCTTGATCATTCCAATTTTGATCCTGAGCTATGAAATTATATTGTATTAAGTATTCTCTTAATGAACACATTCCGTCAAAATAATCAGGTTGGAGTCGGTATCCTAACCTTTCTCCAATATTATTAGTTTCATTTAATAAAGATGGGGAAATTTGATCTAATACATTATTTCTAACCCCAATGTTTTGAATATTTTGTGTTATAGTTGATGATGAATCTTGTATCTGATTTGTTCGTGTTTTTTGTGTATTACATGCATTTATTAATTCATATTAGCGACTAATCTTTGAAAATTGTTATTGCAGTTCCTTTAGATTATTTTTAAGTTCTATAATTTCTGCATCACGATGCTCACGTAAACGCCTTTCTTCAATAAGATTATGATTACGGCGTCGAAATTTGTCTTTTTGTTCTTGTAATTCCAGTTCAAGGTTATGGCACTTTTGTTGCTCCTTCTCAAACTCAGATCTAAATTGACGCCGTTCCACGTCAAAAGCTTCTCTGGTTAATTGAAATTCCTTCATCATCTGTAACATATTTATCTTTGATTACGAAGGATCAGTGCTTGCATTTCTTGTTTGTACTGGTGAGCGTGTAATCATTTTGAAAAAATAATAAAAATTGCGATGTGAGAATTTAGTTATGATTAAAATTTCAATAAATCAATTATTAATTAAGTTAATATAACTTTGCCCGTCCCCGCATGCAAAATTCGGTCTGTCGAAAAGAAAGAATCTTTAATTTATATGAGAGCACCAGACAGACCTCCGGCTAACTCATCGGCAAGCATGAACTTCGGGCTGTTTTGGCTGGGAGGTGGGCGACCTCTGGTGTTAAATTTATTAAGTCGAAGTTGGGAGAGGTATGCATATAAATGAAAAAGAAATGAATATTACTGGTTTAAATTTCAACACTTTAATTTAAACTTCGGTTTACTTTCTAACAACAAAAAAAATTATATATTTGTAAATTTATTATATTTAACGCTCGGTCTATAAACTTTATTCTATGAAATTCCTTACTCGCGCACACTCATAACCCATACATTCCGGTCAATGAAAACTTAATAAAAATAATCTTATTTATGTAACACTCCAACTGATATAATAGTCTTTAATTCTAGAAGTAGTAACAAAAAAAAATTTTATTTCACGGTATGGTCGACGTAAGCGACCTCGCTCTTCTCCTTTTCGACAATATGGCTGCCAAGAGCCCGCGCACTTATCTCTCTTTCTCTCTCACTCTCTCTCACACTACTCCTACGTGTCTATCGGTTTATTGTCTTTAATTCCGGTCAATCGAAATTAATAAAAGAAATAATTATTTAAACTTTTCGTTCGAATTACTACTATCATTAATTTAATTTTTCGGTCAACGAAACCGCTAGACACGTAGTCGAATTTGCACTCCCGCACTCTCAAAATTTTATTATAATCTTGTAAAAAAAAATATTTAGTTATGATTTCTGACGATCTAAAAATTTAATTCTCAATTTATTGTAAATTGCTAGTCAACGCAGACTAGTTACAAGAGAATCTAATTTATAAGATGGCCGCTAAAGCCCGCGTCATGAAATGTGTTACGTAATACGCACCACTATGTCCACCGATCTCAAGTTTTATTTCCCGATCAATCAAAAGAAAACTTATTATGAAAATTTCTTTAATATAATTAAATCAAAAGAAAATTTAACCGGTCAACAAAATCGTTGAACACGTGGTCAATTTATCTCACTTTCTCGGTTTACAAATTAAACTTTTACAATCAATTTTTACGAATTTATAACTAAGCCTCGCAACAATTAATTTTTCTATTTAACATTGTCACAATCACTTTAATTTTATTTTATACGCTCGCACTGAATCTACACTTTTAGTCGGCGAGAGCCGTTAGTTCACAATAATCTTTATTAATTTGGACTACAGTCCACTCACCATTATAGAAGTCGTTGACGAGACGAAGAGAGCTAGTCGACGATGTCGGCAATGGCGGTTAGACTGGCTCGATTTGTCTCTCTCTTTTTCTGTGTGTCTGGTCAGCTATTCGACGCTGGCTGCAAGGAACCGCAAAGGAATCAGGTCCATGAAATCCCCCTCTAGAAATTCCTATCGTCACAGTCGACTCTGCTATTCTCTCAGCAAGCTCCAGGTCTCTGTACAGCTCCAAGACAACGCACGAAAAAAATCTTAAGACTGGAATATCCTTTTAAGCGATTAAAAAGAGATCCGACACGGCACGAGGACAGCAACCGAGTCCGTTGCACGATGGCCGCTTCCTTCGTCTCAAGTCCTCTTCCTTCTTCTTTACTATCTTCTGTCTTCATCTATGTTCTTCTTATCCAATCCATAATTTCTTGTCTAATTTCTTATTTTTTTTCATTGGTTGATCTCGTTTCCAGTCTTCGAACGCCAGTCTTTGACATGCGCGCCACCTTTAATAAGAGAGATTCAAGTCTTTTTGTATGCTCTTTCTTCGCTGCCTCTTTTATCTCTTTCGTATATGTAAATTTTGAGAGAGAGAGAGAGTACATACATGTAAAGGCGATCCGTATATATAGATATACTATACGTGCACGTCTACAGCGTACACCTCTTTAAGCGAAGAGAAAGAACTGGTGACATCCCCTCTCTACGTTCTTCTCATCTCTCTCTCTATTATATCTTGTCTCTTTCTTTGTGCTGTGCACGAGAAGACAGCGCGCCATCATTTCTAATTTATTCTTCTGGCATGCTGATCTTCCTATCTCTTTTCTTCTTCTTGTCTCTTGAGTCTCCCTCTCTTTCTACATCTTCACTTTACCTACGGTCTACGTTAGCAGTATTATAGCTCATACACACGGTCTGCGAATGTGTGCGTAATGGCTGTTGCGCGTCGTTATCCTCGTGTGCCGGGAATTTTGAACAAACAAAAAAAAATCTTTTATTAATAACTTTATTTAATTTATTAAAGATGCGCTCGGGTCGGTGAGTGCACCGATGGTGTGCCTGAGTATGCTTGCGTAGTATTAAAAATTTTAATTGTTACAAAAAAAATTTTTATTGGGACGAACCACGTCACAAAATTAAAAAAGTAAAAAAAAATAAAATAAATTTATTTTAATGTGTACGTATTAAATTTTTGTGTTTGTGGAATGTGTTTATTTTTAATAAAAATATAAACGACTTATCTGTTTTATTGACGTCTTCTGTGACACTTCCAAATAAAAATAATTTCTATCATGTAGACAAATTTTTATATTTGATATCTTGGAAGAGCCCCCAAATTGTTACGTCCAAATTATTAATTAAACTTAAAAATACTTCAACACAATAACCAAATACACTTTTACAAAATAACAGTATTCTTTATTGGTTAAAACGAACTCAAATCATTTGATGATCATAACAGACAAACTATTTACATAAACATCGTATATATATATATATACATAAACATGATCTTCAACTTTTATTTTTAGCAGCTTCTATCATTCGACTCATATTACAACAATATTATTAAATTCTAATATATGAATATCAGTTAACATGAAAGCAATTCTACTATACAATCCCTGTCCTTTAACAATCAATTTATCTTTTAAAACCATTATTAAAAATTAAAATTCTTTTAAGAATTTTCATTCATTTTTAATGAACTTTTTTCAAAGATATTCACAAAAGAATTGCTTTTATATTAACTAATTTAATTTACTGCCTTTTTACTTTAAAAGTTGAAAAATAGAAAGAATTATGAACAATGCTATGAATTAATTGTCATGTGATAAATGAATAATAATAAAATTTGTAAAAATAATATAACGATAAAAAATGGTTATTTTTGGCAATTATACTTATATATATATATATATATATATATATATATATATATATATATATATATATATATATATATATATATATATATATATATAAACATACTATTTAGTATATCTAAAATCGAGCAGGTTAAATTGGCTTTTTAAAGTCTTATTTTTTTTGTTTTTTTATAAGGAAAAAATATACGAAGCCTCTAGTTGGGCAGCCTTCTCAAAGTTACTTAATTGTGCAAAAAAGTCTGAATAAATCGTTATTTTGGATCATTGATGAGATTCGTGATTTTTTTTCTGAAAAAGTATTGATTTTTGGGACAAATGTATAAAAATGTTTTTTATTGGAAATTGTATGTGAAATGTATGTAAATTTTTGTAAACCATTATTTGCTGAACATCACAAATTATAAATGAAATTTTGAAATTCTAAAATTTATTTTTTGTTAAATTTTTAGTATATATGGTTCATAATGTCCTAAATTACAATTTGTAAAAATATGTTCATATTCTACACATGATTTGCAATAAAAAACATCTTCATGCATTTGTCCCAAAAATCAATACTTTTTCAGAAAACAATCACGAATCTCATCATTGATCCAAAATAACGATTTTTTCAGACATTTTTGCACAATTAAGTAACTTTGAGAAGACTGCCCAACTGGAGGCTCCGTATATTTTTTCCTCATAAAAAAACAAAAAAAATAAGACTTTAAAAAGCCAATTTAACCTGCTCGATTTTTAGATATACTAAATAGTATGTTTAAATCGATCAAGTAAGCATAAAAATTAGTATATTATAATTTGCAAAAATTCAGGTGAATTCTACATCTCATTTCCAAGAAAAAGTATTCTATTAAGTTTTAACAAAAAATTGATAGTTTTTGAGGAAAAAATTTATTAAAATATTTATTCAGCAAAAAATTTGGAAAATTCGAAAAATTCTATCACGTTTAAATCCTGACCCCTTTGACCTGGACCTCTAAAATTTTTTTTGTATATTTTGGGTATCAAATAGAACATCTTCACAGATTTTCGACGAATTCTATTTTTTTGTTAGGTGAGTTGACGTGAAACATCCCTTATATATATATATATATATATAAGACATTTCACACCAAATGGAAGAACAAAAAAATGAAAATCGCTGAATCTCAGACAATATATTGTTTGTTACCCAAAATGTGTAAAAAAAATTTCAAGGATTCAGATTGGAAGGATCAAGAGCCATAGATTCTTGAAATTTGGAAATTTTTCAAAATTTTGGAAAAGTACCAACTTTATGATTTTTTTTCTGAAAATCCTGATATTTTAGAGAGAAATTCATGAGAATACTTCTTGTTTTAAATGAAAAGGAGACTGAGCATGATTTTTTACGGACCTAAATTTCGAAGTTTTCTATTGGTTCTTACATGTATTACATGGTAATTGAAATTACTCATTGTTTGCCACTTCAGAAATTGCTTTTCGAAGGCTTATTTTCTTGTATTTTTTATTAACTTTGAAATAAATTTTTTATTGTGTAAGGAAGAGCCACCAATAAGGAGCTATGACAGTTTGAAATATATATTTAAATGTATGATTTATTTTTCACATTGAATATAAATGTATATTTTCATGTATGATTAATTTTTATATAGAAAATGAATTATACATAAAAATATATATTTTAAACTGAAAATTCATAACTCCTTATTGATGGCTCTGACTTACATGATCAAAAATTCATTTTAAAGTTCATGTAAAATAGAAAAAAATAAGCCCGTGAGAAGAAATTTCTGAAGTGGCAAACAATAAGTAATTTCAATTACCATGTAATACATATAAGAACCAATCTTCAGAAAACTTCAAAATTCAGGTCAGTAAAGAATCATGCTAACTCTGCTCTTCATTTTCAACAAGAAGTATTCTTATGAATCTCTCTCCAAAACATCAAGATTTTTAGGAAAATAATGATTGATCCTTCTAATCTAAATCTTTGAAAATTTTTTTACAATTTTTGCTCTCTCCAAAACGTCAGGATTTTTAGGAAAAAAATGATTGATCCTTCTAATCTAAATTCTTGAAAATTTTTTTACATCTTTTAGGTAACAAAAAGAATAGATTCTTAGAGTTTCAGAGATTTTTATTTTTTTGCTCTTACAGTTGGTGTAAAATGTCCCATATATATATATATATATACAGTACTGGGCAATAATTCTGAGCAGGTTATAAAATTTTTGCTCCAACTTTGAAGAAGCGTATCTTCTTCAATTTTGATGCTAGGAAAAATTAAAAAAAAGGATTTTAAAGTATTCTTTAAATGCTTTCTTTTTAGCTTACTTACATTTTTTTAACGATATTTAAAAAAAAATTGTCGCTTTGGCACTTTTGAAATTTTTTTCATTTTTGCATTTTTCTTTTATCATCTGAAAAGGGCTCTAAAAATGCTATTTGCAGCTATTTAACAAAAATTTTTTAATCATTTTTTGTCAAGTTTCAAGCATATAAAGTTATCGATCTAATACTTTTGCAGTCGTAAAAAACACTTGAATAGCAAGTAGAAAATAATCGCTAGTGAAGTAGTGATTCAATTTTAGTAGGAAATTATAACTATTAATTATTAATAATAAAATATAATAAAGTATGAAACAACAAGAAGATTTATTTTGCAAAAATTATATCATAGAAATCAAAAGTTTTGCACCAGCGATTATTTTCTACTTGCTATTAAGTGTTTTTTGCAACTGCAAAAGTATTAGATCGATGACTTTATATGCTTAAAACTTGACATAAAATAATTAAAATTTTTTTGTAAAAATAGCTGCAAATAGCATTTTTAGAGCCGTTTCCAAATCTTTTTTCAAATTTTTTCTAGCTCAATTATTTAAAAAACTACAGCTGATCGAAAAAAATGCAAAAATGAAAAAAATTTCAAAATTGCCAAAGCGACTATTTTATTTTAAAATATCGTTAAAGAAATGTAAGTAAGCTAAAAAGAAAACATTTAAAGAATACTTTAAAATGCTTTTTTTAAATTTTTTCTAGGATCAAAATTGAAGAAGATACGCTTTTTCAAAGTCGGAGCAAAAATTTTATAACCTGCTTCGAATTATTGCCCGGTACTATATATATGTATATATATATATATATATATATATATATATATATATATATATATATATATATATATGTATATATATATATTGAAAAGACGGGTAGTCTTCTCTAACATATTTTCTATTTAAAGAGTATAGCTGGATAAGTACGTTAAAATGGCCTGTCCTTCGATTTTTTTAGAATCTGGCCTATTTATTTATCATGTCAAACCAATCCGATCCTGAAAGTTACAGCTCGCTAGACTCAAAATTGGCTTCCTAACCTCAAAAAATGTGATTTTCAGTTTTTTAAGCATATCTCTGCGAATTTTTAACCGATTTGGGTGATTCGAAATCGAGATTAAAGGGAATCATAATGCGCACATAAGCTTATTATTTTTAGAGGTTTTTAAAACCAAAACATACCCTAAAAATGGGTTTGAAAATTTCTAAGTTGCGTAGAAAAAAAACTATTGTTTGGATTTTTTTTTAGTTCACCTTAAAGTCTTCTTTATATTTGAATTTAGTACCATAAATTTTTTCAGATTTTTTAAAAGGGTGGAAAGTAGTTAAAATGACGAAAAACTCAAATTTCCACTCATTTTTGGAATTTTCAGAGTATTTAAACAATTTCAAAGTACAATTTATGATGAAAAATGAGTTCAGCGATCCAAAATACACTTTAATATGAGTTTTCGGTTACATTTTTCCACAATATATTGCTTAAATGTCGAAAAGTCACCTCAAAAAACGCGTTTTGATATTGCATACGACGTAAAAACTCACGTTATCGATAGAGTTATTTTCTTATTCTGAAAATAAAATAATGAGAATATTCAATTTTTAGTCATATGCAGTAGGCTAGAACCACTAAACGTATCGTCGGTTTGGCGGAAAAACATCATAACTCAGCTTAACTTTTAATAACGTAACAACTTGATTTCTACGTTCTAATTCAACTTAGCGCTCAAAAAAGTAGTAATTATAAATAAACGATATAACTCTTATGTTTAAGCATAAAAGTTATAACGTTTTTATGGTCAAACCCGAATTACAATTTTTTCATACGCTAAGTTGAATTACAACTTCTTAGTTGCCGAAGCCAAGTTGTTACGTTTTTAAGCTTGGCTGAATTACGATCTTTTTCCTCCCATCCGACGATATGCTCAACTACACCCAACGACAACAGCGCCCTTGTTCCTTCTTGTGCCTTCTTGTTCCTTATGGTTATAGTTTATGCATGTTTAGCTGTAATGATCTTTAACTGTTTTGATTGTGGTAAAAAAAATTTGTATTAATAGAACATACAACGATATTACAGATAATATGAAATATTATTGTGGTCAAAAAAATTTGTATTAATAGAACATACAACGATATTTCAAATAATATTAAATATTATTTGTAATATCGTTGTATGTTCTATTAATGCAAATTTTTTTTACCACAATCAAAACAGTGGACTGTTGTCGTTGGGTGTAGTTGAGCATATCGTCGGGTGGGAGGAAAAAGATCGTAATCTAGCCAAACTCAAAAACGTAACAACTTGGCTTCGGCAACTAAGAAGTTGTAATTCAACTTAGCGCATGAAAAAATTGTAACTCGGGTTTGACCATAAAAACGTTATAACTTTTATGCTTAAACATAGGAGTTATAATGTTTATTTATAATCACTACTTTTTTGAGCGCTAAGTTGAATTAGAACGTGGAAACCAAGTTGTTACGTTTTTAAGAGTTTAGCTGAGTTATGATGTTTTTCCGTTAACCCGTCGATATGTTTAGTGGTTCTAGCCTACTGCGTATGAATGAAAATTAAATATTTCCATCATTTAATTATGAAACTTTATTAAGATGAGCTTTATAAAAAAATTAGGAAATATTACTGGTTAATCATTTTTTATATTAGGATTACATTTTAAAAAAATAAAGTCTAATTACTTGAACTTAAAGAACTCTAAAGCACTGCGCTAAGGCAGTTGACAGTGTTTTTTATTCTATTTTTTTTGCGCATATACTCTCACTTATTCAACAAAAACCTGACTTATCATTATATCTAAACGAATTTGTTGGTAGATAGCTTATTTTAAAGGTTGGTGTTTAGCTTAACATCAAAAGCACTGTGTCAAATATGGGAAATGTGAGTTTTTATACCATTAATAATATAGCATTTTTGAAGGAAAAATGATGTTTTCAATAAACATTAAGTCAACACCTTAGATTATTACCGAGATAACGTGAGTTTTGACGTCGTCTGCAATATCAAAACGCGTTTTTGAGGTTACTTTTCGACATTTGAGCAATATGTTGTGGAAAAATGTAACCAAAATCTCTTATTAAAGGGTATTTTGGGTCGCTGAACTCATTTTTCATCATAAATTGTACTTTGAAATTGTTTAAATACTCTAAAAATCCCAAAAATGAGTGGAAATTTGAGTTTTTCATCATTTTAACTACTTTCCACCCTTTTAAAAAATCTGAAAAAATTTATGGTACTAAATTCAAATAAAAAGAAGACTTTAAGGTAAACTAAAAAAAAAATCCAAACAATAGTTTTTTTTCTACGCAACTTAGAAATTTTCAAACCCATTTTTAGGTTATGTTTTGGTTTCAAAAACCTCTAAAATTAATAAGCTTATGTGCGCATTAAGATCCCCTTTAATCTCGATTCCGAATCACCCAAATCAGTTAAAAATTCGCAGATTCATGCTTAAAAAACTGAAAATCACATTTTTTGAGGTTAGGAAGCTAATTTTGAGTCTAGCGAGCTGGGACTTTCAGGATCGGAGTTTTTCGACATGATAAATAAATAAGCCGAATTCTAAAAAAATCGAAGGACAGGCCATTTTAACGTACTTATTCAGCTATACTCTTTGTTGGATGTTTTAGAAAAAAAAAGACCTGTTCATTTTCCTTTAAAAACCGTCTGATTATGAAATTTCTATTGAACTGATTTAATGAATTTATCCCTTTTTTACACACAAGAAAACTAGAATTTGATTTTCACATTTAATCTTTGAATTTCTAACTGATTTAAATTTATATTTACACTGAGTTTATTTTATTACAAAACTTTACACACAAAAGAACTATTATTTCATTAAAGAAAAAGAGGAATTTATTGAGGCAAATGCAACTAACCTTGCGTTTGTAGTTGCCTTTGTTTTAATTGACTTTTATTCTGAATTTACAATTTATTATATTAAGGAAGGGTTTCACTCAATAAAACACTGATGTAAAGGGACAAAGCCATTCGGCATAAAAAACCATTGATTTATTAACCTACAAATTTACACACTATTTGACGTATCGTTTAAGTTTATTTGCACGCACGCACGCAAAAAGAGATAGAATAGACAAAGATAGAACAGACAATGCAATAATTTGAATAGCCGCGGCTTAGGTAAGCGAAGGTGATGCATTAATTCGCAATCGACCGTTCATCGCTGAGCGGAAACTCGTCCACTTAATCAAAGCTTCTGATTGCTTTGGAAAAGGAAAGAGGTGACACCGAAGATTCGAGGGTCTCGAAAGGGACTAGACCGCCCGGGGCGATGTCACGCTTGATACTGATAATTTTTTCCGCGGCACTTGAAAAGTCTCCCTGTTCTCTCCCCCCTTTTGTCTATGAGCGGACATAAGAGAGGTGCGAACAGGCGACTGTAAAGTGCTGCCGCTCATCATTGCTTTTTGATTTTTGACATGATTTGTGTTGCGACGCAACATATATATATATATATATATATATATATATATATATATATATATATATATATATATATTTAATCATTAAAAAAAATTTGTTGTAAAAAGAACTAAAATGAAAATTATTTTGAGTTATTTCTAATAATTTTATTCTTCAATTTATTTACAGTTATTTACGGATATTTGCAGTATTTACATTTAAAAAATGTATAAATGATAATAAACAATTATTATTTATCTCCAGTCTAACGCTTCTTTATTGTTATTTACAGTTTTCAATATTTTCTTATAATTATTTGTTTATTCACAGTATTATTCTACTTTTAAAAAATAATTTCCATACAAGGTGATAAAATATTTTACCATAAGATCAATAACTTTGAATGCTAATTAAATTTAATTTTAACATGAAGTTAATTATTTAAGTTGGCAATGTATTTAATAAAATAATATAACTATTTATAAGTATCCTAACAACACAAAAACGTTTCAAAATCGTTTTTGAAACGTTTTCTGGTAAACTTATATACGTTTGTAAATTTCGACAAAAATACGTATTTAAAACGTTTTTAAAACGTAAAATATGTCTGCATATTTTAGATTCTCAAGAGTAATGTAACGTTTATGGAATGTTTAAGAAACATTTAGAAAACGTTTTCTCAATGAAAATTTACGCAAGCTCAAATATCCAAACGTTTCCTTAACGTTTAAAAAACGTTTTATTTGGTATAATTTTTTTCTCTATATGATAATTTTTTAGAATGATGAAATAAAACATTTAAAAAACGTTTTAGAAATGTTTGGACATATAAGCCAACGTAAGTTTTCATCAAGAAAACGTTTTCTAAACGTTTCTTGAAAGTTCCATTCTTATAGTGAAATATAATCAAACTTTGACAACAAATTCAACATAATGAAATAATTGTACTTTCAATGATCATATTTAATACAAATTTTAGAGTGATATTACAGAATATTTTTTTTCCACATTTATAATAAGTGTTTTGCGAATAATGAGTAAATTTTCTTTTGAAATGTTTACTTTTTGAGGAGAAGTTTACGTAACAAGTGTACAAATGAAAATGTAACTAAGGTGAATATAATTTTAATATATTTAATTGTTAACAGTTTTTATATAAATAACAATTAATTTGAATACTCACACGTGTACAAATGAAAATGTTATTAAGGTTAAATGTATGTTATTTATAAAAAATTGTTAACAAGTAACTTTTTAAAAAATAGATTTTCATGAAAACTAATTTAAATACTTTATTCTCTGAATGATAACTGAATAAAATTTCAATTTAATAAATTTAGTTATACAATTATAAATATATAATATTTATATAACCGTTCATCAAATAAAATTATTATTTTCATAATATATATATATTCAAAAAATAATTATTACAATAGATTGTAGTTAAATAAAAATGTTTTTTTTAAATAATTATAGCGTTGAAATTTATTTTGATGAAAATGTTTTCAGATTGACATTTACAGTATTATTTTAACTATATTTGAAAAGTAACTTGTCATCAATGAAAAAATATTTAATTTTTTAAATTAATAATCTATTATTATCAAGAATTTTCTAAAAATTATAGTATTTATGATATTCGAACCTTACTTGTGATACATACACTTTGTAATATTTGTATCTCATTAAAATTTTATATTAGATGCAAAAAGAATTGTTGAGTAATTGCAAATAGTTATTTTATTATTCTGAAATATTCAAATTTAAAATTAACCAATAATGTGTATTTTAATCCTATGGTTTTTTTTATTCAAATTTCGTATTTCATATATATAAAATACATTTGTGAAGATATTTTTATTAGAAATAAACACAAAATTTTTTTCAAGCACGTTTCACGTAAAAATTAATTTCATAATTCAAATTCATGGTCATATATTAAGGTCTGGAAATTATAGTTGTTACTCAGTTCCCAGTTCTCAGTTTATTTATATCAAATATCGTACTATCTTTGTTTTTTTTATGAAAGTAGAGTGAGAAATAGTCACTTGATGGAATAAATTATACGCTTTTTTACTTTAGGCACATGTGTACATTTATTTTTATATTATGTTTCATTAAATTATTTTCAATTTTATTCAGTACTCAAAATTAAATTAATTAATTCTTATTTACTTAAAATTAGTCATTTATATATAATAATGTAATAAAAGAAAATTCAACCGAGCGACGTTAGGAGCGAAAAACTTCAATATAATTAATACCTATCAACGTAAAACCCATTAAATTGTGTAACAATTTTCAACAGTTGATAAATATAATGTAAATCATATAATATATATATATATATATAAATATATATATATATATATATATCAATTTTAAATTACTAGTAATTAATTTAAAACTCAAAAGTAACTATTTTAAAACGGAATATGGAAGATAAACATGTATCGTTTTATTCCTTAAATATCACGAATTTAAATATTAATTATTAGTAATTTTAAAGTGTTATAAATTATGTAAATAATTCTATATTTAATAATTTTCAATTTTAGTAACAGGAAAAGCCGCCCGAAAAGAGATTAATAATTACATTCTCTGCGGAATATTGCCCTTGAATCGAGTAGGTGAAATATCAGTCTCAATACCAAAATAAAAACACTAAGTATAGCAAATTTATGCTCTTACTTCATAATATAATAGTACCAACATTGGTCCCTAAAATTCAAGCTATAGTACTAATTGAAATTATATCGCCACTCTTTTTTTAAGTACCTTACTACATAAATTAGATATACTTGATTTAGAACCTATTTCAACAATACTTTCCTTTCTCCGTGCAGTTGTTAGTTCTAGTGAACGTCAAATACTATTTTCGATTATTTCGTGATTGAAACACGTGATTAAAAAGAATGAATTCCTATCATATTTTTGCATCGATTCTAGTGCAATTTAATAGAACAAATTTTTAATTCATCATGATATAATTTGTATTTAAACAATTTTTATGCACATTGTAACTTCAATTAATCTTTTTTATAAGAATATAAAAATTTAATTTAGTACAAAACTACAATACTAAAATTCATAAGTTGCGGCAATTCTTTTTTATTTTAAAATTGGCTAATTCATACATAATAATATAATATATGAAAATTTCACCGAGCGACGTTAGGAGCGAGGTATTTTTTGCTAGTTACAAATAAAATGAAATAAAATAAATTCAAAACGTACCTTTTTTGAATCAATTTAATATTTATTTAACAACCACAATATATTATTATAAACTAAATAGATAATACGAAAAATTCCTATGCTTCTAGCCGTACTTAGCTACTTTCGTTTACATGCATAAATAAATATGAAATAAGAATCCAAATAACGCGTCAATTAAAATACAATATTTATTCTTACTCTAATGTATTCTTTATTGTATTAATTTCTCACGTTTACACATTCATACGAATTAGAATGTTAAAATAACAAATAAAATTGAAAAAGAAAAAATAATTGTGGAATGTTTACGATGCACACGTAGTATAAAATTTATTAAATTTTGCAAAGAAAATAAATAATGATAACATGTACATGCAAATCATATTATTTTTTTATTTATTTAAGCCTTTCCAAACCTGTATGAGGTTTAGAGAGCTTTATAAAATTTTAAATATGTACAGAGAGTAATAATTACATATTGTATAAATAGTCAACCCATGAGGTAAAATTTATATATAATATCTTGAACTTCGAGAATTTTTCAAACATTTTGATGCGTCGAAGGTTATAAAACGAGCAATTTCATAATAGATGATCAGCGTCCTGGTAGTAACCGCATGTAAATATCGATTACAACATGTAAACATTGGAGAATCAATGCTTCTTCTTCATAATAATGCAGCAGAGCTGTAGTGATCAGCTTCTACTCTATTAATTGCTACTATTGCCTTTCTTGATAACTTTTTGTTTTCAAACCATAATTGTCTGCGCTCACTATAAAAGTATTTAAAGTATTTTATGCCTTTATAAGTTCTTAGTTTTTGAATAGTACTGTTGATATTTTCATATGCAAGATTTTTCCAAACTAATTTAAAATTTAAATAGGGAACCTCAAAGTTTGCTAGAGATGATCTTGTAGCAGTTTCGTTATGGAGATCAGCTAGTTCGTTACCGTAAATACCTATGTGAGCAGGAATCCATGTTTACTGTAATGGTGATTCCACTTTGCTGTTTTTTGTTATTTGCCAAATTTAATATTTTGCTGAAGCTATCAGAGGGTGACTTACTGTAGATGGTTTGTGGCTTTGTAAGCTCTGCAGCACACTTAGGGAATCTGAAAATATGATGTGCCTCTAATTTCTATTATTAACTACAAGATCAAGAGCTGAGTTTATTGCCGCAGATTCAGCTGTAAAAATGAAGCAGTTGTTATTGATACTTGTGGTGTTAGCTGTTTTCAAGTCCCCGGTAACACATGCAGCACCAACGGATAAAAAATTTTTTGTTTTGCTACCATCAGTAAAATATCTGTTTACTTTTGTATCAAAAAAGCAGCAATCGAGAATATGATCAGGATTACAGAACTTAAGTAAAAATTTTTCTAGTCCAAAATCAATGTGTGATCGGTAATATATAGTTTTGTAATTATAAGAGTAGAAATCATCACGTCCACAAGCATGTAATATTTGTTAGTGACAGCTAAAACCATAATGACATATTCTGTGATTAATCTTTTCCTTTTGAGTTCATTTTTTTTTTCTCGATGTAGTATTGTTTAATAGTCTTGTGTGGGGAGTTCTATGTGCTTTTTGGCACTTTTTGGTAACGTTCTTGACCTATTGCTGAAATGCAAGCTCATAATCAAATATGATCCCAAGAAAATTTGTATCTTAAGGAGATGTTATTTTTTGTCCGTGTGTTGCCTGGTAATATATTTTTCGCTATTCTAACCCTAAAATCGCAACTTCGTTGCTCTTTTTTGGCTCTCATGGCGAAAAATACACTACGAAACTAGTATATAAAGGCTTTTTTACGAAACTCGTTACGACCCTCACCTTCAGCTCAGGCCGTGAACTTCTCGTTTCGTAAATAAAGCCTTTCCAAACTCGTTACGTAATGTACTATTTCCTGTTGAAGTGAATTAATTAAGTTTTCTTAAGGTTTAACTTAAGACCAATATTTACCAGATTGGTTCGAATGATTTTGAGTCCTTTCTCATCGTATTACTTTATTTTATATAATAATTAATTTAATAATACTTTCCAATACAATGAACATAATTAAACGAAAATTTTATTTTACGTATTTTAAATAATTAATATATACACTAATACATAATACAAAATATAAATCTGATATGATCATTAATAGTACATTACCCTACTAGTGAGCAAAATAGGTCATTCCCTCACGAGTCGTTTTGTTACTCGAGCGTAGCGAGAGTAACAAAAAAGACGAGTGGATGACCTATTTTGTCACGAGTGGGGTATAGAATTTTTCCCAATAAGGTGAGCGGAATCCGATTTTGATGCCTGTTTTGAGAGTGCAAAATACCACATTCCCTCACCAAGCGGGGAAAGTAATATTTTGCGTGAGCAAAATATTATTACTTAAAAATATTACTTTCCCCGCTTGGTGAGGGAATGTGGTATTTTGCACACTCAAAACAGGCACCAGAAATCGGTTTTTGCTCACCGTGTTGGGAAAAATAATTTAAAAAGAATTTTAATAAAATGATATAAAACATTGATATGGTTGATCTATACTTGCTTATTATTATCACAATTCCTGAGAAATGCGATCGACCTTCAGTACGCGTCTGCATTCCAAACATTTCATAAATTTTTATCAAAGATTCGTTACATTTTCTCTCTCTCTCTCTTTTAGGTCACCTCATGCACCTTTTTTGGCCAATTCTGATTTTGTACCTGATCTCAAAACGCACATTCATAGTTGTAGCACTATAATTATTTTAGGTAATTTGAATACTAACCTCTGCGTTGACTCTGATGACTCTGTATTCCTTAAGAGTCTAATCAAGCAAAACTCTTTTTTTTTCAGTAACGTGTGGAACTACTCACCATACTTCCTCTTTGGATATGTGGCTTGATTTGTGTCTTGTTGATAATAATAACTCATTACTTGACTACTGGAAGACTGACGTACCATTCATCGACGGACATGACTTTATTGCTGCAACTGTTAGGTCGTCTCCCTCTAAGCCTGTTCTTAACGATTCTACTTTCTGTGACTACAAAGCGATTGATAGTGCATCCTTACTTGATTACTTTCGTAAGCTAAATTATGTTACCTATAGTAGTGATTTCTCCCTTTCGGATTGCCTTGATTGTCTCTATGATCATCTTGAAAAGGCAGTTGCACTTGTTGTGCCTATTAGAAGGATCCAATAAAATAAGGGTCATCGCCTGTGGTTCAGGGCTGAGTATTATAATTTCATACACGAGAGAGACCGACTGTACAGGTGCAATAAACCTTCTCGTATATCTGCTGATTTATTATACTTTAGGATCACTTGTAATCAGGCTTATAAGTGCATTGAGTTGGCAAAAATTCTGTACTACTACGACAGACTGACGGATCACTGACTTACAACAGATTTGGAGGAAGCTCAGAAATTTGAGTGCATGTTCTAAAGGTGATAATTCTTTTTATCCGTTCTCCATGGATGAACTTAACCGCTATTTTGGTGGGGTTGTGTTTGATCCCTTGATTCCTCCTGTTTCTGATTTTGTCAAGACGCTACCTTCGGATGAAACTATGTTTAGGTTTAATGAGGTTCCTCTAGAGAAGGATTCAACAGCTATCCGATGTTCTACTTTTTAGGCTAGGGGGTTCGACGGTATACCGCAGTCTATTATGAATTCCGCTTTTTCGGTTATTGGGCCTCTATTGTGTAACATTTATAACGACTCTTTCAACGACTGCTTGTTTTCTTCATGTTGGAAAATTTCTCTGGTTACCACAATTAACAAGGTTCCTTCTCCAAGTACTATGGGTGACATTAGGCCTATCTCTCTACTGTTTTTCATGTCCAAGATTCTTAAGCGTTTTATTCATCAGCACACTATGTCATCCCACTCTACTTAGAAAGTTGTATTCTCTTGATATTTTTCTCTCTATTGTCAGATAGTTTGCATCTTATCTGACTGATAGACAATGTAACCAAAACTAAAGTTTTGTTATTGGTTTCTATTTCTACATAAATAAACTACCATCCTTTACGGCAATATCATTAGATTCGAGTCATTTGCTTGGAGTTTAGGTGTGTACTTTGATAGCAAGCTTAACGGAAGTGATTATATGACATATGTATCTAATAAATCTTAAACATTGCTTTATAGATTAAATTTCTTTAAAAAAAATATCACTTTTGTATTGCATAAGCATTTGATTCAGGTGTTACTGTTTCTGATCCTAGATTACTGTTGTTTTGTGTATGGTGACCTTTCTACCGAGCTAGACCTTAAGCTTTAGAAAGTTATTAACTCTGGTGTACGTTACATCCATGGTGTAGGTAGACGTGAGCATTTCTCCGTCTATAGATCCTCATCAGGCTGGCTGACCATCGTGAATAGAAGAAAATACTTCACTACAATATTTCTGTATAAACTGTTCCTAACACATTTACCACCCTATCTTTGGAACCAGCCAGTGAGGATACTGAGTGGTAATATTAGACCTTTGGCCATTCCTTTTGCATCAACTAAATATTTTCATTGATCATACCTGGTCGTGTCATTACATCACTGGAATGATCCCCCTACATCACTGCGAGGATCTCCATCATTATTCAGATTGAAATCTACTTCATTGTCATACTACCTTTCTCTTGAAAGTAGACCACTGCCTTAGCCTATCTAGTGTGTCTACAAATATGTTCATTACTTCTGCTACCTGTTCTTAATCTTTCATTTATTTTTTTTTTATTTGTATCTTATTATTGTTTACTTTAATGCTATTATTATTCGCTTCATTGTATCTTATCATATTGTGTATTTTCTACATACATTGTTGTACAACACAATCTACACTTGGCGGAAAGGATATTTTTCCGACTGTATACCTTAAATGGCAGCGCTGCATATTTTACCACAGACATAAGTAAACTTCGAATTATGCATTGAGTTTCGCACCATGATTATTTTGTTTATTCTTATAGGTTATTCATACAAAATTCAAATAATAACTTAAATCTTATTGCTTATGTAATTTAAATTCATAATATTAGATTCTATATGATTATTGAACTAAGAAATAAAAATTTTATTTAATAAAATTATAATTTGGATCATGAAAAAAGAAAGTAATATTGTTTGTTTACTAAAATTATGTCATTAAGTAATAAGTAACGATGATGCGAAATTTGCTCTATAATTTGAAATTGTCTTATGCCTGTAGTTAAATATGCGATGTTGCCATTTGAGGTTAACATTCGGAAAAATATCCTTTTCGCCAACATTTAACCCTTCCGCGTCGATGAGATATCTCGTCCAGTTCCCCATTTAAATACATGCTTTTCTATTTGGTGTCGGTTGCATAAGGGTTCATAAATTAATTATCTTTTTATCTATCTCTCTTTCTTTCTCTCTTTCTCTCTTTCCGTCCTCTTTCTCTTGCCGTAAGTAGCGCCATACGTACTTTTTTTCGCTCCTCTTAAAACTTGTCTTGAACATCATTTTTTCACTTTGCGGAGTGGAAGTTTTGCGGAAGTTTTTTGCAGGGAATCGTCCTACTTGGAGTCCGAAAGTGTTGGCTTCATTCATTTGCATTTTGCAATTGCATTTTGGCCTCTGGATGATTTTCTTGCTGTAGTAGTGCAGTCTATCAACACTAACTTTATTTTATTTCTGACGTTGCTGTGGATTTTGCTGCTGCCTGTAAAGGTTGCTGTGAGCCTGCTCTGGTTATTGAGTGTTGTGTTAATGTATTATATTGTGTACAATCGCATTGCAATTTGTTTTATATTTCAACTGCATCATAACCTAAATCTTTTTTGGCGCAACCATATACTGCAAGAGGGGACTTATTTATCTAGCACTGGTTGCTCCATCTCTTGGATGATCTATACACTAACTTCATTGTCCTTTTGGATAAAATCTAGTGGTAATAACGTGGAATTTGCTACATGCCTGCTTTCGTTACTGTGTGTTACAATAGTGCAGTATATTGTAAGCAGATGCATTGCAACTTGTTTTTATGTATTGTCTACAACATAACCTCAATCTTTTTTGGCGCAATCATATACTGCAAGAGGAGTCTTATTTGCTTAGGGCTGGTAGCTTCATCTTTTGGATAACCTGTATATCAGCATCTTTTCCCGTCTAGATGATATCTAATGGTAACTTCTACAGTTAAGGCGCTTTTCCACTATTATCTTCTGCTCTCTCTAATCACAGTCGTACAAATCTTACTCTGTTACAAATTAAGCTGCTTTTCCACTTACAACAACTGAAACTTAAAAGCAACTCTAAGTGCATTTATTAAGCTGCTTATCCACTTATAAATATACAACTTGCACCAAATTTAAAATTTAAGATTCGTATTAATTAAACTGTTTTCTAATTTTGGAGGTCACTATGTCCAATCAATGTGGTCTCTGTTTAAAAAACTTTAGTGCTGCATCCAAGCCTCAGCTTTGTGGTCGCTGTGGGAAGACTTATCACAGCTCTTGTACTAAACTGCTCATAGTTAGAGATAATAATGACCAACAAATAAAGGTATGTAACTTTTGCATAGCAGCTGCAAATCCTGATTACAATCTATTGCATCGGATGAGGACTTGGACGTTTTTTTAGTGAAGCTCTCATTAGTATCAGCCAACAACGATGCAGCTACTTAACATCTGACACTGGGGTAAGCTCATTCTCTCTTCCTTCTCATTCTAACACACTTCTTCCTTCTAACAATACTATCTCATCGGTCGTTCATGATCATTTCACTACTTAGGATGGTCTCAGAGTTTGTCATTTCAATGCCAACTCTATTAGAGCTCACATTGAGATGATTAGACTCTTTTTGGCTTCTCACCCTTATTTCCACGTAATAGCTGTTACTGAGACCAAACCGGGCCAGATAGTTTGTGATTCTTTGATTGCTCTTGATGGGTATGCGCTTCATAGACTGGATCGTAACAGCACGGGAGGTGGTGCTGCTTTATTTGTACACTGTTCTCTCACTTTTGTGCATCTCTGTTCATCCTCTGGAAGCTGGAGTGGTAAACCTGGTTTACCTGAGTATCTCTTCTGTGAGGTCAAGTCATCTGATTTGGCTTTATCCATTTTCATTGGTGTTGTTTATAGACCACCTCACGCTTCATTTTTGACCAACACTGACTTTATTTCTGATTTGACCACTCATATTCACAATTATAGTACTAAGGTAATTTTGGGAGATTTCAACACTAATCTGTATTCTGAATCTGATGATTCTGTGTTCCTTAAGAGCCTTATTGAGGAAAATTCACTTTTTTCTGTGCCGTATGGACCTACGCATCATACTCATTTCTCTGATACGTGGCTAAACTTGTGCCTTTTCGATGCCAATGACTTACTGCTTGACTGTTGAAAGACTGATGTACCATTTATTGACGAACATGACTTTATTGCTGCAACTGTGAAGTCGTCTCTCTCTAGGCCTATACTTAATGATTTTACTTATCGTGATTATAAAGCGGTTGACGAAACTGCTCTTCTCAACTATTTTCGATCGCTAAATTGTGCAATGTATAGCGGTGACTCTTCTCTTTTGGTTCGCCTTGAATGTTTTTACTCTTATTTTAATGAGGCTATCTCACGGTTTGTACCTGTTAGACGTGTTCGACAGAGCAAGAGTCATCTTCCGTGGTTTACCTCTGAGCATCAGGAATAGTGACTCTCGACATCCTTTTTCAATAAATGATTTGAATCGATATTTTGGTGGCGTTGCGTATGATCCTCTGGTCACCTCCATTTCTGATTACGTGAATACACTTGCTCTGGATGAACCACTTGAACCTATGTTTAAGTTCATGAAGTTTATTTGGAGGAGGTATGGATGGCTATTTGTCATTCATCTTCACGGACCAGAGGGTTTGATGTTGTTCCTCAATCTATCATTCGTGCGGCATTTACGGTCATTGGGCCCTCATTGTGTCGCATTTATAACGACTCATTGCGTGAGTCCTTATTTCTTTCACGCTGGAAAATCTTGCTGTTTACTGCAACCAATAAAATCTCTTCTTCTCAAGTTTTTGGTGATATTAGGCCAATTTCTTTATTATCTTTTATGTCCAAAGTTCTTGAACGTCTAGTCTATGACTAACTCTACTATTACTTGTTTACGCGACAGCTACTGGACCCTTATCAGACTGGATTTTGGACATAGTACTTAGATCACACTACTGAAACTAACTGAGGACATTAGACACAATATGGACAGACGCTACGTGACTATGCTGTTGTTATTTGACTTCAGCAAGGCATTTGATACGATATGCCATGTCTCACTGCTCAGAAAAATGTCTTCTTTTGACATCTCACATTCAGTCGTGCAATGGTTTGCGTCTTATCTCTCTGAGAGACAGCAGGCTGTTATTGATGCAGATAGTAATGCAGCTGCCTATGTAACATTAAATACTGGTGTTCCCCAGGGCTCCCTCCTTGGTCCACTGTTGTTCTCTATATACATCATTGATGTGGCTGCTGACTTCCATACTGATCTGCAGCATCTTATTTATGCTGATGATCTTCAGGTTTACATTCACTTCCCAATTGCTAAGTTAGCTTCTGTTACTGCTCTTATGAGTAATCAAGCTGTCGGTATTGTTAACTGGTCGACGAACAATCATCTAAAATTAAATGTGAATAAAACAAAAGCTATTATTATTAGATCTTATTTCTATGTCAATATGCTGCCCTCATTACATATCACTGGTTTGCCAATAAATAGTGATCTTATTAAGTTTGAATCTTTTGTTCGTAGTCTTGGTGTATGGCTTGATAGTAATAGTCTAGTAAGTAGTAAACAATGATTTAAGGTGCAAAATTCGTTAAAATCACTGTTTTTTTGAGGTAGCTTGAAATCTTTAGCGATTTAGTATATGAAAATTATAAGATTTGTAGGTGTTTCAAAGATGAATAATTTGAGACGTCATTAATGGAAATCGGTTAATAAATTTTGTAATTAATGATACACAAAAATCGAAAATCGCGAAATTTTAAAATATTTGACATTTAATAAAAAAAGGATGTACATGTTTGTCATTCAACAAAAATGTGCCTTTTATTATCCTTAAGTCACCATAAAAATTTCTTTAAAAAATATTAATTATTTTATGAGATATTCTATTTGTTTATTAAAAAGAAATCAAATGTACGTCAAAAAATTCACCCAAAAACGTCATGGTAGAGACTTTATGATAATCATACAATATTTGGATATTAACGTAGATTTCATGAATATGATGTCAAATCGTGTCCATTTCATTATTTTCAACCTAAATATGGCAAAAAAAAGTAAATTTTTTTCTTAATGGTTTTTTAAATATTTTTGTAACTAATAAAAATATCAATATAGGGATTTGGTATCCTCATTACTGGGAATTTTACGCAAGTTAAAAAAAAAGAATGCTCTAGCTCAATTAGAAGCCGAAATAATTTTTTTTTTTTAAATTCGCCCATTGTTTATTTATAAAGATTGAGGACTGAAATTTTTATCACAGCTAGTATAATACTTGAAGTTTATGATTCCATTATATCAGAAATGAAATAAACATTTTGCAATGTTAACGGTAGGCCGGAGTAGAACCTGATACCGACCGAGTAACAATTGAGTTGTTTGTTATTTACTCAAGTATTAATCGGTGTATCTTTAAAATAAAGGTTGATCGCAATAGATATTATTATTATGAATATCTATGCACAAGAAAAAAAAAATCTACCGATTTGTTTTTGAGAAAAGTAAGGAACGCCGAAGTAAAAGATTATGTTTATAATATTTTCGCGTTCCTTACTTTTCTCAAAAACAAAGCGATAGATTTTTTTTTTCTTGTGCATAAATATTTGTAATAATAATATCTATTGCGCTTAACCTTCAATTTGCAGATACACCGATTAATACTTGAGTAAATAACAAAAATGCCAATTAGACAAGGACAGCGAATCCGGCCTGCTCTTAACAATTAATATTAAAGTAATCAAGATTGCTCCTAGTTAAACAGAGTAATTTTTCCTGCCTTGCAAGAAAATTGATCTGGCGAGTTATAATTCATGTTCTGATTAAAAATTCATTGTATCTCCGTTAATTACGGACCAATTTCGACGTTTTTTTAATCGGGGTAGCGCGTAAAAATAATAACAACTGTTGTATTTGTTTTTAAAAAATTATTTATTTAACAATAATTATTGCAAAAAAAAAATTTTTCAAACATATTCTTTTAAATATTCATTTTAGCAAAAAGCTTTAAAAATAAAGTTTGTTCGTTTTAAAAAAATAAACAATATTTCACTCTGGTGTTTTCATGATAAAATCAATATTAAGCCTGTTAATTTAGAAAAGAAATTGGAAAACATTTTTAGTTTGGAATTTCAACGTAAATTTACTTTGTCATGAAAAATTCATTGTATAACTTTTACGATCAAAAAATTTTTCTAAAATATTTTCATCAATACTTACTAAGTTCAATAAAATATAATTTTTTAATTATATAAGAAGGCACATATTATTTTAATTGAATATAATCATTGTCTTATATGGTTACAAACGATAAAGTCAATATTTTTAATATTTAAAAATACTTAACAGGCTAAATATTGATTTTATGATAAAAACAATATAATAAAAAATTGTCTAATTGTTAAGACAAACAAACTTTTCTTTCAAACTTTTTTGCTAAAATAAAAAATTGTTAAAATATGTAAAAAATAATTTTTTTTGCAATAACAATTGTTTAATTTAAATTGTTAAAGAAACCAATACGATAGTTGTTATTTTTTCACGCACTACCCCGATTTAAAAAAACGTCGAAATTGGTCCGTAATTAACGGAGATACAATGAATTTTTCATGAAAAAGTAAATTTACGTATTGCACGTGTTGAAATTCCAAACCAAAAATGTTTTCCAATTTATTTTCAAAATCAACAGGCTTAATATTGATTTTATCATGAAAACACTGAAATAAAATATTATTTATTTTTTTAAGACGAACAAACTTTATTTCTAAAGCTTTTTGCTAAAATAAATATTAAAAAAAATATGTTTGAAAAAATTTTTTTTTGCAATAATTATTGTTAAATAAATAATTTTTTTTAAACAAATACAACAGTTTTTATTATTTTTGCGCACTACCCCGATTTAAAAAAAAACGTCAAAATTGGTCCGTAATTAACGGAGATACAATGAATTTTTAATCAGAACATGAATTATAACTCGCCGGATCAATTTTCTTGCAAAGCAGGAAAAATTACTCTGTTTAACTAGTAGCAATCTTGATTACTTTAATATTAATTGTTAACATTGCAAAATGTTTATTTCATCTCTGATATAATGGAATCATAACCTTCAAGTATTATACTAGCTGTGATAAAAATTTCAGTCCTTAATCTTTATAAATAAACAATTGATTTTCGATTTTTGTTTATCATTATTTATAAAATTTATTAACCGATTTTCATCAATGACATCTCAAATTAATCGTCTTTGAAATACCTACAAATAGTATAATTTTCATATACTAAATCGCTAACAATTTCAAGCTACCTCAAAAAAACAGTGATTGTTACGAATTTTGCACCTTAAATCATTGTTTACAAATTCGTTACGGCTCAAATTTTCAGAGTCTCTCAAGAGTTTCATTTCTCATCATCCAACAAAGCCATTTTTGGTGGTCTGCACCCGTTACTAATCATATTAAATTTTCGGTCTTTTTCTGCTAATTCTACTGGACTATATGTTGAACTCAGAGGATCAGATTGCGCATGTGTGCAGCAAAAGCTATTCGTTGGTCTATAGATTAAATTTCTTTCGAAAGAGTACCACCATGGCACTATGTAAGTATCTTATCCGTTCCTTACTGTTTCCTTTACTTGATAAAGGACTGTTTGGTCTATATTGACCTTTCCGCTGAGCTCGATCTGAGGCTTTAAAGGGTCGTAAACTCTGGTATTCGTTATATCTATGGTGTAAGTAAGCGCAAGCACATCTCTGCTTATAGGTCCTCTCTAGGCTGGTTATCCACTTTGGGTAGAAGAAACTACTTTACTACTACCTTCTTATATGAAATGTTTTTGTCATGTTCACCTTCATATCTGTATTCTAGCTATCTGTGGAGCCGGCCTGTGAGGGCACTGAGGGGTGATGTAAGACCGTTAACTATTCCTCTTTCACCTACCGAGTATCACCAAAGATCGTTCCTGGTTGTGTCATCGCAACTATGGAACGGTTTACCATCATTATTAAGAAATTCACCATCGTTGGCATTATTCAAGGCATCAGCATACTTGCACTACCTTTACCTTGAGAATGAGCCTCTACTCTGAGCTAAACTTTAATTGCTTTTGATTACTGTATCTTTGATCTGATTATATTTTTTACTTAGTATTTTATTTTATATACTTACGAATTGTATTATTTTTGTTGTACAACATAATGTACAGTTGATAAATTTAAATATCTATCCATCTATCTGCCCCTCTCTTGTTCTCTCTTTGACTTACTCGCAAATATAATACACTTCCACTGACATCACTATATCCATTTATATTTATATAAAATACTGTATACTCAATTTGAACGCAAGGAAAAATTTAACTGTAACATTCCGTGAAGTAGGCATCTTATGACGTCAGATGTTCTCTCTCAAAATAAGGGAATTTTATCAAATATCCGGTTATAGCTTTACGACAATAGTGGAACGCAGACTTCAGAGAAGCACTTCCAGTTTCGCTGAAAACTATGGAGAAAAAATTTCATAACAAGAATATGATGATTTAAAATATCAAATTCAGTTTTTTCATAATCGAGCCAAACGAGATGACATTTTCTTTAAATTAAAGAGAACAACAATTCTGATATTATCAATATGTTTTTATATTATATTTTTATTTTATTTTGATGGTATTTGATTTTTTAATTTTTGATGCTTTATTTCAAAGTATAAGAGGGACACGCCTGACAAGCTTTAGTACCATAACCTGCCGTCAAGGCGCAACCGCGCTTCTTGATAATCTTTATTTACTTTACTCTTGTATACTATGACTTTTGCTGTTTGATGCACTTTCAGAACAAAATAATAAGACATGATTTTCATATACTTCACTTTTGTGTACTCTAAAGTTTGCTGTTTGGTGCATTTTCCGGATGCAAAGTAGAATCTATCACTAACGCTAGCTACAGATTATCATCAGCCACATTATTAAACCAACGCTGGTAGAATGACAAATTACCAAACTTAATCGCAGATACCCTTAATTTCGTAAATTTGATAACAGTGCAATCTCATTTCAGGGAAATTCTGAATGTATTGTAAATCGTAGATTATTCTTGAGTATTCCATTAATCATAAATATCTAAATTATTCATAATGCGTTTAAATTGTTATGTTTCTACTGAAAATGATATAAGAAATTGAAATTCCTTATGAGTTCTTTACAAGATTAATGTAATATCCATATGACATCTTTTATGAACATGAGATCTTCTACAAGATCTCATATAATATGTACTGAATATAAAAGACAATTTACAATTAAAAAAAAAAAGAGTAAAAATCATCTTACAGTTGGTGATTATAACATAAATTGAACAGATATTGATGTTATGAATAAAGAATATTTAAGGAGCCCCATATGCTAGCTATAATTTGCTATAGTTAGTTGTTCATAAAAATCAAAAGTTTAAAAAATTCTTCAATATTTTGAAAAACATTAATTTTTTACCTGGAAAAAATTTCTGCAAATTTTTAGTTAGCCTTATCGACTGATTTTATTATTTATGCTCGACTTCAAGTGAGCACATATAAAAAAATTGGTCAATAAGACCACTTGAAAATTTGCAGAAATTTTTTTCTAGATATAAATTAATTTTTATCAAAATTTTGAAGAGTTCTTTAAACTCTTAATTTTTATGAACAACAAACTATAGCTGACATATGAGACTCCTTAAACGACTTCATGGAACATGAATACAGGCCAGGTTTTCAGGGAGTAACTAGGCAATCAGATAACATAAATAATTGATCGCGTATGGATAATATTTTCATAAAAGTAGAAACATTTGAACCAAAAGCATATAAACTAATACATAGTATTACAGATCATAACCCTCTATTCTTATCAATAGGGAAAATAAGGAAAGTCAATGGAAATGATAGTATTATAAAATATGATTATAAGAAATTTGATAGTCTAGCGAGAAAAGAAAATTGGGATCTAATAACTACAATACAAGATCCAAATGAAGCCACTGATATTTTAATTAGAAAAATACAAACATCTATAGAAAAATCTAAAATATATAACAATAAAAAAAGGAAAAGAGATAAAAATAATCCAAGAAATAATTGGATTATGAGTGCAATAATAATATCGTGTAATGAAAAAGAAGAACTATATAAGTTATGGAAATTTGATCCTAATAGTAAAAAAAAATGAAATAAACTACAAAAAATATACTAGGATGTTAAATAAAGTTATGAATAATAACTTTATTTAAAATAAAGTTATGAAGAAAAATATAGCAAAAAATATCAGCTATTCAAGAAAGCTATGGAATTCAGTAAATGAAATATTAGGTAAAATAAAAAATACATATGAAACTATCAAAGAGATATATAAAAAGAAACAAACGCATCCTACAATAATTGCGAACACCATGAACAAGTATTACAGTAAGGTTGGAGAAGAGTTGTGTAAATCAATAAGAAAACCAATTACTGATTCTAGAAAAATATCCCAGATGAACCCTAAATCGATTTACATTTTACCCACTAATGCAAATGAAATTAAAAAGGTTATAGAAAATATGAAACCTAAAAAAGGTGATGTTGACAGTATACATGCTAACTTTATAAAAAATATAGCTAATTACATCTCCAAACCTTTGGTACATATTTTTAATTTGGGCATTGAAAAAACAATATGGCCGAACGCCCTTAAGAGAATTACGAAGCTGCGCGCCTCCTAATAATATTTCCAACCCTAACTTATGAATAAATGATGCGTTTAATCAAGTTTTTTCACTACAAAGAAAAAATTTGTAAGATTAAACTCTAGTGCGGACAACTCAAGAAATTCACCAAAATACTATACATAAAAAGTTATACTACAAACTTTCAATGTAACGTATTTTAAGGTTAGTTTTGTTGAGTTTGATATCTAATTTCCAATCCAAGCTCATGAAAAAGTAGCAAGTCTAAATGATTTTTTATTTTAACAAAAATTATTGTATTAACATAGCTTAAATGCGGACAAGTCATTATATTTGTTTAATTTATGAATTGGAAAAGATATCAATAATATAAGAAAAGCAAAACTCGATTGTTGGATAGGGGGAGGATAGGAAAAATATTTGAAAAAATAATCTATAATAGGATATTACAGTTTATTAATAAAAGCGGGATAATAGTAAAAAATCAATATGGATTTGTTAAGAACAAAGGTACCAAAGATGCGCTGCAATATCTAACAGATATAATATATAAAAAACTAGACTAAGGTCTACAGATTGCTGTCGCTTTTCTTGATTTGGCAAAAGTGTTTGATACAGTCAATCACAGTTTGCTTTCGGATAAATTAAATAACTATGGAATAAGAGGTTCTGCAAACGCACTTCTACACTGAAAGAACTTTTTGTATGCTGTATGCCAAAGCGTGAGGGCACAGTATACTATAAGTTCACGGGAGACAGAAAAACAAATGTTGGCGTTTTGAAAGCCAACGGATATCAGCCAGCCGTGCGCGCACAACTCATAAGTAACTTTTGGTATTCAGAACGAAGGGATGAACTGGACTGAAGTAAAAGAAAGAATGAGTATATATTTGAACAAGATTTCTGATTGGCTCGCTTTTAATAAGTTATCTTTGAACATTGAGAAAACGGTGTATATGCCTATAGGCATTATGCGACCAGTATACCAACAAACTTAAAAATCGAAATACATGAAACAATACTAAAAAAGGTAGAAAATTACAAATATCTGGGTGTGATTATTGGTTGTAACATGAAATGCAATGTGCATATTAACAATATTATAAATAGAACAAGATACTTAGTTTTTATATTCTATAAACTGAGCAGGTACATGCAAACTGATACATTAGTGACTATATATTATGCATTTTTCCACAGTATTATTTGCTATGGAAATAAAGCGTGGTGTAGAGCATACCAGAATGTATTAAGTTTGTTACAAGTTTAACAGAACAGAATATTAAAAATAGTAAACAAAAACAAATCTATAGTACAAGGTAACCCTTTGAACTTAAAACAAATTTTTGCAAATGAATCATTGCTGTTCATTACGAATGTACACTAAATAAATATTAAATATCTACAAGTAAGACAAAAAAGAAGATTATTCAGATACCGCAAAGACATTAAACGATCAGTATAAAGAGTAGCTACATACATGCGATCTCACTATTTAACAAATTACCAAATGAACTTAAAAGTATAGAAAATATAAGATCAAGAAAAATAAAGTTGAAACAGACGGTTGTTAATAATGTATGATTTTAAAATTATACGTGAAATTATTATTGTTTTATTTCAAACTTTCTATATGGCTGATTCCATTTCAAATCGAACAGTCAGTATACACTCAAGTCACCAGATACTGCGCTGATGGAGTATGTTATTCTACCCTTAAAATAAGGGTATACGTATTTTTTTATTTTGCTGAAATATCAAAATTGCATCAGATATGCACTTTTGAAAATTGCATACAAAAACTAAATGTTAAAACTGAAAATGTTGAGAATAACTTTAGAGGGCTATCGTTTTACCAATTTTCAGTGAATTTTGGTAAACCTTATTTTGTTTTATTATGTTTTAAGCCCTCTTAGATTCAGTGCAAGAAATTTCAAAAAACACTAAAAAATGACTAAGATATGTGCATTTTACCAAAAAATGCACTTTTTATGCACATGCATTTTTCTCGAAAAACCCATTTTTTTTTGCTGAAATTTTTTGTGCTGATAGAGGACCAAATTACCTATCTAATGGTACTTGGTTAATCCCGTACTTATTTGTTTAAAGCGAGAAAAAAAATTCACAAATTTTATTGGTGAAAAATTTTTGTATATACGTTCGAAAGTCTTAAGCAATGTTCATTCCAACGCTGTCGCATGCTTCGCTCATTATTTGTTTACCTTTGTATGTATGTATATATCATCAATATGATATATATATATATATATATATATATATATATATATATATATATATATAGATATATATATATAGATATATATATAAAAATTCGTAATATAAAAATAAATATTAAAAAATGGAAAGTAATAATTCTATTCGTGTATATCTATATTATGTATGTTTCGATGTACAGACAATAGGAGGCTCATTCGCGGACAAATACCTCGCGTAACCAAAACAGCATATTAGAATTGTTATGTACAAGCTAGTTATTCTTACGTCTGCTTTGAAAGGTACTTTTCGGACTTGTGAAAAAGTAAACAAAACTCTACAATTACGATGTCCGAAATTCACTCTTCTACAAGAATTCGATGTCCCGATTTTTTTCAAATGCATAAGGGGATAGTTTATAAAAGCAGAAATTTACGTTTTAGACCGTTGGAAGATTTGGCCATAAATATGGCACAGCTTTATCCAGATTTAAAGATACTGCCCTCTACTAATGTATGCAAAAATTGCCATGAACGCATATCAAAAATGATTTTAAGTGATCTTGAATCTACATCTGAAAATGAAATCACTGAACTTTTTAGCGGAAAACATGATGATTTTATCCCCAAGACACCCGAACGAATACAGGAATTAAACGAGAGTATTAATACAATTTTACCTCAATGCGTCTCGCCGCTAAAAAGAAAAACTGCAATACCTAAAAATTTAACAGAAAATTACGTATCTAAAAAGAAAAAATCTTTAATTTCAGCTTTTTCTGCTACTGTCGGAAGTAAATTAGAAGATGCGTATGGCATTTCAGTTGAATCAATAGAATCGGACAAAAGTTCGACTGAAAACTATTGGAACGAATTTGTGTAAATTTATAATCGGCTTTAGAAAAATGTTCTTCTGTTTCGGAGAAAATAAAACTTCTAACTCTACTATCTTCAAAATTAAGCAAAATAAAAATTTGTTCACTATTCCCGAATATAAGCGAGTATATGATAAATAAATCAAGAAATCTCGTGAAAAATAAAGGAGTTTATTCGGAGCCAGATTCATATACTGGTCATCTTATTGATGAAAATACAAAAAATATCACTATGGAATATTTTTTTAATGATGATTTTAATTGTAGTAGACAAAGTCCAAATAAATCTAATGTTGTTACTGTTAAAGTTAATAATACAAAAACTAAAAAAGTAAAACGGTTTCTTACTCGAAGCTTAAAAGAAACATATAGTCAATAAGACAAGAAAATCCAAACTTACAAATAGGAAAATCGAAATTCTATAGTCTAAGACCAAGTTTCGTCTTAACAAGCCCTGTGAAGGAAACTTGTCTTTGTGTACATTGCGAAAATTTTGAACTGTTTCTTACAAGTTTAATTCGTTTTAGAGGCAATAATAATTCTGAATTAGATTCAATTCGTTCAGAAATAACTAACGCAATGTTGTGTTCTGAACCATCTGATTCGTGTTTCTTGCAAGAATGCAATTATTGCCCCGGTAGTGAGGGTATCAAATTAAAATTGTTAAAACTGAAAGAAAATTGTGAAGATGAAATTACGTTTGCTTTGTGGGATAATGGTAATCTTATCAAACAAACAGTAAGCTTATCAGTTTTTAAAGAAAAATTTTCAATCTGCGCACTAAAAGCAAGTACTCACGTATACATAAAAAATATTCAACGTGAAGCTATAAAAAAAGAAAAAGAAGAAGGTAAAGCTGATCCTACTAAGTTAATTATCCACGTTGATTTTGCAGAAAATTGGTCTGTAATGAATAATAAAGCAGTTCAGGGAAATCATTGGGTAAATAACCAAATTTCTATTTTCACTGCAGTCTGTTACCAAGGAGAGATAACGCAAAGCTTTGCGATCATTAGTGACGACAAAAAGCATGATACTGCATATGCGCTATTAGCAATAAATAAAATTATCGATCTTATGAAAAATGATTTAGTTACTAAAGTCACTATTATATCAGATGGAGCTGCAAGCCAATTTAAAAATCGTTTTCAGCTACATGAATTCAAACATTTTTCTTATCAAATGAAATGGTTCTTTTCTGCGACTGGTCATGGGAAAGGAACCGTTGATGGAATAGGTGGGCTTCTAAAGCATTATGCTACTTCACATAACTTAAAAAGAGTTCATGAAAAATCGATACAAAATGCTGACGATTTTATAAATTGGGTTCAAAAGTACACCAGTGCAATCAAAATCATATTATTACCAATAAATGGGATTGAAAAATTTAGAAAAGAAAAAAATATTGAATGGAGTACAGTTCCTAAATATAATGGGATTCAAAAAAGTCATATGTGGTTAAAACAACTTGGGGAATTGAAATCGCATATATTTGTTGGCAGAACAGCTATACATGCACTGACTAAAGTGAAAGACAAGAAAAAAAAGTCAAACGTCGTAAGGCTACACTTAGAACTAAAAATAATAAGTGCAAAAATAAAAAAAAGTAATTATTTATAATTATATTTTTGACGCATCTCAACAGTGAGAGGCAAGGGGAACTCACTTTAAAAAAGCACCCCAAAGGGAACAGAAACCTCCTACGTCCACGTCGTTGTTCCTGGGTAATGCTAAAAGAAGGATAGTGTTTAAATCTACATTGCTTAAAATTTCCGAACGTATATACAAAAATTTTTCACCAATAAAATTTGTGAATTTTTTTTCTCGCTTCAAACAAATAAGTACGGGATTAACCAAGTACCATTAGATAGGTAATTTGGTCCTCTATGAGCACAAAAAATTTCAGCAAAAAAAAAATGGGTTTTTCGAGAAAAATGCATACGCATAAAAAGTGCATTTTTTGGTAAAATGCACATATCTTAGTCATTTTTTAGTCTTTTTTGAAATTTCTTGCACTGAATTAAAGAGGGCTTAAAACATAATAAAACAAAATAAGGTTTACTAAAATTCATTGAAAATTGGTAAAACGATAGCACTCTGAAGTTATTCTCAACATTTTCAGTTTTAACATTTAGTTTTTGTATGCAATTTTCAAAAGTGCATATCTGATGCAATTTTGATATTTCAGCAAAATGAAAAAATACGTATACCCTTATTTTTAGGGTAGAATAACATACTTCATTAGCGCAGTAATTGGTGACTTGAGTGTATACTGACTGTTCGATTTGAAATGGAATCAGATATATATATTATAAACTAAATTAAATTAATTAAAAATTTAATATATAACTATGTTCTGGTCTCGATTTTGTAATAAGAAAATGTTATAAATGATAAATTGTGATACTGGGTAGAATTATATAAACTTTATATTTTATATAATAGATCATACCAATATTTTATACAATATTTTAGTATATAAGTTAGTTTGTAATCTTTCTATTTTTTTTCCCGCCAGCTTCTGCGAACGGGTAATTCTGTTTATCTCTGCAGGATCCTCTATGTAAATGTAAATGTATCTTTTTTTATAAGTTGTGACGAGTCAAAAATTATATTTCCTTGACTGTTTTGATAACATTATTAGAACAGAAGATTTGACAATCTAGAACAAAAAATATAGTTAAGCTAATTTGAATCTTAAATAATGAAGCAAGGGTCGTTTCAATAATGATTGAAAATATTTTTGATTGGTTATTAATTTAAAATATTATTAATTAATAAATAAAAATGCATTATAATAATTTTTCTAGTACTACGTGCGCTAAATCCGCTTGAAGCGCTCCCTGTTTCGTGTCCTATGTTGCATTTTCTGGCAGGGTATAGTTGACGATTTTTGTGAATTTCATTGGTAAAGCATATAAGTGTGGCGGCGCGTATGCGCGTATACAGACTAATAACATGAGAGATACTATGAACGATGAATGAGTTGCTTTACATTAGGCTTATTCTTGTATGTATATGTGTGTGTATTTCTAAATAGCTAGAAAGTTTTTCAGTTTGTGTATATTGTATTAATAATTATTAAATACACTTTCACGTTATAAGTATATTTTTGAAATTTTTTTGGTTTATTTTTTTTTCGATTTATCATTTGGGGAATGCCTAGTTTTACTGATACATGGATTTAGTTTTTTTATTTGAATTATCATTCGTGAAGTGCGAAGCTTTTGTTTAGTATTGCTTTTTAAGAGTATAGATTTTGTATGTCGGATTTACCAAACACGTACTAGAAAATAGTGTTCAATACGCGGGTCGTATGTGCCATTTCCCGGCACGGCGTAAGCGCTCTCGCTATGCTCGAGCGCTTAACCTCGCTGTGCCTGAAAATGACTCATAGGACCCTTGTATCAAAAAATACTATAAATATAAACAAATAAGTTCATTAGAAATCATATTTTTTTGGGGTTAAAAAACAAAAATCTAATTCTTCGAAATATATCTTGTAGATTATAGCAAGTTAAAAATTATGCTACCTTAGTTGTTATGATGATATAAGAACAAAAGATGTTGCAATGGTGTGATCTAGTTTGAATCTGAAGCTAGCAAAGCTGCGGTGCTAAAGCGTTTCAAGTAGCGCTTGAAAATATTTTCTGATAGTAATAAATTTAAAATGTCACTATCTAATAGGTAGGGATGCGATGGAATGGTTATTATTATAACAGAAATAGTTTATTAAAAATTTTCGAATAACGGTAGATGTTAGCCTTCAAAAAAAAATTTGAATATTGCAAATATATTATTTTATAGCTTATGACTAGTTAGAAAATATGCTGCTTTAATTGTATTGATATTAACATTAGAAAAAGACATTAACAATCATAATATAGCCACCTAAACTAAGCATGGCTAGGTAATAACAGATTAATGATTATTGCTGAGAATTTTTTTAGTGGTAATAATGGTTGATTTTAATGCACGCTGTAGTTACTACTTTAACTTGAAGGACGTGCATCGCTTTGCTTTCGTGTTGCGCATTATCATTATTATACGTATTATTATTTTTCAATTAATTAATTTTTAATGGTGTGTGTGTGTGTGTATGTGTGTGTGTGTGTCTGTGTCTGTGTCTGTGCCTGTGTCTGTGTCGGTGTCTGTGTCTGTACCTGTGACTGTGTCTGTGTCTGTTTCTGTGTGTGTGTGTCTGTGCCTGTGTCTGTGTGTGTGTGTCTGTGTCTGTGTCTGTGTGTGTGTGTGTGTCTGTGTCTGTGTCTGTGTCTGTGTCTGTGTCTGTGCCTGTGTCTGTGTCTGTGTTGGTGTCTGTGTCTGTGCTGTGACTGTGCCTGTGTCTGCGTCTGTGTCTGTGTCTGTGCCTGTGTCTGTGTCTGTGCCTGTGTGTGTGTCTGTGTCTGTGTCTGGAATTGCGTCTGTGTCTGTGTCTGTGTCTGTGTCTGTGTCTGTAACTGTGTCTGTGTCTGTGTCTGTGTCTGTGTCTGTGTCTGTGTCTGTGTCTGTGTCTGTAACTGTGTCTGTGTCTGTGTCTGTTTCTGTAACTGTGTCTGTAACTGTGTCTGTGCCTGTATCTGTAACTGTGTCTGTGTCTGTGTCTGTGTCTGTGTATGTGTCTGTGTCTGTGTCTGTGTTTGTGTTTGTGTCTGTGTCTGTGTCTGTGTCTGTGTCTGTGTTTGTGTCCGTGTCTGTGTCTGTGTCTGTGTCTGTGTCTGTAACTGTGTCTGTGTCTGTGTCTGTGTCTGTGTCTGTAACTGTGTCTGTGTCTGTGTCTGTGTCTGTAACTGTGTCTGTGTCTGTGTCTGTGTCTGTGCCTGTGTCTATGCCTGTGCCTGTGTCTGTGTCTGTAACTGTGTCTGTGTCTGTGTCTGTGTTTGTGTCTGTAACTGTGTCTGTGTCTGTGTCTGTGTCTGTGTCTGTGTCTGTGAGGCTCTTTCTACACGAAGATCACATGACTGTGAATGTGATTGTTCCGTTTGATGCGGCGCATTCTTATAACCTATGTTTAGTTTGTCATCTATGCTATATTTGATATCAATGATTCAAGATATGACTGAATGTGATTGTTCCGTGTAATGATGTACATTTTTATAACCAAAATTAAATCATTGATATCAAACATAGCATAGATGACAAACTAAACATAGGTTATAAAAATGCGCTGCATCACACGGAACAATCACATTCACAGTCATGTGATCTTAGTGTAGAAAGAGCCTTACTGTGTCTGTGTCTGTGTCTGTGTCTGTGTCTGCGTCTGTATCTGTGCCTGTGTCTGTGTCTGTGTCTGTGTCTGTGTCTGTGTCTGTGTCTGTGTCTGTGTGTGTGCATCCTTGCGTGCGTAAGTTTAACATAATTCTGTGCAACACTACAATGCATAGATATAACTTGCACACTATTTGCTCATCAATCATCTTAATTATATAGATGCAAGCTTTTTAGAAGCCAGGTTCAGATAAGTAAAAATGATGAATTCATTCAGAATCTTTTGTGTACTATTATGCCTGAAACTACTGGTTTGGATACTGAGAAAAGGCAACTGTGCTTAGTGCACAGGTGCAATGGAAAATAAATTTTGGCATGAAACTTGTAGTAATAAATTCAGTTAAATTTTACGTAGATCTCATAACAGTAGGTAAAAAATATTTCTTTACATTAAATAAATAATTGTTTTTTTTTGTTTACAGACCGGAAACCCAAGAAAGGAATGAAAACTGCAAAACAAAGATTAGGAAAAATTTTGAAGATTCACAAAATGTTACACTAATTCTAAATAAAGTATTCTTCTAGAAGATATTATTAATCCCCAAATATATTAAGGATTTATGTAAAAAGTACTGTCATTTTAAATAATCATAGCAAAAGCAAGATGTAAAATTAAAAATTAAGTGAGTTTATTTGCATATATATATATATATGTAGATATATTGACTGCGTAGTTAAGCAGAAGTAACAATTAAGTTTTCACTTTAACCAATTTAATAATTTTTAAACTATTGTAATAGTTGTAAAGATTATCGAAGTCAAGAAATAAGAATGGTGTGTTTATTTTTATTGTAAAATAAATATTTTGAAAAATAAAATTTTTTCCTTTAAAAAAATTAATAAATCTTGTTTTAAGTTAAAAATTTCTAAAGTGGGTGGAATTCGACGATTGTATGAATTTGGATCAATAAAGGTTATATGCCTTTATTGCTTCAAATTTATTGGTATTGAATATTTTTAATAAATGTTTGAATTTTAATTTTTTCAGAATTATTGATATTACGGAAGAAAGATATGAAATAAAATGTTTTAAATTATGCAACAAATTTACAGCTGATAGCATTTAACATCCAAATTAATTGCCTAAAAAGTAACGTTTATGATTACGTAAAAGGTTACGTTTATCATATATAAAAATGCAAATACTTTCTTTAATAATAATTAATCCATTAGAGAAGACTTAAGGTAAAGGGTGCCCCGCGTTAAACTTTAACGGTCACACCTCTCAAAAATGACGCTACGGTCACACAGGGTATGGCATATCCCATCAACTTTGCGATGCAATAAAAAGTAGTAATAAGGTACATAATGAAACAAAAAATTCCAGCATATAGTTTAAACCTTGCTTTAACAAAGTAAATAGGTTTGGCAATGCTAAATTAATTTTAAATATTAAAAAAAATTATTGAAAAAATATATGAAAAAATCTTTCCTTGTATAAAAATTGTTCTAACCCCTTCAGTTTTTAAGTTATAAAAAAAATAAAAACAGTTTTTCAAACTAGAAAAAAACACCTTTATGTTTATATATAGTAGAATATCGTACTTTCCAAAAAGTATATTTATTTTGAGAATTAAAGGTGGAATTTTAAAAAAATATGAAAACAGTATTTTCTTCAAAAAAAAAGCATTATATTTAAAAAAACGTTTGATTAATAATTAAAAACGGTTAAAAATGAAAAGAAAAAATAAGACATTATTCTAATCCTTAAGCACAATCAGAGCATATATAAGCCCAATGCTTGTGGCACATAGCCCGATCGCAATCCGGGCATTTCAAAAAGGTTTTCCTATCCTTTTGCCTCTTACATAGACTACATCTGGTTGGTTTGTTAAACCTCAGGCGCTCTCTCTCTCTCCTTCAACCCTTTCTTTTATACGCAATAGAGCTGGAATTGCTATTCTTATATCTGTACGAAGCGATAGAGTGGTGAAGCGCTCCTGCAGATATGGCGTTGTTAGATATTTGATTAAAACTGACAAACACTGCTTTACTGTGACGTTACCTCTTGTTTATTGTTATAACGTATCTCTAGAATTCTGAAATTTATAGCAGCCTAGTCTAACATGACGAAAAAAACTTATAAGCTACCTATTAGTGCTGCATGTGACAGTATAACTATGACATAGCATATCGAAACAATCGGTCCCACCTTTGTTACGATTGTAAAAATGAATGATTGCAGGTTTTCCCTTAACGGCAGGCCGGAGTAGAACCTGATACCGACCGAGTAACAATTGAGTTGTTTGTTATTTACTCAAGTATTAACCGGTGTATCTTCAAAATAAAGGTTGATCGCAATAGATATTATTATTATGAATATCTATGCACAAGAAAAAAAAAATCTACCGATTTGTTTTTGAGAAAAGTAAGGAACGCCGAAGTAAAAGATTATGTTTATAATATTTTCGCGTTCCTTACTTTTCTCAAAAACAAAGCGATAGATTTTTTTTTTCTTGTGCATAAATATTTGTAATAATAATATCTATTGCGCTTAACCTTCAATTTGCAGATACACCGATTAATACTTGAGTAAATAACAAAAATGCCAATTAGACAAGGACAGCGAATCCGGCCTGCTCTTAATATCTTCAGTATTATCATGTAAATGTGATATTAGTAGCAATACTGTTTTAGTTTTTTTGGGACTGTATGATACTAATGTCATTTTATCAGTATAAGCATATTTAACTGCTGGCTCTACTTTCTTTTCAGCAATTTTCATTTCCCGTGGAATTTCTCTTTCATTTTTTCGCACTTTTCCTGTTAATGTCAACTAAATATTCATTTAGCGTTTCATTTTCAAGGTCGGAATCATCAGTATTTGACTCAAAATTTGTATCTCAATGTTCAGATTCAACAGATACACTACCGGTCAATTGCTTTTACCCACCCTAGAGTAAAATTTATTAAAATAAAAAGTCTTATATCTTCGGAACTAATGGTTGCATCTTCAAAATCCAAACGGCGTTTGAGAGATTGGTCAAAAATCTTTCAAATAAAGTCAGCCCGATATAAAAAAAGTCATTTTCTAATTTCTTATAGCAATGTAAAAAAAAATTTTTTTTACTTATTTTTTTCGCTTACATAGAAGTGAATGCCATTTTTATGGAAATTATAATATCGAAGGAAAATTAAATGGGACTTAAAACTCTTATAGTCCTCTTTGAAATGAGCTAAGTAAAATGTTTCTATGACTTTTTTAACTACAGTTATAATGATTTTTCGGAAAAAAGACCTATTTTTTCAATCATGATTATCTCATAAACTAAGAAAGATAGTTTTTTTACTTATTTTTTAAAAGAAAATTCATGAAAAATTAGTAAAAATCTTTAACTAAACGAGTAAAAAAAAAAATTTTTTCCCGGAACTTATTGGTCATTGAATATATATATATATATTAGACTAAAAATGAAACATTTTTTCTTTAGGAGGCTGTTGTATAGCTCTGTCCTTGTTTAATCTAAATTTTCTTCTTTATTAATAAATTAAATATTGTTACACAAAAGTAACGGCATAGCCCAATAGATTTCAGGACGAGCAAACGATCTTATTCTATGAAAAAATATAAAATTTTCATGAGTTTACGAGTGAGGTCTGAAACGGAAAAACTGATATCAAGTTCAATTGTTATTCCATTTTAGACTTCACTCGAAAACTAATGAAAATTTTAGACTTTTTCACAGGATAGGATCGTTTTAGGATTAGATCTAATTTATTAATAATATTGAAAATTTAGATAAGACAAGGACAGAGCTATGCTCCCTCCTCTTAACATAAAATTTTCTATCTTTCTTAGGTTATGAGATAATCATGATTGAAAAAATAGGTCTTTTTTCGAAAAATTATCATAACTGTGGTTAAAAAAGTCATAAAAACATTTTACTTAGTTCATTTTAAAGAGGACTATTAGAATTTTGAAACACATTTAGTTTTTTTTCGCGCGACAATTTCCGTGCGAGATCACCCATTTCCTGCTCGTGTTACGTATATTATTTTTCCAAACAAGCCATGGCAAGTTCGATTGGTCTTTTACATAATATATAATTGTATTTTACAAATCAATAATAAAAAAAAATAATTATATCATTTTAAATTAAAATTTATATTACAATAAAAGAAATTAAACGTGGATTGGAGAATCGAGGATGTGATGATAGAAACAAATATAATATTGTAAACTTTTTATTTATTAGAAGAAAACGTAAATTAAAGTACATTATTTGTTAAAAAAAATGTAGGTGTTTCTATAAATATTCAAATAAATCAATAAATTGCATATTTAACCAAAACATCATTTAGTTAGATAATTTTTTTACGAATTTCAATTTTAGAATTAACATTAAAATTAATTTTAATATTATTACAATTATTTAAAGTCAGTGTAATATTTTTTTCCTTTGTTAAAATAATTTGCTCACAATACATACGCGAAAATTTTAGAATTTTGTTTTTATAATATTAAACATCTAATAAATGGTATTCTTCGTTGTTAAAATTTTAACCCCGCTCTTCTATATTTTTTTCTTTGATAAAATAATTTTCTCGCTTACAATGCTTATGCGAAAACTTTAGATCCACGATTTTATAATATTAAACCTTTCATAAAGGCTATAGCAGAATAAGCATAGTAAAACCGCCCCCTCCTAAATAGCGTATCTGATATAAATCACTCGAAAGATCATCAAAAAATATTAAGAAAGCCAAAATTACAGACCCCTAAACCCCATGTAGGAGTAATAAAGCTAAAAAACGTGATTTATCGATTTTATTTCTTTACAGCTAGTCTTTGCATTCCAGAGGCTTGTAAGAAATCATGAAAGTAGGTTTTTCCATTCCAAATAATTACAATTTTTTACGAAACTCATAACCTCAAAATTGGCTCCGGAAAACATCATTAAAATTTTTAATCAGTGTTTTTACATCCCAGGTTTTGAGGCACTAGACTCAATATAGGTATTTTTATGTATTTTTTCCTGCTCTTCACGATCCCGCCATTATTAAAAAAAAATGGTCGCACACCCAATTTTTGGCAAAAAATCGTTTTTTTTTGGCTTTTTCACGGGGTTGTAAGCATTATTAATGGAATAAAGTACTATATTATGACTCTAAATAACACTTTTTTTATATATTTCTACTTTCTGTTGAGTTCTGAAATCAGATTGAAGATATTTTCAGCTAAACACGCTATCCTACGCTCAGGAATGGATTTTTATGGGGTTATTTAAAGATTTTGTTGTGTGATTTGGTATCTGAGAGATTCGGAAAGACATATTTTGATTATCCATACATGTTCTTTATAACTGTATACTCAGATTTGCAATATTTTAATCCATAAACCATAAAAATTTACCGAAATCTAATTTTTTTTAAGTTATATAATAATTTTATTTCATTATATTTTATTGAAATGGTTTAGAGGAGGTTAGAAGGTCGGATAGACCGTTTTCGTGATGCTAAAAAAAAGCGATAGTTATACCCCTCATAAGGCAGGCGGCGCTTTCTCATAGAAGGTATAACTAACCCTTTTTCTGAGCATCACGAAAATGGCCGATCCAACCTGCTATAGCTAAAGATAAATATATTCTATATTCTCTGCTTGTGTTACATTGTAAGCCATAATTTTTAAATAGATCACTTTTTCATACCAGTGGTATTTGATGTTTCAATAAATTCCACAATCTCCGGACTCGTTTAATAGAGTTGCAAAAAAATCATAAAACAAGAGTAGTATATGGACTGGTATAGCGAGACATATCGATTTTTTTGCACCTGTCTCTCTCCCCCTGTCTCGACCCCTTGTCTCGCTCCCCTTCACATGTCTGGCAGGTGTGGTAGTATAAAGGGGTGGTATAATCGTGAATTGATTTGACCCACTTTCCCCTCCCCCACCTGTCTGGGTGTTCTGGTGAATAAGGTGTCCTCTCTCCCGCACCTGTCTGAGGGTGTTATAGTTTCTATGGTGACCTTGAAACCCAAAATGATTTGCATCTTCTGTCTTTTTTTCTTCAGCTGTAAGTATAGTATATATGTATGTGTGTATGTGTATATTTTTTAATGTGAGTAACATTATAAAAATTAAATAAATAAGTAATTTTAAATCATAGAACATTGTCATAAAAATATTAATATGAAAAATATATTTTATAATATTAAAGGTCTGGATTTTATATAGTACTTTTTATCTATTAATTGTTATTTCTTACGTATCCACTTTTGTTGGTCCTAAAGAGGACCTTATGTAAGTATATGAATTTTTTTTTAAATTAAAATTTTTTGTATCCTTTCCTTTCAGGAATAGAATAAGTGTTTGTTGAGAATTTATCAGAATATTGTTTCCAGGTTGATGATGATTCATTTTCCTTCTTTTTCTTATCGTCACCTTGTACTAAAGGTGTTTTGGCGGTGTTGGAACTATTTTGACCCATAGTGTTAAACGCGTGATATACAGATATGATAAGAGACAAATTATCTATTTTAAAAAGTTATTATTTAAATGAATATTTTCATTTGCGTTATTTTTTTTATTATGTCTTTGAGAACGTTCTAATTTTACTGTTTCTTTTTTATAATGCTCCTTATATTTTTCTCTCTTCATAGCGCTGTCTGTAGAACGTAATGAAGCGATCTTACCTGTGCATTGCCCCATGTCTGTTTCTAGCAATCGTTATAAAATAAATGAAGAATTATTGGGAAGGGTGGTTGTTTTTATAGTTAAAAAAAAACAAGTCATTTACACAATTAAAGCAATTTATTAATATTAACATATATTTTTATACAGGAATCATTACATCCCTCAAATCTTTTACAATCATCGGTAAACTAAATGCGGATATTTCAGATAAAACAAATTTTAAATATAAGCTTTTATAATAATCCGTATCATCTACCATATTTTCTGTGACGTAACCTTCTAATTCGGTATTGAGAATAGAATAGTACTGTTTAAATGATTTGTAGTCGTTAAGAATTACTTTTGCGTTGGCCAGTCCTTCTTGTCCAAGTTTATTTTTTAAAAAGTCTAGTATGCGATCAGTAGTACGGTTGACCTTACCGACACGCTCGCTTAAATCGTTGAGAAGAAGATCTACCAAGACACTTTGTTGACGAAGACCTTCGAATGTTGACTGTTGCATGACTATACCTGATGGATGATTGAAAGTCTTTCTCTTTTTGCAGAGCGATTGTCCTGGAGTCTCTTCTTCTTCCTCGGAGACGTGTATCTCGTTTGGGTGAGGTCTTTCGTCTATGCTGATAGATTTGGTGCCGTATGATGTGGTGAAATTAAAATCATGATTGGTTAGAAACAATTTGGTCGGTCTTCTGAAATCTTGATAAAAAGAATAAGAATTATGAAAATAAGCTGTTATGGCGTCAAATTGATCTTTGAGAAAATCCCAGCTACGGCGATCAAGAGAGATACTTTTGTGCGAGCCACCTGATGAAACTAGTTTAATAACTTCGTGATAGTATCCGCCACTATTTCCAAGACCGACACAAATTCTCTTTGAGTTCGACTTATTGAGCGCATAGGTAGTAGATAATAAAAGGTTTGGCCATTCCGGTTTTACCGGATCGCGTAATTCACAAGGAGCCATTTTTATGTGTTGCTCTATCCGAAGTTGAATTTGTACTGAAATTTAAAAAGAACATTTTACCCTACTGCGCATATGACAAATCAGAATGTAGAGGGCGGTAAATATTTTTATAATAGGGTAGTAACACCTGGTCTGTATATGAGGTGTGCAATACAAAATATATATATACAAATTAAATAAAAAGAAATATTATTAGGGGTGGATAAATTTTATAATAGAATAATAACACCTGGTCTGTAGACCAGGTGTTATTATTCTAGTCTGTAGACAATACAAATATATATATATAAGTACAAACTACGTACAAAAAAACTATTTCAGGTAGGATGGGAGGGTGATGTAAAGGTAAGTAAATAATTATAAATTAATTTTCATGTACACAAAAGAAGATATATTCACATATAAATTTCAAAATTGACATTGATTACAGTTAAATATAAAACACACGTTTGATTACAATATTTTGAAGTAAAATTATGAATATTTTTATGTTTATCTTAATATCTTAACCTAGAAGTACAGGTTTGATTATAAAGGCCTGAACCTCGAGAACGTTCTCCGGCGAATGTACTTGCCCGCTTACATCTTTTGCGTTTAATTTTATTTAAAATTCTTTTATAAAAATTTTCAGCTATTTTATAATTTTTTTTCGTGTTATTTAAAAAGAAGCTACAAAACGCGCGTAAACTAGCACCGCTACATATATGATATAGAAACATAATAGTATACTGACCGCAACACGTCGAATCAATGCTTTGCAGTTTCTTGGTGCTCCATCGAAAAACTTTACAGTTTCTTCTGAGTCTTTCAAGATGGTATTTTGAGACTGGTGGTAAACCGTAACTATCGAAATACGTTCCGTATCCATTTTTATCGATATGCATGGCCACCCACTTCGATAACGTGCTAGAAATCTATTTAAACAGACAAATTATTACGGATTTTAATGCCTAAGGTGGTAGGGGTGGAGAAAATGGTGGGAGAAACATTATAAGACCATTCGTTTCATTTCTCATTGCTCTAGTTGCTTCTTATACTCAGTCGTAGTAGTACACACGAGCTCGCGTTTTCACCACGATGGATTACGTAGTAGATATTCAAGGCTTAAGAGATAAAGATAATAAATGTTCACCCAAAGAAGTGGCAGTAGTTTCTCTGCAAGAACAAGTAATCGGTTATTGGATAATAGCACCACCCTACGAATTTGATAATTTACCAGAAGATATAAAAACTAGTAACGATTACGTGACGTCACGTCTACACGGTTTACAGTGGTTCGATGGTGACGTTATTCTACGCAAATTACGGTATCATTTTTACAACATAGCGAGAAATGCTGTAAGAATTTACGTCAGAGGTGCTGAAAAGGCTAGATACATAGAATCTATTATGGCACGTAACGTTATAAATATAGAGGATTACACCACCACAGGCTTTACCGACTTACAAAGACAGTTTCCTTCTCAGAAAGTATGCTGTTTTCACGCTTGCCAAGAAAACCTCTATAAAAAGGAGTACTGTGCCATGCAGAGATCACATCTGTTGAGAGAGTGGCTTTATTCACTACTCCCTCAAGAATCTCAACAAAACCTGCCTAAAAGAAGTTGTGAACTATTCTATGACTCTCTTCAAAAACTTGTTTACAAGAAAAATAGCATCGTAAGATTTGGATCAAGTGTGACTTTTACGGGAATCGACGAAGTAGACGATGACGATGACGACGATAAAACCATAGAATACGCGAGTGATGATGATCAGAATTGTAGTTTAACACAGGAAAATAATACAAATGAACACCAGTCAGATAATGAGGGCCCTGAAAGGGCTGAAAGCCAAAACAATTGGCGTATACGCAGCAGATCGAATTCCGAATGTAATGATAACATCGGTCGCTGTTGTGTGTAATACCGATGATCATACCAAACCTGGTACGCATTGGGTGGCCATGCGTATCGATAAAAATAGATACGGAACGTATTTCGATAGTTACGGTTTACCACCAGTCTCAAAATACCATCTTGAAAGACTCAGAAGAAACTGTAAAGTTTTTCGATGGAGCACTAAGAAACTGCAAAGCATCAATTCGACGTGTTGCGGCCAGTATACTATTATGTTTCTATATCATATGTGTAGCGGTGCTAGTTTACGCGCGTTTTGTAGCTTCTTTTCAAATAACACGAAAAAAAATAATAAAAAAGCTGAAAATTTTTATAAATATTGTTCTCGAGGTTCAGGCCTTTATAATCAAACCTGTACTTCTAGGTTAAGGTATTAAGATAAACATAATAATGTTCATAATTTTACTTCAAAATATTGTAATCAAACGTGTCTTTTATATTTAACTGAAATCAATGTCAATTTTGTAATTTATATGTGAATATATCTTCTTTTGTGTACATGAAAATTAATTTATAATTATTTACTTACCTTTACAGCACCCTCCCATCCTACCTAAAATAGTTTTTTTGTACGTAGTTTGTACTTATATATATATTTGTATTGTCTACAGACTAAAATTTATCCACCCCTAATAATATTTCTTTTTATTTAATTTGTATATATATATATATATATATATATATATATATATATATATATATATATATATATTTTGTATTGCACACCTAATATACAGACCAGGTGTTACTACCCTATTATAAAAGTATTTACCGCCTTCTACATTCTGATTTGTCATATGCGCAGTAGGGTAAAATGTTCTTTTTAAATTTCAGTACAAATTCAACTTCGGATAGAGCAACACATAAAAATGGCTCCTTGTGAATTACGCGATCCGGTAAAACCGGAATTGCCAAACCTTTTATTATCTACTACCTATGCGCTCAATAAGTCGAACTCAAAGAGAATTTGTGTCGGTCTTGAATATAGTGGCAGATACTATCACGAAGTTATTAAACTAGTTTCATCAGGTGGCTCGCACACAAGTATCTCTCTTGATCGCCGTAGCTGGGATTTTCTCAAAGATCAATTTGACGCCATAACAGCTTATTTTCATAATTCTTATTCTTTTTATCAAGATTTCGGAAGACCGACCAAATTGTTTCTAACCAATCATGATTTTAATTTCACCACATCATACGGCACCAAATCTATCAGCATAGACGAAAGACCTCACCCAAACGAGATACACGTCTCCGAGGAAGAAGAAGAGACTCCAGGACAATCGCTCTGCAAAAAGAGAAAGACTTTCAATCATCCATCAGGTATAGTCATGCAACAGTCAACATTCGAAGGTCTTCGTCAACAAAGTGTCTTGATAGATCTTCTTCTCAACGATTTAAGCGAGCGTGTCGGTAAGGTCAACCGTACTACTGATCGCATACTAGACTTTTTAAAAAATAAACTTGGACAAGAAGGACTGGACGACGCAAAAGTAATTCTTAAAGACTACAAATCATTTAAACAATACTATTCTATTCTCAATACCGAATTAGAAGGTTACGTCACAGAAAATATGGTAGATGATGAGGATCATTATAAAAGCTTATATTTAAAATTCGTTTTATCTGAAATATCCGCATTTAGTTTACCGATGATTGTAAAAGATTTGAGGGATGTAATGATTCCTGTATAAAAATATATGTTAATATTAATAAATTGCTTTAATTGTGTAAATGACTTGTTTTTTTTAACTATAAAAACAACCACCCTTCCCAATAATTCTTCATTTATTTTATAACGATTGCTAGAAACAGACATGGGGCAATGCACAGGTAAGATAGCTTCATTACGTTCTACAGACAGCGCTATAAAGAGAGAAAAATATAAGGAGCATTATGAAAAAAAAACAGTAAAATTAGAACGTTCTCAAAGACATAATAAAAAAAATAACGCAAATGAAAATATTCATTTAAATAATAACTTTTTAAAATAAATAATTTGTCTCTTATCATATCTGTATATCACGCGTTTAACACTATGGGTCAAAATAGTTCCAACACCGCCAAAACACCTTTAGTACAAGGTGACGATAAGAAAAAGAAGGAAAATGAATCATCATCAACCTGGAAACAGTATTCTGATAAATTCTCAACAAACACTTATTCTATTCCTGAAAGGAAAGGATACAAAAAATTTTAATTTAAAAAAAAAATTCATATACTTACATACGGTCCTTTTTAGGACCAACAAAAGTGGATACGTAAGAAATAACAATTAATAGATAAAAAGTACTATATAACATTCCGACCTTTAATATTATAAAATATATTTTTCATATTAATATTTTTATGACAATGTTCTATGATTTAAAATTACTTATTTATTTAATTTTTATAATGTTACTCACATTAAAAAATATACACATACACACATACATATATACTATACTTGTAGCTGAAGAAAAAAAGACAGAAGATGCAAATCATTTTGGGTTTCAAGGTCACCATAGAAACTATAACACCCTCAGACAGGTGCGGGAGAGAGGACACCTTATTCACCAGAACACCCAGACAGGTGGGGGAGGGGAAAGTGGGTCAAATCAATTCACGATTATACCATCCCTTTATACTACCACACCTGCCAGACATGTAAAGGGGAGCGAGACAAGGGGTCGAGACAGGGGGAGAGAGACAGGTGCAAAAAAATCGATATGTCTCGCTATACCAGTCCATATACTATTAACAAGCATTGCTTAACTTAGAAAATATTAATTTAATTCTTAATTCAATTAAAGAGGTATGGAGAAATGTTGCTGAAATAAGTTGTCGAAAAAGCAAAGTTGATAAAATGATGTCTATATAAAATAGAGTTAAAGCAATATCGAGAGAAAATAAGTTTGCAAAACTAGTTTCTATATGAGTACATAATTCTGTATCATTATTAATTTTTTTACTTTAAATATATAATATTTCATAATGAATGATTCATATTCTTTATATACTTTTTCTATCCATGCGCCACCTATTAACACGTCATGTAAGTATTACCCAGTTTGGATACAGCTGAGATTATGAACGACCTTTCTTTCTTATGCCGTCCTTAAAAATGACGTGACTTCCTTAGGGTCGATTTCATAAACATTCTTTGAGTATGAGCTATTACTTGAATTTTTAAAGTTGAAAGCTGCACAGATTCCAGATTTTAAAACAAGTATATATACTTGAAAATCGTAACTTTATAAACTCAAGTTACGACTGATACTCAAGTGACACTTGTAAATTCGGACCTAAGCTAGCTTTGACCCGTATTTTTTGCATTAGTGAGTAACTGTTTTAGGTTCGAATTGATGGACCCAACTCAAATAACACTTGTTATTTGAGTTGGGTCCATCAATTATAGGGCCTTTGCAGGATAAAAGAATAACGCGAGAAAATAGGAGTAAAAGGGAATAAGGTGGACATAAGGGTACTTATACTCCAGTTATTCCTCTTATACTTGTTAGGTCCATGGACATAGACAGCCTTCAAAGGCCCTTAGGCTCGAATTCATAGTCGACACTCAACACTCAGCACTCGGATCTCAACCCTCAGATCTCAAAGTTTTATCGTTCTGTGTTCCCTATAAAGCATGTCTACGTTAATAGGGAACACGGAACAATGAAACTTTGCAGAGATCTGAGGGTTGAGATCTGAGTACTGAGTGTTGAGTGTCGACTATAAATTCGAGCCTTACTCATACCTCATCCTGTCTTTATCTGTCTCATGATAAGAAAAAAAATACAGATTTAACCATTACTTAAATAATGTTTTTAAATTCGAATCTTAAAACAAAAAACTATTAAATTATCATTCAAAATAAATCATTTTGTTTTGATTGTTGTTCATTTAAAGATCTGATTTGACTTTATATACATTGTTGAAGCTTTTGATAAACATTAATAAAATTACTATAAAACAGAGAAAAAAAATATTTGTTGGTTGTATATATTTCAAATTAACGAATATTTTTGGTTATAATATATGTGGTGACAAAATTATTTTCATTCTACTCAAGATTATTTTGGTTATATTACATTGAAAAACATCTTTCATGTATACTCAATAATTAATACACATTACTTGTTTCGGAATTCACATAGTTATTTTTTTTACGATAATTGTCGTACTAATAACTTAATAATATTTCAAAAGTAAGAAAATATAAAAGTTTTAATTGAAATTGTAACTGTAGAAGGTTGATAAATAATACTTGTTTGTAAGTACATATAAAGAAATATTAATTTAATGTATTCAAATATATTTTAGAATTAGGTCATTTTAATTGTTCTTAAAAATTGCACAAATAAAATTATAAATTATTTTGGTATAAGAATATGTTTTTTATGTTTGTTATATTGAAAAATTGTTTGTATATAATTTTCTTTTCATCAATGTTTGATTGATTAATTCCGTTACATTTTTACATAAGATATTATTGTGCACAGTTTTGTGTTTTATTTATTTTATAATAATTTAATGACAATTATTATTTATTATTTAAACATTAGTATTCATCGACAATTCTTATTTATTATTTTGTACATAAAATATTATTGTGGATTAACAGTTTTGTGTTTTATTTATTTTATAATAATTTAATGACAATTATTATTTATTATTTAAACATTAGTATTTATCGACAATTCTTATTTATTATTTTGTACATAAGATATTATTGTCGATTAACAGTGTTGTGTTTCATTTATTTTATAAACATTTAATGTTGATTATTATTCAAACATATTAAAATAGTTGCATTAAGTTGAAAGTCAAAGCACAAATGGAATACAGTTTTCTTTTCAATTTTATGTAAAATGTAATTTCAATGTATATTTCATTACAAAATTAAATTGTCATTGTTTCAATACAATGAACTTGATCATTGATCAGACTTTATTTTTATTGTTGGAGTTTATGATATATATTAATGTGAGTATGACAAAACTTTTTATTAAATAGAAATATCTTTATAACCTATTGCATGTAATTTAAAAAATCATTATTAATATTTCTGTTGCAGAAAACATGGCATCTTCTAATGAAAATGATTTTACAAGTACAAGGCAGCGAGATGATAGAAAATGCGCTATGTGTACTATTCATTTACGAAAAACTAGTGGTCAAAAGAAAATTATTAGTACAGAAATTGAATTGGAATATGCTAAGCGATTATCAAATATAGAAAATATGAACATCAATGATGTAGTATGTAATTCATGTAGAATCCGAATGATAAAAGATATGTCACGCTCTAACACAATCAATCCTGGTAATACCTCAGAAAATATTTCATCTCAAGAATCATGTTCTAGTGCCCTTTCTCAGCTTAGTATAAGTGAATCATCAGAGTCATTGTCGTATAAAGTAGTTGAAAAAGAAGAACCTAAAACTGTAGAATTATCTATTAAAAGGACAATTGCAACCCATAAATATTGTTTTATTTGTGGATTCCAAAAACAAAGTAATCTTATTTTAGTGCCTTTAACTGCTCGAGTTCAAACATTCAGTAGAATTAATTTATTTATACCAAAAGGTAATAGGTGCTGTCGTGACCATTTGATTCAAAAAAAATTTTTTAAAGAAGATTTGAATGAAATAAAAATTTTTTCTATCACGAGTGAAATAGAGGTTACAGAATTACCCGAATTTCTTAATGAAATGTCGGCAAATGAAACTTTGTTAGATAAGACAGCTGATTTTGGTATGCCTGAAAAGAAATTAAAAAAATTAACAGGATTAAATTGGGAGAATATTATCAAACTACGAGAGCAGCTTACTTCTCTTAGAAATTCTAATGTAAGAACAGTAACACAAGCCATAATTATATTTTTATTTAAAATGCGCACTGGTAATTCAAATGTAGTTATTTCTTCAGTATTCGATATCGAAAAAGAACAACAAATATCTGATATTTGTCATTCAGTATTAGTGTCTTTTGAAAATGATGTATTACCAAAATACTTTGGATTAAAGAATGCTGATAGAGATTACTTGATTCAAAATGAAACTTCTCAAATGGCAAAACTTTTGCAACCAGGAAAAAAACTTATTTTGATTTGTGATGGAACATACATCAGACACGAAAAAAGCTCAAACAATGAATATCAAAGAAAATCTTTTTCAGGTCAAAAAAAAAGTTCCTCTATTAAAACCATTTACAATTTTTACCACTAATAGCTACGTTATTGATCAGTTAGGACCATATCTTGCTAACATAAATGATGCCAGTATTTTAATGAAAATATTAGAAACAGAAAAAGAAGTTTTAACTAAATTGCTTCACAAAGGTGATATTTTCGTATTGGATAAAGGCTTTCGAGATATAAAAAAAAATTAGAAGATATGGGTTACACTGTTTTAATGCCAGCACTTAGAGGTAAAAAATCACAACTCTCAACAGAAGAATCAAATAAAACTCGATTTACAACAAAATTAAGATGGGTTGTAGAAGCAGTACATGGGATTGAAAAGAAAAAAACAAATTATTAGATCGATAACTTGATAACAAAATGTTAAAAGATATTGGATCTTACTGTCGAATTGCTTGTTATTTAAATAATTCATTTGGAGTGCGTATAGATTCTGATAAAGATATGCAAGATGAAATATTTAACATCATGCAATCTAAGAAAGAAACTGTAAATACATTAGCAGAGGAAGTAGCTGCAGAAAGGTGGAGCCGTCGAAAACTACTATTTGTTACAGTGACATCAAGTGATTTGCCAGATTTTCCTGAATTAACGAAGAAAGACTTAAAAATTCTTTTTACAGGGTCATACCAGCTTAAACAAAGCATATCCTATTTAGCAGAGATGTTGGACTCGGATAACAATTTAAAAATAGGGTATGTTAAAGAAAGATCAAATATTCTCAAACTCGAAGTACAATCGAGACACGTAAATAGAAAACAATATAAATGTTTTATTCAGTATCAACCTAATGGCATTGGCTATTCCAGCATTATAAGATATGATTGTGATTGTGTTAATGGTAACCGCACTATTGGATGTTGTGCGCACATTGCAGCAATTATTTATTACCTTTCTCACGGAAGATACTTATCAAAAATTATAAAACCAGCTGAAATTCTTTCTAATATGTTTCTTAAAGATAAAATAGAAGTTTGCATAAATGAAGACAGTGATGAAAATAAATAAAATTGCGTTAATTCTGGGAATAACTATTATTTTTTGTGAATATTTACTTTATGAACAATCTTCAATATTTATAATTATTTTTAATAAAGTGAAAAATAATATTTTATTTTAAAGATTTTCATTTGACTTTCACATTTTAGTATTATAATAAAAATTTCATAAATGATTATTTGAAGCGTCTCAGAACATACGTGGCTAAATCACAACCAACGCATTTAGAGAAAAATGCAAAAACCCTCTATCTTCTTAATGATTCTAAATCGCTTGTTAACCAATATACTATTGAATTCACCGATAAAATATAAGATTTTTGCACATGTTTCGAAATCTCTAAATTGAATTTTTAAAAAGAAAAATAATTTTTTATTATTTAATTATTTAAATTTTACTATATATTTAAATATTTAAAGTAAAAAAATCAATAATTATACAGAATTGTGTACTTATATAGAAACTAGTTTTGCTAACTTATTTTCTCTCGATATTGCTTTAACTCTATTTTATATGGACATCATTTTATCAACTTTGCTTTATCGACAACTTATTTTAGCGACATTTCTCCATATCTCATTGATTAAATTAAGAATTAAATTAATATTTTCTAAGTTAAGCAATGCTTGTTTTATGATTTTTTTGCAACTCTATTAAACGAGTCCGGAGATTGTGGAATTTATTGAAACATCAAATACCACCGGTATGAAAAAGTGATCTATTTTAAAATTATGGCTTAAAATGTAACACAAGCAGAGAATATAGAATATATTTATCTTTAGCTATAGCAGGTTGGATCGGCCATTTTCGTGATGCTCAGAAAAAGGGTTAGTTATACCCCCTATGAGAAAGCGCCGCCTACCTTATAAGGGGTATAACTAACGCTTTTTTTAGCATCACGAAAACGGCCTATCCGACCTTCTAACCTCCTCTAAACTATTTAAATGGAATATAATGAAATAAAATTATTATATAACCTCCAAAAAATTAGATTTCGGTAAATTTTCATGGTTTATGGATTAAAATATTGCAAATCTGAGTATACAGTTGTGAAGAACATGTATAGATTATCAAAATATGTTTTTCCCAATCTCTCAGATGCCAAATCACACAACAAACTCTTTAAATAACCCCATAAAAATCCATTTCTGAGCGTAGGATAGCGTGTTTAGCTGAAAATATCTTCAATCTGATTTCAGAACTCAACAGAAAGTAGAAATATATAGAAAAAGTGTTATTTAGAGTCATAATATAGTACTTTATTCCATTATTAATGCTTACAACCCCGTGAAAAAGCCAAAAAAACGATTTTTCGCCAAAAATTGGGTGTGCCACAATTTTTTTTTAATAATGGCGGGATCGTGAAGAGCAGGAAAAAATACATAAAAATACCTATATTGAGTTTAGTGCCTCGAAACCTGGGATGTAAAAACACTGATTAAAAATTTTAATCATGTTTTTCGGAGCCAATTTTGAAGTTATGAGTTTCGTAAAAAATTGTTATTATTTGAAATGGAAAAACCTACTTTTATGATTTTTTACAAGCCTCTTGAATGCAAAGACTAGCTGTAAAGAAATAAAATCGAAAAATCACGTTTTTTAGCTTTATTACTCCTACATGGGATTTAGGGGTCTGTAATTTTGGCTTTCTTAATATTTTTTGATGATCTTTCGAGTGATCCATGTTAGATTCGCCATTTAGGAGGGGGCGATTTTACTATGCTTATTCTGCTATAGCCTTTATTTTATTCATTGTAATATTATATTTTACACAGCATACGGGAATTTTTCTTACCCGCATGCTTTTTCCGTGTGGAAATTTTTTTTTCACGCGCTTTTTTTCGTGTGGGAATAGGACACTTCCTGTACGGAAAATCGTGTGGAAAATCAAACCTCCCGCACGCTGTGTGGAAATAGTACATTACGTAACAAGTATGGTAAGGCTTTATTTACGAAACGAGAAGTTTATGGCCTGAGCCGAAGGTGAGGGTCGTAAAGAGTTTCATAGAAAAGCCTTTCTATACTAGTTGCGTAGTGTATTTTTCGCCATGAGAGCCAAAAAAGAGCAACGAAGTTGCGATTTTAGGGTTAGAATGGCAAAAAAAATTTTTTTCACATTTCTATAAGCAATTAGTAAATGAATTTTTTTATACCAGACTTACTTCATTTTAAAGATTTTTTACCAATCTTACAAACACCGTTTGGATTTTGAAGATGCGATCATTAGTTTCGAAGATATGAAACTTTTTATTTTAATAAATTTTACTTTAGGGTGGGCAAAAGCGATTGACCGGTAGTGTATATTATCTTCTTTATCATCAGAATCCTCGCCGATAATTGTAGTCTGCTCCTCGGTTTCCTCGAGTAATTGTTCTCCTACCGTCCTCGAGAATAAATTGTATTACATCTAAAAACATATTTTATCGTGCTTTAAATTTAAAATAAAAAATGAAAACTTTACAAATCATCATTTGATACTTATTTTCTTAATTTAAACTTTATAAAATAACAACAAAAATTTTTTTTCGACATTATGATCATACGGGGTATTTTTTTTTTTTTTTTTTTTTTTTTAAAGATTAATATATAAAGGATTTTGTCCTCTATATGATTAACCTTTTTATATGATGAAGTCGAGGGAGTCCAGCCCGGTACCCGTTTAACACATTACCTCAGGCTAGACTGTCAGACCCACCATACCGAAAACTTTGACTACCGATGGATGGTCAGCCACTTTTGTGACCAACAATCAACCGATACTCAATGAGGTCGGATTTTTTAAGAGTCGCGATATGGGTAGCACATACACTAATTTTCTTTCGAAAAAAAGTCAGAGGTGCCTTGCCAGGATTCGAACCCGCGCACATCGCGTTGAAGGCAAGAGCTCTATCCGTTACGCCACCGCGCTCTTATCATACGGGGTATGGGATTTTAAGATTTTAAACAGTCCGCTTTGAACAGCTGCCGAATAAGCACTAAAGGGCCTATCAAAATTATACCAACCTGGCTTTTAAGTAGAAGGTTCGAACTGTCGGTAGATGTAAGGATAATCCGCATATCCTTTCATTTAAAAAATCCTTTTTCAGTTTGAATACCCCGTGTGACTGCTAAGTGTTAAAATGGTTGAAAGTACCCTATTCTGAAAATCTTTTTTTGACCTGGTAACTTTAGTTCAAATAATAAATTCAAGAAATGTGTCATTATTATAGACTTGTTTATATATTATTTTGTAGCACCTCTATGTGAAATCCGTCACGTAATCATGAATATTTAAGACGCATGAAAAAAAGAAAATCCTACATAAAAATAAATTATGATTTGATTAAAAAACAAAACTATATTTCGAATTACTAAACAGAACATTTTTAAATAATAATCATGAATGCTTAAGAGAAGGTCACGTATCTCCGTCCTTTTATAATCGAAGAAATAATTTTTTGCAAAAAGTTATAACTTTAGCAAAAAATGAAGAGAAAGCCGCATCTCGTATCGAAAAAAGCAAAGTTTTCTTTTATAAAGAGAATTAATTTTATTGTTTCATTTTCAAGAAAATCTTAATAACCGAATTGTTTTCCCTAATCTCTATGTTTTAAATTTTAAAAGTTTTATTGGAAACGAAGCTATAAAATCAATTTTTTCTTATCAATGAAAATATTTATTTTTTTTGAGACGAGATGCGGCTTTTTCTTCATTTATGTTAAAATTATTAGTTTTTGTAAAAAAATCAATTCTTTGATTAGAAAAGGACAGATGTACTCGACCTGCTCTTAGGATGTACGAACAAAAGCGAGTTCTATTTAAAAATAAGTTATAATTTAAATAATAAACAAAACAATATTTTTAATTCTTTAACAGAATTAAATTTATAAGCATGAAATGTTTGTAAATTTCACCAATGAATCTATTTTCATAAAGACCAGGCCGGAGTAGAATCTGATACTTACCGAGTAACAATTGAGGTTTTTGTTATTTACTCAAGTAATAATCGGTGTATCTTTAAATTAAAGGTTAAGCGCAATAGATATTATTATTATGAACATCTATGCAAAAGAAAAAAAAAATTCTACTGCTTTGTTTTTGAGAAAAGTAAGGAACGCCGTAGTGAATGTTTAAGTTTATAATATTTTCGCGTTCCTTACTTTTCTTAAAAACAAAACAATAGATTTTTTTTTCTTGTGTATATATGATTTTGGAACATGATTTTGGAACACGTAAGTAGCGTCAGACGTGCTTTGAGACGCTCTGTACTTTTTTGACTTTTTTCTGCTGCAAGCTGCCTTCGGGCGTTTTTGTTTCAGGGTACTTGCAAGCGCCTTAATGCAAGACAGTGTCTGTTTCAAGTTTGTGAGCAGTGATGCTGTTCTTGCTTTGCTGAAGTGAGTTTTTCTGGACCGGTGGGCTTTTTTGAGGTTAGTGACAAACTGATTGTTTTTGAAGGGAAGGCAGTATTTTGGTAGTTTTTAGAACACGCCAAGCGACGAAATTTTCAAATTTGCCGCAAGAGGTCGCTATCATGGATCGATGTGTCATATGTGAGCAGCCGTCATCTGACATATGTGGAACAAAGAGATCGTATAATTGCTCGACTTGTCGTCAGCGCTGTCATGCTAAATGTATGACACGCATACAATTAGTAGGCACAGGTTACCACTATACCTGCAACAAATGTGTGAAGACAAAGACAAAGAATGAGAGAGGCACCCCCTCCAGTTCTCATGCTCGTGATGCTAGCATTAATAATAGCCAACTACTCGATGTCGGTAAGGCAGAGAAGAAGTCGCCCCTCAGCACATCGACTCCATCGAGAACTGACATGCAAGTACCACCGGTTATCGTCATACAGGGGCAATCAACAACCAGGGAACTTCAGAAGGCTAGTGGCGCGGCGAAAAATAAGAAGATTAGCTTAAGTAACACTTTAAATGATAACAATTTAATTCAACCGGCGCATAATAAAGGTGGCGCTGCGCATGTTGCCCCCGCTGCCAATATTAAAAATGATAAAACAATAAATTTAACAAATAACAATGTAAAATTGAATAATAATGCTGACATCTCCATTTCTCAAGCTGCTTTGTCTGAAATTGAAGGAAATTTGTCTCGTAAGCTTGACTCAGTTTTAGGCGCTTTCGATCGAATCCGGAGTGTTAAAAGCAGCATAATGGGTATTGATGATGGCTTGCGAGGCATCTTAGATAAATTTAACAATCAGGACAAAGTAATAAAGAATTTTGAGTTAATGCAGGCAAGGCTGCTTGATGAAAATATTAAATTAAGGGAGATAGTCAGTAGTTTGGAAAATAAATTGTCCACTCTAATTGAGAAGTATGATAAGACTGATTTGAATTTAAATTCTAAAATTAATAGCCTTCAATCTGCTATACAAGCTGAATTTAATGGAGTGGACAAGAATTTTTCAGAACTTGGGGTGGGGTTGGCATGCGTGGTGCAGACCGTCTCTGATCTCAGTGTGCAGGAGCGTGTAGAAGAGGAATTTTACGTAAGAGAATTTTACGTAAGGCGTTGGACGAGCAGATTGAGCGTGCAAGAAGTGAATATTATCATAACAGACTGTTCGAGGCTCTTGCAAGTGGTAATGTCTGGAAGGAGTTGAGAGAGCTGGGACTTTTATCCGGACCCCAAGGGGATCTGAATGGATTTGCTCCAGATGAGCCTAATGCGCACTTTGCTGGGGTGTCGGTTTCGCCACATGATGATGGTGAGGAACGCAAGAAGTTTCTTTCTGAATGCAGCGAAAATGGTTTTGCTTTTAAATCAATTAATATCAACGATGTTATTCTTGCAGTTTCTCACTTCTCATCGCAGGCTCGTGGGGAAGACGGCATTCCGCAAAGTGTGATACTTAAAGCATTACTATTTATTGGTGAACATCTTGTAACTTTATTCAATTTTTCTTTTGCATGGGGGGTTTTCCCTGGCCTTTGGAAACAGGCACGTATTGTGTCATTAAAGAAGTGCTCTGCACCCAAATCGCCTAAAGACTTCAGGCCGATTGCTATTTTATGTTTTCTTTCAAAGGTACTTGAGAAGATCGCCCATGACCAGTTGCAGGAGTACATTACTGCTAATAAAATACTTGACCCAATGCAGACTACCTTCAAAGAGCACAACTCGACACAAACAGCTATTCTTAAATTAACTGATGACATAAGATCGGGTCTAGACAAAATACTCGTCACGTTACTTTTACTTTTTGACTTCAGTAAGGCATTCGACACGATCTCTCCCTTCAAGTTACTTACTAGGCTTAGATCGATGGGGCTTTCCAGGGCTGCTCTCTTGTGGATTAACTCCTATATATCAGGCAGAAAACAAATGGTTTCCACGCATTTAAACAAGGAATCGAGTTGGCTTGGAAAACTGTAATGTCGGTATTTCACATCCCCTTTAATATAAAATTTACAAAAATTTACAAAAGTTTGTTTTATAGTTTTGCTTAAATAATAACTTAAACTTTTTATGGAGATTATACTTTGGTTTTTAATAAATATCTATATTTCATGACATAAAGTATTTTCTAAAGATATGAGTGTTTAAAGATCTGATCGATATTTTTGTTATTTTCACTTAACTCTGGATCTTTTATATAATCATAATTATACACAACCTTGAAGTCTTTAAGCATTGGATTTGATGGTTTAAAATTGTTACAGCACATGTCATTTGCGAATAGGTAAAGCCGAATACACATAAGTAAAACTAATAATACTGAGAGCATTTTGTTTCTTGTTTTTGCAAGTTATTTGCATTGATATGGTTGAGAAGCTGACGATTAACCACCCTCTCTAGGACCTTCGATGGCTCACATAACCTAGCAATCGGCCTAGTTTGGCCCAGATTGTCCATGGACTTTAGTTTAGCCAATGGGAGTAGGTAAGCCTTCTTCCAACTAGATAGAAAGGCTGAGAGTCTTAAAGAGGCATTAACTAACTAGGCCAATGGTTCAGCAAAGGATTGAGCAGCCAACTTTAACATTGGCACCGTGATACCATCCGGACCAGAAGACCTAGATTCTGCTGCAGCAATGAGACCGCTGACCGTCTCGGTGCCCACCTCCCGAAACTCAAAGACCGGCAACGAGTCAGACAAAGCAATACTAAGAATATCTTTGACATTCAATGAAGATAAAGGTGGACCACACCGAGAGATGCCAGAGTAATGAGATAAAAGAGCCGATGCCGAGAAGTATTGAAGAGGAGAGGAAAGCGCCTTGTTAGCAAGACCCAATTTGTGAAGAGTCGACCATTTTGCTCTCGAATCATTCGCCCGTTCAATGCGATAAGATATGTACAGAAACTTAGCTGTATCGAGCTTATTTGAGATAGAGTTCCTCAAAGTTCTGTACCTTCCAATATTCGCCGATTTACCAGACCTGGCCGCCCATCTATACGCCCGATCACGTTGACGCATAAGTAGACGCAGATCGTTAGAAACCCAAGGTTTGCTCCGAGGCCATATTGTAGTTAGTTTCAGAGGAGCGTGAGCATCGAAAGTGTCGACCAAGACTTTGGTACAGCTGTCTACCAACTTGTCAAGGATGACATTGTGGCAGAGAGTCTCTAAGGGCTGTATATGAGTCAAATCAACGAGAGAAGGCAAAACCATGCCGTCAATAGCGACAGTCAGGTCATCGAGGGACCCTTGAACCTTATCAACTAGAGAAGACTTAAGACTAGAATTAAAACTAACTACATCTAAGGTATTCAGCTTACGAGACCAAAAACGTTTAGGAGCGGAGGTGAGCTGCTGAAACCTAAAGCACAACTCAATCAGATCATGCCCGGCAATGAAGGGCGAGTCAGTTTTGGTACAAGAAGCCACTGAATCCGCAGAGTCAACAATGAAAAGATCAAGTAGAGTGTGCGAAACAAATCGGTCAGAAAGAACGTGGTGAGTTGGCTCAGAAGGGACAATGAAGAGAGAGAGTGACTCAACGTTTGACCGAAGAAATCTGGACGCATGATAGTCAGCGGCCAGGTTGATGTTGAAGTCACCAGTACGGATGATATTCTTATAACGAGGAGAAATTTCATTAAGAATGGCGAATAGATCAGTAGGTTAGGTCGCCTTGGGACGTGCGTAAACTACACCGAAAAGAAGAACTTCCAAACTAATCGTAACATCCAACAGGAGAAATTCGGGTGAGTTGTCAAAGTTAGGATCGGAATGGTGAATTACTCTGACCCGGAATTCCTCTCGTACATAGGCAGCGACTCCGCCACCCTCCTTACCAACCCTGTCCAATCTGAAGAGATTGTAGCCTTGAACACCAAGAACATCATCGCTGTCGAGATCAGTCAAAAAAGACTCAGAGATGTCAAAAATATCGTAGTTTTTCTCTGAGCAACGAGCCTCAACAAGAGAAAAGTGAGTCTTCAGCCTATTGACATTAATATGAGCCACCGATATGCTGCCAGAGATACGAGCCTCGTGATCAACCAGAGATGAAGAAAGGTGATCGAACTGATTAGCTGATGTTAAATGAAGATGTAACCCAATATTGAGTCATGATTTTTTCAGGGACCTAAAAGAATCTAAATCAGCCTCCCTCATGATCGGAATCGGTGCAGATTTAGCTGACTTTTTGAGGAAAACTGTCAAGTTCTTAACGAACGGCTTTGAAATCCCCTTGTCCCTAGACACCGTATGAGCTTTTCTGAGGAGGTCATAAATGTCCTTCGGCCAAAGGGCTCTCAAAAACACCCTTTCATCACTGCCACAGCCGAACAGTTGCTATGCAGTCTTGTGACGAAGCTTACTTGCCGCAATCATAATTGCATCCTGAAGATTACCCGATATACATTTAAATACGAACGAGCGTGAGTTGGAAGGGACATCCTGAGCAGAAGATTCACCATCCACTTCCATAGAAGCATCCACAGATGGAGTTCTTAGTGGAAGCCACCCGTGAACCCCTACAAAGAGGGCTGGCTGATAATCCACGCCAATGGCTTCACAGACGACCTTAGTCACCTCACGATCCGAGCAAGTGACCGAAAGAGGAATACCAGAAATAAAAATCTCGCAGTCGTCAGAGTAGTCAGCTCTGTTGTGCCTCACCAGATCGGATCGGATTGCAGCAATGTCAGTCTCGTGCTGATCAATAAGTTGCTTGATGGCTCCTTGTTCATCTCTTATAAAAGACAATTCGCTCCTTAAGGTGTCGATGTCAGACTGAAGCTTCTCATGATTGGCCTTGAGCTCAGCCTGGTTAGCTTCCGCCTGCAATCGCATCTTGTTAAACTCCATGCTAACTCCAATCGCCTTTTGAACAGCCGAGTCAACAACTCCCCCCAATGCAGTCGTGAAATGATCAAATTTTAAGTTTCGGCTCTTGATAAACTTAGGAACTCACTCAGGCGATGGTACTTCATCCCTCTCACCCTCCATTGTTGCGCAATTGAGGGATGATACGTTGGCACGTTTAGAAGAAGGCTCAAGAGCAACAAAACGAGGAGAGAGAGAGAGAGAGGGAGAGAGCGTTATAGAGAGTTGTGGCATTCGACAGAGAGAGCATGTGCACGTCTAGAAGGGTTTAGATTATACTGGGAAGTATAGCAGCGCTTGACAGCGTACTGTCTTAAAGACATTGCGTTAATATGTCTTAGCGTGGGGCAGACCTGTTTTCTTACAGTCTCAATAAATAAATAAAATTTTGAAAATTAGAATAAGCACGAATACTCGTAAATTAAAAGGTTGTTAAATTAGATAATAGAATTTGATTTGTTTAGATTAACTAAAAGTAAATTAGATTAAATTGAAATGATTAATTAGAATTATTAAAATTAGATAATAGAATTTGATTTGTTTAAATTAACTAGAAGTAAATTAAATTTTGAATTGAAAATATTGAAATTGAATAATCAATTATAATTTAAAAATTAAAATTGGAAAAATTAAAAATTAGAATAGTTTTTAAAATTGAACCGATTAATTAGGATTGAAAAATTAAAATTGAAAAGGTTAAAAATTAGAATTACTTGAAAGATAAATTGTTCTTATAAATGAACTCAAATTAAATTTTTACATTGAAATATTACTAAACGGTTTACGCACAATAAATTAAATATAAAAAAGAGAGAAACTTCATAAAAATGTACATTTCAGTTCAAAAGGACTTCACACTTTTGATGAGGACAATTGATATCAATTTTGAATTGTCTGAGAAGTACCTGGATACGGAGTTTTATATCACGGCAATGCCGTCAAGGATCAGTTTGAATGGGCCAGGAGATGGAGTCTTTGTATATCCTAGAAGTACACTGATACCAGCAAAGGAAGCCGCTCTTATATCAACACTTGAGTTTTATGAACTTAATGGTGCGCCTCTTATTTACCATACCCGGATTCCTAAAAGGGATGACTTAGATGAAAAAAAGGAATTAGAAAAGCGTGTAAATGACTTAGGTAAGAGAAGAATTGAAATAATATCTGATGAAAAGGTAGAAATAAAATTTGATAATTTTGAGACAAATAAAGATGATCCATCATTAAAAAATAAAATACATAACAGCACTGAATTATATATGAAAAATTGTAATTCAACAGAAGGGAAAATAGACGCGATGGAAAAGAGGATGACGGAACTTCAGGAGGAGAACTCTAGGCTTAAAGAAATAGCACAAATAAATTCAGAAAATTCAAAAGATTATATCAACAGATGGGTTGATAGTATTGTCGCTGATTTCATCAAGCATAAAAATGAGACTGGAACAAGGACATCAGAAGTAGAGCAGCAAATGAGATCAATTAGACGAGAGGTAAGATATCTAAATTTATACGAAACTAACCAAAATTATACCTTTTTTAATAATTTAGAAGAGTGTGACATTCAACACTTAGTTCAGACGGAATTGAACAAAAAGTTTAATGATACCTTTAACAACAGTAACATAATTTTGAACGCGCCTTAAAATAATTATACAAATTCATTTATTAAAAGAGAATATAAATCAATTAGCACAATGAAATTAGACTTATTTTTGGATCATTTAACCGGTGAATTAAAAGCATTAGATTTATTATATGTTATAGATTCAACTATAAAACTAGAGCGTAATTTAGACGAAAGAACTAAACAGAAAAATAAATTATAGGTTCGAGACATTATAATGTACAGAGTCGACGCGAATTATCATACAAAGTTATTACAAATAATGGATCCAAGGGAATTATTAAATAAAATAAAAGAAATTAAAACGAGTGAAGCAAATTTAACTACTATGATGGTTAAACGAAAATTGTATTTAATTAGATAATCAACCTAATAAAGAAAAAGCAACAATATTCTGAGATCGTTTTGAAGCCTTAATTAGATTGCATGACAACACTCCAGGTGCAATCAAGATAAACGATGCAACAAACTAACTTTTTGTATAAACATAATACGGGAAAGGATTTTGATTACGAAAAAATGAAAAATTATATTTTACAGTTAGACGCGATGAAACTGGCGGATAAAAGGAGAGAAGCCTCCAGGACAAGGAAAGAAGGAGCTGCTGCCATGCGCACCACTCAGAAGGACCGGTGTTTTAAATGTGGCGTCCTAGGGCACCATGCCTACGAGTGTCGCAACGAGGGCTTGATGTGCTACAAATGTAGACGGTGCAAAGGACACACCGCAGTCAATTGTCCTTACAATCGAGATGAGCCAGATGAACGAGACGATAAAAGGTATGATAGTAAAATATTTAGACGGAGTAACCATAATTATAAAAACTTTAATAGACCAAACAACAAACGTAAAAGTAATCAGAAATCAGACAATTTTGATGAGAAACGACGTAAGTTAGATCGAGGCAGGGCAAACTATCGTGGTAAAAACAGAGGTCGTGTTAATACAGGTTATAATACTAAAGATGAAAGAAAAGAAAACAAGAAAAATGACACGATATCAACAGGTGAGAATAATTCATTATTTACAAACGATTATGAGGGATTTAATGAAAATATAGATGGAAATAAATTGGTAAGATTTATAGCTGATTTGGGAGCATCACAGCATATGTAAAACTCGCGATTAATTTTTAAAATATTAAATACAGACCAACGATCACAAATTAGATGTGCAAATAAAAATGAATCCGCGAATATAGAATTAGAGGGAGTTGGTGATATAGAATTAATGTCAATAGATTGAAAGGAAATAAAATTAGAAAATGTAATTTATGCAGAATCCTTTGCTGAAAATTTGCTGTCGTTAAGGAAGTTTATAAATCAAGGACTTGGCATTTATCTATACAGTCAGATATTTAATAGAAATTTCAGATCCACGTTCCAATGAAATATTTTTATCAGGAATTTATAACAAACCTTTCTGGATCATTGAATTCCAACCTAACGATAAAGCTAACAATAAGACGGACAACCCTGCAAACATAATCGCTTATATAGCAAATAATAAATATAAATACTTAACTAAAGGTGTTACTAAGAAACTAGAAAACAGAGGGAGAGAGATACCAGCTGATGACGAAGGAGAATTCTTCCAAACTACTGATGCCAATAAAACAACTGGTGATAAGAAGATTGCTACGGAAATGATATCAGAAGAGAAAGACTCAGGTAAACTAGATGAGAATACAGATAACTGTCATGAAAAAGGCAATCTAGCCAATCTCTGGCATATTAGACTAAGTCATGCCTCACTGGAGTATCTCAAAGAAAATCAAAAACAAAATCTACATCTGAACGAGCTTGAAGAAATTCAATTTGATAAGGAAATATTAAACTGTGAAATTTGTTATCTTTCAAAGTTAAACAGACCGCCCTTCTCCTCAACGAGAAAGCGAGCGATAGCTCCCTTACAAATAGTACACAGTGATACAATGGGACCAATTAGTCCAAAAAGCTATCCAAAAGGCTATCGTTTTATAGTAGTGTTTGTCGATGATTTTTCTAGATTAGCTATAGCATATCCAGTTAAAAATAAATCTTAAGCGGGAGAATTTCCAGATTCATTTATCATCAGCGCGAGAAATTTAATTGGAAAAGACGAAAAATTTTGCTATTTAAGATGTGATCAAGGAATGGAATTTACCGGAGTTAGCACCGCAGATATATTAAATAAATTTGGAACAGAATTACAGCTAGCCAGTCCTGACACTCCTCAACACAATGGAGTGGCAGAAGGCTTTAGCCAAACTATTCAAAAAAAGGTTAGAGCTCTTATTTTTGATTCAGGAGTTTCAGAAAACATGTAGGACCTAGCGTTAAAAGCAGCTCTACATGTTTACAATCGCACGCCTCACAAGTCCAATGGTTTGGTTGCTCCTTTAACAAAACTCAATCCAGAAAGTAAGATCAACTTGGTACAGTTAAAACGATTTGGATGCGCTGCTTACATTAAAATTTAAAGAAAAACTGGTCCAAGATTTAGTCCACTAGGAAAACGTATTACTCGTTTTCTTATTGATTATACGGACACAGGATACATCTTTATTGACCCTAAAGAAAGAAAATATTTTGAAAGTCGAGATGTGAAGTTCGATGAGTCAAAAGTATTTAGAGATATTCATGCTAAAAATGAATTAATAGAATGGCCTTGTCCATTGGAAATTGATCAAGAAACTAGGTTCTCACAGCAAAATGAAAAGGAAGATGAAGAAGAAAAACAAGTAGAAATAGAGGGAGAACAAAAACGAAAAAGAGGCCGACCAAGAAAAGAAAAATCAGAGGAAGAAACTCATTATGTTTTTCAAGCACATCTATATCGTGATCTAGCTTCATACAGAGAAGCAATGGCCTCACCAGACAAGGAAAATTGGAAGGAAGCAATTAGAGAAGAATTAAGATCTATGGACAAAATTAATGTCTGGAAAATAGTTAAAAGACCGACTTCAACTGATGGTAAAAGAAGCAATATTATAGATTCTAGATGGGTTTTTAAACGTAAAATAGAATCGAGTGGTGAAATCAAACACAAAGCACGACTAGTGATTCAAGGATTTAAGGATAAAAATTTCTACGATTTAAGCGAAACATATGCGCCAGTTTCAAGAATGGAAAAAATTATAGCATGTCCTTGCTATTATTAATAAATATGACCTAGATGTGTACCAGCTTGACGTAAAAACTGCATTCTTGAATGGCACTATTGATGAGGAAATTCACATGGAAATACCGGATGGGGTAATAGTCACAAATGAGGTGAAAGAACAAAAAGTTTGCAAAATAGAAAAAGCACTATATGGACTTGAGATTAGTCCAAAAAGATGGAACGAACATTTTGTTCAGACAGTAAACAAAATTGGATAAACAATGCATGAAATTGAACCATGTTTATTTACTTGGATGGATGGTGATAGGTTCTTAATATTATTACTATATGTGGATGACATGCTTATAGCTAGCAATGATGTAAGAAAATTAGAAGAGATAAAGTTAAAATTGATGCAAGAATTTGAAATGAAGGATTTAGGTGAACCAAGAAACTCCTTAGGAATTAAATTAGAACGAGATAGGCGAAACAAAACTCTAACATTAACTCTTGAAGAATATATTACTAAATTGCTGAAGAAATTGGGTTTTTCAGAGATCAGACCACAAAGAACACCTATGGTTACTAACCAAGTCGCAAATAAAATTAGAAGAGAGAGAGAGAAGAAAATTCAGAGAAAGAAACAGATCAGCTGACTATGGAAAACATACTATATCGAGAAGCAGTAGGCTCTCTATTATACCTAGCAAATACAATTAGACCAGATATTATGTGTACGGTAAATGTTTTAAGTAGACATCAATTCAAACCTACCATGAACAAATGGAACATGGTGAAAGAGTCTGTAGTTACTTACAGTTTACAAAAGACGAAGAAATCATTTTTAGAGGGAGAACCGAAGAAATGCATGGATATTCTGATGTAAGTTTTGCTGATGCCAAAGGAGCCTTAACTACCAGTGGTTATGTAATAAGATTATTCAAAGATCCTATTGCTTGGAAAACGCACAGACAACGTTATGTATCACTATCAACATGCCAGGCCGAATATGTTTCAATGAGTGAAGCTTGTCAGGAAATGGTGTCGCTGCAAAATTCAATTAGATTAGTTATAGATATAGACTTATTGCCAATGACCTTATGGTGTGGCAACAATGCTGCAATCCAAAGTTCTACAGTTAGCTGCAGTAAAAAACTAAGCCACATGATCGAAGTTAAAGAACATTATGTTAGAGAATGTAAAACAAGAAATTTAGTTAAAGTAGAGTGGATACCATCAAAAGATCAAATAGCGGATATTTTTACCAAACCTGTATCTTTTGATTTACACAATAAATTGATAAGATTAATATTAAATTACGACGAGTAAAACCTTTTGGTTGATCATTATTTATTATTTGTTTCAGATAAGAAGTAAGGCTGAGCTACTGCGAGATGGAGTGTTGAATATGGCACAGGGCGCTCAGTATTAGATAGGTTGAACTTTACGTAGCCGTGAAGTTGTATATCTTTACTCTTCTCTAACGTCAGTCCCAGTCAACTGTCTATCGGCACGTCTCGTCTTGTCAGTCTGAGTGCGCACCTTCGTTCGTTCAGTTCAGCGTTTTGATATTTTCTCTAATAAAAAGTTTCTTTTTTTTTTTAATAACTATAAAAGAAAGTTTATTATATTTTTATTTCATTAAATTAGATCAGTTAATTAGAATTATTTTGTTTTGTAAATTAACGGGTTATTCTTACATATAATAAATTAGTTAATAAGGTACTTTGTTACTTGTGTTTTATTTAGAAAATCACCTAAATAAATTGCAACTATTTCAACAGATATATATAGTGTACGAGAATAGCGAGTTATGGTTATACTGTGCGTAAGTATAGAATAATTTTTATTATTTAGACCAACTTGATTCATGGTTTCCCAAGTCAATTTATATACAACTTTTCTTAGCGTAGTTTCGCTTACCATAGGTGTGCTCCAAAAGCAAATCTGTGTGCGCTGGAAATTCGTCAGCTGCGATGGAAGCAGCATTATTCAAAACGTGGCATACACATCTTACCAATTCTAAATTCGGTATATCGTTTTTCATAAGAGTATAGAGCGAGTGATTTTTTCTATATAAATTTCTACTTCAATTGAGTGTTACATCTTTACCGACGAGTATCTTATCAGTGTGATTTTGGTTCATAACTAACTGTGATAACCTCTTCATGTAGCACTTAATTGAAGTAACAGCTGATACTCAAGTAACGATACTTGAATTTTAAGTCATACTTAATACTCAAGACATGACTATGAATTCGGGCCTCAATCTGTAATAAGCCTAAATAATCTGTTATATTTCGACATTTAGAATAGCTAAAGTATTTTATCAAGTGTTTACAATCAGTAAAATCAGTCGACTCATCAACAATCAATGAATCTCCAATATTTCTTCAATTAATTCTCTTAAAAAATTCGGACTTACTACATTAGTTATTAAGTTACTGTACTTTGTACGATGCATTTGCATGCCTTTTAACGCTGGAGTAAATTTTTTACAACATCGTTCAGATGATCCATTGCTCGAATACTTGTATGACATGCTATAAATTTAGCAATATTTAAATTTCTGGCTTTTTTGTTTTTTATATGACACATTACACATTGTATCAAAAATCTTCTGTTTAATAGCATCAATACAAGTCATTTCTTGTTCATGGCATGAGTTTGAAGCATGTTTTTTTAAATCTGCCAGTTGAGCCCGCAAAGTCTTGCGACAAACTTTACAGTAAGATTGATTTTGCTCTTTCTTCTTGAAATCAGCTTTTATTAACCAACCTATAAGCATATTGAAAAAGTAAATAATCATGCAAAAATATTTATTTATTTTTAAATGATCTCACAAGTAAATAATAAAAAGTAAAACTAAAAACTTTAGTAATCTTTCACTAAAAAACACTAAATATTTTTTCTTTGTTCTAACCTCAAAATCGCAACTTTTTATCTCCTTTTCGACTCTCATGAGAAAAATTATACCATTATGAAGAAGAAATTTTAAGGTGAATACGAAACGTATAATACGCGTATATAACTCGAACTCTAAAAGCAATCGTATTAATGTGTACATGGATCGATATTCCGAATTTAAATATTTATGACATAATATTATAAAATATAAATATAATAATAATAAAATGATTTATGATCTAGTAATTAAATGATTTACGGTACAGTTGGTATATTAAGTAATCGAAAACTCACCGTGAGCCCACGACTCTTTTTCCCAGCTCACATTGTATTTGAAAATCCTTTTCTTTGTCTTTTTTTCTTCGTTCATTCTTACTTATTAAAATTAATAAATTGCATTTTTAAAATGGATGAACAGTAGTAAACTGTCAAAATATATTAATTACGATACTTATAAAACTCCCATATTATCGAAAACAGCAGAAAAATTTACACATTACTTTCCACCACGGATTTTTAGCTCTAGACTTCTTATTAACTTAATGTCTTGTCGAGTTAACGCTTTCTTTGTCGTTCGACGACTGATGACTGGTTGACATGTTGCCTTCCTTATGTACCCTCTATCAACTTTAGTGTTGCAGACAATACCCATTATGCTTGTTTAAGATGTAATCTTATTGTAATTATTTCTTCTCGAAAATTAATCAAGTGGCCGTCTTGATCGACGATTCGTACTTGAATGTGATCTATGCTCTTGATGTTGATCGGAAGATAAATGACTGGAGATGGAACTTCGATAATCTTATATCCCGGTGGAACTGCAGGAAAGAACTCGTGTATGGTATGCACTCGTTTATCGTTTATCTAGGCAACAGAGATTATGTTGCACTCGATTCGAGGTGCGTTAACTTTCAAAATGGCTACAGGTAAATCAGAAACGTGAGCGATTTTTTTCTGGCAGAACACGAACAGTAAAACCCAGTACTAAACCAATGGAATCTTGTGTTCGAAAATCAATGGGATTACTAAAGGTTATAACGCAACGTATTGTGCTATTATTTGGCTTTATATCGATTGAAATTTCTTTTGGTGCTAATGCCTCAGAAAGATAGTTTTTTATATCTTTGATCTCGTAACTTTTAGTCGGTAATACAATTTCTTCCTTACCAACGTAGAACTTGTTATTACCACTATCGATATTAGGTATTGAGTTGAAGGTCGAAAGTCCAATTAAGCCAAGAACGTAGTTCTTATCGCATGAAAGTTCGATCGGTGGAAAATACTGAGCTTCGAGCACTGATGATGTACTAGAAAAGCTTAGCGTCAATGAATCTTCAATGATTGTTCAATGGATAATGAGAGAGATAGCTAATTTGACTTTTCTTTTATAAGTTTTTCACTCAAGAATATCAAACATAAATTACCACAATTAAATGTATCATAATCTTGATATCTCTCGTAGTTATATTTGACTTCATCTACTCGCAAATAACTCATTAAATCCAATGGTAGCTGAAGGTCTCCGAAAGAATCGAAATAAAGGACACTTTTACCTCGCTTACGATAAGCTACCCAATGTGTGCCAGGACCATCAACATCATCAAGATTAACGATTGCAGATTCATGGTAATGCGGGCCGCCTAATGGTAAAGCATTTCGCATGAATACTCCTCGAAAATCGGAATTTTCAATATCTTGGCATACTTTAAGAGATCAAAGTCTTTGCTTTGAGAGGTCAAAGCTCTTTGTGGTAAGCTTACTTCGAGGATCTTTTTTTTAACTAGACTTTAGACGAAGACCAAGTCCTGTCTAGTAAAGTTTCAAATAAAGACCTTTACCTAGAGCTATTTCTTCCATTCTCTGATTATGCCTTTGTTTCTCCTCGAATTGTTTCTGAGCAGCTTTGGAATCATTTACTGTTTTAGTTATTCCTGCGGCACCTCCTGCTAAACTACCAATTGTACCTAGACCAGCAAAAAGAGGAATTAGAAATGGTAAGAATCCTCCAACCTTTGATGGAATTGATAGTCTGCGTGATACTTGGATTTTATGCTTACCACCAGCTTTTCTCACAGCACTTCGAGCACCCTCTAAAGCAAAGAGGATAGCTTTACGAGCATACTTACTGGGTTTCATGGATCTGGAAGCGGCCTTTATTATTTTGTTAAGAGTAACAGTGGGAGTCTTCTTTTTTGCTTCCATTCCATGTTTAGATTTTATTTTTATACTGTTTGCAATATCGAATGCAGCTGCTTTTTCACCAATACCAGCGTCTTTCGATGATACTCTTTGCCAGGCTTTTTCTCCTAGAACTTTATCAGCGATATTTCTAGCCTCTATATTTTCACGATTTTGTGAATAAGAGATATCGTGCTCCTTACAAGCTTCGTCGAGAGGATTGATTCCTTTGTCACCTCTAGTTAAACGTTTAGCTAATTTCGTACCAGGTCCGCAGTACTGATATCCCGGTAAGTGAAGTTCTATTGGAAGGCTATTGATTATTTTATTAAGCAAACCACGATCATGTCTACGATATACAATCATAACACTTCAAAGGTTGAAGAGTAACTGATTCACAGAGTATATAAGCGATATATTTATACTTAATCGAGCAGTCGTAGTTTGAATCTGTTGAGATGAATTTCAAAGAACAATCTGTCAAGCTGCTGATAGTGAATTTTGATACTATCATCGAATGAGAGAAAAAAATCAAAGAAAAAACATGGAAATTTACTTTCAGATAGTATAAGAGCTGTATTTTGTGGATCATCTAACTGTGGTAACTAACAGTTTATTAGCACTCATAACACATCCTAACGGTCTAAGATTTGAAAATGTTTACGCTTATTCTAAATCTCTTAATCAAGCAAAATACAAGTTTTTGAAAGAGCTGTTAGAGCCGATAGAAGGTATGCAATACTTTCCATTTAGCGAACACAAGTCAGTAATACCACCTGACGAGACTCTTCCAAATTCCATAATGATTTTCGATGATGTAGCTTGTGAAAAGCAAGACAACATTAGAGCCTACTTCTACATAGGAAGACACAAAGATGTTGATTGTTTCTATCTTTGTCAGTCTTATGCTCGCATCCCAAAACATCTCGTGAGAGATAATGTCAATCTCTTGATAGTTTTTCGTCAAGATAATGTTAATCTACGACATCTATACGATGATCAAGTGAACCCAGATATGACTTTTTCACTATTCAAATAATTATGCTTTAAATGTTGGAATGATGACAAGCATAGATTTTTAATGATCGCTAAAGATAGTCCTCTGAACTCTGGTAGATATCGAAAAGATTTCCACTGTTTTGCTATAAATATAACGCACACTCGGTATTAATTCATCAATCTGTGTTTGATTGTCAAAGCGACAACATGGGAGACCTTAAGCAGAATAAAGTTTTACTTCAGTAACTCATTCAAGCGCGTGAAGCAATTAAACGCAAGTATGACCTGTTAATATTTGGAAAAAAAAATACCGAAAGGATTGTTGGAGAAACTTTTAGGCCAATCATCGACCCACTTATGGAAATCGTCACTAAAGGTAAAAAAAGGCGCGAAACTATGAAGCCAGAACCCTTACCAGAAATGATTAAGTACGATGAAGATAATGATGATACTGAACTGGAGGACACTTTGCAAAATGATCCTTCTCGATCTTTGTTTGAATCTGTTAGTGAAGATTTCTCCGAGGACTTACAATTTAGAGAAATGGATAAAATTCATGGAGTTCGTAGAAAGGGTTATCAATTTTTTCTCGGTAATTCACCGATATATTTTGAGAGAAGTTATATTCAAGTAGATGATCAAAAGTTTCAAAACACTTAAGGTTTACAAAAATCGCTCGTTGAAAAACATCCTGTTCCAGGCTCAATAACTGATAAAGATTTGAAAAATTATCGTCAAATTCTTGAAATCACGAAGGCTTACAAGAAATGATACAAAGACGATGAACCTATTCGTTCACATGTAAGTAAAAAATTCATTGAAATTATAGCCCCTCCATTTTCTGATAAAAAAGGTGGATCGTTACCTTGATACAAAATCGCGCGAAAAAATACCAAGTTTGATTATGTCTACTTGGATGATTCAAACGAGCTAGTTGATGGACTTCGTTTAGAAGTTGCTGAAAAAGCAGCTGGTAGTCCTAGTCATATTAACGAGATTCATTCCATCATCGAAGAGTTACGAGAAGCTGGCTATATATATTGAGGTGCAGTTACGTATTATGCATTACCAAAATGAGCGTCGATGTGTTCAAACGTAATCTTAAACGAAGCGAGGGTAGTCGAGGATCTCCAGGTATTGGCTATAAACTCACAAAAGATGGACAATATGATGTAGAAAATAAAAGCTTATGTAGTGTTGCCACTCCTCAGCAGTCGAATAATGCTGTTAATTTTAATACACTGCAAGGTTTTATTACATCTGAAGTCCAAAGTATATACATAGTCACTGCTAGATTAAGAGATTATCTCAACGTATCAGAATTAGAACTGCAAAAGTTAAAGGATTAGTATGATGAAAAGATAAAAAAAATTAATGTAGACATTGAAGATCTATACAAGTTAATTAAAAATTAGATGCAAGATGCTAAAATTGAAACAAATATTCAGAGTATAAAAGCCAATTTGCTGTAATCAAGCAATCATTAACCCTGTGACCATGAAACACGAAAGAGTTGTAGAAGAGCTTTATAAACCAGCCAGATGTCACTATCCACGTCGACAGTTTGATGTGTGAGGTTTAGATGAAACTTGGCAAGCTGATCTTGTAGAGATGCAACTTTATTCTTGAGAGAACAAAGGCTACAAATACATGCTTACAGTTATAGATATTTTTTCCAAATACGCATGGGCCGTTCCTGTGAAACAAAAAACTGGAGTAGAAGTCTCTGCTGCGATGAAATCTATATTGCGACAAGGTCGAGTACCCGAAAATTCACAGATGAAGGCAAAGAGTTTTATGATACTAATTTTAAAAATCTTATGTAACAATACAAGATTAACTTGTACTCAACGTATAGTAATCTCAAAGCATCCATTTGCAAACGTTTTAATCGTACTTCCAAACACAAAATGTGGATAAAGTTCAGCTTACGTAATGGCTATAAATGGATCGATATTTTACCTGATCTGATAAAATCTTACAACAATACAAAACATCGAAAGATTGGTGCTAAACCAAAAGATGTTACAGTTGCAAATAAATCTCAGTTTCGCGCATGAATTGCTTGCAAAGTTGTGAGAAAAAAAGCAAAATTTAAGGTCGGTGACAAAGTCCGAGTCAGCAAGTTGAAACAAGTATGCGAAAAGGATACACACCTAATTGGTCTGCTAAAATATTCACAATTGAACAAGTTAAAGCAATGCAGCCGACAACATACCGTCTAAGAGACTATCAAGATCAGCCAATCGCTGGTGGCTTTTACGAAGAAGAACTTTAGAAAGTTAAGTATCCTGACATCTATCTTGTAGAAAAAGTTTCAAAGAGACGCGAGGATCAAGTATACGTAAAGTGGCTGGGCTTTGATAGTATTCATAATAGTTTGGTCGACAAAACTGCAACTCACTAAATACGTTACTCAAAACAATAAAAAAACTTTTTTTTTGTTTCAGGAAGTGATGGGAACCCCAACCTTCGCTTCCATCTGTGAGGTACAACCAAGAATCGCCACTTGCGAACCCCTCACGCCGAGTAAACTCGAAGTAGGAAGTGCACCTGTGACTCGTATACCTCTCGGCTAACTTTCTCGCGCCTACTCAAATGAGAACTCGATGCGACTTCTATTCTCGCCTAAGTATGTTATTTACAACTTGTGATGTTGCATGGACTTGGAGAAAAGTTCATCATTCTTCTCTAAAGCAGTTAAAACGTGTGATGGCAGAAAGATGCGAAACTGATCTTCCAGATCTTCAACAAATCTGTCACCGTATCTGGTCTTGACAGATTTCAAAGCACTCACCATAAACTTATGGTTCTTATCCCTTACCTTGATTTTCTTGGTTGGTAAGAAATCGCCACGTGCAATCTGGTTGAGTTTCGAAAGATCTATCTGAAAAAGAGTTAAGAAAGAAATAAAATTGTAAGAGAATAGTCTTCAAAGAAAAAAAATACTTTGACTTAACTTCAATCGATTCGAAAGACTAATCAAAGTCGTATTACTTTATTCAGTTCTTTTGTCTCAGCAGGTGGTCCGTCTGACGAAGAAATGTCTTGAGCTGGCTCGGAAGCTCTTTTAAGTACAGCTCGAGCTGCCTTCGCCGCTACTGCGCATTGCGCAGGTTCCTTGGGAGGCGGTATGGAGTGATGTCCCCATGGTGACGTATCTGTGCTTCCCTCCAACAAATAACATATGTCTTTATTTGAGCTAAGTGCGATCTTCCGCTGTCTCTCAGTCCTCACATTGTGCTGTCTGGATTTGATGTTGCACTGCTGACAGACAAGATTTTCTCCTTTAAATAGGCAGCGCTGGTAGTTTTCAAGCTGGATGACATTTTTCACAACGTTGGATTTCACCCCTTAGCCTTTTTGATAGATTCTTGATCTTATACCTTGACACTGCACATTTCATTCCGTAAGCCAATGCATTCAGTCATCATGTTGTTATTGCATTCGCCTTTCATTAAGCTGATAGCCTTCTTATTAACACGAAGCATACCAAATTGGTTACCCTCGGCATAATCAGAAGTGTCGAACTTATCTATATCCCTCTTCATCATTTCATACATGTTTTTCCCTCTGAATTCGTACATAAGACTATCGGTGTCAGTGGAGAAGCTTACACTTATCACCAAGTCGATCAAGCATGTATTAATAATGAAAGTTGTACACGCAAGTCTTAGACAGGTCGAGAACACTTAGACCGACGTACAACGGCTTTCTAATGGTGATCTTAGTCTGAGAAAGCTGTATAGAAACGAGATTCTCGTCGAATATAGTGCTGCTATGCAAATTGGGCTTTGCGATTGATGCTTCAGATCCGTAGCACCCCTCCTATTTATTGACGAGTTTCACATCAACGCTTTTGCGCTCATTCTCCATTGTTTTTTTCATAGACTGCATCAATAAAAAGCTTAAAGAAGAGTTTTTCAAACTTGTTCTTAGATCGTTTGCGCTTTTCGGTGTTAAGGTCTACATACGAATTGAGCCAGGGTTTTTGCTCGAAACGTAGAGCTCTATGGATCTTGGTAAGAACCAAACCATTATTGAGAGCCTGTTTCAGAGCACGGTAAATAATGACGTAGCGCTCTTCCTTGGAAAGTGTGGTCATCAGCTTGACTTGTTTCGAACCTGGAGCAGCCGCATGTTCTGGGCAAAGAGGCAAATCCTTGTGAGCATCGTGGAGAGACTCAGGATACTTGAGATCAACTTCCAATATGTAGCCGATGGGACTTTCGTCATCAACAACCATGACATTGAGATTCTCGGGTTTTCGTACCCATTCAAACCACTTCCGTATGGTAATGATTGGACTATTGCCCAGCCATAGAGGTTATTAATGTCGTAGTACATCAAGTACTTTGACTCTTCATCGAGAATCCAATCATCGCCCATGTATTCGTTGTTCGCTTCAGCGTAGCGACTACAACATTGACTCATACCACCCCTGATTCCTCTCTATACAAACATCAGCATGTCTATGTCTATGAGGAGTTCCAGCTCTACTCATGTGGGCTTGAGCATAGCATCCCAAGTAAGGCCAGGAGTGGTGTAGTAGTGAGCAGGATCTAGGCCATATGCTTCGATACATGTTGAGCGGAAGTTCTCGAATATATCGGCCAAAAGAAGTACATTGGTTTTCAGATAAAGATCCGAGTACTCTCCCAATGTCTCGATGTTGAATGTCTTCCAAACATTTTCGGCATGGTCGAACTCACTATCGGTGATGTCTCTGTCTGTTAGCTTGCTGTGGAAGGCTTCTTTGCAGGGTAGAAAAACGTCGTCAAGCTTCTCAGAGCAATCCAGATAGTCGTAGGGAAAGATTTTTTTACGTTTCAATAATTCCATCTGCTCAGCGCCATATCCATCAGCCTGGAATTCTTTCTTAACTATATTTAATTCGTTCAAGTATGATGCTAACTTCTCGAGAGAAGATGGCATGAAGTGGAAGAAGTCGATAAATCTAAAGTTTATCTTGCTTCCGCGATATACTTGACGGATGAAATATATTGTTCCTCATTCTCAGGAATCAGGCTCACTCGACCCTTCAAATTTACAGCAGTGTCGATTTCCTTGATTATGAAATAGGAATCATAACCAGTGATATTATGGAAAATCACTGGTATGAATCTGGAGTCCTTATAATTGATATTACATGACTGGTGAGCTGCTCCTCGATATTTGAAAAATAAAAATATTGATTGTCAAGTTATTTGTTGAAATAATTTTTTTTAATATATAAAAACTCACCTTCCAGTGAGATGACAATGATCACGAACTTCAACGTCTTCCGGTTTGAAAGTCTTTCGATAAATGTTACAAAATGTTGCTCTTTCAAAAGATAATTGTTCTTGTCTTGAAAGATCTAAGGGCTTGGGATTGGCGTAGGTTTCTTGCAACTCATCCCGCAATGACTCCAGTTTTGCTACGAACCTTCCTGCTGGAGTTTGATCTTCGTTCTTAACTTGTCTGTAGCATTTATACTCGGAATTAGTATTATTGAAACTACATTTGATGTAGTAGCCAATACTATAAGCCTAATGCTTTTGAAAAGCTTGAACATGTCGCACTGGTTTCAATAGACTTTCAATTCATTACGCTTGTGGTTCTCGAACTTCAGAATATTGTCTTTTGTTGAAGGAATCTTGATTTTACACTTGTTTAATGAAGCACAACTTCATGTTAATGAACATCAACTTCATGTTCTTTCAACTTATCTTCTGTTCTAAAATAATGAAGACAGTGATCACAGATAAATGTTCGCGTTGTAATTCGTCACTTGAGATCGAATAAGACGTGATAAGGATCTCACCCAAACGTAATAAAATCTTCTAGGTACAAAGTCGAAATCATCATTACTCTTCTCTTCTTCATCTTCATTATCATACTGATCTTGAATTAGTAATAAATTAATATGTCTCTCTTTTTTCTCAGCGGTGACATGGCAAGGTGAGACATTACCTATAAAAAAAAAGTTATATTTTAAATTTCATTAATAATGATTTTAATATAAAAAGAAATACTTCCATTGTTTTTTCAACATGAATAGATTAATGAAAATGTTGTTCAGCTTATCAAACTTTGCAATCTACTTCGGAGATACTGGCAATTCTATTCTGGTAAAATCAAGTTCTTTCTCATAAGCACGGCATTTAGATACACGCTGTGGATTATGACCAGCAGGGTGGAGAGCCAAAAGAATTGCCCATTTAAAACATTCATTGTCATTATTTTGAACATGAACGCAAGCCTCTTTCATTTTTATTTCCTCTGACAGTTCGATAAAAGAGCATCCTCTTACTGCATTGAGTTTGTTAATATTTATACCCAAGCTTAAAATTTGATGAAGGCTCCAACCAGAGTCTCTCTCTTGAAATTCACTTATGGCAATCTGGATAGGTTGCATAATGTTCAATTCAAACCTCTCTTTGAGATCAGTGGTTTGAAAGATGGCGACGTTCTTCGAATTGAAGTCTTCAACTTCAACTATCTCTTCATTATTTTTACGAAGATCGTACTCAGCAACAAGTTCAGAGTTGACTGATATACTCCTATGTTCACTAAGAGCAATCTTAACTTTTTCATCGAAGACAGGAAAAACATTTGTCATAAATTTATCTATATCAAAGTGACCTAAGCTGGTAATTACACCTGATAACATTTGTTTAATGAAGGCAGATTTAAATTCGTTCCATTCTACGCTGGAGCTCTCACTGTGAGTCTGGATTTCACCACCTCTTTTTGCAAACTCTAGTAGTTTCTCTTGAATCGTTAACAGATGTCTTAGCGAGGACTCACTCTTCTGTCTCTTTGATCTTGACATAACTGCTGTATTCAATCTCAGTTGTAAATCTTTGATCACTTTTTCAACTAAGTCCAACCACCTTCTGATATCACTAGAATCAGCTTCACCACTTGCTGCATAACGCAAAGACTTCCAGAGTTCTTTAACGCTTGCTGTGTAGTATTCTGCCATGACTAACACTTATTTCAACTTTAAGTCACAATAGATTTCACTTATTATAATCTTTTTTAAAGTACTCATAATTTCCAATTTTGCTTTTTTTTCACTTTTTAGTAATTTTACTTTTTTTAAAATTTTCACTTATTACTTTTATAAATGATGACTACTCGCGGTTGTAGCTGTTTATATAGAGACTCTGAACGCATGCGATGGATTAATAGTGATTAGTAGTGAGTAGATTAGTAGTGGGTGTAAGTCGAACGTTCATATCGAGGTGGAGTACGTCGTGGACGTCCAGGGTTTTAAGAGCTCTTTGAATAAATTCATAGTCAAGGGAGTTGCTATAATAGCTCTTGAAGATGATGCAGTCCCGATGATATTCAACTTCCAACCACCATATCATTGGAATTACCTTTTGGGCCAGTATAAGGGCGTTAATCGATAGTTGGAATCATATTGGCATGGTAAACCTTGGAGGTTAGGAGATGTTCCTTACCAGAAACTAGAGGATACTTTACAAGAATGTTGTAAGGATGATACTAAAATTTGAATTAAAAGCGAGAAGAAAAGACAATGGATATCGAAAATATTACAGAATGAGTAAGTATATTATTATTATTATTATTATTTATTAACTATCTATTTCTAATAATTTATTTTTATTTTAGATTCATTTGTAACATCGAGCATAATGGATGTCCATCTCTTTCAATGCTGGCCAAGGAACACGAGACTCCGACCTGTTCTCTCCATAAGTGTAGCAATCCCGTTTGCACATTCAAAAATGCGCAGATGTTAAAAGAATGGCTTCTGGAAATCCAGAAATCAAACAATTCAGGGTTGAATAAAGTTGATTGCAGCATAAATAATATGATTGTATCAGATGACGACGTTGAGAAATGTCCTTGAAATAAAAATTTTCGTAAAATAAATAAAGAAATATTCTACTTAATGTATATGTAAATTAAGTAAAAACGGAGAGATTCAAAATCAATGTACGCTAACTTACTATTTATGGGAAGAATCTCACAGGTTAAGAGCGAAGGATGGGGCTATTACCTTACTAATAAAAAAATTTTTGTATATTTAAGTAATTTTGAATAGATATATTTGTATATATATATATAAATGAAATAATAAAATATGTATTTTATAAACGATTTTAAAACTATAAATCCATTTTGAATATACTTATAAGATATATTAATGAAGAAAAAAAATTCAAACTACTTTAGTGAAAAATAAAATAAATAGTTAGTACTATTAATTGAATTATTTAATTATCGAAAATATTAAGTACTATCAATTTATATAAAAATACTATCAATATACTATCAATATATGCAAAAAAAAAATTATCTTTACAAGTGATTGATACTATACTGTCCCTTAAAAAATACCTAAACTTGCATCTGAAAAAAATATATACATGTACATAAAATTTATTAAAAATATTAAAAAGGAAAAAAGAGGGAAGAGAATAGGGTGTTCTTATGTTTGAATTAATTTTTGGCTCTGAAAAGGGCTGATTAAACAAAAATATTAGCTTCTTTTGATCTCTCTCTCAGGAGACTTAAACCGAGGTCGCTTTCTGAACTCTTTCAATGAACAGCGTTGGCTTTCAAACCGATTCCGTTGCAAAGAAGAAGCAACAAAGCGATCCACTCTACCAGAAGGTGGTAGCACAATGCGTTGCTTAAGGCGTTCGAATTGTTTCAAATTTGGCATTATAAGTACTTCCCTCTGCGTTCGATTCCCCAACAATTCAGCCCAAATTGGTCAAGGAATAGGACGAAGAGGTTGAGGAAGTGTTGGCTTTCTTACTATCACTGCCTCATTTGGAACTGTAAGAGATGGAAGAACATTGTTCTCACCATCTTTTACGACCTGTCCGTACTGATTAATCCTCAAAATTGGAGGATTATTCGATAGTACGACCAGTCTGCGAGATCGTGATGGTACTATAATGGCGTTCCTCGGTTTAACCTCCGAAGATTTAAGAAGCCTCACGAGAGCATCTCGCATTGATGAAGAGTGAGTTGTTGAAACTAACAAGTCAGGGTTGGAATCCTGAGATTCCTTGCCTGGTCGTGGGCGCCAACGTCTCGCATTTCGCCGAATGCGTTACGCTTCAGAGCGAGGCTTCTTCTAGGTAGATCTAGAGAGCTCTTTTAACTCTTCCATTGTCGAAGAGAGAATGATTTCAGAATGCGAGCGAGCCTCCTTATATTGTGCTCACCCGCACTCTGAAACCACTTGACTGCGTTCAAAAATGTTAACTCACTTTCCAAACTCTCCGACTCATTCAGAGGGTCCTTTCAATGACCTAACTATCACCTCTTAAAAAGCTGATGACGTTCAAAGTTAAGCCAAAATAGTTCTTCCGACTCACTCAGAGGATTTACGTAGCTTAACAACGTTTAAAAATTAAAAAAATTAAAAAAAAATAATGAAAAAAATGAAAAAAATAAATAAATAAAAAATAAAAAAAATTTTTTAAATTAGAAGAATAAAATTAAAAAATTAAAACAAAGTTATGACGTTCAAAGTCAAAGTTATAAAATAAACTCAAAGAGTTCAGAACGATGACGTTTCATCCAGATCTCAAAAGATCCGGGCATCCAGATCTCGAATGATCCGGGCATCCAGATCTCGAAAGACCCGGGTATGGTAGCACGAGTTTGAAAACTCGTGTGCTTAAGCACCACCATAGGGACGAAGTCAAGCCGCCTTCTCAATGGGACTCTCTGACTCATTCAGAGGGTCCGTTCAGCGCGACGACTTAACAGCTGACTGCTACGAGTTTTCCCAGATCTCAAAGAGACCTGGCCAACCTCGTTGGCACCAAAAAATAGTCAGCACAGCTGAAGAGCTCCAGACCCCGAGAGGTCCGGTCTGCTTAGCAAGCGTGAGCTGACTGACGAAGCGTGTGTCTCTTCCGAGGTGTATACCTAACGGCGGTGAGAGAGCAGCGGTGCGCGCGCGTGCATAGTTGCGGTGGCGTACAGCGTATACAGCGCGCGAGATACGAATATACCATGCGTAGTATAACTTTTATGTTATACCATCAAACATCTTATATTACGGAAATGATATCTGTTGAAAAATTTTCCTCGTTTACCAAAATTTCTACTATAAAGTTTGCTGTCACTACAAGCGCGTGGACCAATCAGCGACAAGATGATTATCTATAAATTAAAGAAAATTCGCAACTTAATTTTATTCTTTCGTTCTTACTCAAGTCGAAAGCATGTCTTCTTCGAAAGACGATTCTGGGTACAGAACATTGGAAAAGCTGGTAAAAGATTTTCTCCCAGATTCTCTACCAGACTCCGAGCTATTGTCACGGTCAGCAGTTGAGTTATCTACATCACCACCAACTGAGTCTCCACCATCGCCATCGGTGCTGCAAATGACGGAGCCACCCTTCGAAGATCTGCCAACTACAGTGTTGGTGTATGATCCTTTCATGCACCAATACATTGAAATTCCCATCGAGGAATTAAAAGTCTAAGACCCCTCCCAAATTAATGAAGAGGTGGACGAGGCGGTGATCATATTAGATGCTTCTCCGATAAAATCTCCAGAGGTGATAGATCTTGTCTCTTTATCACCTCCAAAAAGAAAAAAAGAGGACGAAGAAGAAGCAAAGAAGAAAATAAAAACTTCTTTGCCACAAAAAAGGAGACGGGAAGAGGAGGAAGAAAAAGAGCCTGCTAAAAAGGCTAAATTTAAATTATTTTTTTTTATTATAACGCTCTCTGGTATTTATGGATCAATCGGCCCTTTTCAGGGCCACATATATTTCAAACGTGAAACAAATTGTTTCTAATTTCTTAATATTTCTAAAAAAATTTAAATATTAATCAGTCCTTTTTAGTACTATATATTATTTAAACGTAAAAATTATTGCTTCAAAATTAAAGTATATACATATATACGCAAGTATATCGTTATATATCAAAGTATATCTATATATATTCAAGTACATCGTTGTATATGCAAGTATATGTAAATATATACTTGTTATACATCGTTACATATAGTTAAATAAAAATTAAAAAACGTTAGAAAAAATTCTGCGCTCAAAATAACACCACGTTGAAAATAACTGCGTTCGAATCCCCCTGAGTTAGAATTCCCTGGGCTAGAACCCCCCTTGTTTAAGCTAAGCTAAACATTCTTCTGTACTCTGTATTTGATCGGCTGTGAGGCACAATATGGTGATCGACAATCCCGTAGCGCATGATAGCGAATACGTAATCAACCGCAGTGGCGCGATATTCAAATCATTTGAAACATAAATATTAAAATAAAATATAGTAGAAAAGTATAATAAATCGCCAAATAATCGCCAAACAAATAAGTCAATAGCCATACGATTGCCATTCGCCAGTTGAGAAAAAAAAGTCACCAACATTTTACGTAAACTAATCGAAGAATTTTCTTGAAAATTTGTATGGACATTATTTGCGACTGCCAAAAGAAGAAAAACTTTTACTAACTGATTTTCTTAGCACATTTTTAATTTTAGAGCAATTTGAAAATTTTGAAAAAAATTTTTTCTATTCATTTTTCTTTTATTTTATGAAAACCATTCGATAGATTTGCTCCAAAATTTGTATGCAAGTTATTCGCTATTGTCTAAAGAAAATAAGCTTTGGAAAACTTATTTTCTTAGCGCAGTTTCAATTTAAGAGAATTTTGAAAATTTTGACAAGTGTTTATTTTTTATTTTTTTTTATATTTCACTAAAACCATTCTATAGATTTGCTCTAAAATTATTATGCAAATTATTCGTTTGCTTAAAAATTGCTCAAAACGTCAAGAGACCCACAGCAAAGCTGGCTGAATAAATAACTTCAATATAATAAAACATTAGAGATCAGTACGACCAGATGTAAAAGAATTTTGAAAATTTTCATACAAATTTTTATTTTTCATTTATCTTTTTACTTAGCGTGGTTACGATTAGAAATTTCGTTGTAATCGTTCTTTTAAAGTAAAAATTTATAAATAAATATTAATGTTAGACAATTTTTTTATATTAAAATCACATTTGAATAAATATAAAAAAATTAATGAAACTCAAAGAGCTCTATGAGAAAGCATTCCGCCAAAGCACTTGGCAGCGTTTTTTAATTTCAAAATACTCTAAAATTTAAAAAAACTATATATTAAAAAACCACGCTAAGAAAATCGATTTCCAGAAGTTTATTTTATTTTGGCGATCGAAAATTATTTCCATGCAAATTTTTACGCAGATTCATCGGATAATTTACGAAAAATATCAAAAAAATGAAAATTGAAATTTTTAAATGACTCTGAAATTGATACTGCACTAAGAAAACCAATTTTTAATAGCTTCCCGCCAAGTTAGACAAAAAAATAATTTCTACGCGAAATTTGAAGCAAATCCATCGAGTAGTTTTCGAGATCTAGTTGGCTTACTGAACACACACACACACACAGCCATTTTCTAAAAATCACTTTTTTCGACTTCCTGAGACCAAATATGTACAAATTAATGAAAAAATAGAAAATAACTTTTTTGGCCGATACAATGCTTTTTCGCTATGAGAAAGCAAAAAGATTGTTATTTTGAATTGTTTGATTCCATTGTCTTAATCTAACATTAGAAAACTTACGAGTTCTTAAGCTTTAGAGGGCCGGGATGGCCATACCCCGATCTGCCAAAGACTTGGCATTAGTTTGATCTTTTGTGCATGGCCCAAATTCACTTTTTCATAGGAAAACGAGGTTTTTGAAATTTCTCAAATTCCGGCATTCTAAAGGTTATGAAGTTAGAGCTTCATGGTCTGTCTTTAATATTATTTTTTCTGCACCCAGTTAGTATGTATTGAGTTTTTCTGGGGCCCATACTACTGCAAGAAGTTCTTTTTAAGTAGTAAAATAATTTACTTTTAATCCTTCGAGGGTTCTTGACACAAAAATAATAACTTCTTCTTCGTTATTATCATTCTTTAGTGATAAAACAGCATCTACAGTATAATCACTTGCATCTGTAGAAAGAATACATTGCCTTTTAGATTCTGCAAACTTTAGTATTATATTTTCAATAAATAACTCTTTTATTTTAATGAATGCGTTTTCTTACTTGTCAATCCATATGAAGCTATTTTCTTTCTTCAAGAGGCGGTCGTATAGTTCTGTGCTTGTCTAATCTAAATTTTCGTTATTATGACTAAATTAAATATTTTTATACAAAAGTAAGAGCAGAGCCCAGTAGATTCAAGGATGAGCAGACGATCCTATTCTATGAAAAAATATAAAATTTTCATTAGTTTTCGAATGAAGTCTGAAACAGAAAAAGAGTTAAACACTTCAATCAAATTCAACTCTTTTTCCATTTCAGACTTCATTCGAAAACTAATGAAAATTTTATATTTTTTCATAGAATAGAATCGTCTGATCATCCTTGAATCTAATAGGCTCTGCCCTTACTTTTGTATAAAAATATTTAATTTAGTCATAATAACGAAAATTTAGTTTGGACAAGGACAGAACTATACAGCCTTCTCTTAATAATTCCAACAAAGGTGATGATTCATGAGAAAAATACTTTGTAAATTTCGTATGAAAATTTACGAACCCCAAGAAACTTTGTAATTGTTTTTTATTTACAGGTCTTTTAACATCCTCAATAGCTTGAATTTTCTTAGGCTGGATTCTAAGTCCCTCTGCTAATAAAATATGACGTAGAAATTGTATTTCTTGCTGTACAAAATTTGATTTTTTAAAGTTCAATTTTAAATTGTGCTTCTCTAGTCTTTTGAACAACTCTTCTAGATCCTCTGAATGCTATTCAAAGTTTTGTGATATGCACAATAAATCGTCAACAAAAGCTATTATTGAGTTGTGCAGATCTCCTATGGCTAAATCCAGTCCTCTTATATGAGCTCGACTACTAGTAGCTTGTACCAATAAGTACAGCATGAGATTCATAAACTTTGTTGTTAACCATGAAAGCAGTTTATTTTTTACAGTTCTCATTTAAAGCAATTTACCAAAAACTACTTGTCAGATCAAAATTTGACATATATGTTATATTTTGGCATCTTTGGAAAATTTCCTCAATACTAGGTGGTGCTTCACGATACTGAACGAGTTTCTTATTAAGTTTCCTGGCATTTAGACATAATCTAACAGAGCCATTCTTTTTTATTGCAGTAACTAATAAGTTAATGTATGAGCTTGTTAACCTCCGAATAATATAAGGTTCAAACATTATCTGTACCTCTCTTACTACCTTTTCTCTATACTTGATAGTAATAGGATGAGCCTTGAGAAAATAATATTAAAAATAAAAAAAAAACTTTTTAATGTACTACGTTTTTATAATGAATCAAAAAGTATAAAATAATGTGTAATAAAATGAAAAATGAATAATGATTTGAAATAAAAAAAAAGTGGGGCGCATGTTTATTATTATGTATTGTATGCGCCCCACGTTTTTTTTATTTCAAATCATTATTCATTTTTCATTTTATTACACATTATTTTATACTTTTTGATTCATTATAAAAACGTAGTACATTAAAAAGTTTTTTTTTATTTTTAATATTATTTTATACTTTTTAGTTCAATTAAAAAACGTGGTAGATTGAAAATTTTTTTTTTATTTAAATATTATCTTATACATTTTGGTATTATTATTATTATTATTAATATTATTTATCGTGTTGTCCAACAGTGCATATTATATAGCATATATATTGTTGTCAAGGGACTAAAACGTGTTTCATCTATTTTTTTAGAGAACACGTAATCGCATGGTGAGTTTCCCGCCATTTTGACGATAATGACGCCATTAGAAATTCAACCAAGATTTATTGTTTTATGCATTGTTAGACCATAAAATGAATAAAATACAGTCTCCAATTCTATATGTATAATAGAAAATGCTGTAATTTATGTCTAATTGCAATATATGACAAGTTAAAGAATTTTAAAAATTTTCGAAAATGGTTAGACACTAATGTTAAAAGTATATCTATATATAAAATCTTCAAATCTTCAATTTTGCCAATATCTCCGTTTATAATTAAATATATTAATATATTTTTCGGTGGGAATATATATTTTTAATTATATTATCCAACAATGCGTGCAAAAATATAATATTGAATATATTAATATATTAATATATCAAAAAAGGATTTTTTAAATTTTCGAAGATGTTTAGACACTAATGTTAAAAGTGTATCTATATATAAAATCTTCAAATCTTTAATTTTGCCAACATCTCCGTATATGATCGAATACATTAATATATTGTTCGGTAAATATATATATTTTTTTTATAATATTGCATTGTCATCCAATTATGAGCTATATTTAAAATTTCAAGTCTCTAGCTCATCGGGAAGTTAGTTTACAATCGGTTGCAAAATTTGTACCGAACAGATTGATTGATTGATTGATTCATAATTTATTCGGATCATGGGGTTCAACCCCGTATGACCCATAAGTAATACATAAATGTTTAATATAATTACAAGTTGTTAAAAAATTTAGTTACAAACTAAGGAGTAAGTATAACAGGAAAAATGTATATTGATTTCTCTAAAATATAAACAAAAATGTAGTTCCTAATTGTAAAAATCATTTGCTTATGACTATAAATTTGACCTTGTACTCATCAACTTGCACGATTTACGAAGAGACAACCAATAGAAGTCAGCTAATTGGAAATTTAGCAGTAGAATGAACTTTACCAGAGAATCTGGCAAAGCACATTCGTCAACTCCCAGACAGACAGACAGACAGACAGACAGACAGACACCAAAGCGAGTTAATAAAAACGTAGTAAAATGGTTTATCGTCCTTGAGCTGCAGTTCATGTTAAGCATAAACATATAACAAACCTGGTTTTTTATTAAATATTCCACAGTATTGAAATATTAATATAATAAGCTTTTGTTTTTGTTCATCAGTAAGGTTTTAATTTGGTAGTATTTTTTCTTTGATCTCATCGTACAATAAGTCGTACTAAGGATCATTAGAATTTTTATTGTTTAGTTTTGAGACATTTTCACTGTACTCAATACTCAAACTTTGATATTCATTCTGTTTAAGAATGATATCAATATAAAGAATAATTTTGTTTTTATTGCTTTCTCATAGAGAAGGAATTGTATCGATAAAAAAATTATTTTTTGACCCTTGGGGCGCAAAATTCGATTTTCTATGCTTGTGAAGCGGGCACAAAATTGGTTCATGCTCGTGCGAATTCAGCGCCCTCGCTTCGCTCTTGCACTCATTTGCACTCTGGCCGGAATCCCGTATTTTACGCCCTTGGTACACAATGTACTATTTTAATTTTTTCTCTAATTTGTGCATATTTGTACTCAGAAAGTTGAAAAAAGTGGTTTTTGAAAAATGTCTGTATGTGTGTGTGTGCGTGTGTGTGTGTGTATTCATTTACCCAATTGGATCTCGAAAACTACTTGATGGATATGCGTCAAATTTTGCATACAATTTATTTTTTCGTCTAACTCGTGTGGAAAATATTTAAAATTGGTTTTTTTAGCATTGTTTTAATTTTAGAGCCATTTTAAAAACTCAAAAAAATTTTGTTTTTTCATTTTTTTTTAATTTTACGCAAACCACTCGATGAATTTTGATCTAAAATTTGCAAGGAAATTATTTGCGATTGCCGAAAAAAGGAAAACTTTTAAAAACTAATTTTCTTAGCTTAGTTTTAATTATAGAGCATTTTAAAATTTCTGAAAAAATTGTTTGTATTTTGTTAGTAAATAAGATCTCACTAACTACTCGATGGATTTGCTTCCAGTTTTTCATACAATTTATTTTTTTGTCTGAATGGGGGGAGGGAAAGCTATTTAAAATTGGTTTTCTTATTTTAATTAGTTTCAATTTTAGAGCGATTTAAAAAATTTTTTGTAGATTTGGATTTCTCGTTTTTTTGTTATTTTACTTAAATTAGTCGAAGAATTTGCTTGGAAATTTGTATGGAATTTACTTACGACTGCCAAAAGAAGAAAAACTTTTAAAAACTGATTTTTTTAGTGCTCTATTAATTTTAGAGCATTTAAAAAATTTTTTTTTTAATTTTAATTTTTTTTCTATTTTACGAAAAATCTTAAGTAGATTTGCTGCAAAATTTGTATGCAAGTTATTTGCTACTGTATGAAGAAAACAAGCTTTTGAAAACTTATTTTCTTAGTATAGTTACGATTTTAGAAAATTTTAAAGATTTAAAAAAAAAATTTCGATTTTTCATTTCTTATTTTTTTTTATTCTATATAAAATACACAATAGATTTGTTCTAAAATTTGCAGGGAAATCATTCACAACTGCCAAAAGAAGGGAAATTTTCAAAATTTTTTTTTAAAGGGTAGGTTCAATTTTATATTATTCTTAAAATTTTGAAAAAGGAATTTTGAAAAGAAAATGTTATTTATTCAGCCAATTAGATCTCGAAAATTACTCGATGGATTTGCTTCAAATTTCGCATACTATCTATGTTTTTGTATAAAAAGACGGGAAGCTATTGAAAATTGGTAATTCATAGAGTAGTTTTTTTATAGAGCCATAAACATGAACTGTATTTATATATCAATAGGATTGCATTTTATAAAGATTAGAAATTTTGCTGTCATCATTCTTTTTATTACTACATTATATCATTTTTTCAATAGAACAAATTTTTTTGTATACCTTGATGATTTAAAATAAATTATAAATGTTGAAAAACCAACAACTAGCATATATGTTCGAAATTGATGAAGTACAATATGAGTAAATATTAATGTTAGACAATTTTTTAATATTAACATCACATTTAAATAAATATAAAAAAATTAATGAAACTCAAAAAGCTCTATGAGAAAGCATTCCGCCAAAGCACTTGGCAGCGTTTTTTTGTATATTATTATAATTTATATTTTATTTCATTTTATTTTCTTATTTTTCCTTATTAGTTGTTATATTTTTCATCATTTAATTATTTAATTTTACTATTAGAATTTTTTTATTCGGATCTTAATTTATTTTTTATTATTTTCAAATTATTTATTTATTTAATTATTCATTTGTTTTCAAATTAATTAGTTTTTTTTCAATATATTTTATTCATGTTATTTTTATTAATGAATTTTTAGTTATGAACGCATAAAGGCATAGTAAGCGCGTGACCTATATACAAGGTTGTATAGAGGTCAACGCACAGCTGGCTTACAGCGCGCAAGGCAACCTCACAGCGCGCTTATTATATCTCAATATTTAAGCATATGAAAGCGAGCGAGACGGAGAAATAAAACTCCATAACTTCATAAAGCCTGTAAGGGCGCGTAACTTTAAAAGCTCTCCACCATTGTAAGAGAGATAGAGAGAAGTTCTGCGCGTAGAAAACCACGAGTCTCGCCGACTCGCGCGCTTTATTCTTGAATCAACTCAGACGGGTTACACATCGGGACATACAAGCGCTTAAGCTTAACGCCCTTTGTTTACCTGAGTTGATACTGAATTAGAAATTTTATTTAAGTTCTTTCTTGGCCTTAGAGAAAAGATTGGAACAGACAAACGCTTAAGCTCAACGCCCTTTGTTTCTTAGAGCCAAAATTAAAAATAAAACTAAATTTTTTAACCAATAACAGTGAGGACATATAAGCGCTTAAGTTTAACGCCTTTTGTTATTTAAGATTTTATATTAAAAAAAAAAAAAAAAATTTAATTGAGTTCAGTTGACTCTGGGGACATACAAGCACTCTAGGCTTAATCCCCCAGGTTAATATCAAGAGCTATCATATAAAATAGAATAAATCTCATTCAGCTTACGTCTCTAAAAAGCTTCTCTTTTTCTCTCACCGAAGAGTTTTCATTTTTTTTGTAGTTATATATATATATATATATATATATATATATATATATATATATTTATTTGAATAAAAGATCATTTAATATAACTTATTATATATATATATATATATATATATATATATTTCCTTTAATTATAATAATAATAATACATTAAATACTAACAAAGGGAACGCCTAGCTTTATTAGTAAGCTGGCGTTACTAATAAAATAATTAACAGCTACCCTCCAATCCGGCCTACTGCCCGAACAAAGCTTTTTGTAGTTTGCTAGTAAAGTATTTAATAGCTACTCTTCAATCTGGCTTACTGCCCGAACTATGTTTGCGTAGTTTAATAAATAAATTAAAGAAAAATATATAAAACGCCAACATGAAATTAATAATCAACGTAAGATTAGCGTCGCGTTTATATTAGACCGTAATTAAACTAGCATCAAACTTGGACCAGAATTTTTTTTTTTTAAAGTAACTATTACCCACTTAGGTACGTCACAGGTTCAATATCATATAAAATATCACTAAGAGGATCACTAAATATAGTGTTATCTTTATGGATGCCGTTTTAGTCAGTTGCATTTTGTTGATTTGTTTTGCTTTTTTCTCGATCCGAGTTACAAAATGCAACTGCTGTTCTTTTCCCGACTTAGATGTACTTATTTCTGGAAATAAGCTAGTCACTTCTACCTCTTCTTCGCATCTTTGACAAGCTTTATTAACAGAATCTTGTTACTTTGTTAACTTTTTCATTGCATTTGAATCATCCAATATGTGTGTATGTGTATGTATGTATATGTATGTGTGTATGCGTATGTGCGTATGCGTACGTGTGTATGCCTATATGTGTATGCGTATGTGTGTATGCGTATGTGTCTATGTGTGTATGTGTATGTGTATGTGTGTAAGTGTATGTGTGTATGTGAATGTGTATGTTGATATGTGTATATGTGTATGTGTATGTGTGAATGTGTATGTGAGTGAGTGTATGTGTGTATGCGTATGTGTGTATGTGTGTATGTGTATGTATGTATGTGTACGTGTGTATGTGGATCTGTGTACGTGTATGTGTGTATGTGTATGTGTGTATATGTATGTGTATGTGTGTATATGTATATGTGTATGTGTGTAGGAGTATGTGTGTATGTGCATGTGTTTATGTATTTGTAAGTTAGTGTATGTGTGTATGTGTATGTGTGTATGTGTGTATGTGTATGAATGTTTGTGTATGTGTGTAAGTGTATGTGTGTATGTGAATGTGTATATGTGTATGTTTGTATGTGTATGTGCATATGTGTATGTGTATAAGGGTACGTGTATGTGTGTATGTGTATGTGTGTATGTGTATGTGTGTATGTGTATGTGTGTATGTGTATGTGTGTATGTGTACGTGTGTATGTGTATGTGTGTATGTGTATGTGTGTATGTGTATGGGTGTATATAAATGTTTGTATGTGTATGTATGTATGTGTGTATGTGTATGTGAGTATGTATATGTGTGTATGTGTATGTGTGCATGTGAATTTGTGTATGTGTATATGTCAATGTGTATGTGTGTATGTGTATGTGTGTATCTGAAAGTGTGTATTTGTATGTGCATATGTGTATGTGTATGTCCGTATGTGTATGTGTGTATGTGTTTGTGACTATGCATATGTGTGTATGTGTATGTGTGTATGTGAATGCGTGAGTGTGTATGTGTGTATGTGTATGTGTCTATGTGTATGTGTCAATGTGTTTGTTTGTATGTGTATGTGTCTACGTGTATGTGTATGTGTGTATGTGAATGCGTAAGTGTGTATGTGTGTATGTGTATGTGTCTATGTGTATGTGTCAATGTGTTTGTTTGTATGTGTATGTGTCTACGTGTATGTGTATGTGTATGTGTGTATGTGTATGTGTATGTGTATGTGTATGTGTATGTTTGTATGTGTATGCGTGTATGTGTATGTGTGTATGTATATGTGTGTATGTAAGTATGTGTATGTATATATGTGTAAGTGTATGTGTGTATGTAAATGTGTGTATGTAAATGTGTGTATGTGTATACGTGTATGTGTATGTGTGTATGTGTATGTGTGTACGTGTATTCGTGTATGTGTATGTGTGTATGTGTGAATGTGTCTGGTTGTATGTGTATGTGTGGATGTGTATGTGTATGTGTGTATGTGTGAATGTGTCTGGTTGTATGTGTATGTGTGGATGTGTATGTGTGTATGTGTATGTATGTAAGTGTGTGTGTGTGCATTTAAAAGCGTGTATGAGTATGTGTGTGCATTTGAAAGCGTGTATGTGTATGCGTTCATATGTATGTGTATGTGTATAAGTGTATGACTATGTGTATGTGTGCATGTAATTTTGTGTATGTGTACATGAGTATGTGTATGTGTGTATGTGTATGTCTGCATGTGTATGTGTGTATGTGTATGTTTGTATGTTTATGTGTGAATGTGTATGCGTGTATGTGTACGTGTCTATGTGTATGTGTTTATGTGCATGTGTGTATGTATATAGTTGTATGTGTATGTGTGTGGTGTGTGCATATGTATGTGTGTATGTGTATGTGTGCAAGTGTATGTGTGTAAGTGTATGAGTGTATGTATATTTGTGTATGTGTATGTGTGTATGTGTATGTGTAAATGTTTATGTGTGTATGTGCGTATTGTTATGTGTGTGTGTTCATGTGTATGTATGCATGTATATGTGCGTAAGTGTAAAATTTTTTGTTAATGTGTAGATGTGTATGTGTATATGTGCACGTGTGTATGTGTATGTTTGTATGTGTATGTGTGTATGTGTATTTATGTTTGTATATGTGTGTATGTGTATGTGTATGTGTGTAGTGTGTGCATATGTATGAGAACATGGGTATGTGTGTGAGTGTTTATGTGTAAATGTACGAGTGTATGTATAAGTGCGTATGTAAATGTGTGGATGTGTATGTGCGTATGTGTATGTGTGGATGTGTATGTGTGTATGTGTATGTGTGTATGTGTGTATGCGTATGTGTGTATGTCTAGGTGGTTACGTATATGGATGTATGTAAATGTGTGTATGTGTGTATGTGAATAAGTGTATGAGTATGTGTATGTGTGCATGTAGATTTGTGTATGTGCATATGTGTATGTGTATGTATGTATGTAAATGTGTGTATGTGTATGTGTGTATGTGTTTGTGTGTATGCGTATGTTCGTATGAATATGTGTGTATGCGCAAGTGTGTATGTGTATGTGTGAATGTGTTTGTGTCTATGCGTATGTTTGTATGTGTATGAGCGTATGTATAAGTGTGTATGTGTATGTGTATGTGTGTATGTGTCTGTGTGTAAGTGTATAAGTGTATGTGTATGTGTATGCATATGTGTGTATGTGTATTTGTGTATGTGTATGTGACTATGCGTATGTATGTATGTGTATGTGTGTATGTGAATGCGTGAGTGTGTATGTGTGTATGTGTATGTGTCTATGTGTGTGTGTAAATGTGTTTGTGTGTATGTGTATGTGTCTATGTGTATGTGTATGTGTGTATGTGTATGTGTATGTGTATGTGTATGTGTATGTGTGTATGTATATGTGTGTATGTAAGTATGTGTATGTATATATGTGTAAGTGTATGTGTGTATGTAAATGTGTGTATGTAGATGTGTGTATGCAAATGTGTGTATAAGTATACGTGTATGTGTATGTGTGTATGTGTCTGTGTGTAAGTGTATGAGTGTATGTGTATGTGTATGTGGACGTGTGTATGTGTATGTGTGTATGTTTTTGAACGTATGTCTGTATATGTATGTATGTGTGAGTGTGTATGTGTATGTGCGTATATGTATGTGTGTATGTGTATTTCTGTATGTGTATGTGTGTTTGTGTATATGTATGTGTGTATATGTATGTGTATGTTTAAATGTGTATGTTAGTATGTGTGTGAATGTGTATGTGTGGATTTAAACGTGTGTATATGTATGTTTGTATGTTTGTAAGTGTATGACTCTATCTAAATGCGTGTATGTGTTTGTGTGTGAATGTATATGTGTATGTGTATGTGTATGTGTATATGTGTATGTGTGTATGCGTATGTGTGTATGCGCATGTTTGGATGTGTATGTGTGTATGTGTATGTGTATGTCAGTATGTGTATGTGTGCATGTGTATGTCAGTATGTGTATGTCAGTATGTGTATGTACATGTGTATGTGTGTATGTGTATTTCTGTATGTGTATGTGTGTTTGAGTATATGTATGTGTGTATGTGTATGTGTATGTTTAGATGTGTATGTTAGTATGTGTGTGAATGTGTATGTGTGTATTGAAACGTGTGTATATGTATGTTGGTATGTTCGAAAGTGTATGTCTGTATCTGAATGCGTGTATGTGTTTGTGTGTACACACATATACGTACACACATACATATACTCATATACACATACACACATACACATACACACAAACACATACTCAAATACACATACACACATACACATACACACATACACATACACACATACACATACACACATACACATACACACATACACACATACACATACACATATATCCATACACACATACGCACATACACATACACACATACACATACACACATACACATACACATATACACATACACATTCATAGATACACATGCACACATACACATACACATGTACAAATACACATATACACACATACACATGCACACATACACATACACAAAAACACATACACACATACACACATACACACATACACATACACACATACACATACAAATATACACATACACATTCATACATACGAATGCACACATACACATACACACAAGCACATACACACATACACACGTACACACACACACACACATGCAGATACACACATACACTCATACACCTACACACAAACACATACACACATACACGTACACATGGACACATACAAATACACACATACACATATACACACACATACACACATACGAATACACACATACACATACACACATACACATACACATATGCACATACACAGATACACACACATACGCACATACACATACACACATACAGATACACACATACACATACACTCATACACATACACACAAACACATACACACATACACGTACACATAGGCACATACAAATACACACATACACATATACACACACATACACACATACGAATACACACATGCACATACACACATACACATACACATATGCACATACACAGATACACACACATACATGCACATGCACACATACACATACACATATATCCATACACACATACACATACACATATATCTATACACACATACGCACATACACATACACACATACACATACACATATACACATATACATTCATACATACACATGCACACATAGACATACACACAAACACATACACACATACACAAGTACACATACACACATACACACATACATATGCACACATACACATATACACATACACACATACACACATACACATACACATATACACATACACATTGATACATACACATAGACACATACACATACACACAAACACATACACACATATACATGTACAAATACACATATACGCACATACACATGCACACATACACATACATAAAAACACATACACACATACACACATACACATACACACATACACATACAAATATACACATACACATTCATACATACACATGGACACATACACATACACACAAACACATACACACATACGCACGTACACATACACACACATGCAGATAGACACATACACTCATACACATACACACAAACACATACACACATACACGTTCACATAGACACATACAAATACACACATACACATATACACACACATACACACATACGAATACACACATACACATACACACATACTCATACACATATGCACATACACACATACACACATACACATACACACACATACAGATACACACATACACATACACTCATACACATACACACAAACACATACACACATACACGTACACATAGACACATACAAATACACACATACACATATACACACACACATACACACATACGAATACACACATACGCATACACTTATACACATACACATACGCACATACACACATACACATACACACACACATACAGATACACACATACACATACACTCATATACATACACACGTACACATACACACATACACATACTCACATACGCAGACACACACATACACACATACACATACACACATATAGACACACATACACATAGGCACATACACATACACACAGATACACACATACACATACACACATGCACATTCACATTTTCATATACACACATACAGACATACACATGCATACATCCACACTTTTACACACATACAGATTCCGGTCTTCACATACTATCTTACTGTCTTAGTCTTTCCGTATCCGTCTCCTCTTTGCTTTCTTTGTCTCCTCGTCTTCGTCTTTTTATCTCCGTATGAATGTCTCCTACTTTGTTTTTGTCTCTCCGTCTTTGTCTGAACCTTTTTATCTCCTTTTCTTCGTCTTCGTCTCTCCGTTACCGTCTCTCCGTCTCTATCGATCTGTCTCCGTTATTACACGCTTTTATTGAGCTTGCTTACATGTCTGTCTATCTGTCTGTAATCTAATCTTGCATGCTCGATTTGAGGCACGTTTCATCGATCTAAATTTCTGAAATTTTACAGACTTTGGTCTTCGATGACAATGCAATAATCCGTTATCAGGTCGGCGATACCGGGTGTGCAAAGTCATCTCTGAGGAAATTCAAGTCGGAGGGCTATTTTTGGGTGGAAGCGAGTTGATAGAATGTTGTTGAGTTAAAAGTTTCAGAAAATGCATAAGGAATTGGGGCATGCATGCGGGATAGGCAAATGTATAGGGGGAAATATGAAATATAGGGGAATCATAGGGTATAGGGGAATTCATCAGGGGTAGAAGAATGTATTGGAAATAAAGGAATATATAGAGGATAGGGTTATATATTAGGGATAGAGGAATGTATAGAATGTACAATTAAATACAAGCTTTAAGAAAAAATTACTCAAAAAATTCAATTTTATATAAAAAGTAGAAAATAAATTTAGAAAAAACATTTTATTAACTGGCTTTTATAATAGAGAAAATACAGTAAAAAGTATCAAATAAATTAATTTACTTCCTTAAAATTACTTTTATACAGCTCTTCGCGATAGTTGAAAGAAAATTTTGTAGCGAAAATTTAAAAATAAAAGTAGGGGCGCTGAATTGGATTTACTGAAATGAAACTATGCCTAGGGATGTTTATAAGATAAAACGATAACATTGATAAGCATCGATGTAATAAAGCTAAATGTAATAAAGTAGCAGTAGTTTTTGTAGGAAGTTAATTACTTATTGATAGAGACATATATATATTCATTCGGAAGCAAAAAAAACAATAAAAATCCTATATATAAGTAAACACGTAGATCTTATGTTTATATATCCACTTATATTTATGGGTTCAAATAAAAAATTAAAGATTATATTTCATAAGAAAAAATCAAGATTTCTTAAAAACAGAAATTTATCGAGGCGTAATGGATTTCTTAAAGAATGAAAAAAACGAAATCAATGATAGTTTAAAAATTGCAAAGAAGTTTTATATTACCATTAACTTTTACATGAAGTCTGCGCTCCTGACATCAAAATTTTCTTGGTCCATGATATTAGACACGGTGGGCTTGAACTAACTTTTACCCAAAAATGCTTGCCCATGGTGGATCTCTTCAGATCTTGCTTCTGTATTAAATTTGTAATGTTTTGAGCTATTCATCAAAATAATCGGTAGAGGGATACTCAAATAAACTCAACGTTTGTTTTTTTACTTCATTGATAAATAATTTAATATTGTAATTTATGCTATATATATATATATATATATATATATATATATATATATATATATATATATATATTAATATGATCTGCTAATTTTTGTCCCGACTCACTGATTTTTGTTGTTAAATTATTTAAACATATACTTGAAATACATATATGTGAAATTCCTTTACCTATTATTGAGAAACACTGACTGCATCGGCTTTCGATGGTAGGTTTGTTTTTTTTCTGAAATGAATTACGATCATTCAATACAAAAATCTTAATCTTAGTTTTAAAAAAATGTTATTTAATAGTTAATGTACTAGAAAGTTCGACATCAATAACATCATGATTAAGAATACCATTCCTTGGTGGTAAAGTATTACCTTTAGCAAAATTTGCAAATTTTGCTGCCGGTTTACGAGCCCAGTCGCATATACTGCAATCACAAATATCACTTGCACTTAGTCTCGTCGTCCTTTTTAGTGATTTTAGTTGTTTAAAATCTGGCAGAATAAAATTTTTCGTATTATTATTTTTAGCACGATAAAGATCACGTTTACAAGAAGAACACAGTACAAGCAATAATCGTTCATCGTTCTCGTCATAATCGAAATAACTTTTTACTAATTCTCTTATTGCTCCCTTGATGTGAATCATTGCTGTCGTTTTACCAAAGTAAAATAAGCAAATGCAGGAGCGATTTTCCGAATGGGTTCTTGCTTTCGACATTGTTGCGAGACAAATGATAAGTGTTTGTTTACATACTAAAATATATTAATTCACTGTTCTGTGATGTAAATTAAATTTCAACCTTGATTCGGAGGCATATAAAAGTAAATAAAAATTTTCCTTACAATACCAAACTACGATTATAGGTTTATTTCATAAACTAACATTAAAGTTAAGTATCCTCTTTATTAATATAAGTTTCAATAAACGTAAATATTTTGCATTTTTTTAAAATATTTTTTTGTCCTATGGCCGAAAAATAAATTTCTGTGTCCTCCATATGGAGCACAAAATAGTGTATTCTTGTCCTAGGCCGCATATTTATTGTATTATTTTAATAAAAGTGTGCAGAAAAACGTTCTAGACGTCGCTGATTCTTGGAATTAAACTTAATGAACTGCTCGCTTTTCTTAATATCGCTATCCTTTTTTTACATATACTATACTGGATATGCGTTAACCAATAACGTGGACTCAATATATGTATATTATGAAAGAAAAGGAGAGAGCGAGAGAAAGACATAATTACAAGTTTCGCATGATAAAACTTTTTTTTTCTTTTTTAGATAGTATTTTTCAATTAAAATTTTTATAGTTTATCTTCGTTTTATATTTTGTTGTATTTTTGTTTAATTTTTATATTATATTTTAACAATTATTAGTTGTTTTTATAATCGAATTTTTTTTATTCTATTTTTTTAAAACTTTTTTTTTCTTTTTTTAAATAATATTTTTTAGTTATAATTTTCATAGTTTAGCTTTGTTTTATATTTTATTATATTTTTGTTTAATTTTAATGTTATATTTTAACAGTTATTAGTGGTTTTTATAATCGAATTTTTTTCAATTGTATCTTTTTATTGTATTTTAAGAATTATTAGTTATTTATTGTTTGTAATTGAATTTTCTTAATAAATTTTTTTATATTTTAAGAATTATTAATTATTTTTTTATATGTAGGGGGCTCCGCCCTAGCTTTTGCTTAACGGCCTTCGGGCAAAAAATTGTATATGCAGTCACGGCAACAAACGTATCATTCTTGCTCGTGCAGCTGGAGCGGCCTCGCTACGCTCGGACCCTCAGCATGCACTCGCCAAGAATGATACGTTTTGCGGCATTGACGCATAATATACTATTAATTATATAACTATACCTTTTCAAGTACTTGTTTTGACGATACTTTAACATTTTAACTTTTTTTAACAGCATACTATTTAAATTTTTCTAACTTTTTCAAGCTTTTGGGAGAGTTATCCTTATAAATTTAATTTATATAGAAAGATAATATGAAAAATATTTACTATTAAATGGAAATAATATATTAATTCTATCACTAATAAAAAATTTACAAATTTTGAGTTTCATTGAGTATCCCTCTACCGATTATTTTCATTAATAGCTCAAAACATTACAAATTTAATACAGAAGCAAGATCTGAAGAGATCCACGATGAGCAAGCATTTTTGGGTTCAAGTTAGTTCAAGCCCACCGTATAGATCATTACAAAGAATTAAAAAACCAGAGTTTTTCATTACTATGACATGCAATCTAAAATGGGAAGAAATCACAAATAATATAGGACAAAGTGAAGAAGTAATAGATAGACCAGATATTGTTGTTGAACTATTTTATCAAAAATTAGAAATATTAACAAAGCAAATTACTATAAAACATATTTCGGGAAAATGCATTGCACATTCATACGTTGTTGAATTTCAAAAGAGAGGATTAGCGCATGCACATATGCTAATATTTTTAAATAAAGATAATAAAATTTACGATAGTGATGACGTTGATAAATTAATAGTAGCTGAAATTCCAAATAAATATGCGAATCCCAGATTATATAAAATAGTTAAACAATTTATGATGCATGGCCCTTGTAAAGATCAGAATAAAAACTTACCTTGTATGGATAAAGAATGAGGAAAGTGTACGAAAACTTTTTCGGAACAATTTAATTTAACTACAATAATGACAAATGGTTATCCTATTCATTGATGAAAAAATGATAAAAATAAAATATTATACACAAAACACAAGTGGGCAGAGAATGGATTTGTCGTTCCTTGTAACCCGTATTTATTACTAAAGATTAATAGTCATATTAATGTTAAATTATGTTCAACAATAGAAGTTATAAAGTACTCATTTAAATACTGCTTTAAAGGACATGATTGTGCATTTATAGAAATAAAAGCAAGTGAAATAAATACTGAAAGTAATAATAATGCTAAAATGGATGAAACGAATGATTTCGATATGTTTAATGATAAAATTTAACAATATATAAACACAAGATACGTTTGCCCGCCAGAAGCTATGCATCGCATATTGGAATTTAACATTAGTAAACTTTCACATACAATTTATAGATTAGCCATTCAGAATGAAAATGAACAATATGTGTATTTTAAAAAACCTATTCTAACCAGAATGTACTTACTAGGAAAGTGTCACACCTCCGGATCACGGATTCTGCTCAAACTTCGGGATAAGTTTTCAGATGATAAAATATGAAAAAAACTTAAGTTATAGTCACAAATACTCAATATTTCCCCAGTTACAGACAATTAAAGAAAATCAATAAAAAAATTACTAGATTTTTAAACGCATATAGTTCTTTAGCATAGATAACTGAAAGCTTGAAACTCTTTTTAAATTAAAGCTAAGCTTAAATCCTTTCGAAACAGTAGTTACACTAGATCAAAATATTATTTATTTCCAAAGTTAGAGCGTAATAAAGATTGGACCTTATTTCAGCTTTTATTATTAATTGTTGTTTTAAAAAGAAAATTCAGGTATAATCCTTATTACGCTCTAACTCTGGGAAAAATTAATATTTTAATATGCTGTAACTACTGTTTCGAAAGGATTTGAGCTCAACTTTAATTTAAAAAGAGTTTCAAGCTTCTAGCTGTCAATGCTAAAGAACTATATGCGTTCCAAAATCTAGTAACTTTTTTAGTGATTTTCTTTAATTGCCTGTAACTAGGGAAATATTGAGTGTTTGTGGCTATGACTTTAGCTTTTTCCATATTTTATCATCTGAAAACTTATCCCAAAGTTCAAGCGAAATCCGTGATCCGAAGGTGTGACACTCTTCTAGTTAGTTAATCCAAAACAAAAAGCAAGATTCTTTTTAACATTACTTCTGCTTCACGTTGAAGCTGCAACATCTTTTGAAAGCCTAGAAACTTTTGATGAAATTAGATACCCAACATTCTTTGAAGCAGCAAAAACAAGAAATTTAGTTGAAAAAGATGATGAATGGTATAAATGTTCAGAAGAATCATGTAAATCTTGATTTCCAAAATTTTTACATTTCACAATCGAATTCATGCTCGAGAATTATATGAAAAATATAAAATCTATTTTTATCATATTACCAAAAATGAATCAACGAAGAGGGTTAATAATATGCATTAAGCATAATTAATGATATTTTAACTGATAATAGATTCCAATTAAGTGACTTTAATTTACCTACTTTAGAATACTATATTAAAAATAACGAAATTGAATATAGCACAGTAAATAATGTTAATAATACTCGGTCAATTATTGATAGTCTAACGAATGCTCAAACGGCTATTTTTAATACAGTGATAAATTCATTAAATACAAACTGCACTGAAAAGTATATTTATATGTATATATATATATATAGACGGTCCAGGTAGAAGAGGTAGAAGCTACTTATTAAATACAATTATAACTTATCTAAACATTCATAAAATCAACTATTTAGTTGTATCATGGACAGCTATAGCAGCTAATTTATTACGAGACGGTGCGAAAGTACATACAGCATTTAAATCACCGTTGAACATATCTGAAGACACAATATGTAATTTTAGTGCTAACAGCGAAATAGGTAAAAAAATGAAAAATTTATTAATTGTTATCTGGGATGAAATCACAATGAGATCAAAATACGCTTTTGAAGCCTACGATTGCATGTTTAAAGATGTATGTAATAATAATTACTTGTTTGGAGAAAGAACATACATCATATCAGGCGATTTTAGACAAACATCACCAATAGTAAATTATAAAAATAGAACACAAATAGAAGAAAATTGTGTTAAAAAAAGCTATTTATGGAAAAATTTTCAATGTATGTCTTTGAAATAAAATAAACGTTTATCGGAATCAGCTGATAAATTTAAAAATTAGTTACTAAATATAGGAAATGGTGATTTTCATTCAAAATATGAAAAAGGGAAATAAAGTTATATAAATTTCAAAAAAAATATTGTCAAAAGGCAATCTAATTGATGAAATTAACGGGCATAATATAAATATTGAAAATTGTGACTATTACGAAAATATTATATTGGCACCAAAAAACGTAGATGTAATAGAAATGAATGAAAAAATTTCATCAAAAATAAATGAACCAGTAACAGAGTACCTGAACATTGACTCTGCAAAAGATGTAAATGACGGAAGTTTGGACGCAATTCTGACAACAGAATGTTCAAATTCTTTAACGCCCAACGGTTTACCTTCATATAGATCACAATTGAAAAAAGGAGCTATAGTTATGCTTCTAGGAAATGTTAATTTGAATGAAGGACTTCGCAACACAACCCTATTAACGAAAAGAGAACAATTTACTATTATTGCACAAATATTAACAGGAAGTAAAAAAGGAAGCACTATGTTCTTACCTGGTATGACATTATCAGCAAATGATGAACTGCCATTCCAGATGACCAGAAAATAATTTCCTGTATAACTTGTTCATGCAATGACTATAAATAAGTCGCAAGGACAATCATTTAAAAAAGTTGGAGTATATTTACCAACGTCAATTTTCAGTCATGGGTAGTTTTACGTGGCACTTTCAATGACGTCTAATCAAAAAGAATTGAAAATATTATTAACAGTAAAATCAAGGATAGTTGAAGATTAAATAGTCCATACTAAAAACATTGTTTACGAAGAAATATTATGAAACGATAATACAAAAATTAAATATAACAAATTAAAAAATAAAATCAAACATATTTGAAACTCTAGTATAATACTAAATATAGAAAAATTAAAAATTATGGAGTAGAGTTTAGCGCTGTTTAGTTAAAAATTACATCTACTATTTTTAGTTCTGTGTCATTAAGAAAACACGATTGCTTTTTTTAATACTGTGTAGTTAAAAAAAATGATTGCTATTGTGAGTGCTGTGTAGTTAAAGAACACAACAACTATTGTAAGCGTTGTGTACTTACAAATTTGCGGCCGCTATTTTAAGCGCTGTCTGGTTAAAATAAAAGCGGCTGCTATTGTAAGCGTTGTGTAATTAAGAATTTACTGTTGCTACCTTTAGCGCTGAGACAAAGAAACAAAGACGGAAGAACGGGGACGAAGAGACGAAGACAGAGAAACGAAGACGGAAATGGAGAGACGAAGAGACGAAGTCGGAGAGACATAGAGAAGGAGCCGAACACGAAAGGACGGAGACGGAGAAACGGAGTTGGAGAGACGAAGACGGAGAGGCAGAGACGCAGAGACGGAGAAACAGAGACAAATAGACGGAAACGGAGATGAAGTGGCGGAGATGGAGAGACAAAGACGTATCGATGGAGACGGAGAGACGAAGCCGAAAAGACGAAGATTAGGAGACAGAGACGGAGACAAAGAGAGAGAGTCGGTGATAGAAAGTAGAAGAGACGGTGACGGAAAGTTGATGAGACGAAGACGGAGAGACGTAGACGAAGGCAGATATACAGAGACGGAGAAACGGAGACGGAGAGACGAAGATGAAGAGACAGATACAGAGAGACTGGCATAACCAGACGGAGACGGAGAAGCGGAGACGGAAAGACGAGGATGGAGAGACGGAGACGGAGAAACACAGACTTACAGACGGAGACGCAGGAATAGAGACGAAAAGACGGAAACGAAAAGACTCTCCGTCTTCGTCTCCCGGAGAGACAAAGACGGAGACGGAGAGGCAGAGACGCAGGGACGAAAACGGAGACAAATAGAAAGTGACGGAGAGAAGGAGTCAAAGACAAAGGAACGGAGACGGAGACGGAGAGACGAAGACGCAGAGACAGAAACGGAGGGACGGAGACGAAAAGACGCAGTCGGAGTGGGAGAGTTGGTGATGGAAATTCAGAGGGACGGAGGCGGAGGGACTGAGACGGAGACTGAGAGACGGAGAGACGGAGATGGGAAGACTGAGATGGACAGACGAAGACGGAGAGACGAAGACGGAGAGACGGAAACGGAGAGATGGAGACGGTGACGGAATGTCGGAGAGACGGAGACGGATACTTATATACAGTGACGGAGAGACGGAGAGAAGGCGACAAAGACGAAGGTTCGGAGACAGAGAAACGGAGGGAAGGAGACGGAGAGACGAAGACGCAGAGACGGAGACTGAGAGACTGATTGATGGATCGATTGATACCAATTTATTGGGATCATGGAGTTCAACCCCGTATGACTTTTATGCAATACATTCGTAGTTATACATAAATTTATAAGTACAACAATAGAAAAACGCTGCCAAGTTTTTTCGGCGCAATGCTTTCTCATAGAGCTCATTAAGTTAAAGTAATTTGATTTAATTTTTTTCAATGTGATTTCAATATGAAATACAATTTCTATTCATGAAAAATTAGTGAATGTGAAAGAGTGATTAGTAAATAGGAAAAGAGGGACATGGATGGATGAAAATAGGGTAAAAATGACGATCAATCTGAGAAAAAAGGACAAAGAGAAAGTGAGGAAGTAAGAAAAGAGTTAGTGAAAGCGTTAAATCAGAAATCAAAAGAAATGATCAGCAAGCTATGCTTAGAAAATTATTTTTCTAAAGTTTGTTTTTTAACGACAGCAGCAAATAACTTGTATACAAATTTTAGAGCAAATCTATCGAGTAGTTTACGTAAAAAAAAAAAATGAAAATAAAAAAAAATTTTTTTAATTTTTAAAATTGAAACTTTATGTAACGTTTTACTTTCTCGCTGGCCAGGACTCGTTAAATATTAGGTATATATATAGATATAATATAAGTAAAGAAATAAATTAATTATTATATAGATGAGGGCGAGGGGAGAGAAAGAAAAGGTTGCCTCCTGTTGCCAGATGCTTCAGTGAGTAACCAGGATTCGCGGCAGGAGGGGGTTCAGGACGGACGGCGGAAGATAAAGGAAAGTAAAAGGGTTTAACACCGTATGGTTATGCTGTGAAGCACCGAAGCTTTATTTTTAGCATTCGATACTTAAATAATACAACGACGCTTTACAAAGATAAATAATAAAATAAATGGCTCGATATAAAACTAATAATGAAAACTAAAGAGATAAATTAATTTAGCTAATTCACTTTGCTTTTAAAATAAATAACTAATGTTCCCTTAAATGAAATTAATTTACTTTAAATAAAAGGAAATAAACTTTTTACTTTAGCTTGATAAATAAAGATACATTATTCTCTACTTTATCGACTGGCGGTAATTATATTATTGACTTGTTTGTTGGCCACATCGGCCCGGGCGGTCAATTAATCGGTGGCGACTTCTGCCTGTAACAGCCGAAAAAAGAGAAAGAGATATCGTTAATGTAAATATAATTTAATTACAAAAATCCTCAATAGAGGTCGTTAGTCTACGTAAATTTAATTATCAAAAATCTTAATAGAGGCCGGCACTCTTTATCTTAATTATTATAACTTATAAACTACGGATTTAACAAAGATAAAATAATGGGTGGACGACACCCTTAACATTTTTAATTATAGAAATAAACGAGTATAATTAATTGTATCGTTACATGCAAAAACTATACAATTACGGAACGAGTAAAGTTCGTTAAAACGGCGGTATTAAAAGCGTTATCCAATTTTGGGTGGACGACACCCTTAAATTAAATGCGGCGGTAATTCGGCGGGTGGAAGCGTATAAGTGGGTGGCTCAATTGCACTTAACCTAGGCTAGAGAGCACTCTAAGCTAAGATTAAATACAACTTAACTTACTACTAATGATTAAATACATTAGAGTAAGCGAGAAGTCAAACCTCTCTTATGTAGAGTGGGAGCTTTACATAAGCGAGATTATCGCCGGGTCTACTCTCTCTCTCTAGGCCAGAGAGCACTCTAGGCTAAGAGAGGGGAGAGAGCACGGTCCACTGTACTTGATAAGGAAATTGGTTTTTGAAAGTCATTCTTCTTTTGGCAGTTGCAGATAATTCTCATGCAAATTTCAAAGCAAATTCATCAAGTAATTTGCGTAAAATACAAAAAAATGAAAAATCGAAAATTTTTTAAAAGTTCTTAATATAACTCTATAAAAGAACTACGCTATAAAATCTAATTTTCAATTGCTTTTCGTCTACTTACTAGGAGAGTATCACATCTCCGGATCACGGATTTTGCTCTAATTTTGAGATAGGTTTTCAGATGTCAAAATATGGAAAAAGCCAGAGTTATAGACCCCAACGCTCAATATTTCTCTAGTTGCAGGCAATTAAAGAAAATCACTAAAAAAGTTACTAGATTTTTAAACGCTTATAATTCTTTAGCATTAATAGCTCGACGCTTGTAACTGTTTTTAAATGAAAGCTACGTTCAAATCCTTTCGAAAAAGCACCTATAGCATATCAAAATATTATTTTTTCCCAAAGTTACAGCGTTATGAAAATTGTATTACATTTTAACATTTATCATTAATTAATATTTTTAAAAGGAAATTCAGCTCAAATTCTTATAACGCTGTAACTTTGGGAAAAAATAATATTTTGATATGCTATAGGTGCTTTTTCGAAAGGATTTGAACGTAGCTTTCATTTAAAAACAGTTACAAGCGTCTAGCTATTAATGCTAAAGAATTGTAAGCGTTTAAAAATCTAGTAACTTTTTTAGTGACTTTCTTTAATTGCCTGCAACTAGAGAAATATTGAGCGTTGGGGTCTATAACTCTGGCTTTTTCCATATTTTGACATCTGAAAACCTATCTCAAAGTTAGAGCGAAATCCGTGATCCGGAGATGTGATACTCTCCTAGTTAGACAAAATAATTAATGGTATGCAAAATTTGAAGCAAATCCACTAAGTGATTTTCGAGATCTAATCTCTCTCTTGACTGGAAGAAATTCCTTTCAAGTGACTGGAAGAAATTCCTTTCAAGTTCAAGGTGCGCATTTTTGGAACTCCCTACCTGCTGATATTAAAAATCTTCCATCAATCGGCAGGTTTAAAGCCGCTCTGAGGAGGTTTCTACTCGACCTCGATTAAACAGTATTATTTTCGGACTATATCATATGTGTTAATTTATTATGTGATGTACCCTTTATAGATTTAAGGCATGATTGTATTTATTGGCGTGTATGTAGGATGTGTGTGCATAGAGTGAATGATTATATTTTTATCAGATTGACTTGTATATTACTGTACATTCAACTTGCTGTGATTTTAACTTTTTGTATACTGCTGATATTTCGACTGCGCTCTTTACACGCTTGATTTTATGTAATTATTTTGACTGATAGATATTGAGACTGATTTTTAACTATATTATTTATACTTTTTGCATGTATTTATTCGTGTTATCTGTGATATCGCTTTTATCTAATTTATTGACTTACTATTACAGTATTACTATCTCTATTATGTTTTATGACTGTGATATCATACTGTACTATTTTGATTTTATATGTACAAGGCTATTTAAAGTATTTTTATGTATTTTTTCAACTTTATTTGTAATTTTTCACGCTTTTTTGTAATTATAATACAAAATAAACAATATCTAATCTAATCTAATCTAATCTAACTGGCTAAATAAATAACATTTTCTTTTTAAAATTTCTTTTTCAGAATTTTAAAAATGTTCTGAAATCATAGCTACGCTAAGGTAATCAATTTTTGAAAATTTCCCTTCTTTTGGCAGTCTTGAATAATTCCCCTGTGAATTTTAGAACAAATCTATCGAGTACTTTACGTAAGAAAAAAAAAATAAGAAACGAAGAATTGAAATTTTTTTTTAAATCTTTGAAATTTTCCAAAATTGTAACCACACTGAGAAATTTAGTTTTCGAAAGTTTATTTTCTTCAAACAATAGCGAATTAATTGTATAAAAATTTTGGAGAAAATTTATCGTATGGTTTACACATAATAGAAGATAAGTGAAAGGTAAAAATTTTTTGGAAATTTTTAAAATGCTTTTAAAATAAGACTGCTCTGAGAAAATTAATTTTCCGAAGCTTGTTTTCTTCAGAAAGTAGCTAATAACTTGCATACAAATTTTGGAGCTAATCTATTAAATGGTTTTCGTAAAATAGAAAAAAAAGGGAAAATAAAAATATTTAAAAATGCTCTACAATTAAAAGTGCGCTAAGAAAATTAGTTTTTGAGAGTTTTTTTTTCTTTTGACAGTTAAAAATATGTTCCATACAAATTTTCAAGCAAATTCTTCTCGTAGTTTACGTAAAATACAAAAAAAATGGAAAATTGAAATTTTTTTCAAATGACTAAAATGGTTATAAAATCAAAACTACACTAAAAAAACTAATTCATAATAGCTTCCACACCAGTTGATCGAAAAATTAAATTGTATGGACAATTTGTAGTAAATCCATCGAGTAGTTTTTAAGATTTTATTAGCTTAATAAATATAAAAATTTTTTTAAAAAATTTCAAAATGCTCTAAAATTAAAACTAAGCTAAGAAAATCAATTTTTAGAAATTTATTTCATTTAGGCATTTGCAAATAATATCCATGCAAATTTTGAAGCAAATTCATCGTTTAGTAAATGAAAAAAAAACAAAAAAATGAAAAATCGAAATTTTTTTTTGTACAAACGACTCTTAAATTAAAACTACACTAGAAGAACTAATTGTCAATAGCTTTCCAGCAAGTTAGACAAAAAAATAAATTCCACGAAAAATTCTAAGCAAATCCATCGAGTAGTTTTCGAGATACAATTTACTAACTGACATCATACAGACACACACACACACACACATACTTACAGACAATTTCTGGAAACCACTTCTTCTGACTCCCTGAGTCCAAATTTGTACAAATTATTGAAAAAATAGAAAAAAAAATTTTTTGTCGATACAATGCTTTCTCTATGAGAAAGCAATACATATTAAATAGAAAATAAGAAAAACATTTTTAATTACATTTTAAATTTCAAAAAATTAACAAACATTTATACAATTGAATAACTAAATTTTGAACAATATTTGCATTTAGTTTAACTTGTATCTTTAGTATAAATTCAAAAGAAACACAGCAGTTTATTGGTCATAGCAGATCGAAAGAGCCAATTAAGGTCTACGTTAATAGGCTGTAGTGATGTGTAAAATTTATTAGGATAAAAATAGTACACTTAGGTAGCTTCCAACGTATCCTGCCATTCAGTGCACTCATCAATAAGAAATTCATTATACAGTTTAGCCTTAATAATCTGTGCCATCCCTGTACCAAAACAGTTGAATAAGTCAACATTGTTGTCAATAAAAGTGGACGCTGAATAAACAAAAGAATTTAACATCGCTGCTATACGAACTACTGGACATACTAGCAGTCTCATTGTTAATCTTACTGGTTGATCTAACGACCGCATCAACATTAGCACGAAGGAACTTTGAAGCAAGATAGGACAGGTTCTGATATGATCTAATTGGATGTGCAAGTGACATTTTGAAATAAAGCCTTCTATTTTTAACCGAGAACCAACCCAATTCTAGGCGAAAGGAAGTGACCCTCTCCCGCCACCCTATATTACCAAAGACAAACATGACACATGCATTAAGAGCACGATGAAATTTAATATATAGAGTCTGTGGTAGATCATCATAGACAACAGAACTGTTATAAATTATCGGGTATCAAGGCATCGACCAGTTCTTTCCTCACCTGTTTGGAAAGTGCATGCTTATGAAATTTCAAGGACTGAAGTGTACCAAAGACTCGTCCAACCACTGAATTAACCTGTTTGTTCCAACTTAGAGTACTGCTGATCCAGACTCGTAAATTTTTAACTGCATTTGTATATGGTATTGCAACATCATTGACATAAATATGAAGGCACAACTCAAGGCCAATCCTTGACATAAACTGCTCACTACCTATAAAAATAGCCTGCATCTTCGCAAGATTCAAAGAAAGTTTATTTTCTCTTGCTCATTTCACTACCACAGCCACTTTATGATTCAGAAAGCCAATTTCACCTTCCAAATCCGCAGGTACAAAAGAATGATACAACTAAAGATCATCAGCAAAGAGGATATGTTTTGACTTGGTAAGGCAAACTCCACTGACAGTTATTAATATTTCAAAACTCTTTTACAAGTAATAAATTTTTTTTCGCAAGCCTTAATGCAAACAGGCACTTAAGAATGTTAATTAAATATCTGTTAAAGCATTGTTACGACTAAAAAATCACCTCGAAATTCTCGAGCACGTCACGTATATCTCAAACAATTTATCATATTATAAATTATTCTACTGACTGTAGATCAGTCTTAATTTTATTCAATATAAATTAAATTTAATTCTACATGAAAAAAGGGACGCCTTTTTTTATTGAAAATTGACATATACGGCGGTCGAACTATCCCACAATGTCCTCAAAAGCCAACCAAAAACCATCTCTTGTCTTGCTTCGAGTAAAAATTGCTAAGCATCATCAGACGATCGAGGCATGAACGCACAGTATTTATCTCCAGTTGCTGACTTTTGCCTCTCCTTTCGGTGACAACTAAGTCAATAACTAAAATGAAAGCAGGAAAAGCAAGCTTTAATTTGCCAGTTTTCGAATCAAAAAATAATAATTAGAACTAAAGTTATGCTTATTGAAAGTTGAGCAGTAAGAGAGTACCGAAAATAGTATAAATTTTGAAGAATGGTGATTTTTAGTACTTTTTTTATGCTTAACTTTAAACAAGCATAACTTTAGTTCTAATTATTATTTTTAATTCAAAAACTGGCAAATTAAAGCTTGCTTTCTCTGCTTTCATTTTAGTTATTGTAGATTTATTAAAGACATTCCTAGACAGAATTATTTACACTTCAATTACGAGTTCTTTTTTTTATATTTTTCCGAAATTAAGACTATAATTGTCCATAACTTAAGTTTTTCGAAGCGTTAGACCGTACCGCTGTGACTTTACTTATATTTTGGTACCTAAATACTTATCCCAAAGTTTTATCAAGATCTGTGACCCGCAACTCAGACACTCTCCTGATAAGACCAAGTTAGCTCTGATGAGGGGACTGAAAACTTCCTCCAAAATACGTCCTACCATCTCTCGCTTAGAACTTCGAGCAATATTGATGGCCGCTCGCCTTCTAAAATCAATAATAGATCAGCTCGAGATACCTCAAGCCAGTCATCAACTCTGGAGCGATTCTAAAGTAGCCCTTCAATGGGCAAGTTCCAACGATCCAGTCAGACACAATGTGATCGATAATTATGTCGCTCACATACAGGAAATTGTTCCAAACGTTATCTCTTACACAGCATGAAATATTGCAGTGAAACTTTCACTGAAATATTGTGCTGAAATATTGTCACAAGATTGCAGCAATCTTGTCTTAACATTGCTAAGAGGTTTCATGAAACATTTCAGTGTGATATTGCTGCCATCTTGCTACAAGGTTACAGAAAATAATTCAAGCAATATTGCAAGGAACCTTTCATCAAAGGTTGCAGCAAGGTTTCTGCAAGGTTTTATAAAACATTTCATGAAATATTGCAAGAAACCTTTCATGAAAGGTTGCAGCGAGGTTTCTGCAAGATTTTAGAAACAATTCATGATATATTGCAAGAAAACTTTCATGACATGTTTCAGCGAGGTTTCCAGCAAGATTGCGAAAACATTTCATAGAATATTGCAAGAAACCTTTCATGAAAGGTTGCAGCGAGGTTTTTGAAAGATTTTAGGAATATTTCATGAAATATTGCAAGAAACCTTTTACAAAAGGTTGCATAGAGGTTTCCAGCAAAACTTAGAAAACATTTCAGAAAATATTGCAAGGAACCTATCATGAAAGGTTGCAGCAAGGTTTCTGCAAGATTTTAGAAATATTTCATGAAATTTCGCAAGAAACTTTTCATGAAAGATTGCAGCGAGGTTTTCGTAAGATTTTAGAAATATTTCATGAAATATTGCTAGAAAACTTTCACGAAAGATTGCAGGGAGGTTTTCAGCACGATTTAAAAATTGTTTCATGGAATATTGCAAGGAACCTTTCATGAAAGGTTGCAGCGAGGTTTCTACAAGATTTTGGAAATATTTCATGAAATATTGCTAGAAACCTTTCATGAAAGGTTGCAGCGAGGTTTCTGTAAGATTTTAGAAACATTTCATGAAATATTGCAAGAAAACTTTCACGAAAGGCTGCAGCAAGGTTTCTGCAAGATTTTAGAAACATTTCATAAAATATTGGACGAAAACTTTCACGACATGTTTCAGCGAGGTTTTCAGCAAAATTTATAAAACATTTCATGGAATATTGCAAGGAACCTTTCATGGAAGGTTGCAGCAAGTTTTCTGCAAGATTTTAGAAATATTTCATAAAATATTGTAAGAAACCTTTCATGAAAGGTTGCAGCGCGGTTTCCCTAAGACTTTAAAAACATTTCATGAAATATTGCAAGAAAACTTTTATTACATGTTACAGCGGGATTTTCAGCAAGATTTAGACAACATTTTGATGAAATATTGCATCGAACTTTCTATGAAAGATTGCAGCGAGCTTTCTGCAAGATTTTAGAAACATTTTATAAAATATTGCAAGAAACCTTTCACGAAAGGTTGCAGCGAGGTTTCTGCAAGATTCTAAAAACATTTTATGAAATATTGCAAGAAACCTTTCACAAAAGGTTTCAGCGAGTTTTACAGCAAGATTTGGGGAACTTTTCATGAAATATTGCAAGAAACCTTTCATGAAAGATTTCAGCGAGGTTCCTGCAAGATTTTAGAAACATTTTATGAAATATTGCAAGAAACCTTTCATGAAAGGTTTCAGTGAGGTTCCTAGCAAGATTTGGGGAACATTTTACGAAATATCGCAAGAGACCTTTGATGAAAGGTTGCAGCAAGGTTCGTGCAAGATTTTAGAAACATTTTACAAAATATTGCAAGATACCTTTTATGAAAGGTTTCAACGAGGTTTCCAGCAAAATTTGATGAATATTTTATGAAATATTACGAGGTATCTTTTGTTAAATGTTGCAGTAAGATTTCTGCAAGGTTTTTGACAAGATTTCTAAGATATCACAAAAAATATTGCTATGTACATTTCGTCAATGGTTATTACCATATTTTTGGCAATCTTTATAAAATATTCCAGAAAAGCCTTTCATAAAAAGTATCAGCAAAGTTTCATGAATAATTTCAAAATGAAATTGCAGCAAACCTTTCATAAACAGTTTCAGCAATCATTCCGCAAGATTTTATAAAAGATTCTAAGAGCAGTCCAGATTCGCTGTTCTTGCCTTATATTTGGTTTCCTGTTATTTACTCAAGTATTTATTGCTGTAGTTGTATTGTAAACGGGAACTTGAGCGCAATAAGTATGCTATTATTATAAATATTTATGTGTAGGCTAAAAAAATCCATCGAAATGTTATTGAAAAAAGTAAAGAACGCATAAATATTAGAAACAAAACCTTTTATTTCAATATTTTCTACTTTTCTCAAAAACGATGCTGAGGAATTTTTTCTTCTTGTGCACAAATATTGATAATAATACTATTGCGCTCAACTAGTAATTTATAGATAGAACGAGTGATACCTAAGCAAATAAGAAAAACTTTACTACACAAGGATAGAAAATCCTGCCTACTAGTAAATATTACTGCAGCAAGCTTTTGGCAAGATTTAAGAAATATTTTACAAAATATTGCAGGAAACCATACGGAAAGGTATAAGCGTTGTTCGCGGCAAAATTTGGGAAAAATTTCATTAAATATTACGAGAAACCTTTCATGAAAGATTGCTGCAAGGTTTCTTGAAATGTTGCTGCGAGGTTTTCATGAAAGGTTGCTGCGAGGTTTTTAGAAATATTTCAACCGGGTTCTAGCGCGGACATATAAATGTTGCTGCAATATCTCATAAAAGGTTGCTACGAGGTTTTCTGCAAGGTTACGGCGAGATTTTCTGAAAAAGTGCTGTGTGGTTGCTTGAAATGTTTTTGCTATTTTTCCCGCAAGATTCCTGTGAGGTTTCTTGAAATATTTCTGTTACATTTCCTGAAAGATTGCTGCGAGGTTTCCTGCAAAGTTGCGGCGAGGTGTTCTAAAAGATTCCTGCAAGGTTTCTTGAAATGTTTCTGTTACATTTCCTGAAATATTGCTGTGAGGTTTTCATGAAAGGTTGCTGCGAGGTTTTCTGAAAGATTGCTGCGAGATTTTTAGAAATATTTCAACCGGGTTCTAGCGCGGACATATAAATGTTGCTGCAATCTTTCATGAAAGGTTGCTGCGAAGTTTCGAAACTTTCATGAAACCTTGCAGCAACCTTGCAGCAATTTTTCATGCTGTGTGGGCTGGCATTGCGTCCTGACATCTGACAACCCAGCAGATATTGCCTTAAGGGGAGCAAACGTTTCTCATCTTCTTCAATCTCGATTGTGGTGGAAGGGCCCTAAATGGCTCGGAGCTTCTTCGGACACTCGGCCTCAGCTCCCGTCCTCATCTCACTCTGTTTCAACCGACAACAGACTTACGCCCACTCTGATCAATACCACAAGTCAAGTTTTAAGGGATGATGACCACCCCATAGGAAATTTCTCCGATCTGGGTCGACTATTACGAGCGATCGTCCAGTGCCGACATTTACTGCTGTCCAAGAGTCCCGATGTCACTCATCCTATGGGTTCAATGACCACCTCTGAACTCCATTAGGCTTCCTTAACATGCACGCGCCTCAGTCAACAACTGGACTTTGGACCAAAACTGGAATGTCTTCACCAAACAGAGCCCGTGCGAATAAAGAGCAAGCTTCGATGACTGGATCCTTTCCTGGACGAATCCGGAGTGCTGCGCGTTGGTGGGCGGCTGACTAATTCTAATCTTTCCTTCGAAGAAAAACACCCGGTTATCCTTAACCGAAAGTGTCACGTGGCTCGACTTATCATTGCCTGGGCTCACACAAATAGTCTTTATGGAGGATTCAGAGCAACATATTGCTGTGTGCTTCAGCATGCTTAGATTATTGGTGGAAGAGTCGCCGTTAAGGCCTACCTCCGAACTTGTCCTGTATGCGCAAGATTATCTGCCAATCCCATGACCCAACGCATGGCGTCTCTTCCAGGCGTTCGTTTAACTTTAAGCCGACCTTTTGAACGTTGTGAACTGGATTATGCAGGGCCCTTTTCAATCCTGCGCTCAAAGGGCCGTGTAATCGCTTTTTCCAAAGGCTATATAGCCCTCTTCATCTGTCTCAGCATTAAAGCTATTTATTTGGAATTAGCAGGAGATTGAATCACAGAAAGTTTCCTGGGAGCACTCAGTCGATTTTCCGGTCGACGAGGTCGTCCAAGCGAGATCTGAAGCGACAATGGCTCAAACTCTCGAGGAGCGAACCTAGAGCTCACTGCACTTTTGCGAGCAGCTGAATCAGATTGGGGGCTAGTAAAAGGACATCTAACCTCTGAAAGAATCAATTGGAAGTTTATTCCTCCCTCAGCTCCCCATTTCGGTGGAATATGGGAGGCTGGTGTTAAATCAGCCAAAACTCATTTAAAAAGAATTCTCGGACCGAGGAAGCTTACCTACGAAGAATTCAACACTCTTTTAGTGGAGGTAGAAATGATGCTGAACTGTCGCCTCTTGGCTCCCGTATCAGGAGACCTCGACGACATTGACGCGCTCACCCCTGCGCACTTGTTGATTGGATCATCCTTTACGTCCATTCCTCGGCCATCCTACGATGATCGCAACATCAGTCACTATGCTAACTGGAAATTAGTATGGTGCCTCCGAGATCAATTTTGGTGTCGCTGGAGCAAGGAGTACCTCAACACGCTTCAGCCGAGGGTGAAGTGGACAAGGCCCTGCTCCAATGTCCTTCAAGGAGACCTTGTGATTTTTTTGGATCCCTCTCTCTTAACCCTTTGAGGGGCACATTTTTCTGTAAAAAACGGGTTTTTTTGAGATTAATTGTTTATAACAAATACTTCAATTAATGAATATTTGCAATTTCTCTATAAAATCTAATAAATCAGGTATTCAAGAGTTCAAAAGTCTTATAGATGTTCTTAAAAAGACATATACGTTTTAGAAATACGGAAAAATCCAAAACCAAATAGGTGGGACAAATACGTACCACTGCCCCTCATAGGGTTAAAACCAAATGGAGAATGGCCACTCGGACGAATTCTGGAGGTGCACTCTGAATCGGATGGATTGGCTCGAGTTGCTACGGTCAAAATCGAGTCCGGCAGTTACACTCGGCCCCTAATGAAGTTAGCGAGATTTCCGATTGTAAAGTAGATCAAGTTTGACTAAAGAATCATAATTCCTCAGTCTAATTTCGAACTTTGTCGTTCAAGGAATGAGGTGGGCGGAATTGTATAATTTTCTTCGCAAGCGTCCCCGCCACGATAAAAGCGCGGGAAAATTATTCGCCGCAGCGTTGTTGTTAACCACGCCCTCTGATGGGCTGATAGCCTTGAGGCTTCAGCCATCCACATTCGAAGTTTAGTTTACCACGGACCGCTGAAGAAATAGGAGCTCTCAGCTTATTGTATCCTTAGTATCCCCCAGTTACAAATAAATTATAACTAGTAAAGATGAGGTCGTTTTCATTGTCTATCTCCCTTACTCTCCAAGAAATTATTAACAGCTAGCGGACATCATTTTTTCCTAAAAGAACACATAATTCCCTACAAAACTAAAAAAAACATCTTAATACGATGAAAATTGACCGAGTTACAAGCATTTGAAAAATGGCAATTTTTTGATGAAAAATTTTGTTGCGATAATTTTGTTGCGAAGTGTATATTCTGAAAAAAATCTGAATTTTGAGGCTGTAGAGACTTTTTTGAAAAATTTAAATTAGAAAGATTGCCAGGAGAAAAAGAATAATTATGATTACTAATAGAATTTAATGAGACATTAAAAGAAGATTGGGTTACTTCCGCATGGGAGCCCTGCTAACCTCAGTGCTTATTTTTGTTTGGTTTAAGCAGCAAAAATTGAGCTTCTCCCGTAATGGGAATAAGCTCTGCATTCTTTGATGGATGCATACAGACAATTAAATTGCGAATTATAGGTCGGAGAAAGTTCTACTCCTTAGAAATTTCAATTGCTTTTGAAAGCAGTGTATATACTGCTTCAGGCCAAATAGGCCGAGCAAAAACTTTACTTTTTCCTCCCATGCCAAATGAATCAGAAACAGTACAATTGCGTAGTTTAGGCGACGCAAGAGCAATGGTATCTCGTATTGCATGTGACGAGAATTTACCAACAATCGACGGCACATTAGATTGTTGTAAGCCTCCAGCTTTATCAACATCCATAGGAATAGGGGGTTCCTACTTCCTTGTATCAATTAAAAATAAATGGCAATGATCCAAATCCATGGCATCTAGAATGATATTAATAACTCTCCTATTGCTTAAGGTAACCTCCTTTTGAATCCCTGTGAAGAGCACTTCATAAGTATCGTACAACAAAGAAACAGATGGAGATAAACAAGTGGCTATATGCTGATTAAGTCGGGCCGAGAGAGAATTATAGCGATTCTCTAGTTCAATAATAAATATTTTTAAATTACTTAGATCGGCTCTAAGTGTTCCAACCTCAGATGCAATAATATTGTTTGACTCAATTAATTGAGTCACCAGGTTTATTAATTTATCCATCTTTTTATCATTGTCGACTTTAAAGTCCTGAAATTACTCCGGCGTCTACATCTCAACGGACTTAAGTCGAAGAAATACTGGCTTAGTCGGTGACGAGAAAAACTGTAGAGTGGTAGAATAAGAATCAGAGGTGGCAACTTGATGCGTGTCGCTGCCCACTGCAGTAGTACTGTGAGTAAAATAGAGGGAGGAGCTTGACTCCGAGTGACAGCGACGCCTATGTAATGGTTCAAGTGGATGAAGCGGAGAGGCCGCACTCCTTTTTTGTGAGCCCTGATTAGATGGTGTAGCTTCTAATGGTAGCAAAGAAATTCGACTTGTATCATCAAAATCAAGAACACATGAAACATCATCTCTCTTACTATAGACCTTTTTCTTAAGACAACAAAAAATATTACTATCAGAAAACCACCTGCTTTCACAACAGTCCGAATGATAAATAAATACACAATTTGCACATATGAGAGCTTTATAAGAGCATAATATTGCCAATTCACAGCGAGAACAATTTACCATATCAATGAGCGCAACAAAACGACATAACACATCAAAAACTCACCTCAAGACTTATACTTTCTGCTATGCTTCAAATTACTGTTGCTTCTTAAAAATTACTTGATATCAACAATTGGTAAGGTAAAACCCCCTCGGCAGATGGTCATATGTCGTCAATACAGTTTACTCCGATTTTGGCCACCAGTAGTAGAATATAGAAGAACTAACCTCCAAAATTAGCAGGACTTAACCTCAAAATGGCAGGTTATGGGAAGACTGACGTATTTGCTGGCAGAATGGCAGTCTTACAACTCATGCCTACTCGATGAAGTCATTGAAGCACACTCTTGCTTACTTGATACTTAAAGGAGAGAAATATGACAGACAAGCGCTTATCGTTTTAATGTCTATAATTTAGCATTGAAAAGAAATAAATACGCACCACCATGAGTGCGCAATGGTAATAATACGCACTGCACGGGAACAAAAACGCCTTGAGTATAACTTGACTGTTGACAATCGACCAATTTAAATTTATATCACCAATGATAAGCAGCAGAGGCGCACCCAACGCACAGAAAACCGCCAGTTAGTCCCAAGCAAAACTCAATATGTAAATTCACTCCAATGTAGCAGCTGAATGAGCGCTTGAAGTCGATGTCTTGTAATATAGCACTCAAGATATCCTTCAAATTTGAAAGCAGATGAAATTAAGTGAATAATCCAGGTCATGGATCACCGTCAGTAAGCAGGCTTTATCATGTGATGTAAACTTCGAAAACTGAACGCTTGAAGCGCGATGTAGCCAAGATATAACCTCGAAAATCGAACCTTACTTAACCTCCAAATTCAGCACATGACCAACAATAATTATGAATTCTGATTGCGAAAACACTCGCATAGATAAAAACTATTATCTAGGCAAAACCTCTGCAATTTTTGCTCGCAGTAACAACGAAACAATACGCCCGTGAAGGGAAACCAAGAAACGGAGGCAAAGGGACGGAGTCGGAGAGACGGAAAAACGGTGATGGAGAAAGGGAGATGGAGGGACGGAGAGACGGAGACGGTGAAACGGAGAAAGATAGACGGAAACGGAGAAACAGAGACGGAGAGACAGAGCTGGAAAGGCGGAGACGGAGAGACGGAGATGAAGAGACGAAGACAGAGAGACGGATATTGTGTATGGGTGTATGTGTTTATGAGTTAGTGTATGTGTATGGATATGTGTATACGTGTGTGTGTATTTGTGAATATGTATGTGTATGTGTGTACGTGTATGTTAAAGATGCATGTGTGTATGTGTATTTATGTATCTGAGAATACTGCCCTGTTAAGTAAAAACTTACATAAGTGTAAAATAAATTAAAGTGATAAAGTGAAATAATATCAATTTTGCCCGATCCAATTTTTAATTTTTCAATACTTAAATAATCTTTATTTCCTCATTTTTTAGCGAAAAATTTGAAACAACTTTTTTTTATTCATTTAATGAGCTATTTTTTTTATCGGATCTATTGATAGAGAAAATTTATTTTTCATCGAAATGTCACTTATGTAAGTTTTTACTTAACACGGCAGAATAATGCATAAGATATTCACGAAAGAAAAAAGTCTTAATTCTTCACTTTATTATAATAGTAGTAAAGTAGTAATTTAAGATGAAAAGGAGTTTTATTAATGAATATCATTAGAAAAAAATTATGACTAAATTCGCATTTTTTTTCTGAAACTAATATTTATATATTAGGATTTAATAATATTTTAAATTGGTGCACCTTATTTAATATGTAAACAACTTTAATAATTAAAAAACCGCAATTCATTGATTTGGTACCGACTGATGAAGAAGTATGGTTTTCCAGGTATTTTTTAAAAAAAGGTCACTGCATTTGTTTGTATTATAATAATAAACTAATTTATATATATGTATAAATATATATATATATATATATATATATATTTATATATATATGACAGTTCGAATCTTAAATATCTATTAGCTGAGCATAATATTTATATAAACAGATTATTTCCAAAAAAATCAGAATTGACCATAGTTTTCGAAACAATACAATCACAAACAAAGAATTATGACTGCGGACTTTTTGCAATTGCTTTTACTGTTGCAATACTTTATAATTTATGTCCATGTTGTTCAAGATATGATCTTTCTCAAATACGATTACATTCATTAGGAATTTTTGAAACGCAACAAATAAGAATGTTTCCACTTTCACATAATTATAATAATACAAATATTAATAAGGATCATCCCTCGGACATGATAAGAAGTTTTTGTCATGAACCATGTTTCAATAAAATACGAATAAATTTAGATATTGCACGGTACTCCCGAGGAAGATTAAATACAAATTCAATGTAACTTCATAATTTCATCTGAAAATGATTTCTAGGCCCATTACATAATTTAGGTATCATTTCAAAAATCGTTTTTCATGATCGATTTGGAGAAAAATAATTAAGAATGAAAAGAAATCAAAACCAAACAATTTTATTTTATTTATGAAAAAAATGTTCAAAAATGTTTGGGACGTAGGTACAACATTTAATTACCGTATTTTGACCACTTCTTACACAGCATGGAATGTTTTAGAAATGTTCCATGGAATATTGTTGAAAGATTCAAAGAATATTTCATTAAAAAATTTAGGTCACCTCAGATCTTTTATTAAAACATTTTTGGAATCTTGCAGGAATATTTCATGAAATATTCCGTTGAAACATTCATATAAGATTTCCGGAATATTGAAACGGAAGATTTAGAACATTTTATTGATTCTTCATGGAATATGCATAGAAGATTTTAGAAATTCATCGTAAAATATTTCATGAAATATTCATGGAAGATTCGTAAAATATTGGCACGGAAGATTCGGAATGTTTCATGAATCTTCCATAAAATATTCCTCTAATATTCGTGTGTCCTTGATTCTTCTTACATTAGAATATTCCATGAAATATTCTTGAAAGATATCAAGAATATTTTAGTGAAAGGTTTGGATGATTTCTCATCTTTTATTAAATGTTCCTGGAAGATTTTCGGAAGATTTCGATGAAAGATTTAGAGCGTCAGATCCACCACGAAATATTCCTGATATATTTCATATAAGATTCTGAAACGCTGTGAGGGGATAGTATATTTATTATATAATAACACATACTCCTACATCAATACATATACGCATACATAAACATTGACATTTAGTTATAAAATTGCATTCACATATTTGCTTCGACTGTACACAACAAAGCGCCGATTCTTTCGCTTATATAGTAAGTAATGTATTGTTCAACCACTTGGGGATAAAACTCCCATTTAACAAATATCCTCCTATCTGCGTTACTGAAAATCTCCCGTAATATTTCGCACAACCTTCCAACGAAAACTTCATGGAATCTTCATAGAATCTTTCGTAAAATATTTTACTGAAAGATTACTTAAATCGTTCTATAAAATATTTCGTGGAATATTACTGGAAGATTTATGTAATATTCCGCTGTACGATTTAAAGTTTTTCGGAATTTCCTAGCGAAATGTTTATGAAATCTTCCTGAAATCTTTCATAAAATATTTTAGTGGAAGATTTCTTAAATCTTTCTGCAAAATGTTTCGTGGAATATTTCTGGAAAATTCATGTAATATTCCGCTGTACGTATTTAAAGTTTTTCGAAATCTTTGAGCGCAATGTTTATGGAACATTCCACTACTGCACACAAGCAAGTATACATGTACACACACTTACATACACTCACACGCTGGTGCTTAAAAACACTCTCACACACACACATACACCCACACACACACACGCACGCACGCACGCACGCACGCGCGCACACACACACACACTAATTTATACGCAATTAACCAACATAAACTTCTTTACTGCTATAAAAATATACTCACGGACACCGACAAACCTACAACACACATAAAAACATACACATACGTAACAATAATACACTATACGACTTACTTTCTAGCTGACACGAACATTTTCTCGAGTACACTATCATACAGGCGCACTACATATAGTGTTTATTAACATATATACTTATAGACAAAGACGAACTAACTAATACGCACACAGAAACATACACAGTGGCACGAATACAAAATGACACACTTTTTAAATGACGTGAACACTTTCACTAATACACATATACACGACATATACGCACACAGAAACATACACAGTGGCATAAATACAAAATGACACACTTTTCAACTGATGTAAACACTTACACTAATACACATACACGCACATACATACACACACATACCATACATACACACAGCACACACTCATACACACTTAGATAATACATAGACACACAAATACGGAGGAGACGGAGAGACGGAGACGAAAACAGAATGACAGATATTGCGTATGTGTATATGAGTAAATGTATGTGTATCGATATGTGTTTATGTATGTATGTGTGTATGTGTATGTGTGAATGTGTATGTTAAAAGTTCACGAGTGTATGTATATGCATGTATGTGACAATAATGCAAAAGATATTCACGGAAGAAAAAAAAAGTCTCAATTCTTCACTTTAATATAATAGTAGTAATAGTAATTTAAGATAAATAGAAGTTATATCAATAAATATTATTAAAAAAAAAATTATCTCTACATTTAAATTTGATTTTTTGTCAGGCTCAACCTCAGGCCTCATGCCTTAACTCAGAAAAACGAGCCCAATTAAAAAAAAAATCAAATTAAATTTTTCAAATTAAAATTCTGTGAATTTTAAAATATATTGATTTTATATTGAAATTTAATATTTATTTAACCATTTTTATTAGTTCATTTAATAAATATTCTTATATATATATATTATAAAAATTTCAACAATTTATTTAATATTATAAGTTTTTAATTCAGCGAAAATAAAGTACTTTATTTTAACTGTATATTAAAAGTCAATTGTAATATCTCACTTTTGGCCCACTTTTCTAGTTAGTAAAGTGGCCATTATTGTTGAAGTATGAATAAAATATTTTTTTGTTTATTGTAAATAATTTTTTTAAAGTATTTATTAGAGATTATTATATTCATGATTTCAATTATATTTCATTGTTTAAAAAAAATATTCATAATTGACTGAATTAGTTGATTGAAATTCGCAATAGAGTAATTTATTATTACAATTTCGATTTATAAAAAATATTATTTTTATTACCAACTTGTAAGTAATATTTAAAACATTTTTTTCTTTTATTTGGAAAATGACGTCATATTTTCAATATTTCTATGACAAGCTTATTCAAAGAGCGCCTTAGGCTGTTATTATTTATGTAATGCAAAGATATATGAAAATATTATAATACTTGTAACAAAATAAAAATTCATATTATTAATCTGTTTTTACATTTTTACGTAATGGAAAAATAATTTGTTTTTTATCCTTATAATCAATGTTAATGTATTTACTTCTAATGTCTTCTAGTTTACAAGATACAGTAGTTGATATTTGTTCAGCAACAAAGCAAAATGTTTTTGATGAAAATCTACTTATTGACAAAAATTCTTCATTATGTACTAATAATTGTTGTCCCAATACTACATATACATAATCTCTTGAATTTGAACTTGAGTTGGAATACAGCTGTTATTACTTTTTTCAATTTCTTATTTTTACTTGTTTTGTCAAGAATATGTTTATATATAAATCTTTGATATGTCTCAGCTATTGCCTTGTATTGTTTCTTTTAATAAATTCTTAATCACAAGTTTTTGTGTTGCTGATAAATTTTTGGTTTTACCTTTTCCAAAAACTCTAAAATCATCATATTCAATACAGTTTGTAACTCTGCATTCAGTCATTAGAAAAATAAATGTATTTTTAGCCTTCTCACTGTAATTAGGGTTGTTAAAAATATGAGAATTATATTTTATTGTTTTCAAACGAAAATATGCTTTCGAAATTTGTTGAGGTACAATCTGGGTTCCGTGAAATAAACTTTTTATCACTCTATTGTAGTGTTCAAAAGGGAATGTTGACCATGCCTATAAGGCTCCATAAAGTTTTATGAATTTCGGTATATGCAATAAAATATGTATATTGTATTTGATTTTTTCTTTACCATACAACGGTTCTATATCTTGCACCAATTCCTACGAAGCTTTTTTAGCTAATTTCAATTCTTTTTCGCTAATTTTGATTTTAAGGAAAATGCTCATACTATCAACAAAAAGAAATCAATGACGTATGTATCTTTTGAGCATCAAATCCATTAAACAATATAAGGAATAATATAAAATTTGATATTTCCAATTATTTACTTTATGATGCGAACCTGTTATTGATTTTGGAGTTTGCGTTATTTCATAAGGAGGTTTAATAGATTGCAGCCTATTATTATATTCTTTTACCTTTTTTCCTGAATACCAAATTTTGTTCGATGCTATTCTCAGTATCAAGCCACTTTATTATAAACAGCTTGCCATCACCTAATAAGCATCCATGCATATAATCTGGAGTACATACATTTATTATATCATGGTTGGAAATCATCTTTGACATTTGTTTTTGTACAATAAGCACGTTCAGCAAATATTTCATGTTCCTCTTGTGTTCTAGATTTTTTTATTCCCACTATATACATGAGCATACCATCTTCCAACTTCTACTCTTTCTCCCTTATGTAAGCAATATGAACAACTATCTACATCATTGTACTGATGCACATTTTGAATTAGAGATCTTGCTACCGAATCTACTGGAGCTAAAAGTGTATGTACTTCAACGAAAGTATTCCTTTTTTTCATACAAGATATGGCTTTCTCTTTATTTTTTGCTAAAATTATTAGTTTTCGTAAAAAAATCAATTCTTTGATTAGAAAAGAACAGATATAACCAATCTCCTCTTAAAAAAGAAAACGGCAACTTTGCGAATGTATTTTCGTGATTATAAATATTCTTTGACTGAACATTAATTTAATATTCTTTATTAGAGTAAATTAAATATTTACTTAAAAGGAATAAAAGATATTGCAAATCTTATAATTTTTTCTGCAGTGCAACATTTAATTTTCAAATTAATTTTTTTTTCATACTTTTAAAATCACGAACTCAAAAAAAACTGAATACAAAGCAAGAGTCAAACTTTATGTTTAAACATTTAATTTTGAATAATTATGATTCAAAATTTTATTTAAAAAAAGTTAAAGTCTCTGAGGTATCTATGCGTGTTTATAGCTTCCTTTACGAAAAAATACTGTAGGAATCACTGCAGGAAAATCTGGAGGAAATACTGCAGTGTTTCCTGCAGGATGTCATACAGGAATTTTACCCCAAATATGGTAGTATTTCCTGCAGTGTTTTCTGCAGTATTTGCCAAAATCTTAGAACCAAATTTCCTGCAGTACTTTCTGCGAAAAAATTTGTAGTATTCCTCATTAAGGAGCATACATAATTAACTGCAGTATTTTACGCAAAACGCATTTGCAGTATTTTCCGAAATCTTATATCCTAATTTCCTGCAGTACTTCCCTCAAGAAAAATCCTGTAGGACATCCTGTAAGACATCCTGTAGGATATCCTGTAGAACATTCTGTAGGAAGTCCTGCAGGATGTCCTGCAGAATGTCATACATTTTTAGTAATAAATTAAATTTTTCAAAAAAATCGGTAAAAGTTTTAAATTTATTTTATTTTTAATAATTCCACAAGTTGATAACTTGGTAATTATGTTCTTTCCACACTGAAAAAAGTTTGGTTTACGGTTCATCATATATGCAGTACGATAATAGCACGCATAATTTCGTAAGTAAGTAGCACTAGTTTAGGACGCCAGATATCCGAAACCGGATGACTTTCGTCTTTCATCAGACGACATCAGACAACATTCGTTTTTCATCGGCCGACATTCGGCTGAACCTAAGACTCTGATTGCACAAAAGCAAATTCCCAAATTTTTCTTGTATTAAAGACAGCGGGCGCACTGTATCGTGAGACTGGCGTACTCAACTACTTTCAGTGTAAAGGAAAGTCCAAAAATATGATAAAAATCAGCTCTTCGTAAAACGAAGAGCTTTTGCAAACATACACGGAATATTATAATCTTATATACCTGCGTCTCCGAAATTTAGATAAAGGATCGCAAAATTAGGAAAAACGCCACCTTACAGTTAAAAACGTAAGTATTAAAAAAATTATTCGAATCGACTATTAATACCGTTTTTGACTGTTGCGTTTTTCTTAATTTTGCGATTCCTTATCTAAATTCCAGAGACTTAGTTACATAAGATTATAATATTCCGTATTTGTTTGCAGAAGCTCTTCGATCTGCGGAGAGCTGATTCTAATCATATTTTTGGACCTTCCTTTAGGAAGAACATAATTACTAACTAGGAGAGTATCACACCTCCGGATCACGGATTTTGCTCAAACTTCGGGATAAGTTTTCAGATGATAAAATATGGAAAAAGTTAAGGTTATAGTCATAAATACTCAATATTTCCCTAGTTACAGGCAATTAAAGAAAATCACTAAAAAAGTTACTAGATTTTTAAACACATATAGTTCTTTAGCGTCGATAGCTACAAGCTTGAAACTTTTTTTAAATTAAAGCTGAGCTCAAATCCTTTCGAATTAGTAGTTATAGTATGTAAAAATATTTTTTTTTCCAAAGTTAGAGCGTAATAAAGATTGGACCTAATTTCAGCTTTTATTATTAATTAATGTTTTTAAAAGAAAAATCAGGTCCAATGTTTATCACGCTCTAACTTTGGGAAAATATAATATTTCGGGATGCTATAACTACTAATTCGAAAGGATTTGAGCTCAGCTTTAATTTAAAAAAAGTTTCAAGCTTGTAGCTATCGACACTAAAGTGTATAAGTAAAAACTATATGTGTTTAAAAATCTAGTAACTTTTTTAGTGATTTTCTTTAATTGCCTGTAACTAGGGAAATATTGAATATTAATGACTATAACTTTAGCTTTTTCCATATTTTATTATCTGAAAACTTATCCCGAAGTTTGAGCAAAATCCGTGATCCGGAGGTGTGACACTTTCCTAGTAAGTTATTAACTTATGGAATTATTAAGAGGAGGTCACGTATCTCTGTCCTTTTCTAATCAAAAAATTGAGTTTTTTACACGAACTAACAACTTTAGCAAAAAATGAAGAGAAAGCCGCATCTCGTAATAAAAAAAGCAATATTTTCTTTGATAAGAAAGAATTAATTTTATTGCTTCGTTTTCAAGAAAACCTTGAAAAACCAAATTGTCCATCCTAACCTCTATGATTTAAGTTTTTCAAGGTTTTCTTGAAAATGAAGCAATAAAATTAATTCTTTCTTATCAAAGAAAATATTGCTTTTTTTATTACGAGATGCGGCTTTCTCTTCATTTTTTGCTAAAGTTGTTAGTTCGTGTAAAAAACTCAATTTTTTTATTAGAAAAGGACAGAGATACGTGACCTCCTCTTAAAAATAAAATAAATTTAAAACTCTCACCGATTTTTTTTATAAATTTGATTTATTACTAAAAATGTATGACATCCTACAGGAAATTTAGATGCAAGATTTTGGAAAATACTGCTGATGCGTTTTGCAAAATACTGCTGATGCGTTTTGCAAAAAATAGTGCAGTTAATTATGTATGCTCCTTAATGAGGAATATTGCGGATTTTTCCGCAGTGAGTACTGCAGGATATTTGGTTCTAAGATTTTAGCAAATACTGTTGGAAATACTGCAGAAAACTCTGCAGAAAATACTACACAGTATTTGGGGCAAACTTCCTGCATGACATCCTGCAGAAAACACTGCAGTTTTTTCTTCAGAATTTTCTGCAGTATTTCCTGCAGAATTTGTTCATAAAGCTTAAGATGGATCGATTGATTTTGATCTAATGAAACTCATTTTTCTGTTTTTTTTTATAAAATGAAAACTGACTAATAATTTTTTCAATTAATTTAATGTACATTCGGCGGAAAGGATATTTTTTTGAATGTTAACCTCGAATGGCAACATCGCATATTTTACCAGAGACATAAGACAAATTATATAAGCAATACAATTATAGTAATTATCGTTTGAATTTCGCATAAATAACCTAAATGAAAAAATAAAATTATCATGATGCGAAACTCAATGCATGATTCGAAGTTCTCTTACGTCTGTGGTAAAATATGCCGCGTTGCTATTTAAGATACACATTCGGAAAAATATCCTTTCCGCAAAGTGTACATAGAAATGATTAAAGTTATTTTTATTTTTACATAATCCAGAAAGAATTTTTGAGCTATCTATTGTTGCTGTTATGTTATTTAAGGTGATTTTACTTTTTTAATAAATGTGAAATGAATGTGAACGAACAAGAATATATTTTTATTTTATAAAATTTCAAAATACCTAAAAGAAATGATTGAATTTTAAAAAATTCATGATTTGATTGTCTTTTGAGCGTTTGTACCCGAAAAATATAGAGGTCTTTAGATTATTTTATGATAAATATTTTGATGAATTAAAAATAAAGTGTTTTTTTTCAATTTTTAAAAAAGAATACATTTTTAGTCACATATCTTTAAAGTTTTTAGTATAATCACATGGATTTAAGGCCTTTTACAAAAAAAAGCTGTATTGAGATATTTCATACTAAATAAACAATTCGATGTGTCGTACGAAAACTATCACTCCTGAACTATTTGCGATGAAAAGTATTAAATTCAAATATATGTTAGTAGTTATTGGGACATCATAGATCGTCAAAACAAACCCCTACTTTACAACCTCAAAGGTTACTGACCATAAGGTTAATAACCTCTGAGAACATGGTGTGAGGGTGTAGTTATGACGGCATATGATGCCTCTCAGACATAGATGAAAAAAATTAATTTTTAAATTTTATTCGAACATTAATAATTTAAGGTCGCTAACCTTAGAAATAAAGTAAAATACATAGGTGCAGATAGAGTAATATACGTATACATAAACAAACATCCATTGTTTACATACAAAAACAAAGAAATACACAAGCATTCACACATTGTGTACTACAACATACAAATTGATTCATGCAAAAAAGGACCCATAAGCAATTTTTAAAATTTTAAAAAATTGGAAAGAACTATATAACTACCGTTCTTTAACAAATTAAGAACAAAATTCGGATAACTTTTATATGAATCACTCTATAAATATTAACTTTTATGAAGTTCTGACCACACAGCATGATGTACGTTGAATTCGTAAATATAAAACCACATTCGATTCGATTTTGTGAAAAATAACGCAAAGGTCCCGTTTGCATCAAGTGATTCATATAACCTTGGTCCAAAGGCCCACATTATAGAACAACCTTTCTATCCGGAGTTTTGATAAAGACTGACAGTAAAGTCGAATCTTCACCCCTTAATAGCCTAGCTTCCCCACCGAAGAATAAAAAATATTACATACCCTTCGCACACTATGAATAGCAGCTTGATACTCTTTGCTGGAAAATATTAAGAGGAGGCCGTATAGCTCTGTCCTTGTCTAATCTAAATTTTCGTTATTATTAATAAATTAAATATTGTTATGCAAAAGTAAGGGTATGAATGTTAGGGTGCTGACGTTATACAATTTAAAATTTCAACGTGTGAAATCTCTCTTTCTCTCTCTCTCTCTCTCTCTCTCTCTGTCCGTCTCTCTCTTTCTCTCTCTCGCTCATGCCAATGTAAATCGAATTAAGACTTATTTTAATGAGATTGAGTGGAAGTGCAAATCAGATGATTATTATATTTTTGCAATCACTGAGACCTTCGTAACCGATTTGAACTTAAGTTCGATAATTAAAATTGATGGTTATGAGTTTTTTCATAATGATAGAAAAGGCAAAGTAGGTGGCGGTGTTGGTGCTTACATTCGTAGTTGCTTTAGAACTCGGATTCTGTAACACTCTGACCCAACATTTCAGAATTTCTCTTACTAGATGTTAACGATGGTGTTAATTCTATATTATGTTGCGTTGTTTATATTAGACCTAAGGCCCCTTCGTTTGATATCTTTTTAATGCTCTTTCTAATTATGCCTATAATTATAAGAATATCATAATTACTGGCGATTTCAATGCTAATCTTTTAAAAACTTCTTACTCGTCTGACACCCTCAGATCTTATTTTGAATCTCTCTTTGTTTATTGTACCTTCAGATGCTAGTCATCATGCTATTACATCAGATTATGAATCCCATACTTGGTTGGACTTATTTGTCATAAATGATAGTTTTAATTTACTATCATATGAGAAGTCTGCTACTCCATTCATTGCAGGTCATGATCTGATCAAGCTTAGACTTAAGCTTTCTAGGTCTGAAAGGGTTACTAAATCCTTTATTACAAGAAACTTTGCAAACTGTAACATTGATGCACTCAATGCTGCCGTGAGTTCTAATCTTTCTTCTTATCCTCCTAAGAGTCTTTCTTATTTGTGATGAATATTTCAAACTTTTCTAATTCTGCATTTATTCCTAGTTCTAGTTCAGTTGACATTTTGCAATCACCTCAGATTTCGAGTGCTCATACTGTTATGTCAAAGTTGATATGTTTTCTTCTGGTATAGTTAAGGCTTTTGACAAGTTTGCGCCTGAAAAGTTATTAAAGATGACCAGTAAGCGTAAACCTTGGGTCAATCATGACAACAGGTTACTTATGAAAAATCGTGATAAATGTTATAAACTGGCTATGAGAACTGGGTCAGATGTCACTTATGCTCGTTTCAAGTCACTTAGGAATAAGGTTTCTAATTCTCTTAGTAAAATTAAAAAACGACTATACCACTGGTAAAGTTTCTTTGGCTTCTACAGTCAAGAGCAAATGGTCTGAATTGTGTAAACTTGGCCTGGCTAGTAGTGCTCTGCCTTCACCTCTAAAGTATTTCTCTTCATCAGTGCTCCTAAAGCATCATACCTCTGTCTCTTCTCAGAGCCCAGCTTTGACTGATGCTGATGTTGATCGGATTCTTGCCATACCGCTTAGTATTGATCTTCCGGTGTTTAACTTTGCCTCAGTTGACCCCTCTAACCTTGTGAATCTGCTTCGTTTATCCAGCTCTAAGGCAGTTGGTCCTGATCACACATCAGCTGATATGCTCAAGATGATTGGTGGTTCTGTGTCCGTAAGTTTGGCTTCTATAGTGAATGACTCCCTAACTCTTGGCCATTTTCCTGAGACCTGGAAAAGGGCATTTCTTTTACTACTGGCTAAACAAACTGAAATGGAGGACCCCTCTCAAACTCGTCCTATAGCTTAGCTATGTAAAGTCTCTAAGTTTCTTGAGAGGGTTGTGCACTCACAGTTATTGGCTCATCTTGAGTCCCAACTCTTTACTTGATTGTTACCAAGCTGGCCTTAGAATAGGTCATAGTACTCAGACCGCTCTTTTAAATCTGCTTGATGACTGTAGGTCTACTATTGATCGTAGAATGATCACCTGATTGCTTTTGTTTGACTTTTCTAAGGCCTTCGATAGGGTTCCACATAGTAGACTGCTCGGTAAACTTTGCTTTATGATTTGCTCTGATGTTGTCATTAGATGGTTTACGTCATAATTGAGAGGTCGGACCTATTCTGTTATAGATGAAAGTAATCAATCATCTGCTTGGTCTCAGGTGACTGCTGGTATTCCAAAAGGTAGTGTACATGATCCACTAATGTTTTTGGTTTACATAAATGATACTTCGCTTGCCTCATCATCGACAAAACATATTCTTTCTGCTGATGATCTCCAGGTTTATAAATCCTTTTTGCTTGTAAATGTGGAAGATGAGATTAATCTTATCAACCATGATGTTGCATCTGTTATTAAGTGGGCAGAGAACAATGGGCTTTTTCTTAATGCAAGTAAAACTCAGGCCATTTTCATCAACAGTGAGAAATTTATTTTAAGCTTGAATGACAATACTTCTATTCCATCTATATATGTGGGAAATACCATGGTTCCTTACTCCTCTGTTGTTAAAAATCTTAGTTTGTGGATTTCTTCCACACTGGACTGGAGCAAGCATGTCTCTTTTACTATACGAAAGATTCATGCCACCTTAAGATCTCTTAAGTTCTATAAACATGCACTGGACTTGAATACGAGGAAGCAATCAGTGGAGTCTCTTATTTTTCCACTTCTTGATTATGCATCAGTTGCTTATGATGATCTGCCTCGAACTCAAAAGTTACGACTGCATAGAGCCTTCAACACCTGTATCAGATTTGTTCATGGCTATATTAGTTGGCGTAGCAGAGTTACACCTTATAGACTTGATTACCGATGGTTGTCTGTTCAAAACAGACGTTTATATCTTAAGATGTCTCTTGCTTTTAATGTTGTATCTCATGATTCTCCGCCATACTTAGCTTAAAGGTTCATAAGGCAACATGTTGATACATCAGTGCGTTCATAATCAAGACTGACACCCAGGTTGTTCATCTGTCCAAATGTACATACGGCCCCGTTTCAACACTCATTTGCCTTTTCGGCAGCAGAGTATTTCAATAAAGAGTTATTCTCTTTGGAGTCTTTTTCTCCTGAGGCTTGTCTCTCTTTGAAGCGTTCCTTGTATGATAGGCTTTTATTGAGTGAATGTGAGTTGTGGCAACTTGAGACTGGTACAGGCTGAGTTTCATTGTAGTTGTAATTAGATTAAATTTAATTACTTTCCGATTTTGAATTTTATTGATTTTGTTATTGTATAAAATTTAAATTTAAATTGAGCATGAATTTATATAGCAGCGACTGTACTCACTTAATTGTTAACTGTTATTGCATATGAAGTTAACATTGCTATTGACAAATTATTTATTTCTATTATGTTGTGACAACCTTGGGGATTAGGAGGTTGCACTAAGGTATAATTAATATGCGGGTTTTCAATTAATTTAATGATAAAAAAAGAGCTTTATTGTAATAGTTACACAAGTATAGCACGCGCGCTCGAAATGGACGCCAGCCGCGTATAACGTACGCGACGCCGTTTGCAATAGCAGATAAACTATCGGCAAAAGTGAAAGCATATAGTTGAAACAAAAACACACGCAAAAAGGGCACGAGCACACAGTAACAAAAATAAGTATATTAGCACGAAGGCAAAATAGCACTAGAACGCGCACAAGACGTCGCACAAATTAAGCAATAAATTATGCTATTTTACTTAGCACTGTGGCACTCGTAATTATACGAGGCTTGATTTTAAATAAAAAGGAATAAAGCTAATTAGTCTCACTCACACAATAAATTATGCTATTATAGCGCACAAAAAAAATACTGTATATTACAGTCGGTAGTAACGCTCTTTTCGCTATAGTGACAACAGAAAGAATGATGCAATGGCGTTTCTTTTCTGTCGACCAAGCTCATTGCTCTTACGGTACGCTGTGCACGCCGCAAGAGAGAGACAAACGATCCTTAACGGACCCCAAGTTAGCTACGCAAGTCAAGCGGCTTGCTAGCCCTATCTGTGCACATTATAAAAGCCTTATAAACTCGCACGTGTGCGCCAACGAACTCGGGTATGGTGTTACGGATTTGACTCGCGTGGTCTACTTTCCTTCTTGCCAACAGTTGTATGCTTCTTTCTGTCGTCTATATGCGTATTACTATATATATAAGTATCATGATCAAATTGCCATGTTACACTGCCCCCCCCCCCCCGCCACACGGAAGTATACGGTGGAACCGGATACCTAACCCGTACAGTACCCATCAGGGTACTAACACAGGAGTTAACACAGGAGTTTGGTCATGATGCTGTTGCTCATCAGTGTAGTCAAGAGGGGAAATAAGAGCAGTTCCATTCAATCTAGACCGCTTGATACCTGTGCAAGCCGTGGTAGGAAGTAACGACTCATTAGGGGCTGGAGGGGGATGGTAAGCTTTATCTTGGGCTCTGCGGGTTTCTTCTCTCTTGCCAAGGCGTTGCAGTTCCGTGAAACTATTAAACTGGTCCCTGTAAATTCTTTGACGGTAGCTAGGGTGCAGGTTCCGGTAGGCTCGATTCAATTGCTCATCTAAGGTCATCAGTGGACGAACTTGGTCCATAAGGTCTCTCAATTTCGATAGATTAGTACTAACATATTTCTGAGAGCCTTGCGTTCTATACTCGAGTTCTATTTTAAGATATTCTTGCACGTCCTCCATGCAGAACTGCAGGCGGAAAGCTTCGACTAGATCTTCGAACGTGCTCCAATTTTGATTTTCTCTACGAAACCATTGATAGGCCTCTTCATCCAGCACTGCCGGTAACGCCATGATAATTATATCCACAGTGAGGCCATGGGCTGCCCTACACCCTTGCAAATCAGTCAAAAAAGATTCAGGGTCCTTTCTTTGGTCTCCCTTAAATAAAATATGCCAATTGGCAAAAATCTGGACAGTATGTTTATCACGGTTGAACAACGACGTGTTTATGCTCGAAGGAAAAGGTTCTGAAAAAGCATGAGCTGAATTCACGTCAAAGGGGTTATTTGGCTTATAGATCGTTGGCCTAGTCATAGGGTGTGTTGGAACAGCTGAAAAGAAAGGTGGCGGTGGGATCAGCGGCGGTGATCGGGGCACATATCCAGGAGGGGTATAATATGAAGGATCTGACTCCGCGGATGAGAATAGGAAGGTACTTGAGTGTAAGGGTATAAATAGGAAGCTAGTGCGTGGTTAGGTCCTTCGTAGTTGGTTGTGGCCATGTTAGCATGAAGGGTGCTCGCTGCTCTATGCGAATGGCTTGAAGTGACTGTTGAAGAGAAGCAAGCATTGGTGATAACAACGTTCTCACTGGCACGCGTAATAATATTAGGTGGTGCGCTTCCTTGAGCGGCCGCTGTCGTTAAATCCATCGCTTCAGAATATTGGGTGACATCTGGCCACGTTACAGCTCTTTATGCAGTGGGGTATTGGGTAGATTGGGCTTGAGGAATGGTCAACGGTGGACCGTCAGCATTACCAGCGCTGGGAGGCGCACGAATTCCAGATTCACTCACCAGATTTATAAACAGGTTGCTGCGCGATTGTGCTGTCGAGTTATTGAAAGTTATCGGATCTCGGTACATTCCTATCCGTAAATTAAATGGTCCTTTCGGACAGTTTGATGAACGCGAAGATGCTATGGAATTTCACAATAGATACAATTTTTATGTTCAATGCGGTGACGTGATTTGTAATAAATGACGTCATTAATTAAGTCTTCTAGCCAGTAAAAGAAATAAAATAGTAAAAAGTAAAGAGAATGCATCGACATCTAATTGTGAATCTCAAGAAATTATTACATTACCATTAGAAGAAGTGATTGACGATGTAGTCGGTAGCGCTTCACAATCAAAGACAGAAGTATCAGATCCTAACGAAACTCCTACAAGCCAGCAATCTTATCCCTCATCAAATATCAACTATTTCAGTAATGTAACACCAACAAGTAGTCAAACGTTCACCGAGTCACCAGATAGTCAAGAATCTGATGACTTTTCGATATACGCTGCAACAGTTCAACCAACAGATGAATACGTTTCGATATCATTCCCTAGAGTAATTGTAAGTCATAGATTATGTTTTATATGTAAATCGACAAATGAAATTCAAGATGTGCCTTTCGAAGCTCGCTTACAAGTTTTTATTTCTAGGAAAATTTTTATTCCTTATAGAAATAGATGCTGCAAGATTCATTTGATAAATAAAAGATTTTATGACGATGAAGTTTTGATAATAGAAACTTATTCAGATGAATGTAGCATAAAATTTTCAGAACTTGCAAAATTCATGGATGCATTATCAGATGGTGCACATTTACAACTTCATGACCAAATTTGAAGTTTCACAATTACGGAAAAACGCATAAAAGCTCTCACTGGATATACGTGGGACAACATTATTAAGCTACAAAACATGATGGTATCAATGAGATCTTCTGAAAATAGAAACATAATGCAAGCATTAGTACTTTTTTTATTGAAAATGAAGTCTGGAAATTCAAACAAGTAAATTTCTGCAATTTTTGGTCTTGAAGAAAAGCAAGTAGCACAATCTATCAATTCAGTGCTCAAATGTTTTGAGAATGAAATATTACCAAAAAATTTCGGGATTCATGCTTATTCTCGGGAACTTTTACTTGAACAAACAACTGATATTGCAAAAATGTTGTACAATATGGATAACAAGTTAGCATTAATATGTGATGGAACATATTTACGTCATCAAAAAAGCAGCAATAATGCTTATCAGCGTAAATCATATTCGGGTCAAAAAAAGCTTCACTCTGTAAACCATTCACAATATGTACAACAAATGGTTTTATCGTCGATTGTGCAGGACCTTTTACAGCTAATTGCAACGATCCAAAGACTTTGGAGAATTTGTTAAAAAGTTCCGATGGATTTAACAAAATTCTCGAAAAACACGATATTTTCATTCTCGATAGAGGCTTTGGAGATGTGATAGACTACTTGAATCAGCAAGAATTCACAACTTTGATGCCTGGTTTGAAAGGTAAACGATCGCAACTTACTACTGAAGAATCAAACGCATCTCGACGAGTTACGAAACTTAGATGGGTTGTAGAAGCGATTCATGGAATTATAGGACAAAAATATAAGCTTCTGCATCACCAACTTCATAATGGTCTTTTAACAAAAGCTGGATTATTTTGTAAAATCGCTTGCTTCTTACAAAATTTATTTGGTAAGAAATTGAATTCTGATGCAGGAAATTTAGAAAAAATTATAAGTAGGATTAATCTCACAAATAATGTAGAAAACACCCTAGCGATTGAAGTTGAAGAAAAAAACTGGAACAGAAAAACTGTACAGTTTCAGCATTTGTCATCGAACGATCTATCAGATTTCCCTGAAATGACTTTAGAAGATTTAAAAGTATTTTTTACAGGTTCGTATCAATTATCTCAATCGGTGTCATATTTGGCAGAAATAATTGGAGACAATGGTTTATTAACTTTAAGTTACGCAAAAGAACAACAAAATATTTTAAGATTTGAGGTGCAGTCCAGACATATTAACAGTAATAAGTACAAATGCTACATAGATTATTGTTCAAAAACTAGTGGTATCAATGGAATTAAACGGTACTGTTGTAACTGTGCGAATGGAAATAGAACTGTTGGTTGCTGCTCACATGTAGCTGCTGTTATTTATTATTTAAATCACGCCCGCTATTTATCACGAATCATCAAACCAGCTGCAATATTGACTAAACTTTTTGATTTTGAAGAAGTTGTGCCAGTAATTAAAGAAATTAGTGATGATGAAGATTAAGAAGGGGCCGAACTATCTGTCTTTGTCTAATAGCGTTTTTCATCATTTATGTAAACACTATCCGGTACAACAAGAAAAAAATAGCAGCCCCCGCTAGATATTAGTATAATAAGTAAATTTTGTAATAACCAAATTTTTTCACTGCGGAGTTTTTGAATAATTAGAGACCTACTAAAAAAAGATAGATTATATTCTAGATTGCTAGTAGGTCTCTAATTAGTCAAAAACTATGCGGTAAAAAATTTGGTTGTTATTACAAAATTTACTAATTATACTAATATCTAGCGGGGGCTGCTATTTTTTTCTTGTTATACCGGATAGTGTTTGCATAAATGATGAAAAACGCTATTAGACAAAGACAGATAGTTCGGCCCCTTCTTAACGATTTTCTAATAAAACGATATATTTATTAAATAAATACTTTTGTAACTAGGAATTATATACGTATATATTGTAAATAATTTTTGTAATAACAAGATACTAAAATTATAATTTTAATGATTTCATAAAAACTAATTAAATTATGTATTATTTATAAGACACAATCTTTTTAGGATCGTAAATCCAGAAATGAAAATCCTCAACTTTCCACAAATTTTTGAGGCGGCACCCCTTTTTTTAAAGTTTTTAGAGCAATTTTAACAATATTTTATTGTTTTTAGGTTAGTTTTTGACGTCAAAAATAGCTGAAAAAATTGCAGTAAATGCGCATTTTTATATAGAATATGCTCAATTTTTTTCAAATTTCTTAACCAACAATAAGGTGTCGAAAAAAATTATTTTAAAAAAAAACACGTTTTTTTTAAGGTTAGGAGTATTGGAGGGGGGAGGGGTAGCAGGTCGCAGTTTAAAATTTTATTTTTGAGCAAACACTAACTAATTTTGGACGAAAATTTGAATTCCGTGATGGGGGGCATTTTACCTATCTTAATGGAGGGTACCCTTTAATTTTATATAATTTTTAAAATTTCGAAATAAATTTTTATTTTTTATTTTTTATTCATTTTACATAAGCTACGCGATAGATTTTCTCTAAAATTTGTATACAATTCATTCGTTACAGTCATTCAAAAAGTTTCTGAATAATAATTTTTTTAGTGTAGCTCTTCAATCACCAATTCTGATTTTTTATCTAATGCTTATACTAATTTTTTTCTTTCTTTTTCCCTTCCTCTCTTTCCTTTTATCTCACCTTGATACTCATTTTTACACTATTTTCATATTTCCCACTCTCTCATTGTTTCTATTTCCTAATCACTTTCTCACTCTATCTCTTTTTTTTCCTTCTTAATTTTTCTGGAATAAAAATTATGTTTTTACATTGGAATCACATTTGAAAAAATAAAAACAAATTACTCTAACTCAATGAGCTTTATGAGAAAGCTGTAACATGGCAATTTGACTATGTTACTTATATATATAGTAATACGCATAAAGACGACAGAAAGAAGCCTACGACTGTCGGCAAGGAGGAAAGCAGACCACGCGAGTCAAACCCGAAACACCATACACGAGTTCGTTGGTGCACACGCGCGAGTTTATAAGGCTTTTATAATGTGCACAGATAGAGCTAGCAGGCCGCTTGACTTGAGTAGCTAAGTTGGGGTCAGTTAAGGATCGTTTGTTACCTTATAATAAAAGAATTTTTAATAAGGAAAGCGGTCGCCATATTGCACACATATGTCGTATTGCAAGGAGTTGGCGCTACAGCTTAAATTTGCGATATCTCAGGTTCTACTTACTTAAATTTGAAAAACCGGACAGATTCTTAAACTAGATGAAATTTCCTATCATTCTATATCAAAAATATAGAAATATTTTGTTCGCCAACCTATATTATTTCGTTACAAACAAACAAAATTCTGAAAAATTTTTTCTGCTTCAAATCATTTTAGCTTATTTATTAACATTCGAAAGTAATATATAACGATTTATCATTAAAGCTGAGACTCTGATATTTTTCAAACACATGTTGAACTTCAAAAAATATTAACTAGTAGTTGAATTATAAGGTTTTTTACCAGGGCGTTCCGCGCTTGCGCTACGTCTCTATGTGTTTTTGCAATATATTTGCTATATCTCTGGTTCTAATCATCGAATCAACATGCAACAAAAACGATTTTTTTTGTTTTTTTTATTAAAAAAAACAAGTTTTCACAGAGAAAATCACTGAATCTATTGTAGTTCATAAACTATAGCCATTCAAACAATTAATTTATTTATGACAAATTACTCGACCACTTGTGCGAAAAGCAAGTTGCAAATTCGGATTCAGTAGCTCAAAATACATGTAAATTACCTACTTGCTTGGTGGGACCTCTAACTTCATACGAAACCTTCTGGGCGCCTAGACTATCTTGCCGACAGTTTCTCTACTATTGAAAACGGCGTCGCGTACGTTATACGCGGCTGGCGTCCATTTTAAGCGCGCTTGCTATAATTATGTATCTGTCACAATAAAGCACTTTTCTTTTATTATTATTTTAACTGGAAATCCGCGTACTATTTAATATATATACTTTAGTGCAACCTCCTAGTCCCCAAGGTTGTCACAAAGCATTGCGCCAAAGCACTTGGCAGCGTTTTTTAATTGAAGGGCTATTGGGGGAAAGGGGTTGAGTCAAAAAAGTCAGTTCTAAAATAATAAAAAAAACTTAACAACTTAATTCTGACGTAAACAAATTTGATGACTTTTATAAAATTTTAATAATCAAATAAATAAATCAAGGTTGACAATAATTTGACGGTTACGAGAAAAAAGATGTCATTTCATTTTTGGTTGTAGAGAAGTACCATTTCAATTTTGGTTGAAGAGAGGTGTCATTTCATTTAGAGTTGAAGAAAGGTGTTATTTTATTTTAGATTAAAAAGAAGTTTTCTTTCATTGCAAATAAAAAAAGTGCTATGTCAAAAAAAATTTTTTTGTACTTTATTATGGACTATAAAAATTGATTGATTACAAAGTTTTAATAAATTAAGTAAATAAATTGAATATATAAATTAAGAAACGACGCTTCTTTTTAGCTCAAAATGAAATGTCACTTTTCCCTAACTCTAAATGAAATGGCACCTCTCTACAACCAAAAATGAAATGACACCTTCTTCTCCATGACTGTCGAATTACAATAATTTAACGTATAATTGAATAGTTATAAATTATTAAAAAATTAATTATAATATTATAAGTAAAAAACATCAAATTTTTAAAGAATGAAAAAATATTCAGCGTTACAGGGGGTATGGGTAGGTCAATAGTCTACAGATGTTAATGCAGGGGTAGGGAGGAGTAAAAAAATCTGAAAAATTGGTAAGGTAGTTTATGCACATACTTCACTACGACAATATAAAATGGGTGTTCTTAAGAGATGCACTCAAGTCATTTGTTGTAATAGGATCAGCCAAAGTTTGATCAGCACGACACGAGAGATGAATGAGATTGCATAACACGTGCCTTAAAGAAAAATGTCCCACCTCCTCATAAGCGAAATATTGGCGACCCAAGTTTTAATTATGTACCTGCTAACCTAATATTTTATATAAAATTTTCAATAAATTGTTAATAATTATTAAAAGATTATTGAGAATATTGAATTTCGTACTTACAACTCAGCGGTCACAAAACTAAAGTATTCCTTGCTACTTTGGAGGTTAATATATGTATATATATATACTAGGGGGGGTACCCCCCTGCTCGCACTGCTCGCCAACCCCCAGTTGTGCTATAAATATAATTATATATTAAACATTTAAATCATTTTTAAATTTTTAAATCATTTTTTTTTTAGTTTCGTTGATAATTTAGTATATTATTTGATATATCGTAATGATTTTGAGTTTTATAAGATTTATAGGATTATTTTGTTATAATTCCTTTTTTATATCTTTTTTCTCATTTTAAACATTTTATGAGATATATCAAAAATTCATACTAAAATTTATAAATTTATTATGATATTGTAAATGAAATTATTACATGATCATTATATCATATTTTATTTAAAATTTAGTTATTTATATAACAAATAAATAAATAAAATAATTTTAAATTATTTTATACTTACTTATATTACATTTACCTGTATAAAAGTTATGAATATGTTTTTTTTATTTATTGTTGTTAGTAGTTAAATTATTTATTTATTAAAATTTCGATTTATAAATTTTAAATAATCATAACTTTTAAATATTTTAGTTAATTTTTAAATATTTTATTTTTTTTTTATTTTCAATAATATTGATAATGTTTAAAAATTTTTTTTAAATTTATTATTATATATTGAAATATTTATGATTTATTTTAATTTTTCATATTTTATTAATAATGTTAGCTAATCTTAATAAATATTTAGAATAAATTTCATGACTTTGATTAAAGTAATATTCTGCTATTGGTTCGCGTATTATTTTTTTAATATGTCTTTCTAAACTATGTTAGGTACAATTGTAACGGTAATTTACTACGCGTTACAAAAGAAATTAGATTTTTATTAATTCCAATTTACTTTTTATAAAGACTAAATAGTTTTATTAAAACACGGAGCTGCTAGAATTTATCTCAAGTATGGTAAACTAGCAACAACTCCGGCAAAGCTAGTTAGTATATTAGATTGATATGCGACGGAGTATTTTTCCGTCAGCTCGTTGCTGCGCGTCTCTCTCTCTCTCTCTCTTACCTGATCGAGAGACGCGATGCCGCTAGCACAGTTCTCTTTATTGATATGAAATTTAACCTTCTCAGTTAAATTTATTAGGAAATATATATACCTTTTAATAAAATAAATAAGGACCGCGGAGGCGTCGGGGTAAGCAACAGGATAGGCTTTTTTATAGCGTGCACTTATAGCAGACAAAATAGAATTTTATGATTAAAATATATTTATTAAAAACAATGAAGTAAAAATACAAAAATAATAAATGAACGCGAATGAATTAATATATTAAATAAAGCGATACAAAAGTGTTTAAATCAAACGGAGAAATATTCTCTAGAAAGAGACAGCAATAGGGAGGGACGCGACGCGAGCTAAGATACAACGTACGCTCGAACGCACGACAGTTGTTACAACGCCAGAAGTTTCTTCGAGGTAAGAAACTTCTGGTTAACAAAATCTTAATAATAACTTACGATATCGCGAAGAGGCCTCTTATCTCGTGTAGCAAAAGACGACCGACGTTGACCACCAGAGACGGTATATATCTCGCCTGAACGCTGTGGCTCGTGTATCCAGCCCAACAGTAGAAACAATTTCCCGGTCGCTGCGACTCCTCGTGGACAGCCAAGACAGGTTGAACGCAGCCTGGATACGATGCACGTGCGATTTTCGACTGGAGATCTCCTTTTCCCTTTTCTCACACAAAATTATGAACAGCACTACACCAGCGAATTAATCGAGAGAGATTCGAATAAAATCGAGAAATTAGATTAAGTTGCGCGCTTGTAGGCCGTTGAATCAAGTCTGAAGCGCCGCGGCTTCTCCTCCTTCTCGTGCGCGTCGATTGACGCCTTATAACACTAGTATATGACGGCGCTCGTGACAGCGCCCCGAGTTAAATTAATTACAGCAGCGCGCGAGATTCGAACACAGTAGAATACCGTGACACCCCTCCGCCAGACGCAGCATACCTTGATTCTGCTGCTCTCAGTTAACGCGCTGAAGGATTTGGAATGGGAAAGGTGTAGTCAATAATTACAAAAAGAAATATCAAAGTATATTACATATATTCTCGGTGCTCAGCACGACGAGGACACTGATACGATCTTTTTACACCTGGATGATTACAGATGTAGCACCTTGGCTGGTCTTTGACAAGGGCTTTTCGCCTTGCCTCCTCTTCTTCTTTCTCTAACCTCAGTTCAGCCATCATTTTGTCGGCTTTGGCCCGTTCGTGGGCCGCTTTCGCCTTGGCAGCGGCTTCATATGCCTTCTTTAGGGCTTGAGAGGCTTCTTCCTCTGCTTGGCGGACTTTAACTCTTTCTCTTTCTCTTAGCGCTTTTGATATCGTGGATACATTCGCCTTTCTAATAGGTATGCACTCCACCCATTTGGTGAATAGATCTTCGAAAATCAAAGCATACTCATATTCACGTTTACTTCTTGGAAACGGACCTGTTACATCTCCAGCGACAACTTTCCATGGGCCTGAAACTTCTCTTTTACCCATCAAACCTGCAGGTAATTTTTGTTCGACTTTGCACTGCTGACAGATCTCACAGCTCTTAACATACTGTGACACTGTTTTCTCTAGATAAGGCCAGTAATAATATTGCTTTACGCGAGCCACTGTTTTATCACGACCTAAGTGACCAGCTGTCGGCTCATCGTGGCATTCATGCAGTACTTCTGCTCGACTTTCGCTGGGAACAACGAGTTTCCATGCGTCATCGTCTCCCATCGTTTCTTCAGTAAACCTGTCCGGTACATAACGGTACAATTGACCTCCAACTATTTTCCATTTTGGATAGTCATTAGGGTTACTCATAACCTGTTGAAGCAGAGACTTATACCACGCATCCTTGGTTTGCGACGCCCAACTTAGTGCACTTAAGTGAGTGTCGCATTCTACTGAGTCTTCATGCATACGTGATAACGCATCAGGTACATAGTTTAATGCACCTTTTCTGTGCTCAACAGTGTAAGAGTACCCTTGCAACTCCAGCGCCCAACGCGCTAGCCTGCCCGTTGGATTATGTAAATTACATAACCAACGTAAGCTACTATGATCCGTTATGACCTTAAAGTCATAACCTTCAATGTAACAACGAAACTTTTTGACAGCCCATATAACAGCTAGACATTCTCTTTCTGTTACGCTGTAGTTTCGCTCTGCACTGGACATGGTACGACTAGCGAATTCCAATACTCGCTCTTCGTCGTTGACTACCTGTAGAAGTACTGCTCCTAGGCCTGAGTCACTAGCATCTGTCTGTATAACGAATTGCCAATCGAACTGCGGTCTATGCAATAACGGAGCAGATGCTATCAAAGCTTTTATTTGGTCAAAAGCGATTTCCTGATCGCTTGACCATGCATATCTGCAGTCTTTTCTAGTGAGCCTGGTTAATGGCTCTGCTAACGTGGCGAAATTTTTCAAGAATTTCCTGTACCACGAGGCCATGCCCATGAAACGCCTCAGCTGCTTTAGATTTTTAGGAGCTGGGTATTCAACGATGGGTCTTATCTTATCTGGGTCAGGCTTAAATCCATCTCTATTTACCAGAACACCGAGATATTTGACTTCTTCTCGGCAGAATATACTCTTTTCATGGCTGATCGTGAGGCCTGCTGCTTTTATTCGCAGTAATACCCTCTTTAACCATTTTATATGTTCAGCGAACGTCTCAGTTACTACGATGATATCATCTAAGTACGAAAATGCGTATGGCTCGAGTTCTGGGCCTATAACCTTATCGATTAATCGCTGAAAGGTGGCGCCAGCGTGGCTAAGGCCGTACGGCATCCGTTTAAACTGGTAAAGGCCCATGCCAGGTACCGTAAATGCCGTTTGAGCACGTGAGTCTTCTTTCATCCTAATTTGATGATAAGCACTGCTCAAATCCATTGTAGAGATGTATCTTGCTTTCTGCAATTTACGCAAGATATCATCCATTCTTGGCAATGGATACGCATCAGGTTTTGTAACTGCATTGACTTTTCTAAAGTCAATACAGAACCTGAATTTGCCATTTGGTTTCTTAACTCGAACTACAGGGCTTGACCAGCCGCTCATCGAAGGTTCAATTATATCTGCAGCTAGCATTTCCTTAACCTGCTCGTGCATCCATTCTTCGACTTTTTTAGAAACAGGATAATATTTCTGTTTAATAGGGCGTGCAGAACCTGTATCGATCTCATGTTCGATCCAATTTGTGCAGCCTATAGGAGTATCATCTTCTCCTAATATTTCTGTAACTAAACTTTTTACACGAGCCCGATCAGCTGCTGATACGTCAGCTAAACCAACTGATCCTAGCTTAGCAACATATAACTGCTTAAGCGCTGCGACTTCCAAATTCACTTTTACATTCGTTCCTTTGAAAGAGAGTTTATTTTCGCAAGGATCGAAAATAGCTTCAAACGCTCGTATAAAATTGCCACCTAGATAACATTCTTCATCTAAGCTAGGCATGATAGCAGAACGGATCATCTTCGTAACTCCGCCTACTGTAAAAGGTAAGTCGACATAACCTACTATCGAGCATTGCCTACCATCTGCTACTTTGGCGAATCTGTCCGTAGCTGGTATTAATGGCACATTACAGGCTGCAGCCAACTGTAAACCTGTAGAATTCATGACTGTACGTGACGCACCTGGGTCATATAATGCTCTTATACGGTAATCTCCGATCACTACCATGAGCCACCATCGTGCTTCGTCATCTATATCTGACTGCAGTTGCTCTTCCTGTTCACTTGTCTCAGCCTGACAAGTTCGAGACTCGCTCTGCTCTTCTACTGGAATTTCAGGTGACCTTTTGTCTATTACTTTTTCAGTAGAGAGTTCTGAGGTCTCGTTATCTTTGCTAGGAGCAGCAGGTACCTCATCTACTTGCTCCCTTGTCCTTTTCCCGTACATTGAGGACAGGACCATTGCGTGTATCCAGGCAACCCACAGCGATAACAACTGAGGTTAGGATTTCTACGTCTCGCACCTTTTTATTTTCCTCGTTAGGTTTATCTTTATTTGGGTTTTCAGTCTGATTTCCCTTCTGATTCTGATTTTCTTGTTCAGAACTACCTTGCCCTTGATTAGGTTTACGAGGAGGTCTCTTAAAATTCTGTGGATTTCTCTGCTGATTTTTACGTGATGTATTTGGCGAAGCTTGTCCAGACTGATTTATATTGGGAACCGCCGGTTGCCTGTCCATCCTTTCAGACATTTTATTTAACTGAGAAACTATCTGCATCAACGTTTTAGCTATGTTAAACTGTTCAGATGCCAACGTTTTTTCTTCTATAGCGGCAACCTGGTGTTTATTCTCTTTTCGCTTGGACGCAGGACGGTAAGCTACGTCAGGCAATAAAGAATGTTCCGGCAGAGGAGGAGGCCTATATGCTCTCTCTGCATCTATTGTTAATTCAGCTTCGACTGCTTTTTCTAGTAATGACTCTACGTCAACAATCTCATCCCTTCTTACCATGCGCTGAATCTCGGGTAAGAGGTTGCGATGTAACAGGTCGAGCTGTTGCCCTACATCTGGTAATGGGACTTGCTTTAATATAATGGCTTGTAGACAGGTTATATAATCACGCACAGGTTCATCTTTACCTTGCGTACGCCTGTTCACTTCAGACCGCAGTCTTTGTTGGAAACGTCTACTGTGTCCGTACCAACGCAGAGCAGCTTCTTTAAATTCTGCCCACGTGTTCCACGAATGTTTATTGTTTCTGTACCACGTGGCTGCTACGCCTGATAACAGTTCTGAAAGAGAGGATAGCAGGTCACTCTCACTCATTTTTGCTAATGTTCTGCATTCTTCTACCCTGGTCAGGAACAGGTCTATGCTCTGTCCTTTTTCGCCTGAAAATGTTACGTTCCATCGGCGAACTATGTGACCAATATCTAACGTTCTATTAGCGTTGTTAGGCCGATCATTTTGCAAATTTGTGCTCATTTGCGGCATTGGGCTTGACGTAATAGGATTCCCCCTCCCCCCGACTGTACTTACTCTTGGAAGTTCACTCGGAGGTAAGCCTGCCTGTACGTCAGCCAGAGTGCCATTTCCAGTATTATTATATACCCTGAATGTATCCTGAAAATTTACTCTCGTGTTTGTTGGCGGCCTCTGGTCGTTACCCCTTTCTAGCTGGTTGCTTTGCTGCTCATCTATCCGTGTACTAGATGATCTTGGATTTGGAGTTTCCTCTCTTCTTTGTGTTATGGCAGCTACTGACTCTGCCAATGTTTTTATTTGCCTATTCATATTATGAAGATATTGCATCAGTTCAGTTGGTAATACGAACGGCGTTCCATCCGTTGTTTGCATTACTGTTGTCGCCTGTTCGGTAACTTGATTTGGAGGGTTGGTTGATGTTTGGGCCTGTCCGCCAGAACGTGGTTTGTTCGTTCCCTCTCTTAATGTTTCTTGTAGGTTTACCTTTATCTGAGGATCTTTATCGAGCACACTGAGAACATGTTCTTCATCGTTTTGCACGTTAGAGTCAAAAATAGTTGACCCTGACTTCTCAAATATTGTTTTTTCTATAAATTCCTTTCTTACTCTTAGACGGTGTTGACGTATTGTCAATTCATCATCACTAGAATTCGTTTGCTGAAATTCTTCAGCCGAATAATTCCCAATCAGCCAATTTATTAATCGATTGGTTTTTTGATGATGAAAGCCGTCTGTTCTTAGTCCTAACTCCTGTAGAGTTATTCCTAAGTCCTCCTCAGATATATACCCTACCCATTTTTCGGCTGCATCAGCACTTGCTTTTAACGGTACGTTAGCCATCTTGAATTTATTCTTCTTCTTTCTTGACTATATCTGTGTTTAAATCTGATCGCACGCAAGTACGCTACTACGCTTGCAGTGTGTGTGTATATTCGCTATATAAATACTATTCCAGTTCGTATATGTGTGGTTAGAAACTAAGCCGCACACATACGATGTAAAAAAAAAAATAACATATATGTATCTATATAATTGAGAAGAAAAAATATATATTTTTATGTTCTGGTTTTTGGATTTATTTATTTAACGCAACAACTAATAATATTTTAGTGATTGACTGATATAAAACAAAATCTTTCAACACTGAAATTTTAATTTTTATTACAACCAGAATGTTAGAAATTCTCATTAAAATCTTCAAAATACGCGGCTAAATCCAAAAGCCTGTGCGTTTTTAAACTTTAGTTAAAAGCGCACACCTAACTGTGTGAGGACAGTTTTTTTTTACTATACACGTGTATTTAATGTGTAGTGTAAAAAGGTGAAAATTTATTAAAATGAAATCTTTGAGAAATTTCTAAATTTTCTCAACCACACACACTGCGCCGATCAATCGCCTCGCTATAAGCTGGCAATCTTTTGTGAGAGAGAATCTTAATATCACAAAAAAAACTTTACTATGTGTAAATAAGGTTATGTCATTTAGACCGCACCATGAAAAAAATCCTGATCCTTTAATGTATACTCAAAAAAAAATTTATTTTAATTTTTATTCTATTAAATTTAATATTAAATTACAAAAAAAAATTTTACTCTTATTGATATTAAATTATTTTTACATTAAAGGATTATTTATAATTTATTTAGTTTCAGCTTCCTCGCCAGCTGAAACCAATATTCTCTCTCACTTTATAAGTCAACGAAATATAACTAATGACCTGATCGATAAGAGGGGTATATATAATAACGCACGTCTCTATTTTAAATAAATTCTAAATGCCTGTTTGCTTTTTCTCTTAAAGCAAACGGCAGCATACAGAGTTATATTTCTTAATCTCTGTATCTATGCTATGCTATGTCAATAGCGCCTGCGCGTTACCTATGGAGAAAGAGACAAAAGAAAAATTTTGCTGGGACACGTGGGGACGCAACTTGTAACAGAAAATTACGAAGAAAAAAAAATTTCAGCAATATGCAATTTTATTCCGAATCTTTGCTACGTATTTTATGAAAATAAAATTTGATTTAATCTTATTAAATTTATCACTCAATGTAATGAAAAAAAAATTTTATGTTAAAATTATTTTCTAACAGAGAAAAACAAAAAGAAAAAATTTTAATTCACTTTTATTTCAACAAACAAAAATAATTTTATTGTTAAAAGAGAGAGAAAAAAAAAAAATTTTTCCACGTGCTACTTCAAATATTAAATTTTAACTACAGTCAAAACGCCATCTTTAATATAAGATCCTTTGAGAACAACGCGAAGTCCGTTTGCGTCGATGGTAACTACACTCTCGACGCCATTTGCAAATTTCGATTTATTAAACGACGCGTGTAAGCCTGATCCCGTTGACGCATCTATTCGTTGGGCGCCATTTTGTAACGGTAATTTTCTACGCGTTACAAAAGAAATTAGATTTTTATTAATTCCAATTTACTTTTTATAAAGACTAAATAGTTTTATTAAAACACGGAGCTGCTAGAATTTATCTCAAGTATGGTAAACTAGCAACAACTCCGGCAAAGCTAGTTAGTATATTAGATTGATATGCGACGGAGTATTTTTCCGTCAGCTCGTTGCTGCGCGTCTCTCTCTCTCTCTCTCTTACCTGATCGAGAGACGCGATGCCGCTAGCACAGTTCTCTTTATTGATATGAAATTTAACCTTCTCAGTTAAATTTATTAGGAAATATATATACCTTTTAATAAAATAAATAAGGACCGCGGAGGCGTCGGGGTAAGCAACAGGATAGGCTTTTTTATAGCGTGCACTTATAGCAGACAAAATAGAATTTTATGATTAAAATATATTTATTAAAAACAATGAAGTAAAAATACAAAAATAATAAATGAACGCGAATGAATTAATATATTAAATAAAGCGATACAAAAGTGTTTAAATCAAACGGAGAAATATTCTCTAGAAAGAGACAGCAATAGGGAGGGACGCGACGCGAGCTAAGATACAACGTACGCTCGAACGCACGACAGTTGTTACAACGCCAGAAGTTTCTTCGAGGTAAGAAACTTCTGGTTAACAAAATCTTAATAATAACTTACGATATCGCGAAGAGGCCTCTTATCTCGTGTAGCAAAAGACGACCGACGTTGACCACCAGAGACGGTATATATCTCGCCTGAACGCTGTGGCTCGTGTATCCAGCCCAACAGTAGAAACAATTTCCCGGTCGCTGCGACTCCTCGTGGACAGCCAAGACAGGTTGAACGCAGCCTGGATACGATGCACGTGCGATTTTCGACTGGAGATCTCCTTTTCCCTTTTCTCACACAAAATTATGAACAGCACTACACCAGCGAATTAATCGAGAGAGATTCGAATAAAATCGAGAAATTAGATTAAGTTGCGCGCTTGTAGGCCGTTGAATCAAGTCTGAAGCGCCGCGGCTTCTCCTCCTTCTCGTGCGCGTCGATTGACGCCTTATAACACTAGTATATGAAGTCGCTCGTGACAGCGCCCCGAGTTAAATTAATTACAGCAGCGCGCGAGATTCGAACACAGTAGAATACCGTGACACAATATCTCTGTTTTTCGATTCATTTTGAATATATATTTTATTTACATTTTTACAACGTGAAAGAGTTATTTGTGCTTCTATGTTATATTTGAATAATTTAGTTATTTTTAATCGCGTTTCATTACATAATCCATTTTTTATACTTAAATTTCGAATTAACATAATTATGGTATTTACTTTTAATTTCAGTTCGTGTGGAGGTAATCCTTCTCTTATGTTATTTAACATTTCTATTGAATAATTCAAATGAATATTATCATCCGTTTGATCTACACCTTTGTAAAACAAATATAAATAGTTATTAATCTTGAAAGTTATATAAATTTAAACATAAATATTAATATCAATTAATTTTTAAAGTTGTATAAATCAATACTATTAAAGGTTTATAATGTAAGGTGGTGTGGAAATCTGAATCCTCAACACTATACGCTTATTTTTATTTTAATACAATAAAATATTTATAATATGAACAAATTATTAAAAATCATTATGTTTTCAACAAATGAATTAATTATAGTGTTGAGGAATTGTAATAGAATTAATTTAAATTTATATTTATTAATTTCAGATAAACTATGTAAAAAATGGTAATAAGATATCTGATGAGGCACATGTTTTTCATTTTAAATATAATAAATTGTAATTTTATGCAACTACTTTCGAGTTTTCAACAAAAAAAAATTAAAATTTTTATATTTTTATGTAATATTATACTTAAAATATAATAAAAAAATATAAAACTATATTATGCAATATTTGATGGTTCTAAAAGGTTGTTGAGGGATTGTGGGGGGGCGTGGGGGGATGTGGGGGGCACCGACTGAATTTTGGTTCATATAACTATATAATATAGGGAGATATATATATATATATATATATATATATATATATATATATATATATATATATATATATAATAAGGTGTCCCTTATTTCCCAAAGTATGAAAATCTGTCATGACGCCCTCTAGATTTCTAGTATTTTGTTCAAAACTTTAGTAAAGCTTTGATAATAGGAAAAAAATAGAGATTGATAGTGCCGTTACTCATAAAAAGGTTTTCTGAAGAGTGATTTTTTCCGCATATTTTATTTTTGTATAATCCCAAGGGACTTCGATGGATATTGAACTTCTGGAATTCATTTTTGAATACTTAATTCTGAAGCAAAAAATAGTGCTATTAACTTTCTTGAAACCCTTTTAGTTGAGATATAAGTACGAAGTGTTAAAAGAGTGTTAAATTTAAAAGAAAAAACATAAAATTTGTTCGATCTAAGCGGTTTTTAGAGTCATAAGTAATCTAACAGCCTTGTTAACACAACAGATAATGATAGCTAGCTTCAAGACCTTTGATTTGATAAGTGACAGAAACTCATGATCCTTAGACTCTCTAGAGCCTAAGGATCATGAGTTACAGCCATTTTAAGTTTGAAAAAGTTCATAGGTATCAAAATCCAGCGTCATGTATTTTTTTCATAAATAGAAATGTCCATATCTTTTATCTCCTTCAATCTTTTGAGCTTTGGAACAGCTTAAATGGAAGCTGTAGACGTTAATTATTGTCATATTTGATATAAAATGACAAATCAGCGATTGTCATAATGATGGTCATATAATTACTACATACTGTACGTATAGCATATGATCAAACTAAATGACACGCAATTTTACTAATGTTGTGACAAAAGCTCTTGAAATATTTCGTTTCTATACTTCCGAATTCAATTGCAATTTTCATTGCAACTATAACTGTAAAATGTTCAAAGTAAATCATTAATATTTTAGATCAGTATTTTTAAAAATCTAATTTAAAACATACGAAAGTGCAAAGTAAATTTATAATTGATTGCAAAATTATTATAAATAAGTGTTGTTGAAATGAATATCAGATATATAGAAGCCATATTAAAAAATTAAAGTTTAGTAAGTGTTAAATGTGAAGTTAAAATGTGCAAATTCTAAGTTTGAATATAAGCCGATGTTTTGACAAAAGCTCTAAAAATATTTGGTTTTGATACTTTTAAACTAAAATTATAATTTTAATTGCAACTACAACTTTAAAAAGTTTTAAGTAAATCAGTACCTTTAAAATTCCAATTAAGTGCAAAGTAAATTTTGAAAGAAAAAAAATTAAGTAAACAAGTGTTGGTGAAATGTAGATTGGATATACAGATGAAAAAAATTAAAGATACAAGTTGTTAAGTCCTGGCTTTACACCAGAATCAATGACAGAATTAATAATTAATTATGTTGTTGTTGTTATGAGTAAAATATGTTTTATTACAATATTAAATATAAGAATAAAGTTAGTAATTGATTCTAAAATAAATGTTAGTCTAGTGGTAGAAAAACTCTACCAATTTTAATTGATTTGAATCGTTGTCACGATTAAATATACTTGAATTATCAAAGAAATATAAAGAAATATAATTGTAAAAATCTTACCTTGATTCAGCTAAGTAGATACAGGCAGACAGTAAATAAGTACACTTGATTTAATATTTTAATTATAGAGATTTTATTTGTTACTTTTATAATAAACTGAATATAGTGCGATTTAATATATTGCGCGAATAGTTGTATAATTTTAAAGTGCAAGAAATATAGTTGTAATAATTGTATAATTTTAAAGTGCAAGAAATATAATTGTAATAACTGTATCTTTTGAAGTGCTTAATTAAAAGTGCTTGTAGAAGTTTTCTGAAAAAGTGCCTGTTTTGAAGTGCGTGTTACTCTTGATTTGATCTGTCTTTTTATATTGATGATCTCTGCTTCTGTTTAAGAATAATTGTTTTATAATTTGAATTTTGAATTGATGTCAATCGATGGAGCAATGCTTATTATGCATTTTGACTCTTATTGAATGATATGGTTAACGTGGTCAATCTGACTTATGTCGTCTTCATAATTGTTCTTATATTGTTGATTCTGTAAATTGCATTGCACTTTCTTCTGTTTCTTGACAAATGACTTAATTTTATAATATGCTTGCTAAAGTAAATTAGCTGATTGATCAATAACTGCATATTTTTGAAATGATAAATTTTTAAATAAAATATACGTTGTAACGTAACACCTTGGGGCTCAAGATGTTGCTTATCGGTACGAAAAGCGACAAAAGAAGAATTCTAATGTAATAATAATTTTTTCAGCTATCGATCAATTTACATGAATATCTTAAAATCCATTTTGATATAAAAATATTTTATTTGAATGTCTTTATACAATTATTCGACATATTTTTCTATTATATACAAGGAAAATGGAAAATTCTTAAATAATATTGTTATTTCAAACTTGTAATATTTTGAATAAGATATAGTTTTTTTTTTAATAGGAGATCGTCTTAAATTATTCGTGATTTTGCTTATAAATACTTTTTAATTAATATAATTTAACAATTTAAAAATTTCTTTATAAATGAAGTTTTGTATTATAGCTAATGAGATATTTTATAGCAAAAATAACAAATAAATTGCTTTGTAAAAATAACTATTAAAATAATATTAGATCTGTCATAATAATTATAATTCTTCAAGTTGGCAAATGAGAAATTTTTTTTTCCTTTTTTTTTCAATTTTATAAATAACAATATGATATAATTTATAGATTCTCATAGTTGTTTAAATATAAAGTGAATATATAAGTAAATATTCGTTTGCTTTTCTCCCGGCTTAAAATAATTGCGCAGGTGACAACTAAGCAATAAAAAGAAAAATTTTCTTAATTTTAATTTTAATATTTTCACTTAATACATTAGATGTGGCTTATTGAATTATTTATTAAACCATAATTAAAATCCTTCACGAAGTATAGGTTACAATGGAAATCCTTACAGAGGCAAAACCAGTCTACCTAATCGTAGGTTTGGTACAAAATTAAAATAGCTACACTGCCGCCGAGATGCTTTTGCCCCCCTTCGTCTAAAATCAACTTATCTAAAAAGTTTTATAACTCTGGAAAAAATGGTCGTAGCCTAAAAAATTCCAACGGGATTTAAAAGATTGTTGAAAATTCTTTCAAAAACTATTGGTTTGATTTAAAAAAAAACAATTTTTTTCGTATCTCTTATCTTTGTTTAAAAAGAAATTTTTTTTAACTTTGTTTTGACTTTGTAAAATAGTGCTCAATTTTAGTAGAAATCGTTACATTAATACAAAACCAAATAGATTTTAAAGCTTATATTTTAACGATGTAAATGCAATGTCGAACGTCTAGATTCGATCTTTTGAACCAGAGTTATAAGATTTTATATTTGAAAATAAGGTTTTTTTCGATGTATGAATATCTCTGAATTTAAGAGGAATAGAAAAATTTGTCAGAGAGAAAAAATGTTCCTTTTTGGTCAAATAATAATAATATATAATAAAAAATTGATTTCGAAAAAATTTTTTTTTTTTTGTTAGAATGTAATGAAATTTTGATATCTTTAAAATGTTAAACAAAATGGGTAAAAAAGGAAAAAAAAAATTTTTTTCCGAAATCAATTTTTTATTATATATTATTATTATTTGACCAAAAAGGAACATTTTTTCTTTCTGACAAATTTTTCTATTCCTCTTAAATTCAGAGATATTCATACATCGAAAAAAACCTTATTTTTAAATATAAAATCTTATAACTCTGGTTTAAAAGGTCGAATCTAGACGTTCGACATTGCATTTTCATCTTCGAAATATAGGCTTTAAAATCTATTTGGTTTTGTATTAATGTAACGATTTCTACTATAATTGAACACTATTTTACAAAGTCAAAACAAAGTTAAAAAAAAATTCTTTTTAAACAAGGATAAGATATACAAAAAAAATGTTTTTTTTTTATATCAAACCAATAGTTTTTAAAAGAATTCTCAACAATCTTTCGAATCCCGTTGAAATTTTTAGGCTACGACCATTTTTTCCAGAGTTGTAAAACTTTTTAGATAAGTCAATTTTAGACGAAGGGGGCAAAAGTATCTCGGCGGCAGTGTAAATACATAAAAAAAAAGGTAAAAGTAATCTAAAATATATAGATTATAGTTATTAATATGTGATTATCAGTCACACGCAGGACGCCGTACAGTGTAGACGTGGGCAGTGGCGCTCTATCGCCTCGTTTAGTTTACTTACCTGTTTTGCACGCTGTATTTTGTGCTCGTGGTTTTTTGTGCGGGTGTGCCTTCGAGCTGCGTTTAGGGGTTAGAAGTACACTTTTTGCGTATGTTTGGTGGTACGGATGGTGCGGATGCTCCGGTTGCCGGTGTCGGCAATGGGGCGTCGCAAAATCTAGAAGGTTCTCAAGCAGCCTTCGACGCTGTGCATAGTCGTGGAACGGGCTCGGTTGTCGGTGGCGACAATGGGTCTGCTCTCACTCAATTAGTTACAAACGAAAAGAATTCTAATTCTGGGGTTCAAGCCGTTGAAACGTCAAGTAACAGAGATAAGCTCTCCTATGCAAATGCTATCAGTAGGAGCTCACTGCCTACATTTGAACAAACTGTCGTGTTAAATGCTATAGAGGGTTACACCAACGACCAATATATGGATCATTTTGAAAAAATCATGAACATCAAGAATTTGATTTACTTTTCAAAAATTTCCGAGAATAAAGTCTGTTTCACTCTAAATTCAGAGGAAGCGGCTAATGAAATTATAGGCAAAACAATAACAGCGAACAATCGCGCTTACACGTTCGCTCCATACGTGCCAGGAAGACCTGTACAAAATTATCGAAGAGTTGTTATTTCTAATATCTTGCCACAAATACCCAACGATATAGTTATTGATTATTTAAAGTCAATCAACATAATTACAAAAAGAGGTATAACCAACATCAGATCCTCCACAGCCAATGAATCTCGAAGTCATATATTTTCCCATAGGAGGCAGTTTTATGTTAAGGAAGAGGTCTTTGAAAGAGTCCCGAATAAACTTAAAATTAACTATCAAAATATTAGTTATTGGATTTTCTTTGGGGCGGAAAATATAAAATGCCACTATTGCAAAAATCAGGGACAGATTGCTAAATTTTGTCCGGTACTCAAGGAGAATGAAGCCTCTAATACTGATGGCGCCATCACTCACATGATAAGCCAACAGTCTGATAAAGAAATCGTTACCCACAATAGCGTTGGTTCTTCACCACCTGCGAAAGATGGCGACTCTCTTGAATCTCAAAAACTTGATCAATCAAATAAGAAAGATGCCCGCACGCATTTTACTATAGATAACACTCAAGCAGACGGTCTTAACATGGAAAATCCTCTAAATGATAAAAATAACTCCTCGTCAACTATCACTGAGAACTCTTCTCATGAAATAATGGACGCACAGTTCTATGGTCTTAAAAGGTCTGCTCCTTCTACCACTAGTGGAAGCATCAACTCAGAATTTTCAGTAAACAATGAAAAAAGCAACCAGTTCAAAAACCCTTCACAGACAAATAAAACCTTAAAATTAGCCAAGAAAAAAACAAAAATTGTAGAAATAAATAGTGATGAAAATAGTGACCTAAGTCAATCCGAAGATATTGACGAGGATATAACTCCTCAGTTAGCTCCAGTCATAGATATGTACAAAAATGCTGATTTTAACAATGTTCTTCAATACGACCAACTAGTTAAATTTCTTAAGAAAGTCAAATATCAACGTGAGGTTCTTAACACTAGTAAGGAATTCACGCAGGACACTCCTGCCCTAGTAGAGTGGCTGTATGTAGTAGAAGCCAAAATACTGGATATCAAACTTAAAAACCGTATTAAAAAACTTCTCAAAAGGCTTAACTCAGGATTACAAAATGAAGAAGAACATACAGTCACACGTTCACAAAAAGGAAAATAATAATAATATATACATATCAAATATATCTATAAAATATTAACATGCAGAATAAAAATTTTAATATCTTGTTCTGGAATCTCAGGAGTTTAAATGCAAGAAGACTCGAATTAGAAAAAATGAAAATTGAATTTGACATCATCGTTGGAGTCGAGACTTGGCTGAAGCCAGATAAACCCGTAAATTTTACGGGATTCAATATACACAGATTCGATCGCTTAGATGTCACTGATGGTGGCATCATATTTATTGTTAAAAAAGACATCGACTTCCAAGTTCTAAATACTACCTCATCAGAACCAGAAATTGAACTCGGAGGCATTAGGATTAAAGCCAAAGATCACTCTTTTAATTTACTCGCATGCTACAAGCCACCTCATATACATCCCTCTCCAAGAGTTTGGAACGAGATTATGAGCAACAGTGTAATATGTAGCGAGCCAACTATTTTTTTGGGAGATTTCAACTTGCACCATGTTGGCTGGAATTGCAGTTATAATGACAAGGATGGAATAAATTTATTGAATTCCCTTGATGGGAATGGTCTAATTATTCATAATGTCAAGACGTCCACACACATTGATCCTGCTCGGTGTAAAAAATCCAATATTGATTTAGTCATTTCAACCGCCTCTATGGCTGATCGCAACAATCACAAGGTTTTTGACGATCCACACGGATCTGACCATTTCCCCATCTCCATCCAAGTTAGTATAGATCAAGTCATCTACGCCAGAAAGTCATTCAAATTATATTCTAAAAAAACAGATTGGCAAAAATGCAATGATACGCTTGACCAACAATACTCTGAATTTCATAATAGTGACTACATCAATTCGTCACCCATTAACAAACATAATTTCTGGATTGAAAAGATCAAGCATGCTATCACAAGTAACATATTTGCGAAGAGAAAAGTCGTCTTCACCAGATTTCGTAACCCGGTCCCCTGGTGGGATGCAGAGTGCGATAAACTTAAAAGACTACGCAAAGCCGCATTTAAGAAGTGGGAATTTTCTGGTCTTGCCTCTGATCACCAAAGCTACCTAAAAGCTTATCATACTCTAAGGAAAACCTTCAAGAAGAAAAAAAACAAAACTATAAACAATTCGCAGAAACCATTGATTTTCGGAAAAACGTCTCATATGTTTGGAACAAAACCAAAATTTTCAAAAATAAGTGGGTCAAAACACCCATAACTAGCCACGATAGGTCACTAGTTAAATCCCAAGCAGAGGTGGTAATGGACAAAATAGCCCCACAACTACAAGCCAATCATATTGAGCCTTCGATTCAATCGTTTAGTAACAAAGACTCCTTCTTTGACGATCCTTTCGATTTTGCTTAATTCAATGCCGTCCTTGAATCTAGAAACAAACACTCCAGCTGCGGTCTGGACGGCATTGACTATTACACACTCACTAAGATTCCACTGAAGTATAAATTGGAATTGCTTGACATTTACAACCAGATGCAACAGGAAAATATTTACCCATCAAACTGGCAAGAATCCTTTGTACACTTCATCAGCAAACCAGACGGGTCAGGCCTTCGACCTATAGCTATGACATCGTGTCTCTGTAAGATATATGAGCTCATGGTAAAAAACAGATTACAATAGTTCTGCGAGCACAACAACATTCTTCCAGCATCAAACTCAGGCTTTCGAAAAAGTAGATCCTGCTACGACAACTTAAAAAACTTTCTTCTACATATCGACAACAACTTCAGTAAAAACTGGGATACACTTGCAGTATTTTTAGACGTTCAGGGAGCGTTCGACAACGTCAACCCCCAGATTCTTCTTCGCAAACTAGAAGAGATTGGATGTTCTCGTACAGTACTTTACTTCGTACAACATCTTATAACCAAGCGCTCAATCTACACTGAATATAATCTAGATTATCCGCATTATGCTTATAAAGGTGTACCTCAGGGTGGGGTACTCTGTCCCCTTCTTTATCTCATTTACGTTAAGGATATCCATAAAAACCTATTTAGATTCATACATATTTCCCAATTTGCTGACGACATTCTCCTCTACACAAGTTCATCATCATTGGAAAAAAGTGCTACACAACTTGAAAAGGCCACAGAAAACATACGCAATAAATTATTTGAATTGGATCTCACTTTAAGCGTTAAAAATTTAAACTAGTCTATTTCAACAACAAAAATATACCACCTGGGGACACACACATCACCATCAATAATGAAAACATTAAATCCACTGAATCCGCCAGATTTCTAGGAGTTATCTTCGACTTTCAACTCAAGTTTGAGCAACAGGTCAAGACCATCGCCATTACGTGTCAAAGAGCTCATCGAATTCTTAAATACCTATGCAGAACGTGGTGGGGTGCTCATCCCCAAACCTTATTAGTTCTTTACAAGAACTTCGTCCGAGCCACTATGGACTATGGATTATTTATTTATTATCCAAAATCAAAGGCTATGGCACAAACCATTGAAAAAATTCAGTATTCTTCTCTCAGGACCGTAATGGAATATCGTACATCTACACCCAAAATGTTATCTTAGCTGAAACCAAACTCACCTCTATGAGGGATCGGGCCTTATATTCAGGCTGCAACTATGTCACCAAAGCTCTCTCCAATAGATCTAATCCTGCATCCAAAAATATAAATCTATATTACATAAAAAATAGAAAAAGTAAACGCAAAAAAAACAGAATTATCTCTCAATGCATTTCCAAAGTTCTCACAGAAACCAACAAGACATTATATATAAGCCACCTCAATAAAATATATGCACATCCCTTCAAAGCTATGTACCATCAACCAAATACAGATTTTAGTCTTGGTAAATTAATTAAAAAAGTCAAAGATCCGGATCTGACGCTCGACCTATACTACTCCGATGACTCAATTTGTAAAATTTTCACCGACTGCAGTAAAATTGCAGGCTCCAAATCTGTGGGTTTCGCCTACATTACCGACGATGCTGGAAATAGTAATATAACAAGCTCTAACCAGCACACTTCAATTTTTTCTGCCGGAGTCATCGTCATCCACACTGCGTTAGAATTTGCATCTCAATCCAAATATGATGAACATGTAATATTTTCCGACTCACTAAGCGTACTCCAAGCATTACAAAGCCATAAATCCACCACATTTAATCACCCTCTAATAGTTAAAGCAAGAAACAAAATATATCAAATAATGTCCAATAGTTCTCAAGATCAACCGTTACAATTTGTTTGGATTCCAGCACATATAGTCATCCAAGGCAATGAAAAGGCCGATAAATTAGCTAAAATGGCCACGAGCAGACCATCTGAAAACAACGAAGTGCCCTATACTGACTTTAGACAAACATGGAAAAAATTTGCCTATGACAACATATGCAAATCTAACATCGAAGATGGAATTTTAAAAGGAATTAAATACTTCAATAACTTTAACAATAATTCCAAACATCCTTGGTTCAAAGACAAAAATCTTCCCAGGCATGCAATAGTAACCATAAATCGTCTTAGAGCTGATCATTACAGCTCTGCTTCATCGATGGCCAGGAAAAATATCGTTTCCTCCCCAGCATGCACCTGCGGCCACGATTATCAAGATATAGAACACCTACTATGGGAATGCCCGCTCTACAGGGATCAACGCTACGACATGTTTAAAAGTTTCAAAGACGATAAAATTATTGTTAATTGTGATATGACTCATATTTTAAAGAACTTAAATTTAAATATTATTAAAATAGTTATAAATTTTCTGAAAAAGTGTAACTTAAATCTTGAGTCATATATTTGTAATCTTTAGTTATATATTTGTAATCTTTAAGTAAAAAATTTCTTGTAATATAAAATATATAACTGTATGTACGAATTGTATATGGCCGTATAGACCTTAACTAAAGGTCTGGGTACGCCTTTATAATAAAAAAAAAAAAATATGTGATTATAGATAACATTAAATATTATCCAGTTATGATAATGATCTACTTATTATTCGTATAGAATTGTTTTTTTTTCTTAATTTTTCATGTATGTACAAATTATTGTAATTTATTTTGACATTTTTTTTTTAGCTACAAGTTTTAAGAATATAATAAGAGATCTAACATGAGTAAAAAGTAACTTTATTAGTAAGTAAGTTATAATTTCAATTTTCCAAAACATTCTGCTTTTGTCTGTAATTTGTGTGGTACTTTAACATGAATCTGAATAAAACGTTAACTTATTAATTGTAATTTTTGTCTCTATTTTGACAAATATGTTCTCTAAACAATCTTAGAGTTTAGAATAAAAATTGAACTACGTTCTCTCATTCTATATAAAACTTATAATAGAGTTTATTATTTCTCTTTTTTTTTTGCTTCACAGAAAATTTTGTTAAATCTTGGTAAGGACCTTTTTATGATAATTTTGTTTTTATTCTTTCAATATATTTTCTAAATAAATTTAGAAGTTCAAATATTCATTTGAATATTGATTAATGTTGTATTTGGATGAAATTATGTAACTTCCCCCTTTTTTTTTGTTTTGAAGTTTTTTTTTGTGTGTGAAAAATGAAATCAGTCTTACGAATACATGTCAGACAGTGTATGTTTGCATACTTTAAATTCAGAGACAAAAGTAGTTGATTTATAAATAAATATATAAGACAAAATATGCATTTATAAGTTCAATGATAGTTATAATTAAATGTTAGATTTCGTTTACAAGATGTTTATTTTGAACGAAAAAAGGTAAAAGTGTAAGTAAAAAGATGCATTGATATAAATAAAGTTTTAAAACACCAAATCTTATTATACAATAAACGTTTTATAATTAGATAATGTATATAATCATTTTATATATTTTATTAAATTAATAACTAACCTATTGATTTAAATTGATTGATTTAAATTTCTCAATATAGATTCCATTCATTGTTGATCAAATGAATTGATTCAATTTCTTATTATTAAAAATGATTGATTTAAGTTCATAGGCACCTTAAATAAAAAATCTGTGAATTCCCAAGCCACATTTTGAAAACTCACAGATTTCTCGTATTTTATAAAAATTATTTATCAATAAAAAATTAATAATATGTATAAATAGATACAAGATGAATGAATCAGCACGTAACTAGAAATGGCTATAGACGTTTTAAAATCTTTAATATTTTTAAATATTCTCGAAAAAGAAAAAGATATTGGATTTTTTTCTAAAATATTTATAATTTTTGTTCAAGATATAATAATAAGGATCAAATATGGTTTTCATTTGTTTGATGTTATTTAGTATTTTTAATGGTAAAATATAAGTGTATTTAAATATATTATTATCAATTATTTTACTCCCTATACCTTGTTGGTTAAGTGTAAGTGTGATATAGCTGATAGGTATTTTAAAATACATTTGATTATCTAATTGATCTTGTTTAATTTCAATGATAAATATTTTTATCAAATATTATTTTATATTGATTTTTATTTTAATTATTAAATTTTTTGTATTTTCAAAAATTTATTATTTTTGTATGGAAAATCATTTTTGTAATTAATTGTTTCTTCTGTAATTATTTCAGATGCATTAATTTTGGTAGTGAGTTTGGCTTCGCTTTCACATACTTGTATTAATTCATTAAGATCTGGTATCCTTATATCATTTAGATTATTTAGTTCTGATGTATGAATTTCAATTGCATAACTTGAAATTGAATACACTGCTGCCGAGCTACTTTTGCCTCTTTTAGTCTAGAATCGACTTTTCTAAAAAGTTTTATAACTCTGGAAAAAATGGTCGTAGCCTAAAAATTCCAACGGGATTCGAAAGATTATTGGAAATTCTCTCAAAAACCATTGGTTTGATATGAAAAAAACATTTTTTTGTATCTCTTATCCTTGTTCAAAAAGAAATTTTTTTAAACATTGTTTTGTCTTTGTAAAATAGTGTTCAATTTTAGTACAAATCGTTAAAATAATACAAAACTAAATAGATTTATATTTAGACGGTAAAAATGCAATGTGGAACGTCTCGATTCGACCTTTTAAATCGGAGTTATAAGATTTTATATTAAAAATAAGGCTTTTTTCGATGTATAAATATCTCTGAATTTAAGACGAATAGAAAAATTTGTCTGGGAAAAAAATGTTTTTTTTTGGTCAAATAATAATAATATATAATAAAAATTTATTTCAGAAAAAAAAATTTTTTTTGTTGGAATGTAATGAGATTTTGATATCTTTAAAATATTGAACAACATGAGTAAAAAAGGCAAAAAAAAATTTTTTTTTTGAAATGAATTTTTTATTATATATTATTATTATTTGACCAAAAAGAAACATTTTTTTCTCTGACAAATTTTTCTATTCGTCTGCAATTCAGAGATATTCATACATCGAAACGTAGTAAAAAAGCCTTATTTTTAATATAAAATCTTATAACTCCAGTTTAAAAGGTCGAATCAAGACGTTCGACATTGCATTTTTATCGTCGAAATATAAGCTTTAAAATCTATTCAGTTTTGCATTAATATAAAGATTTGTACTAAAATTGAACAATATTTTATATAGTTAAAACAAAGTTAAAAAAAATTTTTTTTTAAACAAGAATAAGACATACGAAAAAAATGTTTTTTTCATATCAAACTAATGGCTTTCGAAAGAATTCCAATAATCTTTCGAATCCCGTTGGAATTTTCAGGCTACAACCATTTTTTCTAGAGTTATAAAACTTTTCAGATAAGTCGATTTTGGACAAAGGTGGGCAAAAGTAGCTCGGTGGCAGTGTACATTACTTTCGTTACAGATTATTAGTTCTTTTTTGAAAAAAAAATGTTTTTTTAAGTTAATACTTTCAGTTAATAGACCCTATCTGTGCGTGCACACACAACAAGTTATAAGAATAAGAGAGAGAGGGAACACTATACTAAGCAATGTATATTCAAGCCTGATTTGAGAAAGAGAGAGAGAGAGAGAGTGTATAGCAAGCGAATACGCATTATACAAGCTGAGTATATAGGAGGGGAAAGAGAAGGCACATCGGCACATCAGCGTACGAATCGTTGTGTATGTGCTGTTTGGGTATTGGGTTACCACATGAGCGTTCAGTATGTATAAAGCGCGCACCCACACGCAGATATATCTTAAACGGCGACTTAATGATCTTTATTCTAATGCGTTAATTATTAAAAACTTCCTGTATGTTTGTATTATGTATGTATTATGTATGTATTATGTATGTATGAGCGCTATATGTATGTATGTATATATATATATATATATCGCTCCTTCAAACAGTATTGTCTCTGATAGTCGCACAACAAATGTCATATAAAGAAATCAAATTAGATACAAAATACTAAGCTATTATTATTATTTTTTTTAAATTAATTATTAGAAAAAATTTCAAACGGAAACCGAAAGAATTTTCAAAAATCTAATATTCATTACAGATGTTTATTTTGTTACGAGACTTTTCAATAAAATTACAAGTGATCGTACATATTGTTCAGTTTGTAAACAATTAAATTCTAATCAAAATTATTCAAACAATTCAAATATTTTTTTTTCAAATTTCTTCAAAAAACTAAAATTTATTTTAAGGAAAATGATGATAGTATAAATAATAATATGTCAAACGCAATTGTTAATAAACTTTCACTTTTGATGTTTTAATTGTTTATAACTTTATTCAAAAGCATCAAAACAAAAAAAATCAGAGTTGAATTTTTTTCTTCATTTCCGTTTAATTATTGAAAAATATACAATTAAAAAAATATTTTTTAATTTGAAATTTTTACAAATTTTAAAAGAGGATAAAAATAGAATAAAATTTTATTACTTTTTTTGATTTTTTTTTGTGTGGCAAGTAGAACCAGAGATAATATCATTTAAATAAGCGCTTTTTATCTAAATTTTTTCTTGTAAATTTTTGACGGTCTGAGATTAGTTGTCAGTAGGGGAATGTAGGCAAATCCCGAATTAGTTTACAAATAAAAGCCATGTCATCACGCTTCTTAGACCTAAAGTGTAGAATAGTCTTACGAATATTTTCCGTTATTGATTAATTGAAATTGCTGGTAGATATATTCAAAAAACCTAATTCTAATATTTTAACATGCTTACAGTAAAAATATCAATTTTCAAATGATTTATATTTAGTGCTCGATTCAAAGTTTTAAGAAAAACATCGACTTAACTGTAGTTTAAAACTGCAATTATAATTAACATACGCACTGTACATCTTTTAATATTTTTAAAAAACTATGAAAAAAAATAATCATTATATTTTTGGCTATTAGTGAGTTAAGTTTTAAATTTGCATGAAAAAGATTATTATAATATGCAATTCCCATATTGAATATAATAATTATCATAAATCATTAAAAAATTTCAATAAATTAATTGTTTTTATATTTATTATCATTATATGCTTATTATTTAAACAATTTCTGTATGCTTCTAAGTAGCTTAGTAAGTTGCAAATGTATTTAGTGGGCCTTCTCTTTACCCAGAACTACCATTATTCTACTTCATGAGTTGATAATTTGTTGTGCGTATACATATTTATTTAATATAAAATATATTTTTAAACAAAGCGTGACGGAAAATTGTTTATTCTATGAGAAGCAAGACTGTCACTAAGCAAAAAGAAGTATTAATTTCTGTCGGCCAGTCCCCATGACTGCCACACCTGGTTTTTCATTACTTTATAATTATTCAGTTCTGTTATCAAATTTTTGGTAATATTTTCATATTTTACGCAATCAATTATTAATGGAATAATGTTATCAAAAATTATTTCTGATTCTTTTGCAAATTATTCTCTTTAATAAAGTATACTTTTATTCTTTGCAAAGTTATAAATGTGCCTTTTATTCTTTAGCGGAAGAGTAAATTCATCAAAATACTCTTTAGAAAAAGCAGCATAATCTTATATTCTCTGTAATGTAAAGAACCTAGATTCTAATTTTTATGAAAAAAAGAAAAACCATCATATTTACCTTTTAAAATCATTTGATTTTTATAAAGAAAAAAACAAACGTTTCCATTTTTAGAAAAAAAGTAAACACCTTAAGTTTATCTTTATAAATTATAAAATCATGAAATCTACCTCTACAAGTGGTAAAATCTTCAATTTACTCTTTTGTGAGAAACAAACTATATTTTTTACTTTTTATTTCTAACTTTTACTCTTTTAAGTTTAGAGTGTACATCGTAAGTAAAATTGTTAAAATTTCATTTATAATATATATCACAAGGGTATCCACAACTCGCATGACACATTCTATGCGCGTTCGGATTATTGAAAAGGGTACGCCCATCTTCACTACTACATATTCCTTTACAGATTGGATTCTTAAATCGATTATCGAATCATCAGATTGATAAATGAAATTTTGACAATTATACTTACGATGTACTTTTATTAATAATTTTGTACTGAATTTGTTTTCCATATGATCCTGAAATTAATAGTTAGACAAAAATTCAATTAAATGAAGAAATTTTGCTTCACAACTTACGCGTTAGGTGGCCCTTACAAGCTACCGCAAAAGCGTAGTTCAGGTTCCGAGAGTGAAAAATATGGTTAGCTATACATGAACAAAATTACATTTGATAGATTTAGTGAATTCATATGGGATAAATAGTAAATAAACGTATAATATATTGTGTTAAAATAAAAAATTTGATCATGGTTCATCTATTTATATTTGCATTTGTATTTTGCAATGTGATTGTTCTTTTAATTATATGCATTAGTCTGCCCCCGGCAAGATTGACGCGTATTCCTGAAAACACCAGATTTTTCATATTGAAAACACTAAATTTCAGAGCTCAAAAGATCAAAGAAGATTAAATATGTGAACATTTCAATTTATAAAGAAAATACATGACGCAGGATTTTGATACCTATAAATTTTTTCGAACTCAAAATGGCTATAACTCATGATTCTTAGGCTCTATAGAGTTCTTTCACTCATCAAATTAAAGTTTTTGAAGTTAGCTATCATTATATGTTGCGTTAATGAGGCTGTTAGATTACTTATGACTCTAAAAACAGCTAAAACCGAAAAAATTTAATGTTTTTCCTTTTAAATTATTAGCACTTTGCACTTATATCTCAACTAAAAGGGTTTGAAGGGAGTTAATAACACTATTTTTTCGCTTCAGATTTAAGTATTCAAAGATTAAATTCAGAAGTTTGGATATCCATCAAAGTCCCTTGGGATTATGCAGAAATAAAATATGCGGAAAAAATCACCCTTCAGAAAACCTTTTCATGAGTGGCAACACAACCTAACTCCATTTTTTTTCTACTATCAAAGTTTTTTTTTGAAGTTTTGAACAAAATAATTGAAATCTAGAGGATGTCATGACCGATTTTCATACTTCAGGAAATAAAGGACACCCTATATATATATATATATATATATATATATATATATATATATACATGTATATTTCAAATTTAATTGTGGTTCACGAAGAAGAGCCAAATTCAAAATAACTATTGAGATATAAATTGTCGTTTCTATTCATTCTCTTTTTTGTTATTCTTATTTCAATATTAAAACTCAGAATGATATCAGAACCGTTAATCGTTGTCTATTCATATCGAAATTAAATCATAAATTTAAGGATAAGGGTGGGCATGTGCGTAGATATATATTGTAAAGAGATTTCGCCGCTATCGCTGTCGCTGTGTATAAGAATTACTCATGGACTTACATAGCTAGATTTTCAGCTGAAATTCAGCAGAATTTAACTTAATTTTAGTTAAAAGTCAGCAAAAATTACATTGATTTTAGCTAAAATTTAGATACATTTAACTTAATTTTAGCTAAAATTAACATAAATTTTGTTAACTTTTAGCCGAAATTGAGCTATAATTAAGTTAAAATTAGCTATTATTTAGCTAAAATTAATGTCATAATTCTAACGTTCTTAGCTTTATTTTAATTTGTACCGTCCAAAAATTACATCTTAATAATTTGCACCTTTCGGAAAAACGGAAAAATTGTGAAAATATTGAGATTTCGAAAATTTGAAATACTCAATCCGATAGCAGCGCACTACGAAATGGTAGATTTTGAAACTATACTTTTGGACATTAAGAGACTCACCCCCATCAGCGGATTTTCGTGACCTGTATCAACGACCGTGTATGCTCGAATTTATAGTCAACACTCAACACTCATTACTCAGTTTACATGTATCAAACATCATTGTATCTTACTCTACTTCCATAAGAAAAACAAGGATAGAATGATGTTTGCATAAGTAACATTACATTACTTAAACATATGTGAATTTACGTATTTATTTTTATTATTTTATTTATCTACGGGTTTCAACCCATTTCTATATGTACATAAAGAAATAATAGATTAAATAATAAATAAAAAAATAGGTAGCGCAATAAAAAATGATAGAACAGTTCCATAACAACTCTCTTAAACACTCACACACTGTAATTAATGTACAAAAAAATATACTTCAATAAAAATGATTCTATTCCAGAAATATACCTAGCTACATCCCTAATTAACATTTTTTTCTACACTTAACTATTTCAAGCCTAAATCAGTTTAAATATTTATCAAAATTAGTAATTTCAAACAGATTATAATATTTCTTAATATTTATGATACATTTCTTTAGCTGAAACGACAATCATTTAGGAAAACTTATCAAACATAGGTTACATCTGGTAATAATTCCATGTTTTTCCTTTGCATACTGGTAAGGTCATATCTGACAATAACTTTCTTATCTGAAATTTTTCTTTTATGATGAAGAGTCCATACAAACTTTCTTTACAATCAAGGAAAACTTTAAATGGTCTAACCTTATCCTGGGAATATTTACCTCCAATGCGATGCACTCCAACATCATCCAAGTCAAAAGGTAGAGTCTCATCAAAGTCAGTAAAATACTTCTTAAGAGGACGTTGGATCTCTCTATCTTTTTCTAATTGAAAAATGTAGGTTATTGGAAAAACTAGTAATTATTGATAGAAATTAAGAGTTGTACAGTAAAAAACAATATTTTTTCTAATGAGGACAAATTAATTTTGATGCTTTATTTTCAAGAAAAGTTTGACATACTTGTAAAATCATAAATCAGGCTAGAGATTATGATGTTTAAGTATGTCAAACTTTTCTTGAAAACAAAGCATCAAAATTAATTTGTCTTCATCAGAAAAAATATTGTTTTTTACTGTACAAGTAGCGGACAGCTCTTAATTTCTATCAATAATCATTAGTTTTTCCAAAAACCTACATTTTTCAAGTAAAAAAGGTTAGAGAGATTCAGCGCCCTCTTAATATTCTTTAAATCAGACTTGAAATCATTAACAATATCTGGAAAATCAAATAAAATAATTTTCTTTTCTCTCAATTTTCTGTCGTAGAATTCATACAAAAATTCATCACACTTAAAATCCAAGGAATTTTCAACCTTATCCAACCTCGACTCTAAAGATTCAAATCTAGAATCATTAGTAGCTATACTTAAGTTAATTTTTTTCTTAACATCATCCAACTCAGTTTTAATAAGTTTCCATAAAAGAACTAACGAAGAATCAAGGCCGACAAAATTTTCACAAAGTTTAAGGTCGACTTGGTTAACAAGTGAATTGCCCCTGCCACAACATTTATTGAAATAACCATCCTCATTTGGTTCAGCTCTTTCAGAACAGGGTTTATGAAAACAGGTATTACAAAAAACACACTTGATACAAAAAACTGCATTATTAATATTAATATGTCTTTTCTTAGGACATGACAGACATTTAATTACCATGCTTCCTCCCTTTAAAGATACAGATGCACCTCCACTTGCATTACCTTTGTCCTTCATAATTGAACGATTCTCATACACAGATTAATCCTCTAAAAATTCTTTCACGTAGAGATATGCACAGAAAAAAGACTAATCAAATAAATCAACATTACCCGTTACCAAAGAAAGTCTACATGTGCACACAGTAAAACATATTCAATATCTATTTACATATACATACTTGCCCACACACACATACACACACACACACACACACACACACACACACACACACACACACACACACATATATATATATATATACACCAAAGAAGATAGACGCTTATAGAAGGATTCTTCTGGGTTGGATTTTTCGACTTGAATAACTAAACAACTAAAACTCTTAGTTTTTAGAGCAATTTTAAGAACATTATATGTTTTTTAGGTTAGTTCTTGAAGCCAGAAATGGCTGGAAAAATTACAGTAAATGCGTATTATTATATATAAGATATGCTCAGATTTACAAATCTCTCATTCGTTCATATGGTGCCGAAAAAAATTATTTTTGAAAAAACACGTTTTTTTTGAGGTTGGAAGTAGTCGAGAGGGAGGAGGTAGCAAGTCGCAGCTTAAAATTTCAGTTTTCAGCATGTATTAACTAATTTTGGACGAAAATTTGAATTTCACGTTGGGGGCATTTTACCTATCTTAATGGGGGGTACCCTTTGTTTTTTTTTCAAAACTAAAGTGGATAAAATAATCTGCATCTTTAACAAATTAGGAAAACACATGTTTTTTCATTTCCAGATTTTATTTTCGCAATTAACGGTAGGCCGGAGTAGAACCTGATACCGACCGAGTAACAATTGAGTTGTTTGTTATTTGTTTGTTATTTCGTTTTGTAGTTTGCAAATCATGCTTTTAATTTCTTATATTTTCACCTATTTTTTAAAATTAACAAAGTGGTGAAAAACTTAAAAATACAAAAAATTCGATAGATCAAAAGTGCAAATTGTAGACTACAAAATTAAAGTTTACCTTACCTCTAAAGTCGCTAAAAGTACTGAGTACAAAGTTGAAGATTTTCACTTTGACTTTCTACCATTAGATTTAACCTTTTTAAAATATTTAAAAAATCAACTCGCTAGAGCCACCTTTTGGGTCGCCTTAGCTTGCCTTTCAGAACTGAGTAAAGCGATGCAAGAGATGGAAAAAGTTTTGATTTTCGCATATAAGGTACAACCGACGATGTCTGTGCTTCGCACTTTCTCTTTGTCACTGTTTTATTTAATATTCTTAAAATTATTTTTAAACACTAAAGATTAATACACAAAAGCATCAAGAATTAATTTACTCCATTTTTTATTGTATTAGGAGCTGTTTGAATATTTTTGTCCTATTCTAATCGAAGAATTGATATTTTTGTAAAAACTAATATTTTTAGAAAAAAATTAAAAGAAAGCTGCATCTTGTATCACAAACAGCAATACTTTCTTTGATGAAAAAAATTTGACTCTGTTCGTTGTCAAAAATACTCTGAAATACTTAAAACACACAGGTTAGGGTAAACCATTTTGTTTTTCAAGGTTTGTAAGGGTGGATTTTATTTGGGAGATTATAAAAAATATAAAATTAAATAAGAAATAAAAGTTTGCTCATAACTCCAAAATCCTGAGATTCCCCAACCTACAAAAATTATAATAATATTAAAATAAGGGAATTAAAGACTTTAACTTTAATATAACAACCAATTATAGGATTAACTCAATAAATAAATTCACAAACGTATAAATGTACTATCGGACATTAAAGAAAATCTAATTTCAAATTTCGATGATTATTTACCATTTAACCTAGATGTTATGAAAAGGCTATTGTACAAAATTAAAAATGATAAACTCAATGTAGTCAATGCTATTAAAGTCGTAATAAAGGAGGTGATAAATATATGGGAAAAATCATTAATAAAAGCAAAAAGATTCGATCATTGATGTGAAAAACTGAGAAAAATTTACGACTTTTATGCAGAAGCTAGAGAATTTCAAGACAAACAAAGTAAAAAAGTCAGTGATTTTTTTATGGAAATTCGTGATGTATTTGACATTTCCCAAGATGATTCTATGAAAATACTGAGCTCAATGAGTAATCAAGTGAAAAAAGAGTTCCTCACTAAACCAGTAGAATATATATACAAACTAAGATGATTTCTATTCGAAGTAAAAACGTAATAGATAAATGTTGTACTTATAATTTGCCAAAATTTCATTGTTAATCCATTTTTTCTTTTCATTATTACATTTTATTGCAGATGAAGATATTTTTGAGCAAGAAAATTTTGAAACACTTATCCGATCTCCAGCTTTAGAACCGATTGAGCCAGAATTGAAACCGAGTCAATCATTTAGCGAAAAGACAACAATAAGTGAATGCGAATATGCTAGCATGACTCCTACAGCCTATGATCCTGGTTATAGTCACAAGAAAAATATTGACTCAGAAACCAATATAATGACGAGTAAGTATTTTTTTGCAATCATCGATGCGTATAATTTTGACATAATTGTCAAAAAACTATTTTTTCCTTGAGTATCAATTAACTCAAAAATATGTATTAGGCGTAGGAATGGACGATCATATCTCTCCTCATAGAGCTGTATTTGGTTGGCTGCGTACTGATTCAAGGAGACAGTATTTTATGGCTGTACTTATGTACAAAATCGTGCTCATGAATACTCCCGAGTATCTAGTGAGTCTCTTTACTAGATATGTACCTAGGGTAGCCACTAGTGGAGAGATTAAGGACTCCGTGGTGCCCTTCATGCGTTCTGAGACTGGAAGAAATTCTTTTTAAGTTCAAGGTGCGCATTTTTGGAACTCCCTGCCTGCTGATATAAAAAATCTTCCATCGCTCGGCAGGTTTAAGTCGGCTTTGAGAAGGTACTTACTCGACCTCGAGTCATGACATCTTCGGTATTAAGTTTTCATTCTTTAAATGTTATTATTATTTTATTTTTTAATTATTTACTATTACTTTGTTATTGTATTGTCCAATTTTATTATTATAGTTTTGTCCAATTTTATTTTTATTGATGTCATGACAGTGATTCCTCTTTTAAATTATGTATTTTAATTCTATGACTGATATATATTTAAGACTGTTTTTTATTGTAATTTATGTTTTCTGCGTGTATTTAGAATAGTCTGTGATATCACTTTTACATGGTGACTTACTGATACAGTATTATATATTAATTTTCATAAATGACTGTGATATCTTATCCTATTATGTGCAATACTTCATGTAGAATTATTACTTATTATTTCATGTATTACACGCCTTTTTGTACTCTTTTTACAAAATAAATCAATATCTATCTATCGATCCAACTCAAAAATATTGACATACTTTATACATATATGACATTATGGTGTTATATGTATTTTTATTAAGAGGAGGTCACGTATCTCTGTCCTTTTCTAATCAAAGAATTGAGTTTTTTACAGAAACTAATATCTTTAGCGAAGAGAAAGCCGCATCTCGTATAAAAAAAAAACAATATTTTCTTTGATAATAAAAAATTAATTTTATTGCTCCGTTTTCAAGAAAACCTTGAGAAACTAAAATCATAGAGGTTAGGGTAGACAATTTGGTTTTTCAAGGTATTCTTGACAACGAAGCAATAAAATTAATTTTTTCTTATCAAAGAAAATATTGCTTTTTTTGATACAAGATGCGGCTCTCTCTTCATTTTTTGCTAAAGTTATTAGTTTAAAAAAAAATCATTTCTTTGATTAGAAAAAAACAGAGATACATGTTCTCCTCTTAAAGAATGAGGTTTGATTTTCTACATAGAAATTCAAAATGTTGTTTAGGAACTTACTAAAATGATAGTTTTTAATCGACTGTCTTGATTTGTATTTTGAAATTCAACTCTACAGCTTTGATTTCAAAATTGTTATGTAGCTATGTCATATGAACACAAAAAGTGTACAAGTTTGAGTAAACTTACCCTGATTTATTTTTCAAATATGTTGAAAGGACGCTCTCTCCATCTGTAAGCAGTTAAACACGTTTGATTTTTCCCTCTTGTTATTTTTGTTCTGGTACTGCATTTTTGTGCCCAAGGGCGTTTTTCTTACAGATTCTTGCACGCTCAATTAGCAAGGCACCGTTTTAGCTATAAATCATCGGTTTTATTAGCGGTCCTTGCATTTTATCTCGCAATTTAATAATTTTTTTAATCTACTCTCCGACCAATAAGATAGAAGTCTACCTCACCCTATAAGGAGGTTAGTTTTAGTTGCTGTAGTGTACACAAGGGGTCGGAGTTATGGACAGTTGTGCGATCTGTAAGCTATCCACTATTGATAAATGGGGCATGGCAAAGCTCCATTTGTGTTTTACGTGCCAGCAGCGCTGTCATGCAAAATGCATGACTCGTTCAAAAATGGGAAATAGAACAAAATATGAATGCAAAAGATACACGAAAAAAATGATTCATCGTCATCTGCCGGTGGAAGCATCAAGGCCAATGGAGTTTCAAAGACCGCACACAAAGCTGTTCCTAGTCAGTCCATCGATGCCTCTACAGCATCAAGAGCTGACTTGAAAGTGACACCTGTTAACACCTCTCTGAAGCAGCCTGAAAGAGTGAAAACTACTTTGACTAACAACAGCAGTGCCACGGCGGATGGAGGGAGAAGTAGAATAAGTATAAATTTATGTATTAAGCAATTGGGAGGTGGCGCTGCGTACGCTGCCCCGAATAATAATAATAATAGTAATAATTTTAAGAAAACCAATTTTGATGTAGACCGAGGTGACTTTAATTTTTCCTTATTGCAGGCAGCTGTATCTGCTCTAGAGGGCGCACTATCTGGCAGGCTGGACACAATATCTAATTCTTTTGATCGGCTTTTGGCTTTTGAGAGCCAATTTAAAAATTTTGACAAGGGCCTGCGGGTTATTGTGTCCAAAATTGAAACACAAAATGAATTTATTAAAAAATTAGAAAGTGAGCAGATGCAGCTGTTAAAGGAAAATTGCAAACTTAGAGAAATAATAGTCACTTCGGAAAGGAATTTCTTGTCCACTCTAAATAATAAAATTGAAACATATAATAAAACGATTAATAGTAAATTTGATAATATTCAAACTTTTCTTAACAACGAGTTTTACGGAGTGGACAAGGGTTTCTTCGACCTAACGACCGGGGTAGCTGGTGTGGCGCAGGCCGTCGCGAATCTCACGGGAATGAATAAGCATACATTGCACACATCTTAATTAGTAGAAATTACACAAACACCATATACTCATGCTGTAATTAGTGATGAGGCACCTCGTCAAGTTAAGACGAAGTGTGGCTCTGGGGGTGGTGCATTGGTGATCTCTGGCGAGTTTGACTGTTCAGCAGTTAATGTTGTGCCGGATGATTACGCCTGTGCCGTTCTTGGTACCATTCTCCCGACAATCAAGCTTACAAATGTAATTTCAGTTAGGAAAATCGCTAAACATGAAGATGTAAACAAGGTGTCTACAGATCGTGGGATCAGTGGCGGCCCGAGGGGTCCTTTCTCATTGTTGGTTAGACTTTCTGAGGAGGACTCGGTGCAAAAGGTGTTTGAAGGTAAACGACAGTTCACAGGTTTTTCAACAGCGGATCTTAATCCCTCCCTCCTTGGCAGTCTTCCAGCCATCAAACGCCACGGCTTGATATTTATTAATGAATTTTTGCCTAATGAAAAATATGTTAATTTTAAAAAATTAAAAAAGTATGCCAAAGAAAAAGGCTTTAAATTTGTTTGGCGCAGACATGGCAAATTTCTGGTGAGGAGGGAGAGAGGGGAGAGAGCTCACAATTTTTTAAATGAAAATGACTTAGATAATTTATTGACAGATAGTAAGAAATTTGAAATCGATGTAAATGTAACTAATAAAAATTCTGAAACTCCATCAAATATTAAGTGCAATAATAATATATGTGATAATAATAAAGCCTCTGATCTTCAACGAAATATGTTGACAAATCAATTATTAAGTACGAATAATGGAGTAACGTTGAATGTAGCCTCTCCCCAATGACTGCGCCGGGCCTCCTCTGAGAGTCGTAAAGGAAGAAGCGTGCTTTCTGAATATGACTCCGTTGAGGGCTCACATTGGGCAGGTACGTGAGTTTCTAAGTTATTCGAGTCAAGAGGTATAAAGTATTCAGACAGGATAGAAACTTGCGTGGTGGAGGAGTTGCTTTGTATATTAAAGACAATTTAAAGTGCACTATTTTGGCTACTTTGGATACTCAAACTAATCATAGTGAAGGTAAACCGAATGTACCTGAGTATATTTTTTGTTTCATGGAATTGGGCAGCTCTGAAGCCATGTTGGTTTCTGTTATTTATCGACCTCCTGCAATTTCCTCTTTGAAAAATACCGTTTTTTGGATAACTTAAGAAATTTTGCCTCTGAATACTCTCACAAAATTATAATGGGAGACCTGAATGCCGATCTCCTGCGCGAAAGCATTGATGCCAAATTTATTAATAAATTCTCCAGTGAGCTTTCGTTACAGTTGGTTGAGCACGGTGCCACGCATCACACTCCAACGTCTCACACGTGGATTGACCCGATTCTTGTGGACGATAATGACAGAATACTTGACGCTCGCAACTTACCGGCGAATCTTCACAGTCGGCACAACTTAATTGATGTAAGTATTTCATGTAAACATATCAAGACAGATAATAAAATAATTAAGTATAGAAATTATAAAGCTATCTGTCCGAACTTATTGGTACAGAGTTTGGCCGGCTGTGATTGGACGCTATTTACTGTTGGTACAGTTGACCCAGAATCTGCACTTGGCCTCTGTGACAACCTTACGGCAGCAATACAAAATCTGGCGCCACTCAAAACACTTAACATTGGTAAAGATAAATTTTCTTGGATGGATAAAGAGTTGTCGCAGATGCGGTACAAGAGAGATGCCACGTATCGTAGATTCAAACGGACGAAAGAGGAGTGATATCTCTCTGAATTTTCGCAACTGCGTAAAACAATAAACGAACGGACGGAACAAGCTAAAACAAATTATTATCATAATAGACTGTTCGATGTTCTTGCTAGAGGTAATGTCTGGAGGGAGTTAAAAGACCTGGGACTCCTGTCCGAACTTCAAGGGGACTTGAATGGATTCACTCTAGATGAGCTTAATGCACATTTTGCAGGAGTGTCAGTCTCGCCACACGATGATACTGCGGAACGTAAAAGGATTCTTTCTGAGTGCAGTGAAAGTGGCTTTGCTTTTAAGCCAATTAATATTAATGATGTAATCCTTGCGATTTTGCATTTTTCATCACAGGCTTGTGGCGAGGATGGTATCCCGCAGAGTGTGATACATATAGCACTACCGGTTATTGGAGAGCATCTTGTGACTCTGTTCAATTTCTCTTTTGCGCGAGGGTTTTTTCCTTGCCTTTGGAAGCGTACATGCATTGTGCCTTTAAAGAAGTGCCCTGCGTCTAAAATGCCTAAAGATTTCAGACCCATAGCAATATTATGTTTACTTTCAAAGGTTCTCGAGAAGATTGCTAACGACCAACTGCAAGAGTATATTATGACATACAAAATACGTGACTTTTTGCAGACTGGCTTGAGGAAGCATTATGCTACGCAGACTGCCATACTTAAACTTACAGATGACATAAGATCAGATCTTGACAAGAAACTTGCCACGATATTACTTCTATTTGACTTTAGTAAGGCATTGGACACGATCTACCCCTCCAAATTGCTTGCGAGGCTTAGATCAATGGGGTTTTCCAGGGCTGCACTCGAGTGGATTAGCTCCTATTTATCAGGTAGGAAACAAATGGTTTCCACACATTTAAAAGAGGATTCGGATTGGCTAACAACTAATCTAGGAGTTCCACAGAGTTCAGTGCTGGGGCCTCTGTTGTTTTGCCTTTACATTAATAATATCCGTGACACGCTCGACCCCTGTTTCGTCGAGCACATATTATATGCTGATGATCTCCAAATCTATACTCAGGTCTCTCATGAACATCTGAATAAAGGTATTCGTATTATGCAGAGGGCGGCCACGGTGGTGTCGGGATTGGCTGTCGATGCTTCGCTCACATTAAATGCAAGTAAAACTAAGGCAATCGTTTTTGTCAGTAGTCGATTTATTAATGACTTTTATGCTGGTGAGCCAAGAACGATTGAGCTTGAGGGAGGTGTCGACATATCTTTCTCTGATACCATTACGAGCCTTGGTATTGTGCTTAACGCAAAGTTGTCATGGGAGCCGCATATTAATATGGGTATTGTAAAGACGATTACAAAGACTACGAAATTCATGTGTGCGATATGTATTAGGCGTAGGAATGGGCAATCATATCTCTCCTTATAGAGCTGCGCTTGGTTGGCTGCTTACTGATTCAAGGAGACAGTATTTTATGGCTGTACTTATGTACAAAATCGTGTGCATAAATACTCTCAAGTATCTAGTGAGTCTCTTCACTAGATATGTACACTTGGCGGAAAGGATATTTTTCCGAATGTTAACCTCAAATGGCAACATTGTATATTTTACCACAGGCATAAGACAATTTCAAATTGTAGAGCAAATTTTACATCATCGTTAATCATTACTTAATGACATAATTTTAGTAAACAAACAATATTATTTTCTTTTTTCATGATCCGAATTATTATTTTATTAAATAAAATTTTTATTTCTTAGTTCAATAATCACATAGAATCTAATATTGTGAATTTAAATTATATAGGCAATAATATTTAAGTTGTTATCATTTGAATTTTGCATGAATAACATATAAGAAAAAACAAAATAATCATGATGTGAAACTCAATACATGATTCGAAGTTTTCTTATGTCTGTGGTAAAATATGCAGCGCTGCCATTTGAGGTACACATTCGGAAAAATATCCTTTCCGCCAAGTGTACCTAGGGTAGCCACTAGGGGAGAGATTAAGGATTTAGCGGTGCCCTTCATGCGTACTGAGACTGGAAGAAATTCTTTTTTAATTCAAGGTGCGCATTTTTGGAGCTCCCTGCCTGCTGATATAAAAATCCTTCTATCAATCAGCAGGTTTAAAGCCGCTCTGAGGAGGTATCTACTCAACCTCGATTAAACAGTATTATTTTCTACTATATCATATGTGTTAATTTATTATGTGTTGTACCTTTTATAGATTTAAGGCATGATTGTATTTATTGGCGTGATTGTAGGATGTATGTGCATAGAGTGAATGATTATATTTTTATCAGCTCGACTTGTAGTGTATACTGCTGATATTTCGACTGCGCTCTTTACACGCCTGATTTTATGTAATTCTTTTGACTGATATATATTTGAGACTGATTTTTAATTATATTATTTATCCTCTTTACGTGTATTTATTCGTGTTATCTGTTATATCACTTTTATTTAGTTTATTGACTTACTATTACAGTATTATTATCTCTATTATGTTTTATTACTGTGATATCATACTGTACTATTTCAATTTTATATATGCAAGGCTATTTCAAGTATTTTTGTATTTTAGCTTTATTTGTAATTTTATTTGTAATTTTACAAGCTCTTTTTGTAATTATAATACAAAATGAAACAATATCTATCTGTCTAAAAGGAAGGACTTTGCTAAATTTTAACTCTCTAGGTATGATAGATTTTAATTAAATTCAAGTAAAACAAAATTTTGAACGAATTATCGTATAGGAACCGAAATTTGGTTTTTACTCGAATTTAAAGTCTATCATTCCTAGAAAGTTGAAATTTAGCAAAGTTCTTTATTTAAACATATTTGAACAATAAATCAGAATATGTTCACTTAAACTTATACAATTTTTGTGTTTATATCACCCAATTATATAAAAATTTTGAAGTTAAAGCAGTAGAAAATGATCTCGAAGTGTAAATCAAGACAGTCAACTAAAAACTGTTATTGTAGGCTGTTTCTAAACATTTTAAATTTCTATGTCAAAATCAAACCTGTCACTACAATACAGTACGTATAACACCATGTTTTAAGTATGCTTGAAGTGAACGTGTGTGACTACATCTCATATACTGACCAGGAAAGGCTATGTGCTTCAGGTCCCAGATCTGACTTAAACTTTGTAATAAGTTAAAGTATAATATAACTGGAAAAAAAAGCCACAGCCTTAGGGTCTAACGCTGCCTTGTTTTTGAAATATAATACAACAAAAATTTTCTGAAATTTTCTTTTTTAGTTGGGTAACATCAAATTTCTTATATCAAATATTTCCGACTGATTCAAAATGTTAAATAATTAATAAATGCAGAGCACAATTTATATTAAATAAAAAGTCTTTATTTGATCCATACAAAATGAATTAATTTAAATGATCTCTCTATAATAATGAAATACAAGTTCTGGCTTTAACAGACGGACTTGAACTGAACTGAACGACGACGAGACGCAACTTGATTCTCTTCAACTGTCTATTAAAATATTCTCAATAGGTGGCGACACCTAGTATGAGTGTGTATATTTTCAACACTCCCTCCCACACTCATACATATTTTAATTAAATAAGTTGTAGCATATCTCTCGTTTCTATTGTTTCTGTTCTGATTGTTCATTTAGTTCCTGTAATATAGAGAAAAAGTTTGTTAATAACTTAACTAAAATACATATCAGAAATATAATCAGTCAATGTTATCAGTCGTTAAATATTTGTTTGGTCAGTCGTTCATGTAATTCAAATGACAAAGGTTTTGTGAATACATCAGTCATCTGACTTTTAGAGGAAATTTAACTGACATTAATTAAACCTCTAGTTACACATTCCTTTACATAATGTTCTTTTATTTCGGTCATATGTCTTAATTTGTTTTCACCTCCAGTCTTAACGCTTGCTTCTGCTGCCTTGTTATCACACCATAACAGAATTGGTGCTAATTCTTGTTTTAACAATCTTTTAAAATTTGATATAAGGATATCAATTCTTGAGCGCATTCGTTTATAGAGACATATTTCTGTCTGTGAGTTCTTCAGGATGTTGTGTCTTCGAAAAACTTGATCACATAGCTACTGGTCGTAAGAGAATTTTCGCAGTCGTCAAAACTTGCATCTGAAAATCCTTGTAAACAGTCGTTCTGTCCTTTATATCTAAGTTCAAAGTCTTTTGTTCTTCTTAATTATTCAAATACTCTTTCAATCTTCTACCAGTCATTTTTCAGTAAAGTTGATTTGGTGTCTGCATAGAGTATTTACTTCATATGCAATTTCTGGCCTCCTTGCATTGGTTTCTCCTGTTTCTTCACGCTGTCTTCTCTTCCTATTGGCCACCTGATTGATTACCATAGGTGTTCGTTAGATGGGTGATTGATCCAAACTAAACTTCTTTAGCATTTTGTTTATTTATTGTTCTTGCTTAATGCTCAGTATTTTTTTTTTTTTTTTTTTTCATTTTATTTCTGAGCCTAAAGAACTTTTAATCTCGTCAGTTTCTGTCATTTAAAATTCTTTCTTTACATTTGTCTTCATTCTTTCAATCATCTTTACATTGTTACAAACTAGCAGAATGTCATCTGCATACTAAATCAAGATAAGAAATCCGTCTTTTTCTTGCTGAGTAAATAGACAAGGCTCATTGTTGAATGATCTAAGTCCACATTTCTTTACTGTCTTTTTAAATCTTTCATTCCAACATTTTAGACTGACTTTCAAATCGCATAAAGCATTTTCCAATATACACATCTTGTTTTGTTTGATCCTTTCATAAGCAGTCATCCCTTCAGGTATTTCCATATATATTTCACTGTTTCAATATCCATTTAGAAAAGCTGTCTTCACGTCCATCTGACATATTTCTGAATCCAGTTTGTTTGCCATTGCCAGTATAGATCTGATCAAATGTAATCGTGAAACCGGTGCATATGTTTCTTGCATATCATACTCATTTCTGTCTTTAAAACTACAAATTACTAGTCTGGCTTTATATCTTATTTTACTGTCTTCTTTCTTTTAAATACCCATCTTGAATGTATAATGTTTGATCTTTTTCTGTCATTCATTACAATTGATCTGTCAACTAATTTTCATACATTATTCTTATACATACACTCTAATTCTTCAATAATAGTTTTGGTCCATTTTTTTTTGTTTATCTTTTGACTTCATGGCTTCCAAGTTTGTACTCAGGTCATTATTTATTTCTGCTAATAAAACATAAGTTTCTTCATTTATCTTATTTTCTGTACTCGTTTGTGTTTCCATTGGTAATTGAATCTGTCGTTTTGTTTTCTCTCCCTCCGATTCTTGCACTCCATATTCAGTATTTTTCTTAACTTTTGTCGGTCTTCCTACTAATTTTTTTATTTTCTCTCCCACCAATCCTTGTTACTTTTTATCAGTCTTATTATTTTCGTTTCTTGGTCGTCTAACTGATCTTTTGAATTTCTCTCCCTCCAGTTTTTGTATTCGTGTTTCATTTTCTCTGTCTTCTAATACAAAATTCACAAACAATGTATCTTTATCTTTTCATCAATTTGTTTCCAGTCTTGTATATCAGTTGTTGCATATCTGTCCTTGTAGACTAATTTTTCGTTGAATCGTACATCTCTGCTTTCTTATAGTTTACATAAAACCCATTGTGTCTAAATTCATTATTTGCAAAGGTTCAATTGTTCAATGCTTGACTGTCTTAAATGGCAATTTGTTAAACTTTGCAATCATACACACTTCACAGTCTTTCAGTGTATCATCAAATACAGCTTGTTTTAAAGTTTTGATATTAGGAAATTTTAATTGTAATTTTCTTAAATAATCAACTGATGAATGGCCCATTCGAAAATGCCACAACATAGCGTAGTTGTTTGTATTAATTTTCTCCGTCGTTTTTGTATTTTCAATCTCACATTAAGATTCTTCACTGACTTTAAAATCATGCGATTTATAAATATTTCTGTCTGCAATCTAAATATTTTTCTTCTTTGACTGTCTGATTTTCTTGCTTTTCAATAAATTGATTATTTTCTTCAATATTCTGTTCTTCATTCATTCTACTTGTCGTTACATATACGAGAACCTGTCTTTGTTTTTAATTATTTACTGTCGCTTCTGATTCAAATTCAATCAACCAATATGGCTGATTATATATTGGCAAGGATGAAAAATTTTCATTTAAGTTTTCCATGCAGATTACTCTGTCTAAAATAATAAATTTTCCATCAATCGTATTTGTTTGCACGCTTCCTTCTCCCTTAGATTTAAGATTTGCGCTGCAGTCTTTATTTCCGCATTGGACTCCGTCCAGTTGTTTAATAAATGTCTTGAAATCAACTTTAAATTTGTCGAACGTTCTGTCGCACCACTGTCAGCACTCGGTTCATTAGTCTTTTTGTTTCTAGATTCTAATTGGTTAAAACTGCCTCCTTTTTGATATTTTCCTCTGTTGTATTTTACATAATTTTCTTGTCTCCTTTTATTGACAGATTTTGCTCGTTTTTGATTGACATTATTAATTAGATTAGCTATCTTACTTGTGAATATTGTTCGACTTGTACTTTCTTTACATTTATTATTATAATATTTTGATTCATACCTTTTTCTGTCTTTCTGTCTCGAATGTCCCTGACACTTTGGACATGTTGAGATCACATGATCACGGGTAAATATCTGAAAAAAGTAACACTTTTTTATGCTATTTCCCTGTCGTGGGCAGTCGCTGGCATAGTACCCATAACTGTCGCATTCAAAACATCGCACTTTCTGTATCGCCCTTGATTTGACCGTCATAGCTGTCGTTTGATGTCCTTCAACCTGTATAATAAGTAACTTTAGTTTATCATAAGATAACCCTTTCTCCATTACAATTTCTGTCATAAAATATATTCTTTCTACTTGATGTACTTTGCTTATGATAGCATTATAAAAGAGATCTCTTTCGTTTTCTTCAGGCAACGATTTAACTTTTGGCATGTTATTATAACTTCTTACTATTTCTTCAAATCTGTCTATAAAATTAACTGCCTTTTCTTTCGCTGAATTATACTGTATGTTGTATAATTTTCTTTTATACTAGATGGAGTTACATTTATCTCACTTAATTTAATTTCTTTAAACTCTATTCAACAATTCAACTGGATCTTTAATTTCCATAAGTCTAACATGATAGTCTTTATCTATACTATTTATTAAAATATCACGAACTTTCATTTGCTACAATAGTACTATCTACAACATACAATAAGTCCAGCGAACTTAATTCAGACAAAATAATCCAAAGTTCTCAAATTTAAATTGAGTCGTTAAAATTAAATAAATATAATTGTAAATATAATAGCTTTTTACTGGTCCGTCTTTTTCAGTCAGTCAAGTTTTGATAATTTCTGTCAACTGTTTAAAAACGTCTAAAATACTGTCGTTTTCTTTATTAAGTCTTTCATCAACTTTTATTTGGATTAAACGCAATATTTTCAGTTTATTTACTGGTCCTAAGAGATCGTCCAAGTGTTCTGTCAAGTTCCCGAAACCTTTTGCATTAAGTGTATAATTTTCAAAATCATTGTTTACCTTATATATCGTTTTGCTGTCTTTGGATTTATCTGTCCTTTCTGTCTTGTTACCTGTAGTCATTCTCCTTTCCCTGTTCAAATTCCTGCCTCATCGAATCCAGAGCCTGGCTGCCAAAGACCCGCGTGGCGCTTCCCTTCTTTATCATCAAAGTCATCAAAGCGTCTTTTTTTTGCTCTATTCTTCTCTTTTCTTCGTCTCTCTTGTTCTTTGCCATTTCTGTTTTAACTGAATTAAGCTTATCCATTACCTTGTCCAATTTGTCAGATAGGTCTAAATCAAAATTTTCATTATAATAATCATGCTTAAAAATCTTACTCTTATTGTCAAATTTTCTGTCATAATTTTTCTATTTTATTGACAAAACAACGAAATATTTATTTATAAATTTTTTTTTTTTAAACTTTTTATTTGACTTTACCTGACAATTTTGATTCAGTCATTTCATTCATTCTGTTTTCTGTCTCTATCTTTATTTCTGTCGTTTCAATCGTATTGTAATCCCATACGCTCTTCTCTGTCTTTAGCTCCGTCTTCGTTCTTATTTTCATCTGTATTTTCCGTCGTATACATATTTTTCCAATACATCATTCAATTTTGCTGTCAAACCTTTGATTTGTTTTTGTCTTTCCTTATCTGTCGCTATTTGACCTCCTGCAGTTACTTTAACTACAGTTTTCACAGAGCCGTCTTCAAAACCGTCACTTTATTCTACTTTCTGTTCTGTCTCGTTATATAGCCCCTCCCGTCTTTTCAGTCTCATTGCTGTCGTTAATTCTGTCTTTTCTCTCTTTCTTATCAGTCATAGTGTGGCCACCTGTCGTACAATAGGGCATATATAATCTGTCTTCAACTCTGTGACTGTCCTTATCACCAGATCAAATTCTTCACTCGTAACGTACTTGTCAACTATATAGGAATAATAAACCAATATAAATAAAATTCATATAATTTTGCCAAACACAAGCAAAACTAGAAAGTTTACGTTAGAGTTAATTATATATATATGAGCTTAATAGACCGAACACAAGCCCTTCAAGCTCAATATATCTATCAAAATAAAGTGAATCAACCTAGTATGCCGAACACAAGCAATATTAGGTCATTCATATTTATGACAATTTAAGAGAATCAATCTAACATGCCGAACACAAGCAATGTTAAATCAATCAAATTTGCCAGTTATTTATGTATATTTTTATATTTATAATTATACATGTGTGCTATTATTCCCATACACAATATACTGAACACAAGTATTATTATGTATGTGAAAGCAGCAACTATGATCGATCAATATTATTTTTAAAACCATGGATATATTTATTAAAAAATATTTTTATATACGTACGTTCAAGCTTAATAAAATAAAATTTTTAATTTGAAATAATCATTATTCATTATCTAATTTGTATTCAATTTGACATAATTTTGAATACAATGCTGCCTTTAACAACTGTCATATACATATTCTCATGAGGATGTTTTGTAAAGTTGCAATAAACTTCTTTCCTCTGTATAATGATAATTTCAATTAATTAAATATTCTTAAATATATTTTTCTTAAAGTCGTTCTTTTCTGTCTTTTTCTTTTTTTTAATCGGTCTTTTGTATACATTTACGTAAACTTTATTTTTGTCCGCTTTGATTTAGTTTATATCGCTTCACTAATTCTGTCTCTTTCTTAATCTGTCATTTTTATTGCAACGACGCGCACGCTTCTATACATATACGATCACACTTATATACTGTCTCTTTTCATTATGCTATAACCATGTTATACGTACATATGTATACGTATATACCTGCGAGTTTATTCTCGCCTTTTAGCAGTCACCGTCTTTCTGTCTTTTTCTAATTGCGCGCGCACGTCTTCACGGTCTTTTTATTGTACACGGCGTCGATGTCTTTTCATCAACTCGACTTGGGCCTATGGCCGCCATGTTTGTATGCATTATTATCTTTAAGTTTTTGGAAGTCAGGCCAACGCCTTTCTTCCTTCAGCAATCATACTTAGTATTTCAACATAAAAACGCGTCCGTTTTTACATTTATTTTTAATTATAGCGAAATTTAACCAAATCCAAGCGGCACTTTTTGCAAATATTAGTTTTTAACCGGTTCTCATTTATTTCCGTTTATACCGTCATAAATATGTTCAAACCCTTCGCGTGCATCCACTATACATACATATATATACACACACATATATATATATATATACACACACATAATACGTTCATACGTAAAAAACCTTCTTCACTTCGTGTTGTCGTTTATTTAGTCTATCAATTTTATTTTGTGCGTGCATGGTCTCTTCTCTCATTCTATATGCATACACACACACACACAAAGCATAAAAAATAATTTTTCTTGTGTACGCATGAATCTGTCATACTCAAACATGTTGCGTCATTTTACCCAACATGGCGACTCATTTTATTTCTCTCTCACTCTCTCTCTATCTAGCGCACGACGCTATCTATTCTCTGTCCTTTTCTTTCTTTCTATAAGCGTGCATGCGACGCCATTACTGTCTTATAGAATTGAGAGAGAATAAAGTAAAATTCTTACCCGGAGTCAACTCCTTTTTCTCCCTCTGCTGTCCTTCGCCCTGTCTCTTTTTTTTTATTTGTTCCTTGACTCGCCATCTCTGACGCTTCCACCAGGAGATAAAGAACAATAAAACCATTCACCAAACAGACTGACGCACGCTCCAAACCACACAGTCTCTTTCTCAATTTTATTAAATGAAACGTGCAGTTAAAAGCACTCTGGGCCCATAACCTGTTAAATAATTAATAAATGCAGAGCACAATTTATATTAAATAAAAAGTCTTTATTTGATCTATACAAAATGAATTAATTTAAATGATCTCTCTATAATAATGAAATACAAGTTCTGGCTTTAACAGACGGACTTGAACTGAACTGAACGACGACGAGACGCAACTTGATTCTCTTCAACTGTCTATTAAAATATTCTCAATAGGTGGCGACACCTAGTATGAGTGTGTATATTTTCAACACAAAATAATGGATTTTGCTTTGATTTACTTACAATCATCTGAAATTGTTAATATACATGTTTAAATATACTATTAAAGGTTAATAATTAATTAAAATGACAACTCACCTCGAAGTCGATAATTCAATTATCAGTAAAATTATCTAGAAACTAGGGCTGATTCCATTTCAAATCAAAGAGCCTGTATACACTCAAGTCACCAATCACTGCACCGATTGAGTATATTACACAGGCCCACAAAAAAAAAGTGTCTGTGCAATTGACCAGACCTATATGGTCTTATGTATTTTCCGACGCTGAATCCGAATTTGCAATAAAAAAGTAGGGTCCAGCTACCTTTTTATGGGGTTTTGCTCGAAAAACCTCATTTTTTACGGTTTTTTCATGGTTTTTAAAGGAAAATTTTATTTTTTTGACTTCAGAATCGAATTCTACGGGAAAAAATACATCGAAAACCATGTTTTGAATTTTTTTTTACAGAAATTTCAATCTACCATACGGCGATAAAAAGGCAGAAAATCGCGAAAAGTGAAAATTTGCTTCAGATTGGATTAAAATGACATTAAGATCAAGTTTTACGATTTTAAACCGATTTATAAACATAGAAAAAACATCTTTACTGGGGGGTTTTTGAGTTCGCTGATCACGAATTTTAAATCATTTTTTTCAAAAAACAACTCCTAGTCGGCGTAAGTGGACAATAAACGTGATAAATTAATATTTTTTTCAAAAAATCGATGTTTTGGATATTGTTTTGGAGGTTTTCCACTACATAAATCACAAAACTAGAACCTTTTTCGACTCTTGATCATAAAGTAAGACTTAGAACTTATGTACAGCGATATTCATGAACTCTATTATAATATTTTTAGCTTCTTTTAAGAAGTGCCTTAGAGTTTTAATGGGTTAATCAATTGAGTTTGTAGAATTTTCGCTAATACTTCGCAACTTCGATAGTGAGATGTTGGATACTAGATATTGGCGATATCTATTTTTATTTTTGTCTTCCAAGAAAATATTTTAAATAAAGTTTCAAAGTGTTTTACGCTTACGCACACGTTTTTCGTCAAATGACCGGCGGAAAGGATTTCTGATACGCTTTTGACCTCTTTTTGAAGATGTTTCTCTCTTCATCATCCAGCAGTAATCTGCCAACATATTTATACCCCACCGTTCTTAAAATCTGCGTTCAAATTCCTTCAAGTCTTGGTGAAACCTTTCTCCTTGCTCTTCACTAAAGTCCCCGTTGTTCTCAGGAAATTGATCAATATGTGAATCAAGGAAATGAAGCTTCAAGTTCATTAGGCAGCCCAGTTTTTCAAAGTTGCGTACCATTTTTTTTACAATAGTTTTGTAATTTACGTCTTTAGTGCTACCCAAAAATTTTATTGATACATCTTTAAAACTAGACCATGCTGCTTTCTCATCATCTTTTATAGTTCTTTCAAAGTTTTCATCTCTAAATGGAGTACAAATTTCAGGTCCATCAAAAATACCTGCGCTGTTATATATATATATATATATATATATATATATATATATATATATATATATGTGTATTCTCTAATAGTAAAATATTTTATCACCTTGTATGAAAATTATTTTGTAAAAGTAGAATAATACTGTAAATGACAATAAAAAAGCGTTAGTCTGGAGATGAATAATAATTGTTTATTATCATTTATACATTTTTAAATGTAGATACTACAAATACACCAACTGGAAGAGCAGAAAAATAAAAATGTCTGAAACTCTAAGAATATATTCTTTTTGTGACCCAAAATGTGTAAAAAAATTTTCAAGGATTTAGATAAGATGGATCAAGAGCTATAGATCCTTAAAATTTGGAAATTTTTCAAAATTTTCGAAAAAGTACCAAATTTATGATTTTTTTTCTGAAAATCCTGATGTTTTAGAGAGAAATTCATAAGAATACTTCTTGTTGTAAATGAAGAGGAGAGTTAGCATGATTTTTTACAGATTTAAATTTTTGGGTTTTCTATTGGTTCTTTCATGTATTACATGATAATTGAAATTACTCATTGTTTGCCACTTCAGAAATTTCTTGCCGGGTTTATTTTTTTCTATTTTACATGAGCTTTAAAATAAATTTTTGATCATGTACGTCAGAGCCATCAATAAGGAATTATGACAGTTTAAAATATATATTTTCATGTATGATTTATTTTCAATATAAAAATTAATTATAAATGAGAATATACATTTATATTCAATATGAAAAATAAATCATACATGAAAATATATATTTCAATCTGTCATAACTCCTTATTGGTGGCTCTTTCTTATACAATCTAAAATTCATTTTGAAATTCATGTAAAATAGAAAAAAATAAGCCCTCAAAAAGCAATTTCTGAAATGGCAAACAATGAGTAATTTCAATTATCATGTAATACATGAAAGAACCAATAGAAAACTTAAAAATTTAGATTTGTAAAGAATCATGCTAACTCTCCTCTTCATTTACAACAAGAAGTATTCTTATGAATTTTTCTCTGAAACATCAGGATTTTCAGAAAAAAAATCATAAAGTTGGTACTTTTCCAAAAATTTTGAAAAATTTCTAAATTTTAAGGATCTATGGCTCTTGATCCTTCTAATCGGAATCCCTGAAAATTTTTTAACGCATTTTAGGTAACAAACAGAATATATTTTTAGAGTTTCAGCAATTTTTATTGTTTTGCTCTTCCAGTTGGTGTAAAATGTCTCATATATATATAAATGTATAATTCCCGAAAATAACCATTCTTTATCGTTGCATTATTTTTACAAATTTTATTATTATTTATTTATCATATAACAATTAATTCATAGCATTTTTCATAATTTCTTTTATTTTTCAGCTTTTGAAGTAAAAAGACAGTAAATTATAGTATATTTTGGTACTAGTGCGATAAAGTGATTTTTTACTCGTGTGGCGGTTTGCGCCCGAGCGAAGCGAGGGTGAAAAGGTCACACGAGTAAGAAATCACTTTCTCGCACGAGTATCGAACACTATTTTTTGACACGACGTGTGAGAAGCTCCATTTTCGCACGTGTTACTTTGTACAGCGTGCGTGAAATCGAGCTTCTCGCACGGAGTGTCAAAAAATAAGTTAACATAAAAGCAATTCTTTTGTGAATATCTTTGAAAAAAGTTCATTATAAATAAATAAAAATTTTTAAAATAATTAATTTTCAATAATGGTTTTGACTGAGAAAGATAAATTGATTTTTAACGGACAGGGATTGTATAGTGGAATTGCTTTCATGTTAACTGATATTCATAAATTATCATTTGATAATATTTCAAACCAGTGCACCTCATTCAACATGCAATTAACTTCACTGATTCAAAGACCACAATATATTAATTCAGTACCGATTGATGGAGAATTTTTACAGTTATTTTCCGGAAATTCAGAAAAGGGTCACCGGATTTGTGTGTATTATAATAATAAGGTAATTCATATGTATGATAGTTTAAATCTTAAATATCTAGAAGATGAGCATAAGATTTATATAAACAGATTATTTCCAAACAAATCAGAATTAAGCATAGTATTCGAAACAGTACAATCACAAACAAATAATTATAATTGTGGCGTTTTTGCAATTGTTTTTGCTGTTGCGATACTTAATGATTTAGGTTTGTGTTGTTTAAGGATGTTCAATGGTGTCATGCGGGGAGGTGAAGAGTCAGAGGGGTACCCTATGCTTTAACATAGGAAAGAAGAATCGCTGCCAACTTAAAGTAATGAAATATTTTTCAACAAAAAGTTCTTTGAATGGCACTTGGAGATAAAATATATTATTCAAATTAAATTTAAACGTTTTTATTTAATAAATAAAACATTTTGAAATGTTATTTAATTTATTATAAATTAATTTAAGTTCGGTAATATGTTGAATGAAATTTGGCAACACAGTGCTTCTATTTGTAGGTTAAGTTTAGCAGAAAAATATTATCTTTCAATTCAAAACTTATGTTATATATACGCAACGTTGCCAAATCTTTTACGTAGCAGTAGCGGGTTTTAAAAAATTAACTCTTACTTTAACTTAAACTTTGGAAATCTCTGTCAATTTTCCTGAAAGGTATATAAAAAACTATATGAAATGAATCCTTAGATAGTATACTTTCATAATATCTAAATTTTAATTTGATCTGTTAACTTTTGTGACAGAAATTTATATAAAACGCAATCAATTCTCAGATCACCCATAAGAGCCCATGTTATTTTTCGTATTTTTAACATTAAATTTCTCGAAAAAACATGCGGAATAAAATATGGAAAAAAATTGAGGTACTTTAATTTAATATAATAAATCATATTTTAAAATTTCAAAGCATTCTGTTAACTTATACGTAACCATTGAACATCCTTAAGATATGCTGTTTTTTAAATGCGATTACGTTTATCAAGAATTTTTAAAACGCAACTAAATTAAATCTAGATTTCGCCGAGCTTGAACTTTTAGAAAAAAACTCACAAATGCATTTATTGGCAGAACAAAAAAAGATCATGGAAATGTATCGTAAACAAAATAATTCGAATCATGAAACAATTTTGATGGAAATTGACAATGACATTTCAGATAAAAATTTTTCAAAACCAGATAATGATATAATAGGAATCGATGATATCCACTTAAATTATAACGATAGTAAAATTAGGACAGTTGAGATTAAATTAAATGAAGAGAAAAAGAATGGAAAGGAATAGATGAAAAAGAAGCTTTATATGTAACAAGACTTAAGAGCATGACGAAGCTGCCCACCTTCTGATAATATTTCCAATCCTAACTTATGAATAAACAATGCGTTTAATCGAGTTTCTTCGCTACAAAGTAAAAAGTTGTAAGATTAAACTCTAGTGCGGACAACTCAAGAAATCCACCAAAATATTAGACATATAAAGTTATGATGAAAACTTTCAATGTATCGTATTTAAAGGTTAGGTTTATCGAGTTTGATATCTAATTTCCAATATAAGCTCATAAAAAAATAACAAGTCCAAATGATTTTTTATTTTAGCAAAAATTATTGTATTAATATAGCTTTAGTGTGGAAAAGTCATTATATTTGTTTAATTTATGAATTTAAGAAGATATTGATAAAATAAAAAAAAGCAAAACTAAATTGCTGCAGCCCCGACATTCCGTTAATAGGAAAATGGTAACAGAACAATCACGTAAATATAAAAAAATTTCAGAAAAAGAAATTATTATGAAAATGCAAGAAAAAAAGTTATGATAAATTAGAATTAAGACGTATTTAAGAAACTTTCAGTAAGAAAAAACGACATATGAAAATGAAAAAAGGAGAACCAAATAAATATACACAGTAATTAGAAAATACTAAGATAACAAAATGGCTATTCAAGAAAACAATGAGTACTGATAAATTGGAACAAATACGTGCGAATGAAGCTTTACTTAAGAAAGAAGCTTATATAAAAATTAAAGAAAAAAAACAAAAAAATATAAAGAAGAATTAGAAAATACTAAGATAACAAAATTGAAATTCAAGAAAAAAATGAGTATTGATTAATTGGTACAAATACGTGCGAATGAAGCTTTACGTAAATAAGAGAATATATAAAAATTAAAGAAAAACAACCCAATAAATATAAAGAAAAATTAAAAAATACTAAAATAACAAAGTTGAAATTCAAGGAAAAAATGAGTATTGAATAATTGGTATAAATACGTGCGAATGAAGCTTTACGTAAGAAAGAAGCTTATATAAAAATTAAAGAAAATAAAACAAAAAAATATGAAGAAGAATTAGAAAATACTAAGATAACAAAATTGAAATTCAAGAAAAAAATGAGTATTGATTAATTGGTACAAATACGTGCGAATGAAGCTTTACGTAAAAAACAAGAATATATAAAAATTAAAGAAAAACAACCTCATAAATATGAAGAAAAATTAGAAAATACTAAGATAACAAAATTGAAATTCAAGGAAAAAATGAGTATTTATTAATTGGTACAAATACGTGCGAATGAAGCTTTACTTAAGAAAGAAGCTTATATAAAAATTAAAGAAAAAAAAAAAATATAAAGGAGAATTAGAAAATACGAAGATAACAAAACTGAAATTCAAGGAAAAAATGAGTATTGATTAATTGGTACAAATATGTGCGAATGAAGCTTTACGTAAAAAAGAAAAATATATAAAAATTAAAGAAAAACAATCTCATAAATATGAAGAAAAATTAGAAAATACTAAGATAACAAAATTGAAATTCAAGGAAAAAATGAGTATTGATTAATTGGTACAAATACGTGCGAATGAAGCTTTACTTAAGAAAGAAGCTTATATAAAAATTAAAGAAAAAAAACAAAAAAATATAAAGAAGAATTAGAAAATACTAAGATAACAAAACTGAAATTCAAGGAAAAAATGAGTATTGATTAATTGGTACAAATATGTGCGAATGAAGCTTTACGTAAAAAAGAAGATTATATAAAAATTAAAGAAAAACAACCCAATAAATATAAAGAAAAATTAAAAAATATTAAAATAACAAAATGGAAATTCAAGGAAAAAATGTGTATTGATTAATTGGTATGACTACGTGCGAATGAAGCTTTACGTAAGAAAGAAGCTTATATAAAAATTAAAGAAAAAAAAAAACAAAAAAATATGAAGAAGAATTAGAAAATACTAAGATAACAAAATTGAAATCCAAGGAAAAAATGAGTATTGATTAATTGGTACAAATACGTGTGGATGAAGCTCTACGTAAGAATGAAGCTTATATGAAAATTGGCGACTACGGAAGTTCGGTTCGATTTCATTTTGTAGTTTACAAATTACTCTTTCAATTTTTAATTTTTTTTTTGAATTTTTGAATTTTTTACCATTTATTATAATCCGTAGAATGGTGGAAAAATAAAAAATCTGAAAAATTTTACATATTGAAAGAGTAATTTGTAAACTCAAAAATAAAACCTAACCTAAAATCCGAAGTCGCCTTAAAGAAAAAAAACAAAAAAATATGAAGAAGAATTAGAAAATACTAAGATAACAAAACTAAAATTCAAGGAAAAAATAAAAATTGAATAATTGGTACAAATACGTGCGAATGAAGCTTTACGTGAAAAAAAAGATTAAATAAAAATTAAAGAAAAACAACCCAATAAATATAGAGAAAAATTAAAAAATACTAAAATAACAAAAATGAAATGAAAGATGTTAAAGGGTATTGATAAAATGGAACAAATACGTACAAATGAAGCTACACGTAAGAAAAAAGCTTACATAAAAATGAAAGAAAAACAACCAAATAAATATAAAAAAAATTAAAAATATTAAGATATAAAAAATAAAATCAATTGAAAATAGAGATACTGATCAATTGAAAAAATTGTATGAAAAAGAAAAATTACGCAAAAAAGAGACTTATAGAAAAGTTGTTAGTGAACAATATAATGAATATGAGAGAATATTACAAATTAAAAATCAAAAATTGGAAAATGCCGATATTATTAAGAAAACACAAGTAAAAAATGATTGTTACCAATTAAAAGAATCACGCACAAGGTGCAAACAAATAGAAATTGATGACAATAATCATGTTAATAATGATACTGTTAAGTCCTGGCTTTCACCAGGACTAAATTGAAATAAATATATTTTATTTATTGATTTGATTTACGTGTAATTCGAATTAACAGGAGGTCACGTATCTCTGTCCTTTTCTAATCAAAGAAATGATTTTTCTACAAAAACTAATACCTTTATCAAAAAATGAAGAGAAAGCCGCATCTTGTATCAAAAAAAGCAATATTTTCTTTGATAAGAAAAAATTAATTTTATTGCTTCGTTCTCAAGAAAACCTTGAAAAACCAAATTGTCCACCCTAACCTCTATGATTTAAGTTTTTCAAGGTTTTCTTGAAAACGAAGCAATAAAATTAATCCTTTCTTATCAAAGAAAATATTGCTTTTTTATTACGAGATGCGGTTTTCTCTTCATTTTTTGCTAAAGTTGTTAGTTTGTGTAAAAAACTTAATTCTTTGATTAGAAAAGGACAGAGATACGTGACCTCCTCTTAATATGTAGTATTTGAACAAATTATCAAGATTAATAATAATAATATTTGAAAGAATAAGAATGTATATGAAATTTAGTGGTGGATGAACTCCAACAATATTTTAATTGAGTGAGATCGTTCTCACTATTAAATGTATTGAAGTTAATTATAAGGATTTTCAAATGAAAATAAAAGTATATTTAATATTTTTACCTTTTGTAGAATTCAGTGGATAAGGGCTGGCCAGGGTTGCGAGAAAAGTAATTAGAAATAATTTAAATTAGGAATCATTTTTGAATTTGTAATTCAAGTTTTATTTAATTAACAATTCCTTTTCAATTGATACTTAAAAATATTTTAATTAACAAATCAAAATCTAATCGTGAATTGAAAATGCTTTAATTAAAAAATCAAAACGGATTCTTAATTAAATAAATTTCAATTAAGAAATCAAAATATAATGGTGAATCGAAAGGGCTCTAATTACAAAATCAAAAGGAATCCTTAGTTAAATAAATTTCAATTAAGAAATCAAATTGTAATCGTTGATTGAAAAGGCTTAGATTACAAATTCAAAAGAAATTCTTAATTGAATAAATTTCAATTAAGAAATCAAAATGTAATCGTGAATCGAAAGGGCTCTAATTACAAAATCAAAAGGAATCCTTAGTTAAATAAATTTCAATTAAGAAATCAAAATGTAATCGTGAACTGAAAAGGCTTCGATTACAAATTCAAAAGAAATTCTTAATTGAATAAATTTCAATTAAGAAAAAATGTAATCGTGAGTTGAAAAAGCTTAAATTAAAAATTTAAATGGAATTCTTAATTAAATATATTTTAATTAACAAATAAAAAAGTAATTGTGAATTGAAAGAGCGTCAGTTATGATTATAATTTGTGAATTCGAGGGCTTTCATTAAAAATTCCACAATTCCTTTTCAATTAAATGTATTAAGAAATTTTTATCATATATATGTATATACAAAAACATATGTGGACGCGCACATACATACGCACCTGGGCTCATATATATGCAACATTTCATGTCGACCCACACGCACATATACAGACAAGTTGATATATATATATAGATATATATATATATATATACTAGGGGGGATTCCCCCCTGCTCGCTCCGCTCGCCAACCCCCCGAATACATACATTCCAAAGTAAATAGAAGAGTAGGACATAATGAGTTCAAGTTTCATATTTGTGAATGTGAAAAAAGTTCAATAGAAAACATCGATACATAAAAATATAAGATATGAAGTCACAGAATTAGAATTAATAGAAAAAAGATGGTTTAACGCGATATTCAAAAGTTTACAATGAATCAAACTTATATATTTTTTAAATAAATTAAAAATAGAATAGTAAATAACATTAAAATTTCAAGTTATGATTGTATATAATAATATTTAATAATAATTATTAGCGAATAATAAAAAATAAAGTAATAGAATAATTGAAAATTATAATTATAAATAAATATTTTTATCTTCTTATGTCATAAATTTTATATATAAAATGCAAAGAAAACGCTCCCTCTCTGCATTTTTTATTTTTAGGCTTGAGACCAACATATATAAATATATGGCTGCATTAAGAGTGTTTTTTTTGTAGCTAAAAGAAGCTAACATTTTTATTTTTTATTGTCACGAAAAAAGCGTACACTTTTTTTTTATTATCGCTAAATCAAATTTATATTAATTCAAAGTAAATAGAAGAGTAGGACATAATGAATCTAAATTTCATATTTGCGAATGTGAAAAAAGTTCAACAGAAAACATCGATATATAAAAATATAAGATATAAAGTTATAGATTTAGAATTAATAGAATAAAGATGGTTTAACGCAATATTCAAAAGTTCACAATGAATCAAACTTATATATTTTTGAAATAAATTAAAAATAGAATAAAAAATAATAATAAAATTTCAAGTTATGATTGTATATAATAATATTCAATAATAATTATAAGCTAATAATAAAAAATAGAATAATAGAATAATTGAAAATTATGATTATAAATGAATATTTTTATCTTTTTATGTTATAAATTTTATACATAAGATGCAAAAAAACGCTCCCTCTCTGCATTTTTTATTTTTGGGCTTGAGACCAACATATATAAATATATGGCTGCATTAGGAGTGTTTTTTTTTGTAGCTAAAAGAAGCTTACATTTTTATTTTTTACTGTCGCTAAAGAAGCGTACACTTTTTTTTCATTGTCGCTAAAAAAGCTTACAAATTAATTTATTATTGTCGTTGAAACATATAGATCTATTGTTTGTTGTCGCTAAAAAAATCTCATATAAGCATAAAAATTTATTGTTTGTTGTCGCTCAAAGGAGCTTACAAATTAATTTGTTATTATTACTAAAATAGTTTTATATACTTATTTTTTATTGTTGCTAATAGAAGTTTACAAATTTAAATTTCATTGTAGTTATAAAAAGCTTACATATTTATTTTTTATTGTCGTTAAAGAAGCTTGTATAGTTGTTTTGTACTTTTACTAAAAAAAAGTTTAAATTATTTTAAATATTTATTCAATATGTCGTTAAATTTCATGCTAAAGAAGCGTACACTTGTTTTTCATTGTCGCTAAAAAAGCTTACAAATTTATTTGTTATTGTCGCTGAAGCATACAGATCTATTGTTTATTGTCGCTAAAAAAATTTCATATAAGCATACAAATTTATTGTCGCTAAAAGGAGCTTACAGATTAATTTGTTATTATTATTGAAATAATTTTATAGACTTATTTTCTATTGTCGCTAATAGAAGCTTACAAATTTAAATTTTATTGTAGTTATAAAAAACTTACATATTTATTTTTCATTGTCGCTAAAAAAGCTTGTACAGTTTTTTAAATAATTTCAAATATTTATTTAATATGTCGTTAAATTTTATTGTCGCTAAGAGAAGCTTACAAATTTATATTTTATTACAAGCTTACATATATATTTTTTATTGTTGTTAAAAAAATTATAAATTAATTTTTTTTGTATTAAATCAATATTATTTTATAATCAATATTATTTTATTTATCATCAATTTGTTTTTCTGTAACCTTGAAAAATAATTATTTTATAATGTGAATATTGTATTAATTAATGTAAGGAAATAAAAATATTTAATTTACCTTATTTAAAATTATTTCATTTGCTAATATAAGGTCCTCTAACTTCATGTTTTCATCGTTTAATACTTTAATGAATTCCAATCTTTTTATTTTTAATATGTATGAAATATCTATAAAATTTTTTAAATATATAAATATACATCTATATATAAATATACATGAGTGTATATGCATATAATATATTATTATAATTGTTTTTACTATTTTCTTCTATTTCTCCGATAATTTCTAGTTTTGTCCCTCTTTCCCAATTCACATTTTTTTTATTTTTTTTATGTTTTTGTACAAAAGAATTTTTTAAGTACCCTTGTATTCCTAAAAAATAAAAAATTACTTATTAATCCAGGTCTTAATTTTATTTCTTCGAAATTTATTTTAATTGGTTTATTTTTCAATATGTTGTATTCGCCTAAATGAGTAATATTCGAATGATATTTTAATGTTAAGTCATATATTTGATTTCCTTTATTGTATCCTCTTGCTTTTGATACATTAACATTTTCTAATAATATTTTCTGAAATATTAAAAAATGTTTAATATTAAGTTGTAATTAATAATATTGTATATTATAAAAATTTACTTCGTTTAATTTTATATTTTTTTTTAATTTTGCAATATTTTCATCGTAAATATTGCATTGAATTCTGAATCCTTCAGAATTATTTAATATGAATTTTAAAATCCTGAAATCAGTCTGTTTTTGTTTGTTAACAAAAACTTGTTCTTCTGAAATTTCTTTAATATATGCAACCAGAGATCTATTATATATAATGAAAAATATTTATATCATATATTATATTTTTGATTTTTTTAATAAAGTTTTTAATACATACGCTGATTGATCTCCTATTATAATTTTAGATTTTAAAAATTCCGTTGACGAAAACGGTATTTTTTTTTCTTTTTTGGAAATATGATCTTGGTATTTATCATCACTTTTTCTTTTTAAATTTTTTTCACTCATGTTAATTCTATAAATAAATTATTTAATAATTTAATAAATGTTAATGATAAATAAATTGGTTATACATTTCTTATGACTCTCAAATAATCGATTGCATTTAGTGCAAGTAAACATATTTATTGCTAAATTAATATAATAATACTTATTATATTATATATAGTGTAATTTAATATTTTTCAATATTATTAGGTTTCATTATTTATAACTTATGTATATACGAGTAAATCTTCCATACTTTAAAAGTTCATGTTACTTCGTCATTACTCGTAAATATGAGATAGCATATCTTTTCAGCAAATGTTTACTGATTTATTGAGATATCAGAAAATAATTCTGATTCAGTTTGGATCATAAGTACACATGTCATTTTATGGCGAATGGGGAAAAAAGGTTTTTTACTTCAATTTTAAATGTTACCAGGTCATGAAAAATGATAAATTATCGCTATTAAAAAAAATGACTATTGTTCTTTTGATCTAAAATTCACACCAAAGCTGTATCTATGTACATACTTTTGGGAAAACAAGATCTTGGACGTGTGCATGTTAACAAAAGTATTTTTTGAATAATTATTAAAATGTTACCAAAAATTTATATAATTTATTTTTTTGTTGAACATATGATGTTATAAAAAAGACTATTCAGCGATGACGTTTTAAACTATATAAAAAGGTAATATTAAGAAGCACAAACAGAAATTTATTTATTAAGAACGTGTGTTTAATGTAGATAAAGTTCTGTGTTACTTTGAAATTATAATTAAAAAACGTAATTCATCTTTGAAAATATGTTTTATCTTCTAATATGAAACCCTGAGCTTTTTCTCTGCGCATCTTTTCTCTGTTGTGAACTTTGTAATTTACTATTTTATAGTATTCAATGGAATTTTTAAGTTGGTTTTGAAGTATAATTTCAAGTATTCTGAAAATCATTTAATTTTTTCTAGTTATTAAATTTTTTGGATTAACATTAATTACCTAGTTTCATAGATGTACCTCAAAAAGACTATCCTCTAAAGTGAGTAACATGGTTTTTTTCTTTTATTATAATATGTTAAAATTTAGAAAAAATTTATTCTATACGTGTGTCTGTAATTTTTTTATTCTAATTTATTGTAGGTGAAATTTTAACACTATGGAGGATTTACTCATATATATGAGAAAATCCGTTCTCTTTTAAATATATTATGAAATGTTTTGTTGCAATATTTCTAATATATTTCAAGAAACATTTCATTAAATATTTTCAAAAGTTTTCGTGAAATTTAATTATGAATTTTGTAAAATTTAATTGCAAAATCTATTAAAAAAATTTTAAAACTTTACATGTATGAAATGTTTTTTGAAACATTACATATAAGGTTTTCATTTGTTATAATTTATGTCAAATAGACAAAAAGCAAGGAAAAAAATTTAAAACATATTTTTTTTACTATATAGTATCATTACTAATATGCTATGTATTTCTATATCTATATTTATCAATGTTTTCATTCAAATATATAGATAAACATAAAATGTTATAAACATTCATCAAAGTTAAAAATACTTTTTTATAAACGTTTTTTCTTTATTGATATTATGTATTTTAAAAAAACGTTATTAAGTACTTTAGTGCAATACTTTTTCATAGAACATATTAAGTTTGATAAATTATATTTTATATTTTAAAATGTGATAAAAATACTTCAAAAACGTAATTGTATAGGAGGTTTTCTGTTTTTATAAGAATATATGTCAATAGGCAATATGACATGATATGAAAGTTTTATATTTAATTATTAATAAATGATATTATTAAATGAGATCAAAGAAAATATATATTTCAAAAGAATGATAAATATTTTAAAAAGACTTAAAGTAGAATTACCAGCAGATTGGAATCAAATTACAGATGTAATATGCATAAAAATATATTTCATTTATTTTAGCGACAACAAATAATAAATTTGTACGTTTTTATAATCTTTTTTTAGCGATGATAAACAATAAATTTGTATACTTTTTTTAGCGACAGTAAAAATAAATTTGTAAGCTTCTTTTAACGACAACTAATAAATTTGTATGCTTACATTAAAATTTTTTAGTGACAACAAACAATAGATCTGTACGCTTCAACAACAGTAATAAATGAATTTGTAATCTCTTTTAGCGACAGTAAACAATAAATTTGTACGCTTTTTTCAACAACAATGAGATATAAATTTATAAGTTTGTTTTAGCGATTAAGAAAAATAAATTTGTAAGCTTCTTTTAGCGACAACAAACAATAAATTTGTATGCTTGTATGAGGTTTTTTTAGTAACAACAAACAATACATCTGTACGCTTCAGCGACAATAATAAATGAATTTCTAATCTTTTTTAACGACAGTAAACAATAAATTTGTACGCTTTTTTCAACGACAATGAGATATAAATTTATAAGTTTCTTTTAATTATTATAAAAAATTAATTTGTAAGTTTTCTCAGCGACAATAAACAATAAATTTATATATTTGTATAAAGTTTTTTTAGCGACAACAAACAATCGCTTCAGCGATAATAATAAATTTTTAAGCTTTTTTTAGCGACAATAAAGATGAATTTGTAAGCTTCTTTTAGCGACAATGAAGATAAATTTGTAAGTTTCTTTTAGCGACAACAAACAATGCTTTTCATAAGCTTTTAATGCAGCCATATATTTTTATGCTGGTCTCAAGCCCAAAAATCTTTTATTAAGACAAATATGTAAATATCTTATTTCTAATGTTAAAAAGAACATGTTTTATTTAAATACAATTGTTAATAAAGTACCTATGGATATTAAGCTAAATTCATTTTGTAATTCATAGCTTACTATTGTAATTAATAAATTTTTTCAATAATAAAAATAAAGATACAATATATAGAAATAAAAATATTAGAATAGAAATAAAAATATTATATATTTATCTGAATAAAGAAAATGCAGAGAGGAAGCTTTGTATTATCAATTAATTATGTTTGCAATTATATTAATAAAATATTAATAATAATAATTTTTTTTTTTCATTTTTGGAATTCAATATTAGAATACGAAAAAACTTTATATTATTAAATAGTTACACCTACAATCATAATAATAAAATATTACTAATTATAATAATATTAAATTACTTATAATTGTTATTATAATAATAGAATATTATTAATAATAAGAATATTTTTCTATTACTAATTACTTAATCATAATATCATAGTGAGGAGGAGGGCATAATGAGGAAGGGCTATAAAAAGTGAGGGGGAGGGGGGAGCCAATTGAGGGGGCTGAGAGGGGGCTAAAAAATTGAGAGGGACAAGGGGGGGGTAAAGGGGAGGCCTAAGTTACGTTAATTTTGGAATAGCCATGTATAAGAAAAATTACAACGTAATTTGAGGGGGGCTATGCTGACAGACATTTGAGGGGGCTGATAGGGGGCTACGAAAATTGAGGGGGGCCTAAGTAACGTTAATTTCGGAATAGCCATGTATAAGAAGAATTACAACGTAATTTGAGGAGGGGCAAATTGAGGGGGGGCTGAGGGGGGGGGGCTATGAAAATTGAGGAGGGGCGAGGGGGGCCTAAGTTACGTGAATTTTGGAATAGCTATTTATAAGAGGAATTACAACGTAATTTGAGGGGGGGCTATGCCGACAGACATTTGAGGGGGGGCTGAGGGGGGGATCGGTTGAATCTTGTCTTATATATATAGATATATATTTATCTATATATGTATATATATATATACATGGTCCTTTTCATGTCAACTTGCACCCGTTGACCCGTATATTTTTTGGTTTATATATATATGTTTATATATACATACATACATACATACATGGGACATTTCATGTCAGCTAGAACGTACTTATGAGTACAGGTTTTCTTTATATGTGGTACATTTCATGACAACACGTACACACCCATCCGAGTACTCTTAGGTTTATATACGGGACATTTCATGTCGATTCGCATGCATGCACACAGGTTTATATATATATATATATATATATATGGTAACATGGCAGATTGGCCATATTACTTATATGTATATTTGTAGCGCATATAAATGACAGAAGGGAGCATATAACTACGGGCAAGACGGAAAGCAGACCATGCGAGTCAAATAGTTAAAAGCAAAACCCAAAATCGTTGGCACACACGTGCGAATCTCTAAAGCACGTATAATGTGCACTGATATAGCTAGCGAGCAGCTTGACTCGAGTAGCTGAGCTTGGGTCCGTTTAGGATCGTTTGTCTCTCTCTTGCGGCGCGCGCAGCGTACAGCAAGAGAGATGAAGCTGAGCATAGACAAGAAGGAATGCATTGAATTATTCCTTCTGTCGTCGGCGTTCGATAAAGAGCGTTTCGACTTGCGATATTGCGTAATACTTATCTTGTTTTGTGTTACAATTATCGTAGCTAGTGTGAGCGAGAATAGATGAATTCAATATTCTCTAAGTTATTTTATTGTGCTTAAAATTGTTGCAAGTGCATGATTGCTAATTAAAATAATATAATTTCTTTCTGTCTATCGACTGTGCTGTCTGTCGACCGGCAACACGACGTGTATGCCGGTCGATCTCGTGCGCGTTGTATTGCATATATTCCCTTTGTGCTTTTCTCATTCTTTATTTTATGTGTGTTTATTCCTCGTGTCCCTTTTAGCTTACGTTTTTGTTAATATTTGCTTTTCGTCGTGCTGATAGTTATTTAATTAGTGCAAGCAGCGTCGCGTACGCTATACGCGGCTGGCGTCCATTTTGAGCGAGCGTACGATTACTGTACAAATTTCTTAAATGAAGTTTCTCCTTTTTTTCTTGTTACTTAATTCATTACAGCTTATATATTTTTATAAATTAGTGCAACTTCCTGATCCCCAAGGTTGTCACAATATATATATATATATATATATATATATATATATATATATATATATATATGGGACATTTCATGTCAACTCGTACGTACACATAATCACAGGCTTTTCCATATATGTGGAACATTTCATGACAACACGCACACACCTATCCGAGTGCCCTTAGGTTTACATATATGGAACGTATCATGTCAATACGCACGCACCAGCTTTCATATATTTGACATTTCTTGTCAACTCGAACGTGCAAACACATCTAAACATGTACTTGAGATTTGTATTTATATATATGGGACTTTTTTTGTCAATTCGCATGCACACACACACACATATATATGTGTGTGTATATATCTGTGTACACATATACATGGGGTATTTAATGTTAATTTACACGCGCGCGTGCACACACACAAATATATATATATATATATATATATATATCGGACGATTTATGACAATTTTTCACATGTATATTTATATATCTGTGGGACAGTTCATCTTATCTCGCATACATACACGCGCATACACCCAGGCTTAGATATATGTTATGTCTACTGGCTTGCATATACAAAGGTTCATATGTATAAATAGAACATTTCATGTCAAGTTACCAATATACTCAGTTATATACCCGGTCAAAAAAGGTTAGCTATAAAATATAGCTAAAAAAATAGTTAAATATATAGCTGTATCGAACTGTATTTACGGCTATATCGATGTGTTTTTTTAGCTGTTTTTTATAGTTAAAAATGTACTTAATTTTATAGTTAATAATTTCGTTATCTACCGAAAATATTAATAGCTACTTTTTCAACTATATTTTATAGCTATTATTATAGTTTAAAAAAACACTTGATTTTTTAGTGTATTTATACCCGGTCAAAAAAGGTTAGCTGTAAAATATAGCTAAAAAAATAGTGAAATATATAGCTATATCGAGCTGTTTTTACAGCTATATCGATGTGTTTTTTAGCTGTTTTTGACAGTTAAAAATTTACTCAATTTTATAGTTAATAATTTCGTTATACCGAAAATATTAATAGCTACCTTTTCAACTATATTTTATAGCTATTATTATAGTTAAAATAAATACTTAAATTTTTAGTGTATTTATTACAATATATCAATAGCTAGATATTTAACTATACTTTATAGCTGAAAATAAATGGTTTTTTAGATATCCTTCATAGTTGAAAATATACCTAAATTTTTAGTTGATAATTTGGTTATTACTCATAGATATTTAGCTGAAAAAACATTAATATCGCTATAATATAAATAAATATAGCTGTATTTTACTTATATTATTAGCTGTTTTTATAGATGTTTTTTTTGACCGAGAACAGCTGAAAATATAACTGTAATTTCAATTGTATTTTTAGCTATATTTTTAACAATTTTTTTAGGTAAATATTATTAGAGTAGCTTTGAGATATACTCGAGTTTATTTATATTGTCCTTCCCTACCTTCGCTGTAAATTGATTAACATATACATACACTAAATCTAAGTAATAACTTGCAGGGGTCGCTAGAAAACACGCGCGCATTTTTTAGTAACGGTAAGATGGATCGGTCTTATATACAAAGTGTACTCAACTCTCACCACTTGCGGGAGTTGGACACAAATTTAAACGAGTCAAAACAGCTATATTTTAAGCTTAATTTTTAGCTAATTTTTTTAGCTAAACGTTTTTCAGTCCTGAGTACTCTCCTGCTCCCTTGTCCTCTTATTAAATAATGCCATCAATCTGATAGTTAATGGCTACTTTTATGTATTTATAGAAAACTGTTTCCCCTTTTCCCCCTTCGTGATCAGCCATTGGACCCCCGTTTCCTCCTCCCAATCATATTTCTGACCTATTTGTATGTTGTCTTTTCATTATAGCCATCTCGTATTGTGATTCATTTTTTATATGATTAGATTTGTTTTATAATTACCAATACTAGAGGAGATATATTAAATGAAATTCTCTATTACCGCATTCACAGGATAAAAGTTCATAATAATATATCATTCTTATATTATAAAAATATTTCTGTAATAGTATTAGAATAATAACAATGATAATTAGGTATTATCGATAATTTTTTATATTTCTATTATATATATATATATATATATATATATATATGGGCGATTCCACGTCAAGCGGAATAGACAAAATCAAAAAAAAATTTTTTATTTGCTTAAAATGTTTGTTTTTGTGACCTGAGAAACCAACAATTTTTTCAGATTACTTTAGGCCATAATTTCCGAGATATAAACATCCAAAGTTGGTCAAAAATGCAATTTTGTCAAAAAATGCGTTTTTTCCACTCTAAATAGCGCGAAAATGGCGCGTCTGAAAGAAAATATTTGTAATACATAATGTTTACAAAATTTTACAAACTTTTTAAAAAATTAAACATTTCCACCATCAAAGCCCTTTTAAGGTACTTTTTGTCAATTTTAAAGTAAAAAATAGCTTAAATACACGAGCATCAAACTTTTTCGTCTTCTAAGCATGAACAATGGATTTCTTGTCGAAAATTACATGAATCATCAAGTTTTTTGAATGGGCAAATAGGTATTATTAGTTTTACAAAATAATTACCAAAAAACTCGGTATTTTTATCATAACCACAACCCTTTCCGTTTTTATCGTCTCTCTCTGGTCTGTTATAGTTCGCCTTCGTGTCTCGGATTTATCAACTCAGTGGAGCTTATGTTTTTGTCTAAAAAAGACTTTAGAGTTAGTTGATTAAGATTTTAAATATTATGAAAACTAGAGGTATGTCACTTCCAAGTCTATTTTATTTTCAAAAAATACTAACTTCAGAGTAAATAGAACTTTCTATTTTTTGTATGTTGTTTCTTTCGTTATATCTTTCAGGTATAATAGATATACATATAAATATAGCAATCAAAATCATAAATTTTTAATGAGACGTTTTATATAAATTTTAATATATTTCCAGTCAATGTGTATGACATTTCAAATATTAGGAACAGTATACTGAACAAATTTATTTTGCGTAGCAAAATTTGCTAAGAAAATTTGATACTTTTCACTTTTAATTTGTGTTATAAATTACTTTAAATGGAGTATTATTTTATACAAAAGTAAAAGTATTACTGAGAAATCAAGTGAGTTCCTTGTGGTTATTCAGAAGTACAAACATTTATCATGAAGAATTTTCTCCGTTTATGCTACGGTTAAGCGCATGTAGTACATCTTTGTCCTTTTCTAATTAAATAATTAATTTATCTAAAAAAGTTAATAATTGTATCCTAGCGGAAATATAAAATGTTTATTAGTATTTAAACCTGTTTAAAACAGTTTATAAGTGTGAAATTTGGGGCATTTAATGCAGTTTTAAACAGTTTTGAACAGTTTTCAAAAGTTCGAAATGATTTTAAACGGTCTTTCATAATTTTGAACTTTTCATGTTTAAAAGTTATTAATTCTTTTGAAAATTCAAAACATTTAAAAAAACAATCCTAAATAATTATGAACTGTTTTTTATAAACTTGAACCGTTTTGAACAGTTTTAAATAGTTTAGAACAGATTTAAACACTTTTGAACACTTTTGAGAACTTTTGAACAGTTTTAAAAAGTTCGAAATGATTCCAAACAATGTTTGATAATTTTGTGTTTCTGAAAATTTTCTTCTATATAATAAAATTTATATAATATATACGAGGAAATGTTCTCTTTAGTTTAGAATTATTCTGAACTGTTCAAAACTGTTTAAAACTGTTCAAAACTATTCAAAACGTCCCAAATTTTACACTTATAAACTATTTTAAACAGTTTTAAACAGTTTCAAATTGTTTTAAAAAATTTTAAATAATTTTAAACTATTTCAAATAGTAATACACATTTTATATTTCCACTAGGGTAACAAAAAATAAAAATAAAGCCCCATCTTGTATCATAAAAAGTGATATTTTCTTTGATAAGTAAAAATTATTTATGTTACTTGGTTTTTAAGAAAACCTTAAAAAATTTAAAAATTAAAAATTAATAAAGAAATAATTCTGTCTTTCTTTATATTGCTGAATCCAGAATGATCTGCCCGAATTTGAGTAAACTCCATGATTCGGAGGTCTGATACTAACCTAATTAGTTCTAGTCTTTGTTTCACAATACCAACAGTCTTCAACAACATGAAAAATTTTTATAATGATTTTATTTTGTATATTTTTTTGACAATATTCTAAGAAAATTATTATGAGAGCTATTAGAGCAAATTAAGAACTCTAATTTTATACCTTTTTTTCAAATAAATAATTATTTTTTAGGGAAAATAAAGGATTTCATTTAGATTAAAGTCTACAGAAGAAGAATTCCTTCAACTACCGGCTATGTTTTAATGTAATATTTGCAATGGAAAAATATATGAAACTTCTAATAATTCAAAAATATGAATTTTTTTTCATTTTTTACTTATTTATTCAAATGATACGTCAGTAATATTTTATTAAATTCGTTAATTTTGCTTATGTGTTATTTTTTTCAATCATTCATAAACATATTGCTAACTTTCTGTATTGCATATTGTAAAAATTTCAATCGAGAGCAACTCAATTCAAATTTCACGAGATTCCTGAAATAAAATGATACGTCGATGAAATCTATACATTGATAAGAAATTTAGTTTTCAAATTTAATGTCGACAGATTTGATTTAATAAATAAATCACTCACAAATTAGTCAAGTAAGATCTTTTATAGGTTTCAAAATTGTTATTATTATTATTATTATTATTATTATTATCATTATTATTATTATAACATTATAATGTAGGATATTAAATTGAAAAGACTAAAGAAAATGGATAAGTAGCTGCAGAAACAATTTCTCAATTGTTGAATATTCAGTGAATTACTTATTATCTATAATCATATTATGAATAAATGATAGTATGACCTTAGAATCAGCTTTCCCAAAAACTTCTGAGAAACTGTTTTCTCAGAATTAATACTTTCTGGATCTTCAACGTAACATTTAAATGTAATAGTCATTTTATTATTGTAATATTGATCGCAGTATGAATTCTTCAACAATTATAGTTCTTGTTAATGGTGCTAAGAAGAGGAAGATAGCGTTTCTTACTATAAACATTTTTTTCCGGATAAAAAGAGAGTTTTAAAAATTTTCTTTTATTTTATATTCTACTGGAGTAATTCCAAACAAGAGTATTTTGATATCATTTTGGTCATCATTATTATTATTAGTAGTCGTCCCTGTTGAAAATAATGACGTCTTTCCAGTACGTCTTTGAAAGATGTCTTTGAAGATGTCTTTGAATACGTCTTTGAAGACGTCTTTGGTCGTGTCTTAGATTAGAACAAAATAAGACGTCATTTTTTGAATGTTCTGGAAATATAGTAACCAAATGACGTCTTTTTTATAAGTAAAATAATTTCAAAGACATATTTTTCCAATAAATACTCATAGTAAAAGACATAAATTTTCGAAAAAAAAATTCTTTTTTTAAAACGAATGACGTCCTCTCTGTTGAAAATAATGACGTCTTTCTAAGACGTCTTTGGTCGCGTCTTACATTGGAACCAAAAAAGACGTCATTTTTCCACTGTTTAGAAAATTCAACAAATGACGTCTTTTTATTATTTCAAAGACGTATTTTTTTTAATAAAAATGATGTCTTTTCTTACGAATTTTTATTTGAAAAATATGTCTTTGAAAATGTAAAATGACGTTATTTGTTAAATAGCTTTTCTAAACATTGGAAAAATGACATCTTTTTTGTTCCAATTTCAGACACAACTAAAGACGTCTTTTAAAGACGTCATTTTCTACGAATTTAGGGAAAAAAAACGTTATTTTTCATAAATTATGTCATTGAAAAATGACTTTACATGATAATCATTTTCCATTTAAAGGAAAAAACAACAAAAACGAGGTTAACCTCGTAGTTTTAACTCTTCGAAAAACGAAGAACATATGCGATTGAACTGAGAGCGTTCTGGCCTTATATATCTGCGTCTTTGAAATTTGTATAAGAGATCGCAAAACTTGAAAATCGCCACCCGGTGAGTTAAAATAAAATTGACGCAAGCGCAACCATCAATTCGACTGTAAGTCACTAGGTGGCGATTTTCAAGTTTTGCGATCCCTTATACAAATTTCAAAGACGCAGATATATAAGGCCAGAATGATCTCAGCTTAATCGCAAATGCTCTTCGTTTTTCAAGGAGTTGAAACTACGAGGTTTACCTCGTTTTTGTTGTTTTTTCCTTTGAATGGAAAATGATTATCATGTAAAGTCATTTTTCAATGACATAATTCATGAAAAATGACGTTTTTTTTTCCTTAATTCAGAGAAAATGACGTCTTTGAAAGACGTCTTTAGTTGTGTCTGAAATTGGAACAAAAAAGATGTCATTTTTCCAATGTTTCGAAAAGCTATTTAACGAATAACGTCATTTTACATTTTCAAAGACGTATTTTTTTTAATAAAAATATGTCTTTTTATAATTTCAAAGATGTATTTTTTAAATAAAAAGTCGTAAGAAAAGACGTCATTTTTATTTAAAAAAATACGTCTTTGAAATGATAAAAAGACGTCATTTGTTGAATTTTCTAAACATTGGAAAAATGACGTCTTTTTTGGTTCCAATCTAAGACACGACCAAAGACGTCTTCAAAAACGTCTTTCAAAGATGTCTTTCAAAGACGTCTTAGAAAGACGTCATTATTTTCAACAGGGAGGACGTCATTCGTTTTAAAAAAAGAATTTTTTTTTGAAAATTTATGTCTTTTACTATGAGTATTTATTAGAAAAATACGTCTTTGAAATTATTTTACTTATAAAAAAGACGTCATTCGGTTACTATATTTCCGGAACATTAAAAAAATGACATCTTATTTTGTTTCAATCTAAGACACGACCGAAGACGTCTTCAAAGACGTATTCAAAGACGTCTTCAAAGACATCTTTCAAAGACGTACTGGAAAGACATTATTTTCAACAGAGGTATTACCATTATCATTATTTCTTAAATTACTACATATGTTTGAAAAAAGTAACAGGATGTGTGTTTTGTAAGGTTCTAAAGTTATTTTTTAAAAATAAAGCTGACTTTTATGAAATAAATCTCTAGATCTGTAAAAATAATTTTTCAAATTAGAATCAACCAAGTTATGAATCTTCTTGAAACTAAAACATAAGCTCCGAGAATTAATAAATTATAAACACAAAGGCGAACTACAACAGACCAGTGAGAGATGATAAAAACGGAAAGGGTTGTGGTTTTTATAAAAATACCGAGTTTTTTTGGAAATTACTTTATAAAACTAATAATACCTATTTGCCTACTCCAAAAACTTAATGATTTATGTAATTTTTGACAAGGAATTCATTTTTCATGCTTAGAAGACAGAAAAATTTGATGGTCGTGTATTTTAGCTATTTTTTACTTTAAAATTGACAAAAAAGTACCTTGAAAGGGCTATGATGGTGTAAATGTTTACTTTTTTAAAAAGTTCGTAAAATTTTGTAAACATTAGGGTAGATGTGGGTATTACAGCGGAATCGACGTATGATGAATTTTAAACTCATAAATTAAAGCTTATAGATGAAAAAAACTTATCACTTTTATTTTTAATAAAATATTTAAACATTGATTAACTAGAAAAAAATTAATTTGGCATTTAATTATAGAGTTAAAATTAAGAAAAAACGAGTTTAAAATAAAATGTATTTGTGGCTATTGCTGCGGCCGTGTTTCTAATGCTGTGTGCCAGTTACTATTGACACTTTTATATATTCCGTTCCAAAAGTTGAGGTTAGGTTTACCACGTGTTATAGTAATAAAAGGATGCCACAGTAATTCATATTTGGTGATTTTAATGACGCATAATACTAAGGTGTTAAATTAAAATATTAAATATGTGCTAGGTGAAATTTCCAAAAAATATATAACTAGCAAAGATATATTTTATTTAATAATGATCTTATTTTACATAAAAAAGAATAAAAACAGAAAATATTGTCAAATTTAGGATGCATACGTGATCGCGATTTTACGAAATTTATCAAGATTTTAGAACAGTTCAATTTCAAATAACCAATATTAAATATTTTTAGACTTTTTTTGTGAGAGATATTTTTTAAAATATTAAATAATACTTATAATATTTGATTATGCATTCAAATATTATTTATGGACTTGAAAAAAATTATTTTTACGAATTTTATATGAAAAAATAGTAATTAGCACCTCCGCAGCAATACCCACATCTACCCTATATATTTAAAATTTTTTTAGTCAGACGCGTCATTCTCGCGCTATTTAGAGTGGAAAAACGAATTTTTTGACAAAATTGCGTTTTTGACCAACTTTAGATGTTTATATCTCGAAAATTATGGCCTTAAATAATCTGAAAGAATTTTTGGTTTCTCAGGGCACAAAAACAAACATTTTAAGCTAGTAAAAAAATTTTGTCTGTTCCACTTCACGTGGAATCGCCCATATATATATGCATATACATAATAGAAATATATATATATATATATATATATATATATATACAGTGCCACTCACAAAAATTTGGCCACCCTAGAAAAAATCGGAAAAAATTTAAAGTTTAATATTTCTGCGAAAAATGATCGAACCTTAATAATTTCAACTGGGTTTTAAAGTTTACACTAAAAACCATAAAAAAACGTGAGTTTCGATATAAGAAAGTAGTCTAGGCACCCAGAGGGTTTCGTATGAAGTTAGAGGTCCCACCAAGCAAGCAGGTAATTTATATGTATTTTGAGCCGCTAAATCCGAATTTGCAACTTGCTTTTCGCGCAAGTGGTCGAGTAATTTGTTATAAACAAATTGATTGTTTAAATGACTATAGTTTATGAACTACAATAGATGCAGTGATTTTCTCTGTGAAAACTTGTTCTTTAATGAAAAAAACAAAAAAAATCGTTTATGTTGCATTTCGATTCGATAATTAGAACCAGAGATATGGCAAATATATTGCAAAAAAACATAGAGACGTAGCGCTAGCCCGGAACGCCCTGGTAAAAAACCTTGTAACTCGACTACTAATTGATATTTTTTAAAGTTCAACATGTGTTTGAAAAATGTCAGAGTCTCAGCTTTAATGGTAAATTGTTATATATTACTTTCAAATGTTCATAAATAAGCTAGAATGATTTGAAGCAGAAAAAATTTTTAATTTTTCAGAATTGTGTTTGTTTATAACGAAATAATATAGGTTAGCGAACAAAATATTTCTATATTTTTGACATAGAATAATAGGGAATTTGATCTAATTTAAGAATCTATCCGGTTTTTTAAATTTAAGTAAGTAGAACCTGAGATATCGCAAATTTAAGCTGTAGCACCAACTCCTTGCAATACGCAATATGTGTGCAATATAGCGATCGCTTTCCTTGTTAAAAATTCTTTTATTATAAGGTAAGTAATCTCATCCTTTTCTAATAAAATCACTTTTGACTCGACTCTATTTTATATACTTTGTCATAATATTAATGATGTATAATCTTCGAGCATATACTACTGGAGGAAGCCTCCCAGCTATTAACTACCTTACAAAGTGAAGAGAGAAAAAGCCTCTATTTTGGTACGTGCTATCTCCCTCTCACTTTCTTAGTGGGAAACAGAAGCAGCCAATCAGATCGGTTAGAGAGAGACAGCACGTACCAAAATAGAGGCTTTCTCTCTCTTCGCCTTGTAACGCTTTCTGCCATTCGGAGGCTTCCTCCAGTAGTATATGCTCGAAGTGTATAATACATTTAGATGAAGTAGATTTAGGGTTTTAAATAATCATTGATTTTTCTACTATAATAGTAAACAATTTACTTAACTTATGGAGTATTTTTACATTTATTTATTTTTTTGCTATTGCGAAAAGAACAACAATCTATTTTATTCAAAAAATTTGTTTTAACCTTCCGATTTATTAGAGTCATCTATTTTTAGCTGAATTCTTTTTTATTAAATTTTTATTTAATTTTCCAATACAGAGTTAAAATTAATTTTATTACAAAAAAATGAAATTACTTACCTTATAATAAAAGAATATTTAATAAGGAAAGCGATCGCCATATTGCACACATATGTCGTATTGCAAGGAGTTGGGGCTACAGCTTAAATTTGCGATATCTCAGGTTCTACTCACTTGAATTTGAAAAATCGGACAGATTCGTAAATAAGATCAAATTCCCTATCATTCTATGTCCAAAATATAGAAATATTTTGTTCGCTAACCTATATTATTTCGTTATAAACAAACACAATTCTGAAAAATTGAAAATTTTTTCTGCTTCAAATCATTCTAGCTTATTTATTAACATTTGAAAGTAATATATAACAATTTATCATTAAAGCTGAGACTCTGACATTTTTCAAGCACATGTTGAACTTCAAAAAATATCAATTAGTAGTCGAGTTATAAGGTTTTTTACCAGGGCGTTCCGCGCTAGCGCTACATCTCTATGTTTTTTTGCAATATATTTGCCATATCTCTGGTTCTAATTATCGAATCGAAATGCAACAAAAACGATTTTTTTTGTTTTTTTTATTAAAGAACAAGTTTTCACAGAGAAAATCACTGCATCTATTGTAGTTCATAAACTATAGTCATTTAAACAATCAATTTGTTTATAACAAATTACTCGACCACTTGCGCGAAAAGCAAGTTGCAAATTCGGATTCAGCAGCTCAAAATACAAATAAATCACCTACTTGCTTGGTGGGACCTCTAACTTCATACGAAACCCTCTGGGTGCCTAGACTAAAATTGAAATATCAACCTTTTATCCATAAAAAATGAAGCTATTTTAAAATTTTTCATTTATTTATTATATTATTAAAGAAGTTTATGTCATAATGATAAAGTGGTGATAATTTTGTGATTATGATAATTATTATGGATTTTGGTTATTTATAAATATTAAGTGATAAAGTTGTTACATTTTAAAAAAAATTTATGTTAGAATTATAAAATGAATAGTATTGTGATTAAACTAACTTGGAATTTATAGCTTATATCGATATTATTTATAAAAAAAATTAAATGCCTTTATATTTATTCTTAAAATATGAATAAATCACTATTAAACGTTTTAAGTACTAAAATATTGTTATTATTATGTTTTCTATTATTTCACTTTTTTATTAATTTTTATTATTTTTTTTTCTTTTTTTATAATTATAAATAGACGTATTATTGATACACCACAATTAATAGAGTTGGAAATATAAAAAATATTTTACCATAGGGAAAATGAGAAAAACAAAATTTTTTTTGTTTGTATTTCAACTTTAAGATAGATAGATATAGATAGATAGATATTGATTTATTTTGAAAAAGAGTACAAAAAGGCGTATAATACATGAAATAATAAGTAATAATTCTATATAGAGTATTGTACATAATAAGATAAGATATCACAGTCAATTATTAAAATTAATACTGTATCAGTAAGTCACCATGTAAAAGTGATATTACAGACTATTCTAAATACACGCAGAAAATTACAATAAAAAACAGTCTTAAATATCTATCAGTCATAGAATTAAAATACATAATTTAAAAGAGGAATCACTGTCATGACATCAATAAAAATAAAATTGGACAATACTATAAAAATAAAATTGGACAATACAATAACAGAATAATAGTAAATAATTAAAAAATAAAATAATAATAACATTTAAAGAATAAAAACCTAATACCGAAGATGTCATGACTTCTAATAAAAACAGAATCACTCTTTCTTTCCGCATATATTCATCCATCATTCACGCTAATAAATATGTTTACACCTTAAATCTATATATAGGACAAAAACAAAATAAATTAACATAAAAATTAAAATACTTAAAATTAATTTCATTCGAGGTCGAGTAAGTACGTCCTCAAAGCTGACTTAAACCTGCCGAGCGATGGTAGATTTTTTATATCAGCAGGCAGAGAGTTCCAAAAATGCGCACCTTGAACTTAAAAGGAATTACTTCCAGTCTCAGTACGCATGAAGGGCACTGCGAAGTCCTTAATCTCTCCCCTAGTGGCTACCCTAGGTACATATCTAGTGAAGAGACTCACTAGATACTCGGGAGTATTCATGCGCACGATTTTGTACATAAGTACAGCCATAAAATACTGTCTCCTCGAATCAGTACGCAGCCAACCAAGTGCAGCTCTATGAGAAGAGACATGATCGCCCATCCCTACGCCTAATACATATCTCACACATGAATTTTGTAGTCTTTGTAATCGTCTTCTCAACCCCTGCGAAGCATCGAGCCGAACTACTGAGCAGTAGTCGAGGTGCGGAAACAGCAAGGCGGCTTCTAGCTGTTTACGCAGGGTCTCAGTGGTGTACCGACAAAAGAACCGCAAACTATACATTATCCTATTAAATTTTTTAGTCACCATATCAATGTGCGGCTCCCATGACAACTTAGCGTCAAGCACAACACCAAGGCTCGTAACGGTATCAGAGAAAGATATGTCGACACCTCCCTCAAGCTCAATCGTTCTTGGCTCATCAGCATAATTCATTAATAAATCGACTACTGCCAAAAACAATCGCCTTAGTTTTGCTTGAATTTAATGTGAGAGAAGCATCGACAGCCCACCGCGACACCGCCTTGGCCGCCCTTTGCATAATACGAATACCTTCATCCAGATGTTCATGAGAGACCTGAGTATAGATTTGGAGGTCATCAGCATATAATAGATAAGATCGGATTATTTATTAAAAAAACAACACTTTTTCCTCTCTGAAGTTCTTTTTTTTAAGCACCCTTTTCGAGATATCAGCTGTTGAAAAAACAAGGATTTTTTTAACGTAAATGAGTATAACTCTTTTAAAAATAGACTTACAGTAGTTTTTAACCTCTCATTTCGAAGTAGAGTATTGTAGTTTTCATCTCTATTTTTAATTTTTAATCTCCAAAAATTTTCGACAGAATGGGACAAATTTAAAAATGGATGAAAAAAAAATGACAAAAAATAGCTTCAGTTTTTATGGAAAATTTTTTATCGATAAACACAGTTGGAATTTTTAAGATTCGATTATTTGTCGCAGAGATAGAAAACTTAATTTTTTCCAATTTTTTCTCAGGTGGCCAAATTTTCGTGAGCGGCAGTGTATGTAGCTGTTGTAGCTCAATTTAAGCGATATCACATCATTAACTTTTTATATTGATATATCTGTGATCGATGTCTTACGGTACTTGGATGTTTCTGGACACCTTGATATCATCTATAGTATCATTGCTTATTGTTTAATAAATTCATATTTGTTCTTGTGGATGCCTATCAATCTTCCTGGAAATCTGAATGTCAGTCAGGGGAATAAATTTTGAAATTTATCATATCGTCTATTAATTATAAAGAAATTTTCATGGAATCTAAGATTCTGGTTATTTCTGCTAATCTTAAGAGGCGGTCGGGACCTTAGAGCATATACTACTAGAGGCAGCTTTGAATGTGCAGTGTGCGTGGTTAAGTTGAGAAAGAGAAACATATATTGAGGTTGACAGATATCTCTTTTTCTCCGGCACGTGATTGGTTTATTTTGTTCCCTACTTCTTTATCACATGACGGAGAGATAGAGATAGCTATCAACCTTAGTATATTTTTCTCTTTCCCAACCTAACCACGCGCACGGTGCATTCAGAGCTTCCTCCAGTAGTATATGCTCTAAGGTCGGGACTATTTGCTGCATGGGGGCGCTGCGGTCAGGTGAGAGAAAAATGTAAAATAATTTTAACATAGCGATTTACAATTTACTAAAACAATAATATACCTTTAATTTTGTCAATAACTCTAGCCATATATATGTAGAATAATTATTGATGCTAATCTTCAGCAAAAAATGCAGCGCGAGATAGAGCCGGCGTGAGCATATGTATTCATTATTCTTTAGTATTACTTTCTCTGTCGCACTAAAGAAAAATACACATGTTTACATCGGCTCTATTACGTGCAGCATTTTTTGCTTTACAAAAATATTTGAGACTTTTCAAATAAGATTAGCATTGATAATTATTCTACATGTATATGACGAGAGTTATTGACAACATTAGAAGTATATTATTGTCTTAATAAATTGTAAATCCGTGTATGGAAAATATTTTATATTCTACTCTCACCTGCAGCACCACTAAGCGGCAAATGGTTCCGACCGCCTCTTAACGTCAATCTCGAAAGAAAATTTTGAAATTTTTTACAACCATAGTAAGTTTATATGTTTTTCATAGGGGGCATTTTACAATGCTCGGCTATACCTGACATTGTCCATAATCCGTAGGAACAGCTTTCAAAAATTTTTACAATGACGTTTTTATAGTTTTCAGACTTTAAAAAATTTTAATGTAAAATTGATGAAATGCATCATTAACAGTATGTTGGAGTTCCCCCTTCCCCCGCCTCTTAATAATATTTTTATTTAAAGCTCATTAATAAACGGTGCGTCAAATCATGTTCTTTCGCTACAATCAGCAAATTCGTAATATCAATCTCAAGTGCGGACAAGGAATACACCTAAACACTATACATAAAAATTATAAGCAAATTTTCTATCTATAGTATTTTGAGGTTAGGCTTATCGAAATATTGATATCTAATTTTTATTCAAATAGTATCAACATAGTTTTAGTGCGCACAAATCAGTATATTTGTTTAGATAATTCATTTAAAAAAATATTAAAAAAATAAAAAAAGCAAAAATCGATTTCAACAACTCCGACATTCCATTAAAAACAAAGACACAAAAAATAATTAATCTGTCAATATTCGTTCAAAATTATAAATACTCTAGTAAACGAACAAACAATAAATAAATTAAGGAGATGTAAAACGGACACTGCACCTGTAGTACTTATAGATATAAACTTCCTTTCCATTTTATTGCTGAATTTCCAGAAAAGATATGCATTAGCTTGTAGTATGTACCATGATGATTATCTAGTTAAATTTTCAAATAAATTTATTCATTAGTTATTGAAAATTTTGGGTTCCAAAATTATTTATTAAAATTTTTCGATTTTGTACAGGAATCCAAATATCTTAAAAACTAATGAATAAATTTATTTGAAAATTTAACTGAATAATTTTTATGGTACATACTACAAGCTAATGCATTTGTTTACTGAAAATTTTGCAATAAAATAAAAAGATTTCATCAATATTTATGAGTACAGGTGTAGTGTCCCCACACATCCCCTTAAGATATAAAGCACAGTGTGAATGTGTGTATTAAACTAATAAAAATAGAAATATATATTTATCTGAAGTAAAATTCAACGTAGATGCTTTTAAAAATAGATTATGTATCAACAGTAGTATGTTTCATATTATAAAATAATCGTGATATTATTAAATATATGAAAGCTTACATTGGCTGAGTAATCGCCACTTCATAAATTCTTTTTAAATGTTTCATATTTGAAAATAATCACGATATTATGAAATATATGAAAGCTTACATTGGCTGAGTAATCACCACTTAATAAATTCTTTTTAAATGTTTCATATTAGAAAATAATCGCCATATTATTCAATATCTAAAAACTTACATTGGCTGAGTAATCGCCACTTGAAAAGTTATTATTCAAACTCTTGTATTAAATAAGCAATCATGATATTAAAAATTATCCAAAAATGTACATTGGCTAAGTTATCGCCACATATAATATTGTAAATTTTTACCAGCATGAAGTAAATAAATGATTTAAATAAATGACATGAAAAAAATTGTTTTATTGCTTTATATAAGGTCACATCGTATGGGAAAAAATTCAGAAGTCATGCATATAAAGCTATAGAGAACCTGTGTATTTATATGAGCCCACATAATTTATATACGATGTATCCATAGTCCATACACAATAAAAATAAATGTGTCTAATTATGTAAATCTTATTCATAAACAAATTTTCTTATTAGCAAAGGACAGAAATATGATTCTTCCCCTTAAAATATATCTTCATTTTCTATAATTTTGTAATAGTATTAAATATCTCTAATGATTTCGAAGATTTATGTCTATTAAGGAAATAATATTTATAATAAATGATGTTTAAATAAATTACTTTTTATTTTTGTAAAATATAAAAGTTTCATGATTTCATGTAAATAGCAAGAATGTTTATTGTTCGGTTAAATAAACAAAAATGTTAAAGATTGAATAAAAATTATATGTGAATGCATAACTGATTCAGGATTTCTTTATCTTTGGAATTTGACTTATATAGATTTTAAATGATTTAATTGAAATAAAATGAATTACTAATATGATTTCTTAACTTTCGTGGTAAGTAAATAATTGCTAAGATTTATAAATTCTCAAATTTTTTAAATAATAATGCTTATCACCTGTACATCGGAATGATGTTTGATGAAAAAAGGTTAAAATTATTCACTAATTACGATAGTAATATGCTTTCTCAAAGTTAAATTTCGCTGGCATTATTTGAATGAAAAATTCATAAATTAGTAGGGATACTACCGCAAATTTATATGCGACATGATTTGTATGAATGATCTTTATGTATGGGTATCGACTACGAGTAAATCGACATATTTCATAGAATTTGCATGAATCTTAAACAATTGTTCTTTTAAAATCTTTTGATTTCCGAGTATTCTTCGACTTATTCAAACAACCTTAGAATCTAAATCTAAAAGAATCTCCAAGTTTCATTTGACGTAGTCCCTGTTAATGCCTGTAAACTTCATAACCGGTATGGAAAATTTCAAAATTCATTCATATAGACGACTTCCAGGTAGCCAAGATCACCTGGATATTGTGAGATGTCATCTCGGGAAACGTACATGTTATTAATAAATAATGGCTAAATTTCAAAAGATATTCTTGAAGACAATGTTTATCTCACTCGGAACATCCATGTTTGGCTCGATAACATTTGCAACAACTTCTAAGTAGTTATTAAACTATAAGTAGAATTTTAAAAGTTTTTGCTGTGGATGATGTTTAGGTTGTCATTAACACCTAGGTATCCAAAGACGGCGATCGTGGGTACCACAGCATAGTAAATAACTATTTTTTAACGAGTGTCTACATCGAAAAGGTAAAGGATGTATCTACATATTGCGACGAGTAAACATACCCGCGCATTTCAAATCTCCCGCCTTACGGCCAGCTACGATAGAACAGTGGTTCTGAGCTCAGCCGCTAGGCGGCAACCTCAAACGTCGTTGCACGCAACGGGAAAAATGAGGCCAGAGTATATAAGAGGCCGAGAAGCTTACCAGAGCAGAGCAGTGTAGACTACGGTCTCCCCTCTCTCTTTACCTTAGTGAGCACGCTAGGCTAAGAGAGAGTGGGACCAGTAGTAGCTGGTTTCCTTGGCTTGTGGAGCACCACAGCTTAGGCAAAGCTTCTCTCTCTTGCACATGAGGGTAGACCGAGTGAGCACGCTGGTCTACACTCTAGTGCATATGCTGGCAGTATTAGAGATACGTCCAGTGAGCACGCTGGCGTAAATCTATCTGCCTAGAGCACACTCGCAACCTTTTGCCGACGTCGCAATGCCGAACTTGCGCCGTTGAATTCAAGGGTGACGTCCACCCAAAATATTATATTCTATTTCACATTTCGCCACTGGGTTATTTAAGGGTATTGTCTGCCCATAGCTGTTGCGTCTGCGTTTACGTGAATAATAGAATACATTAAGGGTGTCGTCCACCCATTACTTGTTTGATATTAGTTTAAAGGACTCCGTCCGACCAAGTGTAAATATTAGAACTTAGAATAAGTTAAGGGTGTCGTCCACCCACTGGGTTATTTAAGGGTATTGTCTGCCCATAGCTGTTGCGTCTGCGTTTACGTGAATAATAGAATACATTAAGGGTGTCGTCCACCCATTACTTGTTTGATATTAGTTTAAAGGACTCCGTCCGACCAAGTGTAAATATTAGAACTTAGAATAAGTTAAGGGTGTCGTCCACCCAATACATTTTGTTATGTTAATTAAAGGACTCCCTCCGACTGCCGCGTAGTTATTAAGATCGTAGAATAAGTTAACGGTGTCAGCCACCCTTTATCTTTACATCACTTAAGGGCCCCGCATGCCCATAGAGATTCGTAATTTGGATAATCAAGGGAGCCGGCTACCCATTATTACCGTAGTATTAAGTATAGCGATATTAGGTGCCGTTGCCTATTTATATTATAATTATTTAGCTATTAATCACTTGTCTCTTTTTGTTTTGCACATTGTTGCAGGTAAAAGCCGCCGGCATATTTTAGACCGTCCAGGCCGTAGAATCTTTTGGTTAAACTCAACTATAAATTAGATTCATTTAAAGATTTACTGATTTAAACATTTATTAAATAGTCGTCAAGTGGCCGAGATAAATAGAAATCTATTTACTTTGCAAAATTATATTTTCATTTAAGGTTCGGTTAGTTTGTTTGTATTATATAAAATAATAGGTTTAGTTTTGATTAATGCATTATCATTATCTCATTATTGTAATCGTCGTTGTACATGAGTTTAATGAGTACAATAAAGCCAAGGTACTCCCTAGCACAACCAAACAAGTTAAACCCGGTTACTTTCCTTCATTTTCCACCGTCCAATCCCTCCGACTACTGCCGATCTTACCCTGGTAACTCACTGAAGCATCTGTCAACAGGAGTTAACACGTATTTTCCCTCCCGAAGGGGAAAAACGTTACAAACTTATATATATATATATATATATATATATATAAAATTAAATATGTGTTTGTATGTGCGAGCGTGTGCGTGCACGTATGAGTTGAAATTAAATGTTCCATATAAACTTGAATAAACCTGTGTGTGTACGTGCGATTCTACATGAAATGTCTCTTATATATATATATGTTTATATCATGCTTGCGAGTTGACATGAAAAGTCCCATGTACATGAACGCGTGTGTGCATGCATGTGAATTGACATGAACCGTCTCATATATATAAACCTAAGGGTACTTAGATAGGTGTGTACAAGTTGTCATGAAATGTCCCATATATATATAGAAAAACCTGTGCTTGCGAGTACGTGCGAGTTGACATAAAATGTCCCATGTATACATATATATATATATATATATATATATAAAGGGTGTCTTATTTTAACTTACACACATTAGTAACTCTAAAAATATGAACTTTAGTAAAAAATGTTATGAGTGAAAGTTGTAGGGTTTTAAGGGAGACATCTAATGGTGACCTTGAACATGACCTTGACCACGACCTTCAAGGTCGTTCGAAGGTCAAGTTGATTTTTTTTAAAGGTAAGCTATAATTTTAATCCCGGGAATGAAAAGAGCGGAAAATTCTACATCCGAATATGACCTTTACTATGACTTTGACCATGACTTTCAAGGTCATTTGGAGGTCAGGTTGATTTTTTTCAATGGTAAGCCATAATTTTGATCTTGAGAATGATAAGAGCGCAAAATTCTTCCTTCAAGTATGTAACCACGTCGTAAAAAAATATGACTCTTGAAGGTCACGCAGAGGTCATCCTCTTTGTGGTGCTGAAAAGGCGGTAAATCGTAATATTATTGTGCTGATTACTGGGAATTAAATGCTAGATTATAAAATAATCTAAGTAATAAAAACAAGATAAATTTTTTATAAACGTCCTTTAATCAATAAACTCTGCATATCACAATAATCAAAATACAATAACAATACAACACAATCTTAGAGTGACATAATACAATATCAAAACAAAAAATAGATTTGTAAATAAAACAAAATATTGATTTTTCATAAGTTATTCTAAGAAAATGAAGAATACTCCAATCGTTGTCAACTTTCTGTTGACGTATTAAATGCTCAAAGTGGGCACCATTATTTTGCAGGCACAGTCGACAACGGAAGTTACGTTGAACATCCATCAATATTCTAGGAGTTATTGCTTCACACGCTCTTCTAATTCTGCCCATTATGTCTAATCTTGTTGTTATAGCATAGCTATACATCACATCTTTGACATATCCCCATAAAAAAAGTCAAGGGGATTAAGGTCTGGTGATCTAGGAGGCCATACAATGGGTCCACCACGTCCGATCCATCGATTTGTAAATCGTTGATTGAGAAATCTTTGTACGTTACGTGCGTAGTGTGCGGGAGCCCCATCATGTTGATACCATAATTGCGGTCGTTCTCCAAGTGGAATATTTTCTAAGTATCCAGGTAAATCATTTTCCCAAAATTCTAAGTACATTGCACCATTGATTGTTCGATCAAAAAAATGTGGTCCAATAACTTGATCATTATAAACGCCAACCCATGTGTGAAGGCTCCAACGATGTTGGTTAAGCACCTCGCGATACCAATGTAGATTGACTGGGGACCAGTAATGGCAATTATGTCTATTGAGACTTCCATTGCTTTGGAATGTAGCTTTATCACTAAAACAAACATTTAAAAAGAAATTTGGATTATGATCTAACACCTCTAGAGCCCATCTACAAAATTGTACTCTGAGTACGTCATCCTGTTTGCTTAATTCCTGCACCAGAGTAATGTGATAGGGATGGAAGTTAACAGATCGTAATAATCTCTGCCGTCCAAAGTAAGAAAACCTTAACTCCAATGGGATTCCAATGAAGTTAACCACTTTTATACTTTGGACGGCAGATCTATGAGCCGTTAAACGGGGGATTCATAATTCCCGTTCTATTTGACGTGTACTTAGACGAAGATTTCCGTGGACCATACCCAAAATTGCAAGCAGTCTAAGATCATTATTATTCTTTGCTCTATGTCTTTATCTTCGGCGATGTAATGGATCATTGCGAGATCTTCTCTCAATGTTCATTATTTGTCGAGCATTAGGATGGCGGTGGTTAGGGGATCGCTTTTAATAAGTACGGGCAGTGAATCTGTAATTCCTGCCACATCCACCTAAGGTTATAAGAATGTCGACTACTTCATTAGGCATATAATTTGCCATTATACCAACAAAAATAGGCTATTCCATGCACAAATAGAAAACACTTAATAAATGATTAATTTAAAAATCATAAATTATATCAATTAATTTATTTGTAAATAAATAAAATAAAATAAAAAATCTTACCTACAACAGTATTGAAAATTGCAGCAACAGAAAGCAAAAGTGACTCCAAATACAGAGAATTCAAATTTTTTTTTATACAACTTTTTACACTTTTGCGCGGAACTACTAAGAAGTACTATGATGCTACATAGATAACTTAAACGTAAACATATAAATAAATGTCATATTTGAATTATCGTGCTCAAAGCTATAATTTTGTTTTATCGAATAGGGAAATTCATCCTCGCGCTTACTAGGAGAGTATCAGACCTCCGGATTACGGATTTTGCTCAAACTTTGGGATCAGTTTTCAGATGTCAAAATATGAAAGAAAACAAAATTTTAGACCCCAACGCTCAATATTTCCCTAGCTACAGGCAATTAAAGAAAATCACTAAAAAAGTTACTAGATTTTCAAACGCATATAGTTCCTTAGCATTGATAGCTAGGAGCTTGAAACTTTTTTTAAATGAAAGCTGAGCTCAAATCCTTTCGAAATAGTAGTTATAGCATGTCAAAATATTATTTTTTCCCAAAGTTATAGCGTAATAAACATTAGACCCAATTTCAGCTTTTGTTATTAATTAATGTTTTAAAAAGGAAAATCAGGTCTAATGTTTATTACGCTATAACTTTGGGAAAAAATAATATTTTGACATGCTATAACTACTATTTCGAAAGAATTTGAGCTCAGCTTTCATTTCAAAAAAGTTTCAAGCTCCTAGCTATCAACGCTAAGGAACTATATGCGTTTGAAAATCTAGTAACTTTTTTAGTGATTTTCTTTAATTGCCTGTAACTAGGGAAATATTGAGCGTTGGGGTCTAAAATTTTGTTTTCTTTTATATTTTGACATCTGAAAACTTTGAGCAAAATCCGTGATCCGGAGGTCTGATACTCTCCTAGTTAGATAATGAAAATATGATCAAGAGTAATAATCTGTATAAAAGTAATTTCAAGAAAGTTAATTAATTTATTTTATACTTTTTAGTGCATTTTATATATTATTGTATTTTCGAAAAGCATGTTCTTAAAATGCTTTTTTTTATTTTTATTTACAACGTGGTTACATACTTGAACGGAAAAATTTCCGTTTTTATTATTCGCAGGATCAAAATTATGGCTCACCATTAAAAAAAATAAACTTGACCTTCGAATGACCTTGAAAGTCATGATCAAGGTCATAGTAAAAGTTATATCCAAACGCAGAATTTTCCGCTCTTTTCATTCCCAGGATTAAAATTATGGCTTACTATTAAGAAAAATCAACTTGACCTTCGAATGACCTTGAAGGTTATGGTAAAGGTCATGATCAAAGCTACCACTGGATGTCCTCCTTACAACGCTACAACTTTTGTTTAAAACATTTTTTTCTAAAGTTTATATTCCTAGAGTTACTAATGTGTGTAAGTTAAAATGGGACACCCTGTATGTATATATAAGCAAAATAAATGATAATAAATAAGTGAACGTGAGCAAGTTGATATGAAATGGACTATGTATATATGCAAAAACCTGTCTGTAAGGTCGTACATGAGTTGACATGAATAGTCCCATGTATATAAGCGTGTATGCATGAATGCAAACTGCCATGAAATGTCCCATATATATAAAAAAGCCTGTGATTATGAGTACGTACGAGTTGACATGAAATGTCCCATACATATTTATTTATATATATATATATATATATATATATATATATATATAATCCTGTGTATGCGTGCTTGCACATTGGTATAAAATGTCCCATATGTATAAACCTGTGCGTGCATGCGTTGAAATTGACATAAAAAATCTCATGTATATTAACGTCTGTGCACGCATGCGAATCGACATGAAATGTCCCATATACATGAATCTGTGTGTGCGTGCGTTATAATTGACATGAAAAATCCCATCTTTATTAAAGTCTGTGTACATGCATGCGAATTAACATAAAATGTCCCATACATATAAACCTGAGGGCACTCGGATGGGTGTGTGCGAGTTGTCATGAAATGTACCACATATAAAGAAAACCTGTACTCATAAGTACGTGCTAGCCGACATGAAATGTCCCATGTATGTATGTATGTATGTATGTATGTATGTATGTATGTATATATAAACATATATATAAACCAAAAAATATACGGGTCAATGGGTGCAAGTTGACATGAAAAGGACCATGTATATAAATATATATATAAGATAAATATATATATATGTATGTATGTATGTATGTATATATATATCAACTTGTCTGTATGTGTGCGTGTGGGTCGACATGAAATGTTGCATATATATGAGCCCAGGTGCTTATGTATGTGCGCGTCCACATATGTTTTTCGGTATACATATATATGATAAAAATTCCTTAGTACACTTAATTAAAAAGGAATTGTGGAATTTTCAATTAAAGCCCTCGAATTCACAAATCATAATCGTAACTGACGCTCTTTCAATTCACAATTACATTTTTGTTTGTTAATTAGAATATATTTAATTAAGAATTCTGTTTGAATTTTTAATTTAAGCCTTTTCAATTCACAATTACATTTTGATTTCTTAATTGAAATTTATTTAATTAAGAATTCCTTTTGAATTTGTAATCTAAGCCTTTCCAATTCACGATTACATTTAGATTTCTTAATTGAAATTTATTTATTTAAGGATTCCTTTTGATTTTTTAATTAAAGCCTTTTCAATTCACAATTAGATTTTGATTTGTTAATTAAAATATGTTTAATTATCAATCCAAAAGGAATTGTTAATTGAATAAACTTTAATTACGAATTCAAAAAGGATTTGTAAATTAAAATTTATTTAAAGCTCAAAATGATTTGAATATTTGCAGCCCTAAGGCTGGATATATTCAGACAGTTTATGGATAGGCACGATTGAAATAAGACTCGAGTCAAATGTATAAGTAACTTTTAAGGAATTTATTAGACACTTGTAAAATAATTAATATTGAATATGACAATAGCTTTGTTTGGCTTTGAATTTGAATCCGAATTTGAATTGAAGTTGAAGTTCGAGAACTACAGGATGTCTGACTTAGTACCAACAATAATCCTGGGGTAGTGTCGACTGTCGTCAATTTCAGTCGGCTTTTATAAGATTTTATCTTTGACATAATTTCATTAAGTAATAAGTGGATCTTGTTTTTTTAATGATTTTTTTTAATAATTTCGAAATCAACGAATTTCGTTACTTAATATCAACTTTAAGTTTCTTTACTGCTTAGGTTAACACTTTCTTTTATTGTTTAAAGACTGTTTAATTAGTTCATCAATATCATGTTAAGAAAAAGATATTTAGAAATTATAAATTAAAAAGTAATATAAGAGATACGTTGTGACGTAACAATGCTACAATAAATAAACCAATAGATAGAAAAAAGCGGAAACATAAATATGATTTTTATCAATTAAGAGCAGGTCGTATATCTCTGTCCTTTTCTAATCAAAGAAGTAATTTTTTTGCAAAAACTAATTATTGTAGTAAAAAATAAGGAGATAGCCCCATCTCGTATGATAAAAAGCAAGATTTTCTTTGATGAGAAAAAATTATTTTTATCGATTCATTTCGAAGAAAACCTTGAAAAACTTAAAAAATAGAGGTTAGGATGGAAAATTCAGTTTCTCAAGGTTTTCTTAAAAACGAAGCGATAAAAATAATTTTTCCTCATAAAAGAGAATCTTGCTTTTTATTATACGAGATGAGGCTTTCTTCTTATTTTTTGCTACAATTATTAGTTTTTGTGAAAACATAAATTCTTTGATTAGAAAAGGACAGATATACTCGACCTCCTCCTAAAGACATTATTTATTAAGTGTAAACGATTAAAAATTTAAGACAATAATTATAATGAAAATTACAATAATAATAACAATTATAATAACAATCATAACATTTTATTGAACAAAGTTATTGATAAAACAATAAAACGCAAAGTAGAAAAAAATTAAAGAAATTAAATGAAAAAATATTAACTAAAAAAATTAATCCAAAACTGATTGGTTGTATAGCAAATATATATTTTGATGAAGATCTCATATCTGAAAATAACATTGGTTCCATGACAAATATATCTGTTTATTGTGATGCGAAACATTTTGCTTTCGAATATACTAAAAGTAACAATTTCTCCAATTGTTGTCATAAAGGTAAAGTAGAATTGTTAGAAAATCCTTCTTACCCAGAACAATTAAAGTTTTTAGCAACTGAATTAAGGAAAGAAATTATTGATTTTCGACGAAACGTTAGGTTGTACAATAATGCTTTAGCATTCGCAAATTTTGGTGCTAATTTCGATACATTGCCGGGTAGAAAACCACAAGTTATTAGAATATGTGGACAAATTTACCATGATGTATATGCGTTACATCCTAATAAAGATGAAGCGTGTAAATATGGACAATTATATATTTTAGATACTGAAATGGCAACGATTGAACAGAATAAGTTTAATATAAATTTAACATTATTAAAACATTTAGATATCTTGATAAGAGACATTTACCCTTATGCTAAAGCCTATAAAATGATGCATAAAGTATGAGCAGAAGAAGAACTACAACGATGTGCTAAAATCGATTGTCCTTCAAGAACTGTTACGTCTACTGTCTGCAATAATAATTTGGATAAAAATAGATATAATCTACCTTCCTGTAATGAAGTCGCAATAGTATATGTTGGAGAAGACGATCTTCCTCCTATTGAACGTGATATTGTCATTTACTCTAAATATGATAAACCAATTAGTATACCGACAATTAGCAAACATACAGATCCTATGACATATTCGCTTATTCATCCTAATGGTGGTTTTAGATGGATGCCAAATATGAAAAGTAAATTTGAAAAATCTAATATTTGAAATTTGAAATTTTATGATTATAGATTTAGTGTTAGCAATGAATTTAATCCATTCCTTAATTTGGGAAAATTATCTCAACAGTTCATTGTTGATGCATTTGAAAAAGTTGAGACCTCGAGATTATATTTCATACGAAAAAACCTAAATGTATTAAGAAGTGATTGTTACAAAGGTGTTATAAACTATTTACATAACAGAAAAGAATTGGATTCTTCAAAAATTGGAAAAATGGTAATATTACCGTCAAAATTTACAGGAAGTCTACGATTTTTAAAAGAAAATTACATTGACTCAATGACACTTGTAAATTATCTTGGTAAACCTGACCTTCTTGTAACTATGACCTGTAACCCATATTGAAAAGAAAGAACTGAAAACTTTGAAATTTATGAAAATGCAATAGATAGAGCAGATATTATAACAAAAGTATTTTATCAAAAAGTAGAAGTATTCAAAAATTTAGTAATAAAAAAGGGAATATTAGGAAAATCTATCGCATATAGTTATGTAATTGAATTTAAAAAACGAGGATTACCGCATATGCATATGTTGTTACTCTTAGATACTGATAAATTTGATATTCCCGAAAAAGTTGATAAAATAATAAGTGCAGAAATCACAAATAAGGATATTTATCCAAAATTATATGGTATTGTTAAACAATTTATGATACGCGGTCCCTGTGGTATGCAAAATATAAATTGCCCGTGTATGGATAAAAATACGAAACAATGTACAGAAAATTTTCCAAAAAAATTTAATAATACAACAAGATTTAAATCCAATGGATATCTACTATACAAATGTAAAAATGATGGCGTCAAAATAATTCTCAAAAATAAATTTACAGACAGAATTGCAGATATTGGATTTGTTGTTCCTTATAATCCTTACTTATTATTGAAATTCAATGCACACATAAACGTAGAAGTTTGTCCCACTGTACAATGCAATAAATATTTATTCAAATACTGTTATGAAGGTCATGATTGTACATACATTAAAATACATCAAATAAATGTGGATTTTCAATCAGAAAATAAAGACACTTTTCAAAATGACAATCGTGAAAATGTTGAATATGAATATGACGAAACCCAATACATTGTGACAACCTTGGGGATCAGGAGGTTGCACTAAGGTATAAATCAGATAAGATGCGGGTTTTCAAATAATTGAATAAAAAAGAGGCTTTATTTCAATAACTATACAATTATAGCATGTGCGCTCAAAATGGACGCCAGCCGCGTATAGCGTACGCGACGCCGCTTGCACTAGCAAAGGAACTATTGGCACGATGAAAAGCAGATAGTTATAAAAAAAGACATACGCAAAAAGGGGCCTCTGGGTGGTTTTTCGTATGCTGCTTTGGGGCGGGTTCGCGAGGTTCGACGGGTTGGGAGAAAGGTTGGAGGGGATATCTTGAGAAACATTATGGGAGGAATTATGGATATGGGTTCGTGGGATGTGCTAGAGATGAAAGATGGAGGCGTAATGTTAAGTGACATAAGGGATGGTATGGATTTGGTGGGACGTATTTTATTAGGAAGAAAGGAAGGTGTTAGAGACATATTATCTGGTGGCGTAATCCTAAGAGACATAAGAGGTTGAATAGTAGCTAACTGAGGGGTGGTAATTCGTAGGTTATAGCTATTTGTGATAATGCTGCTCTCTGCAGACTCACTTCTGACTTTTATGCTGCTTCCTGCTAGCTTGCTCTGGTTTCGTCGAAATCAAGGAGAGAGATCAAAGAAGTCCTATCTAATCTAGGGATATTCACATCAGTGCAAGCTGTAATAGGGGATAGGGATTCATCAGGGGCTGGAGGGGCTCAGTCTGCTGTCTCCTGAACTAGTTGGGTCTCTTTCCTTCTGCATAGTCGTTGTGGTACTGTGACGCTGTGGATCGGGTCCGAGTTAGCTCTCGGTGGTCCTCCGTGGTATGCCGACGTAGTAGTTGCAGGGACGGTATTCCTTGACACCATGGCATAAGGGAAACTCAATGTGCTTATTAGGAGGGGGCATGTGGTAGTGCTAAGAGTGGTTGTTACTATGGCGGTAGTACAGGGAGTAGTAAGTGACGGCGAATTGTTTTGACCGGTGAAGAAAAGGAGAGAAGATCTACCGTCGTTATGAACGGCTGCTGCGATCTGAATAGAGTCATGCTGCTCATCTTGCAACGTAATCGAGTTGCTTGAGAGAACAGTCTGACATCTTAACTGCGGGGTGTTTGTTTTATCGTCATACTCTGGCACCAAAGAAGCTGCTCCTTCGCAAAGATGTCTTCTTAATTCGTAACGATAGATATGGTCTACAGCTTCATCACCAGTTCTTTTTAGGCTAATACCACGATTACCATAACACATAATCTGCTCTTTGGACATTTCTTTCACTATTCTAGCTAATTCGATCTCAGTCCAAAAGGGGTCATTTTGATATAAGTCTTGGGCGAGTAAAAGGGGTCCCATATTTAATTATCGGTCGACCATACTAAAAATGTGAGGGGTAATATATTACACAGGGGTTACATAAAAAAACTATTGCTAATCTATCTAAATCCTTATTTCCCTAATAATCTGTGCTGAAATGCGATATTGTCTCAGGAGGTTAGATAACTCTCTCTATAATTTAGTTTTTGCTCTGGCTTGCAAATAGATAAGGGAGATTGTTAAATTTTAGTTAAACAAAAAAATTTAATTGAGTTGTCTAAATTTCTGTGTCAATTGTAAAGTAAAAAAAAATTATCATTTGCAGAAAACAAAGTTATCTCAAAGCAACTAACAAAATTATCTTATTAGCAAAAAAAAAGAATTAGTTACGTAAACCGAAGCACACAAAAAACCAGTATATATATATTAGGGTGTCCCTTATTTACCAATGTTTTTTTTTTCGTTGTGTTGCCCCCTGAATCTTTAATTTATGCTAAAAAATGAAGATTTTACTCGGAAAAAGTGAGAAAAAGACGTTTTAAACCGTGCCTATTTCGCAAAACGAGATTTTAGTCCACGTATACGCGTTATACTTAATCTAACGTATTTCATTTCTCTACTATGTTTAAAAAGAGCTTTAAACAGTTCAACTATGACATTTTTTCATGTAAAATTTGGCAAAGAATTCGAATTTTTACTCATTTTAAATCAAAACGTACATATAGTAAGGTAAGGGACACTTTTACATCAGTTAAGGTCAGTTTTTTTAATGATTATTTGTTTTTTATTAATAATGAATGTTATGTATGATTTGTCTGATTATTTTGAGTAATAATCCCGGTTTATAAATATTGTGATTACCCAAATATGAAAATGATTGTGCTTCACCTGCATCTTTGATTCTCGATAAAATCATAATTGTACATCTTTTTATTTTTTTGTAAATCGAAAATAAGTTTTGGGTGCTGAAATAAGTTTCGAATTGATTCAATCGGTAGTTATTGTCTTTATATTGGTTTTGATCATAACAATGAATTGCGCGTCTTTTGAGCTTTAAGATTATATTATCATTAGCAGTGTGTCCAATTAAGGCCCCAATTTATAGTCGACACTTGGCACTCAGCACTCAGTTTACATGTAACAAACATCATTCTATCTTATTCTACTTCCATAAGAAAAATAAGGATAGAATGATGTTTGTTACATGTAAACTGAGTGCTGAGTGCCAAGTGTCGACTATAAATTCGGGCCTAAGAAATTATAACTTTAATAATATTTTAATTTTTCTATGACAACCGTAACGAAAATCCATCACGCGCTTGCGCAAGCGCGTGCCGTCATTCGGTCAAAACATTAAAAAAATCATACCGCATTAATTTAACTAAAGGCTATCACAAGATTGAGTTAATGGACAAATGTTAAAGAAAATAGTGATTCGTTCTCGCAAATTTAAAGGAAAATAATAATTAAATGATGTTATCAAGACTTATCACCGCTCTCATTTTAGCTAATATCAGTTACAATGTAGTTCATATTGTCTTTAAAATGTTGAGAAAAAATAAGAAATATACTTCTTAAAAACCTCTCACATCTATTGGAACCAAAGCAAATTGTCAATCGTACGAAATATAAAAGAAATATACTTTTTGCATATAGATTTATCATATACTTTATGATCACGATTATCGATAAGGGTGAAATTAGATGGAGCGGAAAATAGACGACGGAACGTCACAAAACATTCATTCCGTCGCCTTGTTTTCCGTCAAATTTTTTCCCTATGTTCACATGGCGCAGAATGTAGCTGAAAAATTGTTAAAAATAGCATACAAATGTATCCGCGAATTTTAAATTAACAACAAAAATGTTAAAAAAGTTGGAAATAATCACCTATTGTTATTGTAATGAGATTCTTTTTTTACAAAAATAAAATATAGTTTGTTATTATAACCAAATATTTCAATTAACATCATTATTTTTAATTACAAAATTGCTAATCAACGTCACAGAACTTCTATTCCGCTCCATGTGAATATAGGGAAACAAATTTGACGGGATAATAGAAGCGTCACAGATTTTTTAAAATTGTTTAAACAAATAGTTAACCAAAATAGAATTTAAAAGTTTGATTGAAATTAAAAGTACAGCTATGGAAAGCAAATTAAAAATATTACGTGAGGTTATTGAAGCACTAATAATTTTTTTAAACAAAATAAAAATTGATGTCTATTACGTCGTCTTTACTCCGTTGGCGGAATACAAAGATGCGGAAATGAGGTTCTGTGACGTTCCGTCGCCTATTTTCCGCTCCATCTGATTTCACCCTAAGATCTGATAACGTTAATTAGATTATTAAAATGTTTCTAAATATGTAAAAACGGTTTAATAATGCAAAAATTTTTAATAAATTAATTAAAAACTTGAATACATCGAAGGTAGGGGAAATCGGGGTAAATCGGACCCCCGGGGAAATCGGACCGGCATCACTTTATGTAAAAATATAGTAAATTTTTATTTGACCAATAAGATTTTAATATTGTTGTTATGTCCGGTCACCTTAAATAGGTTTACTCGGACATGTGTTTGTTTGGGATATTTCTTGTTGGTATTGTTAAATATTTTTTGGTTTTTAAAAGACTGTGGGATAGAGGAGCTTAATCGCTTACCTTGTCTTAACTGCTGGCTGCGTGGTCGAAAGCAAAGGAGTTTATCTACTTAATAAACTTTACACTGAAGGGCGCAGTGCTCCTCTCTGGTTGCCCGTTTGTTAATTATTTAGGAACTGGATTAATGGCACTTATGTTCGCAGAGATCATTTTTGTATATTTTTGTAAATGATATTTATTTTATTTTATTACAAATGTTGTACAAGCTATTGATAAGTGAATCGCGCAGATTTACAATGATAAATCGGAAGAAACCTCGTTAGTATTTTTATTTATTTTTATTTGAAAATAAAATAGGAAATATTCTTTTTATTAACACACTTTTTCCCCTAGCAGTAAGTTGTATAAAAATCGCGTTTTTATTGGGCTGACTTGTTAAAATAAGCGCGCGACTAAATTAAGTTATTTCGCTTGTAATTAAATTTAAGAAGGAAATAAAGCGCGAGTTACAAGTTTTTATTGTTACGATTTTACACTTGATTTATGTGCAAGTCGAAAAAGGTGTTACCCTTGCGAGGTCTAACTGCGGACTGACTTATTAAAATTATTTTTCTCTGCAAGAAAGGTACAAATCTAGAAATAAAATGCAAGTTTGTCAAAATTTAAAAGAGTCCCATTGGTCAGTTCGGCCGTGAGAAACTCTTTAAAATCTCACATTCGGTGACAGAAGATATCTTCTTATCACGCCTAAAAAATGCTGAGGTAGCGTATACGGCGCGCGAACTTACTGCTTTTCTCTTAAGACTATTACAAGAAATTAAATTTATTTTTTTAATACAGTATATTCCTTATTACTAAAAGATTCATTTATTTATCTACTTATATGTATTTATTAATGTTATTTAGGGAGAGAACTGCAAATAAATATGTTTATATGCATGCATAATGTATATGCGTATATATAATTATATATACGTACGCACATTTATATGTATAACAAAAGGTTAAAAAAAAAATTAAAATGAAAAATGATTTTTCGTACATCCGTGATTATGCGGATGTAACAATTTTTACATTGAATTACTTTTATTGCTAAAGTTTTTTTATGTAGTTTTAATCTTCTAATATTTACGTATATTCATATAAAGTAATGCTGGTCTGGTTTGTCCCATGGGTCCAATTTACCCCGGTTACCCCTAATATTATAAAAAAAATATTATCATACGCTTAAACCAACTATTGTAAACAAAAATTGTTTTTGAAAACAATCTTAGAAATTTCATAATGTACAAAATATGTTAATTTATAATTGTTGTGAATTTTTATGTCTATTTTTTGAAAATTATTACTCAAAATAATCAGGCAAATCATAAATAACTTTCATTATTAATCAAAAAAGCAAAAAATAATTTAAAAAACTGACCTTAATTAATGCAAAAGTGTCTCTTACCTTACTATATGTACGTTTTGATCTAAAATAAGTAAAACTTCGTTCTTATGCCAAATTTTACATAAAAAAAATCTAATAGTTGAACTGTTTAAAGCTCTTTTTTAACATAGTAGAGGAATGAAATACGTTAGATTAAGTATAATGCGTATACGTGGACTAAAATCTCGTTTTGCGAAATAGGCACGGTTTAAAACGTCTTTTTCTTACTTTTTCCGAGTAGAACCTTCATTTTTTAGCATAAATTAAAGATCTTGGGGCGGCACAACGAAAAAAAAACATTGGTAAATAAGGACACCTATATATATATATATATATATATATATATATATATATATATATATATATATATATAGAAACTAGGAAGTGTGACATTTGCAAAAATTAGAATTAATTTTTTAATGAAAACTTGTTATTTTTCATTAAATGTATTATGTATTCAAAAATATATAATTAATATGGTTTATTGATAACAATTATTAAAAAATTAAGAAAGAAATGTTTATGCGTAGCTTATAAGGATTCATTGTTATAAAAAAACGAAGAAGTAAAACTTTCTAGTTTCTCAAATAAAATTTACAAAAGTGTACAGTATCAAAATTTCCGGAAAATTTTTGTATAAAATAATTTTTTAAATAGAAACATAGAATAAAAAATTAAAAAAGAAATTAAATTGATGATAAAATACCAAGTTTGTTTTGTACTATAAAATTTTCTTAGGTCATTTTTTTCTATTTTTTTAAATTCCGTATTAAATAGTTTTTAAATTCGTGGAATTTTTTAACTTTCTTTAATTACTTATAACTATTTAAGAAATAAAGATATGTAAGGAGACTAGAGACAACAAATATTTTTGTTATTAGAATTATATTTTTTTAACTGAGCAAGTAATATATATATATAAAGTAAGATTACAAGGAAATTACTTATACGAAATCAGTAGGTGCAAGTGAGAGGGCATAGGGAAACCTCGTTAACACGAAAACATTTAGAAAAAGAGAAACAGTACCCGCCTTGTGTTTACCTATAACGTTCTATTATATATAGATACTTTCCGCAAAATCTTACTGTATATATACATACACTACAAGCATCAATTGTAGTACATTGAACGCACACATCCACTTGTGTGTATACATGCATATTCTTAATCAGAATGGGAGAGAGGGAAAACAAGAAAGAAAAAAAAGAATTTAAGTGTTTGTATATTGATAGCAATAATGGCACCCTGTGCCATATTCGTACATTCACGCTGGGTGACATTTGGGACTGTCGATTTTTATACATTTAGTGCCCCTGCTGTAACGTCGCGTAAGAAGCATAGCTTCAAAAATATTAATTCGTAAGAAAAAGAAAATAAAAAAAATTTAAGTTAAGCAACAAAAAAATTTTCGACTATAATGAGCTACATAAGCCGATGGTAATCTCCCGTCGGTACAGTAATCGTGTTGCTGTAAGTATGAAAGAGCGCACAATAGATGGTAAGAGTTCTTAGCAAATTTAATAAACTACTACTAAGCCCGTTTGCTTAAGATGGCGTGGCTTAAAGGAATGTATGCTGGATGGTTAGAATGCTGTAAGGGTAGGTATTGCAGGGTACACAAAAATGGACTAGCACAGACAAAATAATATTATATATATAGTATAACGTAGTCGTGCTACACGCTTCAAAACTTGACAAAAATTACTCAGTTTTATAGTTAATTTTCTACTTTCGTAAGAAGCTCTACAGTTATTTTATTAAAGGCACACAAAATCAAGAGAACTACTAAAGACCCTAAAATTTTTAAGCTGTTATAGGGAATATATATAAAAAAATTTTTAACAAATATTTAAATGCACTACAAACTAAGAATTATGAAAGCGAAAAAAAATGTTCATTGAAAAATTTTCGATGGTAAAAATTCATCTTAATAGCCAGCACAAAAAAAGTCAGCCAATAAGCACTTTACGAAGCACAGTCAAAGGAACGATATGTTTCCTGACTGCGCGGCACGACTACGTGATGAGACGATACAGATATGACTATGCATATGTATAGATATATGTATATGTATAATGATGGCTCTATATAGTTGTACACTCGTAACAAGCTGAAGCAATACGTATTATCAAAAATTCGTGCTATGATAAATGAATTGCGCACTAATACCTTTTAAGCTATAGCGTAAATTTACAGCGATTGAAATTCGCCACGCACAAAACGCTAAAAAAAACTTTTTTTGCGTTAGCTTTTGTAATGACGACTAGAACCGTTCGTTCTATCTCCTGACTGTTACAACTATATATGTATATATATATATATATATATATATATTTATAATTCTGTGTGTGTTCGTGCGCATTAGCATGAAATGTCCCATATATGGCTGATTCCATTTCAAATCGAACAGTCAGTATACACTCAAGTCACCAATTACTGCGCTAATGGAGTATGTTATTCTACCCTAAAAATAAGGGTATACGTATTTTTTTATTCTGCTGAAATATCGAAATTGCATCAGATATGCACTTTTGAAAATTGCATACGAAAACTAAATGTTAAAACTGAAAATGTTGAGAATAACTTTAGAGGGCTATCGTTTTACCAATTTTCAATGAATTTTGGTAAACCTTATTTTGTTTTATGTTTTAAGCCCTCTTTAATTCAGTGCAAGTAATTTCAAAAAAGACTAAAAAATGACTAAGATATGTGCATTTTACCAAAAAATGCACTTTTTATGCACATGCATTTTTCTCGAAAAACCCATTTTTTTTTTTGCTGAAATTTTTTGTGCTCGTAGAGGACCAAATTACCTATCTAATGGTACTTGGTTGATCCCGTACTTATTTGTTTGAAGCGAGAAAAAAAATTCACAAATTTTATTGGTGAAAAATTTTTGTATGTACGTTCGGAAATTTTAAGCAATGTAGATTTAAACACTATCCTTCTTTTAGCATTACCCAGGAACAACGACGTGGACGTAGAAGGTTTCTGTTCCCTTCGGGGTGCTTTAGTGAGTTCCCCTTGCCTCTCACTGTTGGGATGCGTCAAAAATATAATTATAAATAATTACTTTTTTTTATTTTTGCACTTATTATTTTTAGTTCTAAGTGTAGCCTTACGACGTTTGACTTTTTTTTTCTTGCCTTTTACTTTAGTCAGTGCACGTATAGCTGTTCTGCCAACAAATATATGCGATTTCAATTCCCCAAGTTGTTTTAACCGCATATGACTTTTTTGAATCCCATTATATTTAGGAACTGTACTCCATTCAATATTTTTTTCTTTTCTAAATTTTTCAATCTCATTTATTGGTAATAATATGATTTTGATTGCACTGGTGTACTTTTGAACCCAATTTATAAAATCGTCAGCATTTTGTATCGATTCTTCATGAACTCTTTTTAAGTTATGTGAAGTAGCATAATGCTTTAGAAGCCCACCTATTCCATCAACAGCTCCTTTCCCATGACCAGTCGCAGAAAATAACATTTGATAAGAAAAATGTTTGAATTCATGTAGCTGAAAACGATTTTTAAATTGGCTGGCAGCTCCATCTGATATAATAGTAACTTTAGTAATTAAATCATTTTTCCTAAGATCGATAATTTTATTTATTGCTAATAGCGCATATGCAGTATCATGCTTTTTGTCGTCACTAACGATCGCAAAGCTTTGCGTTATCTCTCCTTGGTAACAGACTGCAGTAAAAATAGAAATTTGGTTATTTACCCAATGATTTCCCTGAACCGCTTTATTATTTATTACAGACCGATTTTCTGCAAAACCAACGTGGATAATTAACTTAGTAGGATCAGCTTTACCTTCTTCTTTCTCTTTTTTTATAGCTTCACGTTGAATATTTTTTATGTATACGTGAGTACTTGCTTTTAGTGCGCAGATTAAAAATTTTTCTTTAAAAACTGATAAGCTTACTGTTTGTTTGATGAGATCACCATTATCCCACAAAGCAAACGTAATTTTATCTTCACAATTTTCTTTCAGTTTTAACAATTTTAATGTGATACCCTCACTACCGGGGCAATAATTGCATTCTTGCAAGAAACACGAATCAGATGGTTCAGAACACAACATTGCGTTAGTTATTTCTGAACGAATTAAATCTAATTCAGAATTATTATCACCTCTAAAACGAATTAAACTTGTAAGAAACAGTTTAAAATTTTCGCAATGTACACAAAGACAAGTTTCCTTCACAGGGCTTGTTAAGACGAAACTTGGTCTTAGACTATAGAATTACGATTTTCCTATTTGTCAGTTTGGATTTTCTTGTCTTAATTGACTATATGTTTCTTTCAAGCTTCGAGTAAGAAACCGTTTAACTTTTTTAGTTTTTGTATTATTAACTTTAACAGTAACAACATCAGATTTATTTGGACTTTGTCTACTACAATTAAAATCATCATTTAAAAAATATTCCATAGCGATATTTTTTGTATTTTTACCAATAGGATGACCAGTATATGAATCTGGCTCCGAATAAACTCCTTTATTTTTCACGAGGTTTCTTGATTTATTTATCATATACTCGCTTATATTCGGAAATAGTGAGCAAATTTTTATTTTGCTTAATTTTGAAGGTAGTAGAGTTAGAAGTTTTATATTCTCCGAAACAGAAGAACATTTTTCTAAAGCCGATTTAGAATTTTCTACAAATTCGTTCCAATAGTTTTCAGTCGAACTTTTGTCCGATTCTATTGATTCAACTGAAATGCCACACGCATCTTCTAATTTACTTCCGACAGTAACAGAAAAAGCTGAAATTAAAGATTTTTTAAATCTGGATAAAGTTGTGGCAAATTAATGGCCAAATCTTCCAAGGGTCTAAAACGTAAATTTCTGCTTTTATAAACTACCTTCTTATGCATTTGAAAAAAATCAGGACATCGAATTCTTGTAGAAGAGTGAATTTCGGACATCGTAATTGCAGAGTTTTGTTTACTTATTCACAAGTCCGAAAAGTACCTTTCAAAGCAGATGTAAGAATAACTAGCTTGTATATAACAATTCCAATATGCTGTTTTGGTTATGCGAGGTATTTGTCCGCGAATGAGCCTCCTATTGTCTGTACATCGAAACATACATAATATAGATATACACGAATAGAATTATTATTTTCCATTTTTTAATATTTTTTTTTATATTACGAATTTTTATATATATATATATATATATATATATATATATATATATATATATCACTATTGATGATATATACATACATACAAAGGTAAACAAATAATGAGCGACGCATGCGACAGCGTTGGAATGAAAATTGCTTAAGACTTTCGAACGTATATACAAAAATTTTTCACCAATAAAATTTGTGAATTTTTTTTCTTGCTTCAAACAAATAAGTACGGGATCAACCAAGTACCATTAGATAGGTAATTTGGTCCTCTATGAGCACAAAAAATTTCAGCAAAAAAAAATGGGTTTTCCGAGAAAAATGCATGTGCATAAAAAGTGCATTTTTTGGTAAAATGCACATATCTTAGTCATTTTTTAGTCTTTTTTGAAATTTCTTGAACTGAATTAAAGAGGGCTTAAAACATGATAAAACAAAAGAAGGTTTACCGAAATTCATTGAAAATTGGTAAAACGATAGCCCTCTAAAGTTATTCTCAACATTTTCAGTTTTAACATTTAGTTTTTGTATGCAATTTTCAAAAGTGCATATCTGATGCAATTTTGATATTTCAGCACAATAAAAAAATACGTATACCCTTATTTTTAGGGTAGAATAACATACTCCATTATCGTAGTAATTGGTGACTTAAGTGTATACTGACTGTTCGATTTGAAATGTAACCAGCCATATATATATATATACACATATATATTAACCTGTATGTGCGTTCCAAGTGACGTGAAAAATCCCATGTTTATTAAAGTCTGTGTGCATGCATGCGAATAGACATGAAATATCCCTTATATATATAAACCTGTGTGTGTGCGTTCGAATTGACGTGAAAAATTCTATGTTTATTAACGTGCGTGTGCATGCTTGCGAATCAACATGAAATGTCCCATATATATATAAACCTAAGGGTACTCGGATGGGTGTGTGCATGTCGTCATGAAATGTACCACATATATAAAAAACGTGTACTTATGAGTACGTGCTAGCCGACATGAAATGTCCCATGTATGTATGTATATATGTATGTATTTATGTATGTATGTATGTATGTATGTATGTATGTACGTATGTATGTATGTATGAATGTATGTATATACATATATATAAACTAAAAAATATATGGGTCAACGGGTGCAAGTTGACATGAAACGGACCCTGTATATATATATACACTGCCGTTCAATTGCTTTTGCCCACCTTAAAGTAAAATTTATTAAAATAAAAAGTTTTATATCTCTGGAACTAATTATCGCATCTTGAAAATCCAAAAGATTGATTGGTTATAGCAATGTAAAAAATATTTTCTTTACTAATTTTTTTTGCCCACATAAAAATGAATGCCATTTTTATGGAAATTATGATATCGAAAAAAAACCAGATGGGTTTTAAAACTCTAATAGTGATCTTTAAAATGAGCTAAGTAAAATGTTTCTATGACTTTTTAAACTACAGTTATGGTAATTTTTCGAAAAAAAGACCTATTTTTTTCAACCATGATTATCTCATAAACTAAGAAAGATAGAAAATTTGATATTAAAGAAAAAATTTTTCGTTTTTAGTCTGGAATATATATATTTAGTGACCAATAAGTTTTAGAAAAAAAGTTTTTTTTTACTCGTTTAATTAAAAATTTTTACTGATTTTTCATAAAATTTCCCTAAAAAAAGGGGTAGAAAAAAAAATTTTTCCCGAAACTTATTGGTCACATAATATATATATTTTAGACTAAAAATGAAACATTTTTTCTCCGATACAAAATTCTTTATCTTTCTTAGTTTATGAGATAATCATGATTGAAAAATAGGTCTTCTTTTCGAAAAATCACCATAACTGTGGTTTAAAAAGTCATAGAAACTGTGGGCAAAAAAAATAAGTAAAAAAAATTTTTTTTTACATTGCTATAACCAATTAGAAAATGACTTTTTTCATACCGGACTAAATTTATTTTAAAGATTTTTGACCAATCTTTCAAACGCCGTTTGGATTTTGAAGATGCGATGATTAGTTCCAGAGATATAAAACTTTTTATTTTAATAAATTTTACTCTAGGGTGGGCAAAAGCAATTGAACGGCAGTGTATATATATATATATATATATATATATATATATTCATATATGTACATATATATATATATATACACATATACATATGTATCAATGCACATATACCATGGACATTAAAATATATTATAAAGCATCTATATTCGTTGATACTGCGCATTTTCGGTTGCGCAGTTTATGCTGGCTGAAAACGATGAAGAAGAAAAAAAATAACGAGAATACGACATTTCGAAATTTCAAACTGCATTTTCTCGTGATTGAGTGAACCGATTGTAATCAAATTTTTTTAAAATTAAAGATAATAAAAATCTTTAAATATTATTAATTGTAATTATGTGTATATATCGATGCATTTTTATAGGATTCGATTTTGAAATTTCCGAAACTCTATTTTAAAGTATAAGAGGAACGCCTCGACGTCTTCGTATTCGTAACTTAACTCGCCGTCGAGGCGCTACTGCGCCTCTTGATTTTGACATTTTTACACGTTTTTAAGTTACATGAGATTTTGGTATGAGATCTGACGTGAGATCTCACGTGAGAACTCACGTGAGATTTTGCAGTAGGGTCATTTCTTTCAGAAAACACAATCAGCCCAGAGTCGTCAACCTAGGCTTCGTGTAAAAATGCCTGGGGAAATCAACGCGAAATTAAAGATATTATCTTTTTAATTATTGACGAATGATTTTCCTTTTTCAGACAAATACACCCTGCATACGCATCCATACGGTTATAGTGGTGACACCCCTGATGGAAGCTGTAAGTATTTTCACGTACAGTTATAAAATAATATTTTAAATATTTTCTTAAATATATTTTCCTTTTTGATTTCAGTTTACATCGAATGACTTACTCAAATTTTACAACGAAGTCGTTGACAACAGTGATGACTGCATTAACAAATCCTATTCTGTAAGTATTTTGAAATTGTATATTATCATCATAAAATAATTGAATATCTATTAAAAATTTTTTTATTTTAGGCTGAAGCTCTGGATAAAGGAAAATCCAGATTGGACAACCTGAAGAAATTCAGCAAAAGATTTATCCGAAGATTAAATGAATAAAACTAATTGTAATATTATTTTGTTTTTAATATATGTATTAAAATTATGTATTTTGTTTTTATTTTACCCCTCATCATACCCATCCTAACTTTTTTAATCCACTTCATACTTCACCACCACCAAATTCATTTATTTTAATTTTATTTTATATAAAAATTTTTCTCAGGCATTTTTTCTTTTATATTATTTAAAAATTTCTTAAATTTTTTATATCATTTTTCTCATACATTTTCTTATACGTTTTTCATTCATTCATAATTTATCTTTTATTCTAAAACTTTTTATTAATTTTTTAACCGACTTCAAAAAGGAGGAGGTTCTCAATTCGACTGAATTTTTTTTTTTTTTTTTTATGTCTGTTACCTCATAACTTCGTCATTTCTTAACCGATTCGAAAAAACTTTTTCTTATCTGATAGAGAATGTCTGCAGGAAGGTTTCATACGTGTCCTATAATTATTGGGCCAATATTCGGTTTGTATGACCCAATTATCAAATTAAGAAAACTGGGAGATTTGTTTTCTCTCTTCTCTCTCTCTCTCTCTCTCTCCCTCCCTCTCTCTCTCTCTCTCTCTTACCTGAGCTTGAATATGTATACATGCACACATAACGACACTGTGCTGTTGAGCCTTCTTTCTTTCCTGCATTGCTTGGTGGTGTACAAATGCATGCGTTATGAATTAATAATGAAAGTTCAATGTAATAAGTGGGTCTACCTATATTTGCGTTTTTAGTAAGGGGATTCACTAGAAGATAGAAAATAAAAATTTTTTAACAAAAAACAAAACCGACTTCAAAAAAATGCACTAAAAAGTTACAATAATTTTTGATCTTCAATAATTATACGCATACTACGCATCTAACTCAACACATGTGTAGCAAACATTTTATAGATTATCTAATCATTTGTAAACAGCACCAACAAATTATATTTTTTTGTGAATTAAAAAAAAATATAATTTGTTGGTGCTGTTTACAAATGATTAGATAATCTATAAAATGTTTGCTACACATGTGTTGAGTTAGATGCGTAGTATGCGTATAATTATTGAAGATCAAAAATTATTTGTAACTTCTTAGTGCATTTTTTTAAAGTCGGTTTTGTTTTTTGTTAAAAAACTTTTTTTAAATTTTCAACTAAATTTTTGCGTCTGATGTAAATTCACATTATACCTTCGATGTAAGCTATAATAACACCAAGAGGGGTAAGTACTACTCACCGCTGCTCTCACAAAGCCCAACGCTTACAGGCCCCATGTACGGTAAGTAAGAGAGGGGCTCTCTACACACCAATGCAAGCTGTAGCGCCAAGAGGAGAAGTATATTTCGTCACAGAGTAATGTCCAACGCTCACAGGCTCCCTGTACGGTAGGTCGGAGAGGGGGTGTCTACACTCAGATGTCAGCTATAGCGCCGAGAGGGGAAATACACTTCGTTGCTCTCAGCGAGCTCAGAAACGATGTCCACCTTACCCTGGGGGAGGTAAACCCATATCCATCTTGCCCTGAGGGAGGGGGAACCTACTCTTCGCTGCTCTCCACGAGCTCCGAAACGATGTCCATCTTGCTCTGAGGAGGGGGAACCTACATATCTATAGCGCGCGAAGGAAAGGGCGCGAAAGAGACAGACGGCTGTGACGTCATGTCTGGGTGCGCTATAGCTCGGTCTATTCTACTACAACAAAAATCTGTCGATACATCGATACCCAATTGATACTTTTAAAAAATAATCGATACTTTGATACCGATACTTTTTCGAGTATCAATTTTTTGATACTTAAAGTATCGATACATTTTTTAAGAATCTGCGATCACTACCAGAGCAGTTTTAATTACCAACCGAGAAGTGAAAACCCTCAATTCCTCGGTGGCGCAATTGGTAGCGTGACTGCCCAGTATGTAGGAGGTTGTAGGTTCAAATCCCATTTGGGGCATTAATTTTTTTCCATTTTTTCCTCATTAGACACATTGCGCCCAGTGTGACCCGGGCATAAAAAACGGTATTCTCGGCACTGAGAACCCGTTGTAAAAACTCTATACTCGTAAAAACCGAAGAAAAAAGAAATAATTTTCGTAAATGTATTTAAAATTTGAATACATTTCATTACGTATAGTAGGAGAAAATTAAATAACAGATTTTCGATTTATGGTCGGTATCGAATCTGCTCTGGTCTGCTTTTAATGATTAAATTAGAAAAAATTAACGATGATCCACCCACTTGCATGCATTTTCATAATGCAGAACTTCAATAAAAAATATTGCTAAAAGTGCACAAAATTTTAGATATTTTTTAACAACTTCCAAATGCATGCAAATTATATTTATGATAAATTTGGTAAAAATAAACGATGATTCTCCGATTTGCATGCATTGTCATAATGCAAGTCGTTATAAAAAGTGATATCCAAATGTTCGAAAAGTTTCAGGTAGCTCCGGACGATTTGAGACTTTCTCGGCTACCACCAAAATCCAACACTGCCAAAAAAAAAACTTGATAATATTTCTTGAAAACAAAAAAATTAATTTAAAAATTTTTTTAAATATGATAAAATCATCACAATGTAACATTAATTAATCTTTAAAAATAAATTTCAAAACCAACATATTTGTAATACATTACTTAAGAGCAGCCCGGATTCGCTGTCCTTGTCTAATTGGCATTTTTGTTATTTACTCAAGTATTAATCGGTGTATCTGCAAATTGAAGGTTAAGCGCAATAGATATTATTATTACAAATATTTATGCACAAGAAAAAAAAAATCTATCGCTTTGTTTTTGAGAAAAGTAAGGAACGCGAAAATATTATAAACATAATCTTTTACTTCGGCGTTCCTTACTTTTCTCAAAAACAAATCGGTAGATTTTTTTTTTCTTGTGCATAGATATTCATAATAATAATATCTATTGCGATCAACCTGTATTTTGAAGATACACCGATTAATACTTGAGTGAATAACAAACAACTCAATTGTTACTCGGTCGGTATCAGGTTCTACTCCGGCCTGCTGTTAAAATTTTATTTCATCATAAAAAATACAAAATTTGGATAATTTTTATACAAATCGTATAAAAATTCAATGATACTGAATACAAAATGGATATAAGCTGTATAATTTTTTTTATGAACAATGAAATAAAAGTTTATTTTCAAAAAAGTAAAGAAATATCATATAGCTCATGTCATAACAATTCATAAATAAATTATTCAAATTATGTATTTTTAATTACGCAATAAAATTTCAAGTAATGTATTGCAAATATACGTTAGTTTTGAAATTCATTCTTAAATATTAATTAATTTTATATAATGATGCTCTTTCCATATATAATGAACTATTGAAATTATAGTTGTTATTTTCAAAAAATGTTGTTAATGGAATGTTGGAGATGCAGCAATCAAGTTTTGCTTTTTTTTATTCTATTAATATCTTTTTCAATTCATAAATTAAACAAATATAATGACTTTTCCGCACTAAAGCTATGTTAATACAATAATTCTTGTAAAAATAAAAAATCATTTGGACTTTTTATTATATTATGAACTTGGATTAGAAATTAGATATCAAGTTCGACAAACCTAATCTTAAAATACAATAGATTGAATGTTTGTCTTCTAACTTTTTATGTATAGTATTTTGATGGATTTCTTAAGTTGTCCGCACTTGAGTTTAATCTTACAAATTTTTTCTTTGTGGTAAGAAAACTCGATTAACCTTTAGAGTGCCGGGATTTGAGGAATTTTAAAAGCCCCGATTTTCTATGAAAAAGTGAGTTTGGGCCATGCGTAAAAGATTAAACTAAGGCCAAATCATCTCGGCTCTCTAAAGGTTAAACGTTCATTCATAAGCTAGGATTGGTAATATTATTAGATGGCCGGTAGCTTCTTCATGCTCTTAAAGCAAAGTTGTAAGTAAGAAAATGGTTTTTTATTCAAGGTGGTCAAGTGATTGAAAATACTCACACCAGTTTCCAGTTACAAAGCAAGTAAATGGTAAATGGTCCGACCATACACTGGTTATGGAGAAAGTAACTGGTTAATGGTCCAACCATTTTCCAGTTATAAAGCAAGTAATTGGTAAATGGTCGGACTATTTATCAGTCACCCATCCGATTGCAGATGGATGGTTCAACCATCTATCAGTTCCACACCCAGTAACTGATAACTAGTCCAACTATCTACCGGTCACTCACTTGGTATCTGGAAAAATTTGCAACACTGTGTTAAAATATATAAAAGCTTATTAAAAATCATATAATGTAACTATATTTTTTTAATTTGTAGATAATAATTTTAAAAAAATCTTTAAACAGTATAATATGTCGTTGATCTCTGAATCAAGTTTCTATATGGTTTTTTTTTTACCACGATAACTTTATAAAATTGACATTGAACAATTTTTACGAAAACTTATGATTTCTTTTACCGGTGAGTTTTTATTCACGTGTATGAATGCGAAAATAATTAACAATAATGTTGTTACACCTTTAAATATTCTAAAGTTGGACTTAACTGTTCCCGACTTAATTTTTTCCGAATCCATCATAAATATAATTTGTATGCATTCGAAAGTCGTTCAGAAATATCTAAATTTTTTTTCACTTTTAGCAATATCTTTTAAGAGCAGGCCAGATTCACTGTCCTTGTCTAATTAAGATTTTTGTTATTTACTCAAGTATTAATCGGTGTATCTACAAATTAAAGGTTAAACGCAATAGATATTATTATTGCAAATATTTATGTACAAAAAAAAACTATCGCTTTGTTTTTGAGAAAAGTAAGTAATAGTCCAATCAATAAAGACATTTTGAGGACATTAATTAAAGGCTTAATGAAACTTATATGGAGTTGTTAAGGGCGATGAAAAAACATACTCTGTATAAAATGTAACCAAAAAAAAACGGTAGAAAATGCTCCAGGAGGCTGCAAAGTTGGCCAAAACAGCTTTTTTAATTCTCTGAAGCAACCTATGCATTTAATCGAAAAAAGTAATTAACAAAAGTATTAGAGAATAAAAAAACCTACAATTTGAGTACTGCTGCAATTATTTTCATCAATTAGTTATTGCAAAAAAGCCAAAAAACCATCAAAAATGGCCATTTCTTGAATATCAATTATTTATTGCAAAAATAATTTTTTAAATATTTTTAAACTTTTAAAAGGAAGCCTTCATCAAAACGAACAGAAAGAGAGGTTGCAATAGCAAATTGGTTAATTTGTTGCTGAGATATTCCCTATTATTTATCCCAACGCGTTAAATGTTTATTGCTATAATTTTTTTTTGGCTGAACATATTGAGTTGCATAAGGGCTTAAACTCTTCATGAAGGTTCAAATTTTCATATTTTGTTAAGAGCAAATTAGAAAATTCAATTGCAATATTTTTTATAACGCTTTAAAAAAGAGGGTGTTTTTTGTTATAAATATATAAAGCTGGTGCTTTATTTATAACTTTTACGAATTCGCTATTTGAATATTCTTATAGCGGTGTTCGAAACGAAGATTTAAAAAAAAAAAGAACTCTCTAAGGCCAATAGGAGCCGAGATAAGATTTTTTTTTTTTAAATCACAGGCACTTTGTTTATAACAATTAAGAAACGAATCAAGCGTCATTTTGTAGTTGAAGACTTATATTTTAAAAATCTATGATTATATTTTTAAAAATAAGACTCTTTATTATTAAAATTAAAATAATACTAACATACAAATAATAACGTCAAAGTCGGAGTCGTGGTGGGGATGCTTATCTTTGCGCGTGAGAGAAATTAACGAAGGACCCCGTCCCAATAAAATTCGTAAAAATTAACCGTATCTCCGAAAATAATGGACCGATTTTGATGTTTTTTTTTTAATCTGGGGTATTTGGAAAAATTATCAATATTGGTGCAAATAGTTTTTCAAAATAGGGTATATTTAAATTAAAACAACTGTACCTATTACGGACACCTTAAACGCAAATAATTGGTGTGGCTCACTAAATCAATATTTTTAAATGTGTAATATCTCATTTTAAAGCTAAAAAACGCTGCCAAGTGCTTTGGCGGAATGCTTTCTCATAGAGCTCTTTGAGTTTCATTATTTTTTTATATTTATTTAAGAGGACGCTGTATCTCTCTATCCTTTTCTAATTAAAAAATGTAAATTTTTAGGAAAACTAGTTATTATTGATAGAAATTAAGGGTTGTCCGCTACTTGTTTAGTAAAAATTAATATTTTCTCTGATGAGGACCAACTAATTTTGTTGCTTTTTTTTCAAGTAAAGTTTGACATACTTAAATAACGTATTCTCTAGCCTTACTTAGGATTTTGTAAGTATGTCAAACTTTACTTGAAAAAAAAGCAACAAAATTAATTGGTCCTCATCAGAGAAAATATTACTTTTTACTAAACAAGTAGCGGACAACCTTTAATTTCTATCAATAATCACTAGATTTTCAAAAAACTTACATTTTTCAATTAGAAAAGGATAGAGAGATACAGCGTCCCCTTTATAAAAAAATTGTCCATCATTAATATTTATTCATTTTGTACTTTATAAATTTTGAATTTATATGCTAGTTGATTGCCTTTTCAACATTTTGTTTGGGTTAAATGTTAGCTTTTAAAGTGTTTAATTTTGTTGACTTTAGCTAGCCTTATACATAGGTTCGAATTTATTATTTTTGTTATCTTGTGGATATCTTTTTATCACGACTAAGCTTGGTAAATCCAAGTAGTCAATTTTAGTAACGGTAATTAAATTCAGTAGTACTATTATAAATTTTCAAGAGTAACTCAGAAAACAAAAGAAGTGATCAAAAAGCTACGCTAATAAAATTATTTATTTAAAACTTGGTTTATAAAGACAGTAGCAAATAACTTGTATACAAATTTTAGAGTAATTCTATCAAGTACTTTACGTAAAATGGAAAAATACTGAAATATGAAAATTTTTTAAGAAAATTTTTAAAATTTTCTAAAAAGAAAACTACGCTAAAAAGATCGGTTTATAAAAGTTATCCTTCTTTTGGCAGATGCAAATTATTCCCATGGAAATCTCAAAGCAAACTCATCAATTAACTTACGTAAAATACAAAAAAAAAAATTAAAAATCGAAAATTTTTTCAAATTCTTAAAATGGCTCTATAATAAAAAAAATACTCTATGAATACAAATTTTCTATAGCTTCCCGCCTAGTTATACAAAAACATAGATGGTATACAAAATTTGAAGCAAATCCATAGAGTAATTTTCGAGATCTAACTGGTTAAATAAATAACATTTTCTTTTCAAAATTTCTTTTTAAAAATTTTAAAAATGCTCTAAAATTAAAACTACGCTATGAAAATCAATTTTTGAAAATTTCCCTTCTTTTGGCAGTCGCAAATAATTTCCCTGTAATTTTTAGAACAAATCTATCGAGTACTTTACGAAGAATAAAAAAAAATAAGAAAAGAAGAATCAAAATTTTTTTTAAATCTTTAAAATTCTCTAAAATTGTAACCACTCTAAGAAAATTAGTTTCCAAAAGCTAATTTTTTTCAGACAATAGCGAATTAATTGTATGAAAATTTTGGAGAAAATTTATAGTATGGTTAACGCAAAAAAGAAAATAAATGAAAAATAAAAATTTTTTTGAAAATTTTCAAAGTGTTCTAAAATTAAAACTGCGCTGAGAAAATTAGTATTCCAAAGCTTGTTTTCTTCAGATAGTAGCAAATTAATTGCATACAAATTTTGGAGCAAATCAATCGAATGGTTTTCGTAAAATAAAAAAAAATTAAAAATAAAAATTTTTAAAAAATTTTAAAAATGCTCTAAAATTAAAAGTGCGCTAAGAAAATTAGTTTACAAAATTTTTAATAATTTTGGCAGTCGAAATAAAGTTCCATACAAATTTTCGAACAAATTCTTCGAGTAGTTTACGTAAAATACAAAAAAAATGAAAAATCGAAATTTTTTAAAAATTCTTAAAATGATTCTAAAAAAAAACTGCGCTAAGAAAACCAATTTCCAATAGCTTCCGCACCAGTTCATCAAAAAATTGAATTGTATGGAAAATTTGAAGTAAATCCATCGAGTAGTTTTTAAGATTTTATTGGCTTAATAAATAGAAACATTTTTTTCAAAAATTTCAAAATGCTCTAAAATTAAAACTGAGCTAAGAAAATCAGTTTTTAAAAATTTATTTTATCCGGGCAATCAGAAATAAATTCCATGCAAATTTTGAAGCAAATTCATCGAGTAGTAAACAAAAAAAAAACCAAAAAACGAAAAATCGAATTTTTTTTTATTTTTTAAAAAAACTTTAAAATGAAAACTACGGTGGAAGAACCAAATTATCAATAGCTTCCCAGCAAGTTAATCACAAAACTAAATTCCATGCAAAATTAGAAGCAAATCCATCGAGTAGTTCTCGAGATACAGCTTACTAACTGAATTCATACATCCACACACACACACACACACACACACATACATACAGACATTTTCTGGAAACCACTTTTTTCGACTCACTGAGTTCAAATATGTACAAATTAATGAAAAAATAGAAAAAAATTTTTTTTACCGATACAATGCTTTCTCTATGAGAAAGCAAAAAAGAACTTTAAAATGAGATATCATTAGTTTCATTACGATTAATATTTACGAAATGCGCGCGGATTAACGTAAATGTTGTAAATGAACTTACCTTATTATTCCTCATAATTATTACATTTGGAACCTGGAGATAAATTTAATTAAAATTTTTACTTTTTCTATATTTTAACTAATTATTATAATGAATTTATAGTTTAAATAAATAAAAAAATAATTATTAATAATTGCAAAAACTTTAATAGTAATAATAAAAATTGTTATCTCATTTTTTCTTATTTTTCTTTGTTTTCCATACAAAAAATTTTTTCATTATTAAATATATTTTCATTTTATTTTCTAAAGTTAAACTACTGAGATTTTTATGTAAGAAACATATTTAAAATAACACAAAAAAAATCGATAAACAAAGGGTAATCAGAAAATATAAATTTGTATTTAAATAAACATTGAATTTCAGCAACAGCTTCTCATATATTATATAGATTAAAGTTATTATTTCTAGCAATTATAAGATTTGAAATATTTTTTTGTATGAAAAACAAAGAAAAATAAGAAAAAATGAGATAACAATTTTTATTATTACTATTAAAGTTTTTGCAATTATTAATAATTATTTTTTTATTTATTTAAACTATAAATTCGTTATAATAATTAGTTAAAATATAGAAAAAGTAAAAATTTAAATTAAATTTATCTCCAGGTTCCAAATGTAATAATTATGAGGAATAATAAGGTAAGTTCATTTACAACATTTACGTTAATCCGCGCGCATTTCGTAAATATTAATCGTAATGAAACTCATGATATCTCATTTTCAAGTTCTTTTTTTTAGCTTTAAAATGAGACATTACACATTTAAAAATATTGATTTAGTGAGCCACACCAATTATTTGCGTTTAAGGTGTCCGTAAAAGGTACAGTTGTTTTAATTTAAATATACCCTATTTTGAAAAACTATTTTCACCAATATTGATAATTTTTCCAAATACCCCAGATTAAAAAAAAACATCAAAATCGGTCCATTATTTTCGGAGATACGGTTAATTTTTACGAATTTTATTGGGACGGGGTCCTTCGTTAATTTTTCTCACGCGCAAAGATAAGCATCCCCACCACGACTCCGACTTTGACGTTATTATTTGTATGTTAGTATTATTTTAATTTTAATAATAAAGAGTCTTATTTTTAAAAATATAATCATAGATTTTTAAAATATAAGTCTTCAACTACAAAATGACGCTTGATTCGTTTCTTAATTGTTATAAACAAAGTGCCTGTGATTTAAAAAAAAAAATCTTATCTCGGCTCCTATTGGCCTTAGAGAGTTCTTTTTTTTTTTAAATCTTCGTTTCGAACACCGCTATAAGGATATTCAAATAGCGAATTCGTAAAAGTTATAAATAAAGCACCAGCTTTATTTATTTATAAAAAAAACACCCTCTTTTTTAAAGCGTTATAAAAAATATTGCAATTGAATTTTCTAATTTGCTCTTAACAAAATATGAAAATTTGAACCTTCATGAAGAGTTTAAGCTCTTATGCAACTCAATATGTTCAGCCAAAAAAAAATTATAGCAATAAACATTTAACGCGTTGGGATAAATAATAGGGAATATCTCAGCAACAAATTAACCAATTTGCTGTTGCAACCTCTCTTTCTGTTCGTTTTGATGAAGGCTTCCTTTTAAAAGTTTAAAAATATTTAAAAAATTATTTTTGCAATAAATAATTGATATTCAAGAAATGGCCATTTTTGATGGTTTTTTGGCTTTTTTGCAATAACTAATTGATGAAAATAATTGCAGCAGTACTCAAATTGTAGGTTTTTTTATTCTCTAATACTTTTGTTAATTACTTTTTTCGATTAAATGCATAGGTTGCTTCAGAGAATTAAAAAAGCTGTTTTGGCCAACTTTGCAGCCTCCTGGAGCATTTTCTACCGTTTTTTTTTGGTTACATTTTATACAGAGTATGTTTTTTCATCGCCCTTAACAACTCCATATAAGTTTCATTAAGCCTTTAATTAAGAGCAGGCCGGATTCGCTGTCCTTGTCTAATCGGCATTTTTGTTATTTACTCAAGTATTAAACGGGGTATCTGCAAATTGAAGGTTAAGCGCAATAGATATTATTATTACAAATATTTATGCACAAGAAAAAAAAAATCTATCGCTTTGTTTTTGAGAAAAGTAAGGAACGCGAAAATATTATAAACATAATCTTTTACTTCGGCGTTCCTTACTTTTCTCAAAAACAAATCGGTAGATTTTTTTGTTCTTGTGCATAGATATTCATAATAATAATATCTATTGCGATCAACCTTTATTTTGAAGATACACCGTTTAATACTTGAGTAAATAACAAACAACTCAATTGTTACTCGGTCGGTATCAGGTTCTACTCCGGCCTGCCGTTAATGTCTAAAATAGTCATTTTTTTGCTCTATTGATTGGACTATAACGCGAAAATATTATAAACATAAACTTTTACTTTCGCGTTACTTACTTTTCTCAAAAACAAAGCGGTAGATTTTTTTTTTCTTGTGCATAGATGTTCATAATAATAATATCTATTGCACTCAACCTTTAATTTAAAGATATATTGATTAATAATTGAGTAAATAACAAACAACTTAATTGTTACTAGGTCGGTATCAGGTTCTACTCCGGCCTGGTCTTAATAAAGTTCTGTATCATGAAAATACATGAAAATTGGTGATTCATTGTTTATTTTTTTCAAACTGATCCAGTGTGGCTAAACCGAACAGAGAACTCACGCTTGCGCAGTGGTAGCTCTGGACTTATTGGGCAACTGAGCGGCGCGAGCTTTAAAAGGGCCGAGAGATACATAGACAGTATTTATTAATTTTTTTTTTAATTTTAATGTAATTAAATTTTAAAAATTATGAAATAAATTTTTTAAAAATTGAAATGATTTTGAATATGTATTTTAGTCAATAATACATTCAAATAATTATTGCGGTAAATACAATTTTTTGCAGAAAAATCGATAAACATAAAATTCTTATAGTTAAAAAATACGATGAATATTAAAAAATTAATATAACGTGTAAAATTTTTAAAATACATTAAATAACAAAAATTATTATTATAGTTTAAAAAAACTACGTTTTATTATTAGTTAAAAAAACAAAATTTAACTATGGTATTTAAAAAATTACAATTCTTTATTTATTAATATTTTCAATTACTACGTGTAAAAAATAATGTATTTAAAAACAATTTTAAATAAAAAAAATGAGCATACTTAATTTACTCGTGAAAAATCAATTTTAATACTATTAAAAAAAAAGAAAATTTAAAAATTATAAATAATAACGCTGCCAAGTGCTTTGACGCAATGCTTTCTCATAGAGCTCATCGAGTAAGAGTGATTTGATTTGATTTTTTATAAATGTGATTTCAACGTGAAAAACATCATTTCTATTCAAGAAAAATGAGTGTGCAAGAGTGATTAGAAAATAGGAAAAGAGAGGCAGGGATGGATAAATATCGGGTAAAAATGAAAATCAATCTAAGATAGAAAGACAGAGAGGAAGTGAGGACATATGAAAAGAATAAGTATAAGCGTTGAATCAGAAATAAAAAAAATGATCAAAGAGCTACGCTAAGAAACTTATTTTTTAAAAGCTTGTTCTATAAAGACAGTAGCAAATAACTTTTTAAAAGCTTGTTCTGTGACGTCTGCTTAGTGGCGAGAAATTCTTTAATGAGCCTAGATATTTCTATCTAGGCTCATTAAAGAATTTCTCGCCACTAAGCAGACGTCACATTTGGAGGCCCACTGTAGGGATGGTGTTTCTCAAAAATTATACTTTCTTTATTTTCTTTTACTAATAATCTACTAACATTCCATTTTCCAAAAATTTTTATAAAAATTTTCTAATATTTTGATATAACCGAGGGGCTATTCACTTAAAAAAAAGTGTCAAAATGATTACAGATTTCATATGATTTCAAATGATTTTAAAATGATTTCAGAAATATATTTTTATACTTTTAATTTCAAACATTTTCAAAACAGCCTATGGTAGGCAGTGATTTCAAATGATTTCAAATGATTTCAAGCAAATTTTTTATGATTTCAAATAATTCCGAAATCATTCCAAGATAATTAAAATTAATATTTATGAGGGTTAAGCTTACTTTAAATTATGATCCCTAAATAGTCATTATAGAATCATATAAAAATTAAAATAATACCTATATTTTAAAAAATTCAATTAAAAATAACTAAATTTTACATTTATTTCTTTATTTTTTTATACAGCTCATCATTAACTACAATCCCACTTTCAGTTGTTGTAGGTGTTGATATAGTCGATACATAATTTTCAATATTTATGTATTCATGCTTTTCCATGGGGACTAACGAGAAGTTTTTAGTTTTATTGTCTGGTTCATACCAATGACATAAAACTCCTATATCTTTAGTGTTATTCTTGACACATGCATAGGAAGCTGAGTATTCCAAACTTTTATTTGTTGGCCCTTTTGAATATCCAAAATTAAGTACATGTCCAAGATAGCATTTTTTTCTATTTAATCTTCTGAAGAGACACCATTCGCCAATATGAATTTCGGAGCATTTTTTGTTATAAGCTATTTCCGTTGTAGTATTTAGTTTACTGATATTTTTATATTTTTGCAACTCGGAGTCTCTTACTCTCTGTAATCTATCACTACTGAGATCGAATTTATTCTTACTTAGAAGCCAACATATTAAGGATTTTTTAACAATACATTCTTTTCCAATTTCATCTTCAATTAAGGAAGTAGGATAAAATAATATTTGAAAACTGAGTGTCGCCTATGAATTCTAGTTTTAGTTATAACGTTTGTATAACATAAAATTAAATTTTTTAAACACAAAGTTAGTTTAAAAAATTGACCACCATAAGAGCTATGATCAAAAAACTTATCAGCCGTGTGTGACAGATACAAAGAGAGAAATTCAAACATAAATAAATAATGCTTATTTACTTATTTATAGATCTTATTTAAATTTTTTGTTAGTATTTCTTTTTTTGATTTTTCACATATATTCTTTTTTATTTGTTTTGATATAAATTATCTTTTACATAAAAATTTTTTGTGCGATGCGTTTTGCTTATGATTAAAATCATTCATTTTTTTTCAATTCCAGAAAAAAATTCTTATAAATATTTATATATTATATATCGATACTATTCCCCAAAAATCAAAAATTATTTTATTTATCAGAGCAGCTCATATTAATCTGGCATTTAAATAATATTTAGTATTATATTTCTGGTAATATTTTAAATTGTAAACTAAATACAAAAATATTCATTGATTTCAATGATTTCAAATGATTTCAATGATTTCAATTTGAATAGTTTTGATTTCGGTAATCATATTGTGCACATGAAATTTAATAAAATATTTCAATGATTTCAAATGATTTCAAATGATTTCAATAATGATTTCAAATGATTTCATCTGAAGGTGGTCAATGATTTCTTGTAGTGAATAGCCCCTCGGATATAACTAAATTTAATATTGAAATAATTCATATATCTAAGATTGAATTTTAATATTTTAAGTTATTTTAAACTTATTGAATTTATATAACGTATTAAATATATAATTAAATATAAAACTGTGAAGAATTATTATTTTACTTCTCTATATAATCGTTCTATAACTAAACATATTTTTTAGAATATTTAAAATTTAAAAAAAATCGTAATAAACAAATAACTATAATTATTTTAATTAATAAAAGACCGAGTAGAAATTTCGTAATACATGACTTTAAATTATCATCGTGATTCAAGTTTGATGTTAGACAATCATATACTGTGACACTCTGGAATCAAATAAAAAAATCGACATTTCGCGATATAATGAATATTATTTAACGAGTGAATATATTTGAGAAAATAAAAGATTAAGAACTAATTTGTAATGATAATCTATTGCGTACAATTATTGTGTAATTTGATTAAAATTATTATAGATAAATATGTGAAAGTTACTATTTTAATAATTAAATAGACAAATATTAAGTAAAGTAAAATGCACGTTTATATGTTGAAAAATAAATATTTATATATATATATATATATATATATATATATATATATATATAATAACTTCTTATTTTTTTTTAATAATTTCTAAATATGCATTAATATAAACTCATTATTTCAATAACTATTTCAATTATCGAAACGTTTGCAAGCAAGCTAACGTGAAAGTACAGAACAAGTGAGTGTACCCCTCCTTTTATCGATTGATATCTTTATGCATGAGCGTATACGCTTTCGTGCGATTGCGAATTTTTATTATCAAAGCCAATACAAAATAGTTTCTTATTTTGAATTAAAAATTTAAATAATTTGCTCTTGTACTTGGTTAAATTGTAATTTAGTTTCGTTTAAGTAATGTAGACTTCTTTTATAGAACATATACTTGTTCTTCTTATTGTTTATTATATAATGTTAAGTTCTATAAATTGTTATAAATACTTTTTATAATATGATTTAAACTTGCTTCATTAACTATTTATTATTTTGTTTATTTAATTAAACAATAATTATATTGAATTACATGATTATTAATAAATATTAAAAATTTGTTTATAAGAATAATATAAATTATATGAGAATAATTATTATGAACAGTGAAAAATAAAACGAATAAATAAATAATGAATAAGTAAATTCAATTAATTTTACAATTCTACCATCAATTTTTATGATACTATTGATTTTAATACGAAATTTTATTCTTATTCAATAACATATTTAAGAATGTTTTTTGAGCATTAAACATAAAACAACGAATTTATAATAAATTAACGTTAATCATTAAAACTAGCAAGTTGAAAACATTTATGAAATTCTATAATATAAATTATCTTGATTAAGTTACTGTTTTTAAAGGTTTCGAACAATGAAAAGTAAAAAAATAATTTTTAATTATACTTTGATTGTTACTGAGGTTTTTATAATTTAGATTAGAATGATAAAATTATGTTTTAAAATTTTCAATATTCTAATTAACTTTAAATAAAAATAATTTTGATTATTTTAAAATAAACATTTTATAAATGAAAATACATAAAGATTAAATGTATATATGTTTTGTCTACGTTATCAACCTTCTACGTTCCGGTTACATGTATTCTTATTCCACAGCTTAATAACTTTGTAATACTTCATATACTATCATTTATGAATTTTAATCGAATATATAAACTTAATAACCAACTAATGCAAACTAACTTATATAATAATATATAATTTATACATATGTATCATATTAACATATTTTTAGTTTGATTTCAGTTCTCATTTATTCATCAAGAAATGGATTATTTATAAATATGAATAAAAATTGAAAATGTAAAATAATTTATAGAAAATAAGAAATCAGTTTAGAAAATCAAACATAGTTATTATAGATTTAAACCTATTTAGATTAAAATAAATAGAATCACGCAAATAATTTAACTAAAATTAAGATAAATAATAGCAGATATAATATATTAAAAATTTAATTATATTAATAAATTAATGGAAAAATAGTTAAAATTCTAAATATTTTATCATTTCTTTGAATAATAGATTTTAATTATTATTGAAAAATTATTAGTTATTTAATGTAGGCTTTTCTAATAAAAATAAACATACATTTAAATATTCAAACCTTAATGATCTTTATAAATAAATTGCTAAATAAAAGTAATGTCTACAATTATTTTATCTTTTAAAATGTTTAAAAAGAAAATGAGTAATTTATAAAATAATCTATAATTTATATTATAATAAATTAATCATAATTATTATATTAAAGAAAATTGAAAAATAAAATATCAAAATGATTGATAATCAAGAATTAGTGGCTTTCGAAATAGCTAAAATTTCGATTCCCGAATATGATGGTAAAAACATGTCTGTTCATGATTATATAGCGCGATGTGAGGATGCATTATCTGGAATAGAACCGAAATTCGAAGAAAGTTTAGTAAAGATAATGAAAAGCAAACTAAAAGGAGAAGTATATAAGTCAGTTATATATAATAATTTTAAAAATTTTAATGAATTTAAATACGTAATGATATCATATTTTAGATCTAATGAGACAGTTTGTCAATTGTTAGGAAAACTAGGCAATATTTTTCAATATGACAATGAAACTGTTGTATCATTCTATGTTCGACTACGTAAAATAGAAAAACAAATATTAAATTTACATTTTTTAGAAAAATCTTCAGACATTTACTTTAAAAATTTTATTGAACAAGATATGCTTAATAGTTTTATTATGGGATTAAAACCAGAGATTGATATTAGAATGCAAAGTCATTATTCCAGTTTAGAAGAATCTTTGTTCGACGCAGTATACATTGAAAAACATGGTATTCGTAGACCCAAAAATAATACTACAGCTTTAAAAACAGAAAGTTCCTTAAGTTTAAATGTAAAGAATGATGAACAAATCCCAGAAATAAATTTAACTGATGAAAGAAAAATAGATATTGAATTGAATCAAACAGAATTCAATATTTTAAATAACTGTCAAACTAATGATCATTCTGTAACCCTGGTAGAAAATAGACCATTTAAAAATGGTCATTCATCATTTATTAACCATTTTTTTTTGTCAATGAATATAGTCAAAAACTGATCGAAAGATAGTGAAATAATATATATATATATATACATATATTTTTGTATATAGACATATATCCGTACACATATGCTAGTTTTGATAATTAAAATTAAGATATAAGAAATAGATGATTTAAACTTTTAAAATTTAGTTTGATTTAGCCACATAATATTCATTTTTAAATTTATATTGAGGCCATTTACGCCTAAATACGCATAAATGTATTAGAAGAGAAAGAGAGAGAGAGAGACGTTTGCGAACATGTGACTGTGCGTGTTTCCTAACCCTAAAACGTAAAAAAGTTTTCATCATTAAAACTAATTCTAAAATTAGACACGGAAAAAATCGTTCTATTACTGTTATTATTAATGATAGCACCAATATTTCGGGTAATATTATTTTCGGCATTATTATTTATTGAAATAAGTGCGTTTATTTTACGTGTCACAGCGGTTAATTTTTCTGATGCTAGTTGAATATTAGCTGCACTTTTTTTACTACGTTACTACGTTTTTATTAACTCGCTTTGGTGTCTGTCTGTCTGTCTGTCTGTCTGTCTGTCTGTCTGTTCGGTACGAATTTTGCAACCGATTGTAAACTAACTTCCTGATGAGCTAGAGACTTGAAATTTTAAATATAGCTCGGAACTGGATGACAATGCAATATTATAAAAAAAATATATATATCTACCGAACAATATATTAATATATTCAATCATATACGGAGATGTTGGCAAAATTGAAGATTTGAAGATTTTATATATAGATACACTTTTAACATTAGTGTCTAAACATCTTCGAAAATTTTAAAAATCTTCTTTTGATATATTAATATATTAATATATTAATATATTAATATATTAATATATCAAATATAGTAATATATTAATATAGTAATATATTAATATATTAATATATCAAATATATTAATATATCAAATATATTAATATATCAAATATATTAATATATCAAATATATTAATATATTAATATATTAATATATCAAATATATTAATATATTAATATATTCAATATTATATTTTTGCATGCATTGTTGGATAATATAATTAAATATATATTCCCACCGAAAAATATATTAATACAATTATATACGGAGATATTGGAAAAATTGAAATTTTGAAGATTTTATATATAGATATACTTTTAACATTAGTGTCTAACCATCTTCGAAAATTTTTAAAATTCTTTAACTTCTCATATTGCAATTAGACATAAATTACAGCATTTTGTATTGTACATATAAAATTTGAGACTGTATTTTATTCATTTTATGGTCTATCAATGCATAAAACAATAAATTTTGGTTGAATTTCTAATAGCGTCATTATCGTCAAAATGGCGGGAAACTCAGCATGCGATTACGTGTTCTCTAAAAAAAATAGATGAAACACGTTTTAGTCCCTTGATAACAATATATATGCTATATAATATGCACTGTTGGACAACACGATAAAATTTATATATATATATATATTAATATATTTAGAGGGATATACTCATGAAATTAAGTTTTTTAATTAATTGAACTAAAAAGTATAAAATAATATTAAAAATAAAAAAAAAACTTTTTAATGTACTACGTTTTTATAATGAACCAAAAAGTATAAAATAATGTGTAATGAAATGAAAAGTGAATAATGATTTGAAATAAAAAAACGTGGGGCGCATACAATACATAATAATAAACATGCGCCCCACGTTTTTTTATTTCAAATCATTATTCACTTTTCATTTCATTACACATTATTTTATACTTTTTGGTTCATTATAAAAACGTAGTACATTAAAAAGTTTTTTTTTTATTTTTAATATTTTCATAAATTATGTTCCGTTAACCTGAAGGCTACTTTACGATACTAACTGCACTTTCTCGTGGATGATGTTACATCAACCTAGAGATCACCTTAGAGACCTGGACATCATCTACAGGAAGTGACTGATATTTCTTAATTTCCAATTATAATACCAGCTGCACTCACCTGTAGATGATGTTATGCCGACCTGGAGGTCACTTTAGTCACCTGGACATCGTCTACAGGAAGTGACTAGAATTTCTAAATATTCAATTTAATTATTAGCTGTACTTTTTCGTAGATGATGTTACGTCAACCTAGATCATCTTTGACACCTGGACATCATCTACAGGAAGTGATTCATATTTCTCAATACTTAATTATAATATTAGCTCACCTAGTATTATGCACATCTAGTATTATAATCGAAAATTCAAAAATATCATTCTCTTCCTGGAGATGATGTCCAGGTGGCCAGGATGATCTCCAGGTCAAGGAAAGATTATTTACGTGTACAATATAAAGATATAATTTACAATGTAAAAATATATTTGATCAGGAAAGAAATATATTGTTCTGATCCCGTTAGAAATACACTATTAATTAGATTTAAAATGATTATTTTCATTCAATTTGATTTTTTTTTAAATAAATAAAGTATATATTTAGTAAAATTATTATTTGGTGATTGACTCTATTTTGCTAGTTTTTGAGCATTAACCGTCGGTTATTAGCAGATAAACTGATCGTTTTCTAGTGATTGTTGGTCAATTATTAACCATTTTTGAAAAAAATGGTTAAAATATGACCGGTTTATAATGAAAATTTCTACCAGGGAAGTTCTGAAAATATTCAGTCTACAATTTTAAATGATGACAATATTAATTCAAATCAAATAGATGAACTTAAAACAAATCAGTTTTGCTCAGACTCTGAATTTGAAAAAATTGATGAATTAAAATCAAATATTCTTAATAATAATCTTCCAGAATTGATAGAAACAAATCTTAATTCGATTTCAGAAATAGATTTGAAAATGGAAAGCAATAAAATTTATGATAATCAATTCTTAATTTCAGCAATGAAATTTTATAAAAGTCTAGTTACTGAAGTAAGTTCAATATTTTTAAATAAACAATATAACATTTATAAGATGAATTCTTTGCTTACTAAGAGTAAAAATCAAGAATTAAAAGATAATGATGAAATTTTAGGTAACAATTTGCAAATTTTAAATAATGTTACACAAAATAATTTAAACAATGCATCAAATTCTCATTTGAATCCTATCTTGAAAATTATACCAATTTAATAGTAACATTTTTTAATTTTAGTTTAGTGATATAAGTTATTCAATAATTAAATATTCAACGGTTTTTAACTTTATATTATAGAATAGTTTATATTAGAATAATTATTTTATGTTAATATCTTATTTAATAAGAACAAAATCTTTAGTGATAGAATTGTAGTAAATTTAAAAAAAAAACGTAATTATGGTAAGAAAATATACTTGTATGATATAATTCATAATTTTTAGTTTTATCAATGTTTTTATTAAGATTATATTACTAAAATAACATATTTCAAATTACATATCTTTTTAATTTCAACTTATTCAGCTTTGTTTCTAATTAGTGCTGATTATTTTAAATCGTCATCAATGATTGCAAAAATCATAATTGCAATGAATTTTTCTTTTAGAATTTAAGCTATTTTATATTACTATCTCATTATTTGTACTTGATACATAACTTGATCATATTAATGCATTATTGATACATGAAAAAAAAAAAATTCAAAATACAAAAAAAAATCACAAGTATATAGAGCAGTATTTATAAGAGTTTTAGCTAATAACTATTATAATACGTATTATATTCCAAAATTTATGAATTCTTCATGTAAATAAATTAAAATATACAAGTGTAATACTTTCATTTATATTTATATTCAAATGTACAATTATAAATCTGGTTACAAATAAGAAAAAATATCGAATATTTAAAAAAATATTAAATATAAGTTATGGTTCTTGCTAAATTAGTTTATGATTTGAAGATTTCCAAAATCTTCGAGTTAAACATTGATGGCCACAACTTTAACTATGTGGATTTGGAAACAATAGAATTATAAAAATAAGGTTTTATAATTTAGTAAATTTGCAAATGTATATAAAAAAAATTCATTCAAAACAACTATCATTTTATAGATGTCTACATAATTTGATTGTATAAATCCCATTCAGTGTAATATGATATAAAATCGAAATACTTTAAGGCCATTGAGTCATATTTAGCAAACATGCGTAACTGCCTCTGAACCATTCTCTTATTATAATACATTAACATTTACTCATTTTTAATTCAAAAAGAATTATTTAAAATTATAGATTAAAATTTAAGGGTTTAAAATTTACACACATTCATGTTGTTTACATACGGTGAAATTCATAAATTTTTAACATACATAAAATCTATAATCGATTCGTCTAATTATCTGAGGCATATTAAAGTTTAGTTTTTTTTTCAACACACCTAATTTCTTTTAACAGCATTCAAGCTTATACAATTACACGCTCATTATTATTATATATTTTTATTTATTTGTCTTATTTTTGTTAAATCTATAATTAATTTATATTGTTTGTGGTAGTGAAGTCTTGTGTTCTCGTTCTTTTAATATTGCAGCTCAATCTGTCTATTCTAAATCATTGAATTACTGCTAAAAAATGACTAATTCTTAAGTTTCTTTTTCCTCTATGTACAATCTAAGTGTTTGTCTGTTCTAATCCAAAAACTATTATTTATCTCTTCTTGCAGAGAAAAGTGCACATTCTCTGTAATGATAGATAAAAAAAAATAATTATAAAATAAATTGAAATTGAGCCAAACTTTTGAATAAATCTTAAAATTTAATTCATAATTAATCTTTCGCTTACATTGTTTTGTTCAAAATTATTCAAAAAAATTTATTGAATTTAGATTATTTAAACATGAAATTCTATTTAATAAATTAAATAGAATAACATCAAATAGAATAAATGGCTCTTTATATAGAATTAGTTTTTTTTAATGAAATTATATTTCATACAATTATTGAGTTATTAAAAACTTTCATTAATTTAAAAAATATATATATTTCATAAATTTGTTTGAATAAATAAATAATATGCTTTTGTTTCGATATTAAGTCTGTTAGTTTTTGAAATACAGCTCGAAAATTCACAGATTGTTGATTTAAGAATCTTAAACTTGAATCAGTCGCACACATTACAATAAGAAAATTAGTATTTTATATTTTATACAAGCGTTTTATGATAAATTGATAGAACTATATAGTTTTGCGTTACAAAGAAAATATATTAGTTGTTATTAAACATGTACTTAATTTATTATAAACATAGTTACTTTTCGTTTGTATATTAAGACAAACTTAAAGTATAACTAATAACGTTATCTTTTAATTTTATATGATGTTTATTAGGAAAAGTTAATTTTATTCTTCTTAATGATAATTAATATAAACATCTTTATGCTATTAATTTACATATATTTGTTTATTCTTCTTAGTTTTATTATAATTTCAATTGCGAAAGCAAATTTCATACAATTTTGTTCTTTACATTATGTGTAAAAAATTAAAAATTGTAATTCATTAATTACTTATTAAATCTGAATTTTATAATAAATTATTGATAGAAAATATTCTTAAAACATATTTATAGGATTATATGATATGCATTTCTTTAAAAATGAAATTCAAGTCAAATCAAACTATATATATTAACTAAAAGAAGGAAGTAGTATATATTAAGAATATGATTATACTTATTACTTTTATTTGATTTGACTTAATTTTTTTTGATTTTTATTAATTTGTAAATTTTATTTATAAGAAACATAATACATAAAATATTTTGATAAAATAATAAATGTGAAAATAAAAGAATCCTAGGTCGTATATTTACTTGATATTTAAGATATGAATTTAGATTTTACTATTAAATATGAAACAAACAGTGAAAAAATATTTATAAATAATAAATCATGTAGATCAAACATTTTGGACAATCACTAAAAAAAAAAAACTTGTAAATAAAATGATATCTTTACGACTATTAAAAAAATGAATGTATATATATATATATATATATATATATATATATATATATAAAAATATTTTTGTATTTAGAACTCGTTTATGTAAGAACATATTATAATTTAAAAAACTATATAGTAATTTCACTACTTAAATAATAAAAGACTTTATAATAATAATTGATGAGCTGGTGTTCATAGTTGAGTGCATCTTTGTAGAAGTAAAGAAAGAATATGATTACTTTTATTAATAAATTTACTTTTAGTACTCTTAAAAAAATGACACACAGTTAAAAAGTGTTACATCTCATAAAAAAAAAAAGAACAAAAACTTTTAAGATTTTATTTCTAGCATATGAAGGAAAATTTTATAAGAAATTCTACCAGGATCTATAAACCAAAAATTATTTTACAAACATCAAACCTATATGCAAGGGTGCATAATAGTTGAATTTTAGAATTTTGGATGCTAAAATTATTATTACACTGATGTTACTTCAGTTTATCATTTGGCTGTTTACTCCATATTTTGAATATATTATGCAGAGCTGTAACTAATATTTTAAAGAAAGGACGATCATCAACTTATAAAAACGAAATGGATCACACTGCAACAACTAATGGGAATTTAAATCAACAGTGCTTGAAAATTCGAGAATGAATTGAACAAAAAAAAAAATTGAAAGAAATATTACAAATCAAGAAAAAGACATTCAAGTGTTAATTAAAAATCAATCATGAATAAAATCTCGAAAATACAGAGACTGCATTCACTAGTTCGTTGTGCCACCTCCTAGCAAATGTTTTAGGTGAGGGGTGTAACGTCCCCCCTATTCTGATTCTTATTTTTTTTTTAAAAACATTTTTTTTATAAACATTAATATTTTATTTATTCAAGATGAATGAGTTTATTAAATTTATTGATGAACTCTTCTTTAAAGTTTGAACTTACATGAAACATTTTAAAATGTAATAATAAGTATTAATTTAACTAAATTCTATACAATTTTAATTAAATACAAAAATAGCAATGATTATTAAAAGTATGAATATGTCCATGTATATAAGCGAGTACGTATGCGTATGTTTCTGTCCAATCGATAAAGATTACTTTGCAGCAAGAATCGAATTCGATCTTAATGCAAAAATGTAACAATTGAAAATATTATTAACTTTATTTTTAATTGTATTGACCGTTCTTAAGAATGAGAGAGAAAGAAACCGAAATAAAATCAATAAAATCCCCACTAATTAATAATAGATGATACAATAAAGAGGGGCAGCTTTCGTTCAAGCTTGGGCCTTCTGATATAAAAAGCCTAGTCCTTATATGACAGTCAGTCACTACTTTTTACAAGTTCAAACAATTATTCAAATATACAATTCATTTTTGCTTTACAATTTATAAATATTACCGTTCAACAATTTTGTTTAAAAAGTTTAAATTATTGTTTTGTTACACTCATCTCATCATACAGAAAATAAAAGTAAGTCAAAATATTATAATATAAAGTTTATTTTATTTCCTTCATCCTTTTCATTTTTACTAACAAATTAATGCGTATCGTTTACCAACTGTAATCAGTTTGTGTAAACGATAATTGTAAACAGTTGCCGATTAAGAGCAGTTGTTTGCATAGCATTTCATTATTTTCTAACTCTGGCATTCCGTCAAATTTCCACAAAAGAGAGATTTGACAGAAAATTCTCTTTGAGAATTTTCAAGTGCTTTCCTTAAATTTATTTTTATTTTTTTTGTTTATACTCTCAAAAAGATTGCTAACCAAGAAAGTATAATTTATTAAAACACCACGAGCTATTAGATAGAAATATCTAGGCTCATTAAAGAATTTCTCGCCACTAAGCAGACGTCACAGTTCTATAAAGACAGAAGCAAATAACTTGTATACAAATTTTAGAGCAAATCTATCGAGTAATTTATGTAAAATAGATAAAAAATGAAATAATAAAATTTTTTTCAAAATTTATAAAAATTTTTGAAAATTAAAACTATGCTAAGAAAATCGGTTCTTAAAAGTCATACTTCTTTTAACAGATGCAAATAATTCTTATCCTAATTTCAAAGCAAATTCATCAAGTAATTTTCGTAAAATGAAAAATCGAAATTTTTTTTAAAATTCTTAAAATGGCTCTATAAAAAAAACTACGCTACAAAAACCAATTTTCAATTGCTTCCCGCCTACTTATACAAAATAATCGATAGTATGCAAAATTTGAAGCAAACCCATCGAATAATTTTCAAGATCAAACTGGCTAAGTAAATAAAATTTTGTTTCCAAAATTTCTTTTTCAAAATTTTCAAAATGCTCTAAAATTTAAACTACACTAAGAAAATCAAATTAAAAAAATTTTCCTTTTTTTGGCAGTTACAAATAATTTTCCTGCAAATTTCCGAACAAATATATCACGTACTTTACGTAAAATAAAAAAAGATAAGAAAAGAAAAATCGAAATTTTCTTAAAAATTTTTTAAATATTCTAAAATTGTAAACACACGAGGAAAATTAGTTTTCAAAAGCTCATTTGCTTCAGACAATAGCGAATCGATTGTATAAAAATTTTGGAGAAAATTTATAGTATGGTTTACGCAAAATAGAAAATAAATGAAAAATGAAATTTTTTTTGAAAATTTTCAAAATGCTCTAAAATTAAAACTGCACTAAGAAAATAAGTTTTTCAAAGCTTGTTTTCTTCAGACAGTAGCGAATAACTCGCATACAAATTTCGGAGCAAATCTATTAAATGGTTTTCGTAAAATTAAAAAAAAATAAAAAATGAAAATTTTTTAAAAAATTTTTAAAATTCTCTAAAATTAAAAATGCGCTAAAAAAATCAGTTTTCAAAAATTTTTTTTCTTTTGGCTGTCAAAAATAAGTTCCATACAAATTTGCAAGCAAATTCTTCGAGTAGTTTATGTAAAATACAAAAAAAAAATGAAAAATTGAAATTTTTTAAAAATTCTTAAAGTGGCTTAAAAAAAAAGACTACGCTAAGAAAACCAGGTTCCAATAGCTTCTCACCTCATTAGTCAAAATTAATTGTATGCAAAATTTGAAGCAAATTCATCAAGTAGTTTTTGAGATCTAATTGACGTACTGAATTCATACACACACACACACGCACACACACACATACATATAGACATTTTCTGGAAACCACTTTTTTCGACTTCTTGAGTAAAAATATGTACAAATTAATGAAAAAGTAGAAAAAAATTTTTTTATCGATACAATGCTTTTTCTATGAGAAAGCAAATAAGGAATAAAAATATCAAACGATAAAAAATTTAGAAAAAAAGTGGTCCAAACCGAGAGTTGAACTCGTGCACTTAACAGGAAAAGCATGTATGCTACCCACTAGACCAAAACTGCTTCATGTAATGGCAGGCGTTAACGATACATGTTCATCTTCCCCCCCCCCCCTCAGTCATTTGAGGCAATGTAAAATGGAAACTACACCTGTACTCATAAATATTGACTATCTTTTAATTTTATTGCAAAATTTTCAGTAAAAAAATGCATTAGCTTGTAGCATGTACCATGAAAATTATTCAGTTAAATTTTTTAATCAATTCATACATTAATTATTGAGAATTTTGGGTTCCAAAATTATTTATTAAAATTTTTCAATTTAGTACAGGAATCCAAATATCCTAAAATCTAGTGAATGAATTTATTTGAAAATTTAACTAAATAATTATTATAGTACATGCCACAAGCTAATGCATTTATTTTCTAGAAATTCATTAATAAAATAGAAAGAAAGTTAATATTTATAAGTACAGGTGTAGTGTCCGTTTTACATCTCCTTAAAGTAATTAGATTTTGAGATTAAAATTAATTTTTAATAATTGTTAAGTTTTGGATGTCATATATAGTTTATTTTAGTTATATTTGTTTTTCTAAATAATTGTAATTTTTTTAATATTTATCATATTCTTTAACTATAAAAATTTTATATTTATTGATTTTTCTGCGAAAAAATTGTATTTACAGCAATACCCACGTACAAAAAATTCGTATTGCCAAGATATTGGTGAAACAATATTCAATATATTGCATTTATTTAAAAATCTCTTGGCGAAATTTTTCCAATATTTCGCCAACATTTAGCATTTATCAATCCCTAGGGCCAAAACCCACATTATTCCCACATATTGGCAATATGTTGGATGTTGCTGATATATTGGATATCGCTATATCAATATGTATAATGATAAATAATTTCAAATAAAAAATCAAAGTTTTACCACATTTAATTGAAAACTTCTTAACTTTTTTTTATATCATGTATATAAAGTATACAATATAGGTAATATTAAAATCTTTAATATAATATATAAGAATAAAATATTGGTAAATTAAATTCAGAAATATTTTTTTGCAAAACAAAAAATATATTCAATAAAATAATTTTTCAGGTCAAATTTTACGAATATAAATATAACAAAAAATCTATTATACTAATTGTATATTTACATTACAATTTGGTTAAAATAATTTCTGAGCAACAGAAATGTTAAATCAAATTTAATCAACACAAATTGACTTGTGTCATTTTTATAAATAAGAAAAAGATTTAACGGTAGGCCGGAGTAGAACCTGATACCGACCGAGTAACAATTGAGTTGTTTGTTATTTACTCAAGTTTTAATCGGTGTATCTTCAAATTAAAGGTCGAGCGCAATAGATATTATTATTATGAACATCTATGCACAAGCAAGAAAATATCTACCGGTTTGTTTTTGAGAAAAGTAAGTAACGCGAGAATATTATAAACATAAACTTTTACTTTGGCGTTACTTACTTTTCTCAAAAACAAACCGGTAGATATTTTTTTTCTTGTGCATAGATGTTCATAATAATAATATCTATTGCGTTCGACCTTTAATTTGAAGATGCACCGATTAAAACTTGAGAAAATAACAAAAATGCCAATTAGACGAGGACAGCGAATCCGGCCTGCTCTTAATCATTTTTAATTTCAATAAATACAACTTAAAGAAAATAATTCATATATTTTATTGTTCAAAATGTTTCATTAATTTAAATAATGAAGATTCTTCATGTCTTTAATGTAATAATAATTCAATAAATTATTTTCTTAAAATTTCTTTAATTCCACAATAAAAAACATTATACAAACGACCTTATTCTTACGAAAAAATAATTAAATGTCCTAGAAATCAGTCACTTCAAGCTCAAAAAATTTTCTTTCACACTCCGGACATGAAATTCAATTTTTGATGTCTATTCTTAGAGGCTAAAATAGCTCCTTTTTACCCAAGGGCAAAAAAGTAGTTTTCTAATAAGCGTAATTGATTTTTACCAATAAGAAATTAACTTTTCGTGTCTTGGAGTTATACTGAATGGTGGATGAGTCGATGTATAAACTGAGTAATGGGTGCGTGGTTAAATGAATTCATGGGTGGATTCATGGGACGATAAAATGACGGCTCAATGGTTCGATGGACAAATCGATAAATATGACGATAGGTCGATGGGCGGATAAATAATTATGTCGATAGGTCACTAAATGAATATGTCGATGGGTTGATGGACTGATTGGTGGATAGATGAAATAGTCGATAGGTTGATGAGCGTATAGATGAATTTGTCGATGGGTTGATGGACCGATGGGCGGAATTTGTTGATGAGTGGAAAAAAAAATTCGTTGATGGGTTAATGGAATGATGGATGAATTTTTTGGTGGGTGTCAGAAGTTGAATAAGTCTATGAGTTGATAGGTCTATTGATCGATGGATTCATGGGTAAATGGGCTAATAGTCAATAAATCAATAGAATGATAGGTTCATGGTTTAATAAATTGATGGTTGCATGGGTAGATGGGTCAAAGGGTACGTTGATCGGCAGGATGATGGGTCAATGGATTCATGGGTCGATAGGTCATTGGTTTTGATGAGTTGATCTGTTGATAAGCTGATGGGTTCGTGGGCAATTTCTTTAATTTTAGATTTTTTTTAGTTAAATGGTTTTTAAGATATTTTTTTGTAGTCGGGGGCTTCGCCTCCTAAACTCCCAGGTGCTGCTTCGCCCCCTGATCTCCATGAGGGGCTCCATTCTGAACTCCGTCCTCCTTTCGTACCACACTGCTTCTTGCCAAGGCAAATTAGACAGTCTTATTTTCCCATTTTCATTTTAATTTTATCATCTATCAATGCCGTTATTTTATGTATTATTTATGAATTTATTTTGAATGTGGCTAAATTTGACGCCCTTTGTGTATGAAAAAATATGTTATCCACGGAAGTAAAGGTGTTTTTGCCCTCGTCTTTATTGTCACCCTCACTTCGCTCAGGCGTCAAACTCGACTCGGGCAAAAATCACCTATTTTACTCCCTTGATTAACAATGTACTATTCTGATATTAATGATGGTTTGCTGTATCAAGAAATGCTCTGTCCAAATAAAATATTAAGTGATCCCAACAATATATCTTTTACGTGGTATTTCTGACTACCCTTTTGAAAAGAAAATAACTTTGCAAACTGATAGCGAAACCATTCTGCACGGTCAACAAACTTATGTTAGTAATATTGAAGTTTGCGATGTTAAGGGACCAACAATGCTTTAAAATTGTACCAAAATTCATTACATTAACCGGTAGTCCAGGGGCAAACTACATAAGTCTTGGCCGACCGAGGTCCTCGATTGTAACCAGGTTTTTTTTTTATATATTTCGAATTCTTTTGGGTAGAAAGTCTGAAAATGGCGCATTTAATAATTATTAACAATTTTTATAAACAAATTATAGAAATGCTTTTTTTCTAGAAAAAAAATGTTATCATATTTTTTAGGTTATTTTTAGCAAAAAAGGTCCTCATGAACATATTACTAAAATGCACCAAATCGGCAGAAAACAATCGCAGTTTGAAAAAACGCGATTTTTCAAAAGTTTGTCAGCTTATAGCTCAGCTTCTACTGCTTTAATTTTTACTCACAATAGCTTAAATTGTTTATTGAAATATAAATTTAAAGATTACATTAATTGGCGACAGTATTTATAATGAGTACATTACCCGTTAATCGCTCAAAAAGTACTGTATACACGCAACCGCGCGCTGACCTGCGACGCCAGGGACTGTACATAGGTAAGCTGTAAATGGTACTTTTTTGGGCGATTAAATTTTGAACAATAAAATATATGAATTATTTTCTTCAAGTTGTATTTATTAAAATTAAAAATGATTTAATCTTTTTCTTATTTACAAAAATGACATAAGTCAATTGTGTTGATTAAATTTGATTTTACATTTCTGTTACTCAGAAATTATTTCAACCAAATTGTAATGTAAATATACAATTAGTATAATAGATTTTTTTTTATATTTATAATTGTAAAATTTGACCTGAAAAATTATTTCATTAAATATATTTTTGTATTACAAAAAAAAGATTTCTGAATTTAATTTACCAATATTTTATTTTTATATATTATATTAAAGATTTTAATATCACCTATATTGTATACTTTATATATATGATATAAAAAAAAGTTAAAAAGTTTTCAATTAAATGTGGTAAAACTTTGATATTTTATTTGAAATTATTTATCATTATACATATTGATATAGCAATATCCAATATATCAGCAATATTCAATATATTGCCAATATGTGGGAATAATGTGGGTTTTGGCCCTAGGGATTGATAAATGCTAAATGTTGGCGAAATATTGGAAAAATTTTGCCAAGAGATTTTTAAATAAATGCAATATATTGGATATTGTTTCACCAATATCTTGGCAATGCGAATTTTTTTTACGTGGGTAATAATTTTAAGGGAATGTAAAATACCGATATTACAGTTTTCCAAATTTCTGATTCGAAATTCAAAAGTTTTGAAAATATCTCTATATTACAGCCTTCTATTTTTACTAATAAAAAATCTGTAGAGATATTTTGAAAAATTTTTTATTCAATATTAAAAATTTGGAAAACTGCGATTTCGTTATTTGCGATGTATAAATCATATACACTATGACATCCCTTTAGTGTATTATTTACTAAAATACTATTTCTTAATAATAACTTATACAAAAAATACATATTAAAAATTATTTTAATATCTACACTGAGAGAAAATTCATGCCAATAGAGCATGTAGTCTACGTATCCAAAGTTAGTAAGTAATATCCTATGCTTTAATAACAGCGCCATCTACTCTTACGAGGTTTGTGCTATCCAAAAACTGTTTGTTTACATGCTTTAGTAGCTCCCCACTTTAATATCCTTCGATAGCTAGCGCTGTATTCTCTCATGGGACGTGAAGGAAGTAAACGTGGCTTGTTCACTATTCTTTCTTCACTGCTAACTATGGCATTCTTCTATTGCTCAAGTCGCCTCCTCTTTTGGGTGGCGACGCGAGCAAAGACGGCTGGTCTATATCCAAAATCATGTTGCAAATTTCGTTAACGTGTTTTCGTAGCGTGAATCTCTTATTTCTTTTCTTTTTTTATGAAGGGAGATACGTTATAAATATAACCTGTTAAACTTTTTAACTTTAAATAATTTATTTTTAACTTAAAATTTAATTATTTTAAACCGCTGGGGGGCAGATAAGCATGTACGATTTTACGCCAGAGATATTTCGAAGTAGCGTTGGTCTAGTGCGTAACGTTCGCGTTTTTCCTTTTGAGTACGCGAGTTCAACTCTTGGTTAGAACCACTTTTTTTAAACTTTTTTTTTATTATTTCAATAGTTTTTATTGCTTTTTTTTATTTATATTTTTTTTATTTTCTATTTTTTTATTAATTTTAAAATCTATTTTTTCACAAGTTACTTAAAATATGCTCGTTTTTTTTATTAATATTTTTAAATAAATTATTTCATATAGAAAATAATTTATAATATTAATAAATAAATAATAGTGATATTTACAATACTATAGTTCAATTTTGTCTTTATAAACATATTTCAATATACAATATATATTATAACATAAATAATAACTCAGTTTTATTTATTTATTGTAATTTATTGTAAATTTTATAAACTTAATTATAAATAAATTAAACTATACTATTATAAAATAAACATCACTATTATTTATTTATCAATATTTGTAATTACTACCTATAAAGAATAATTTATTTTTAAAAAATTTTCATTGAAAAAAACAAGCGTACTAGTGAGTTCCGGTTGGATGGCGGCGGGGTGCGCATCGTGGAAAAGTAGCTCTGCAATAAAGCGAAATAAAAAAAGTACGTAAAGGGCTTAAACCGGGGAAATTATTAAAAACGGTTAAAGATTCATAAAACAATCAAAAGTGAATAATCGGTTTCGCGGATTGATCTAAAATACAGCAGGAAAAAAAGGAAAACTATTTAACAAAATTGGAGGTTATGGAAGAGAACGCAATAATGCCGGGAAAAGAAAAAGAGAAAGAAAAAGAGGATAGAAAATGTGTAAGTGATAGTGAAGTGGACTCGGAAAAGATTATAAGAATAAAAAGACCGAGAGGGAGACCGGTTAAAAATAAAACTAATCAAGTGGACGGTAGAAATACATTGAAAAAATTCTTAGTAGAAAACGCGAGTTTCGAAGCTCCCTTTGTAAAGAGAGACAAACTCATGCACTCGCCGCAACAGATAAATCAGGGAATGGCCATGCCATCCGAGAGAGACAAACAAGAAGGGAGTAGAACAGAGCTACTCACTGACGTTAAAGATAGTAAAAATGAGGGAAAAGGAAGGAATACTCAACAAACAACAACCCTATATGAACTACGATCAGATTCAACCTATACCCAACAAGAACACCATACTCACATAGAAAAAGAGACACAAACATGCGATCACACGTGGAACACACAGGAAAATAAAGAAAAAAATAATAAGTGGGACTCAGAAATAATGGAAGTGAAAAAAGAACTAAATACCTTAAAAGAAACGGTTGAAAGTTTTAAAAGAAAAGAGACAGAAAACGAATTAGAAAAGAACAAAATGAGGGAAATTATAATTAACCTAAGAGACGAAATAACAGTATTAAAAAACGAATGGCGGGAATGGAAAAAAACATCGAATAAGAACGAACCGGGAGTAATAACAGAAGCACAAAAAACGAATACAACAGACAATAAAGAATTTACAAACACCACAAATAATACAGAGAAAGAGGGAAACACTTCAATGAGTAGCATAAACGAAAACGAAACAGAAAACAACGATGAGGATAGACTTCAAATTAACAGCGCGATCGTAAGCGAAAAAGACAAGCAAGACAAGGATAGCAATGGAATAGATGGCGCCGCGAAAGGCAGCGACCGGCCGATGCGAAACTACTTAAAGGAAATACCAGAAGCACTAACGAAAACCGAATACGAATACGAAATGAAAGAAAGGCTAGAAAGAAAAAGAAATATATTTATAAGAGGCGTGAGGACAGTTGGTAAGGGTATACAAGAAGAAATAAAACAAATTGTATGGAAAGAATTAGGCCTTCCAATATATATAGAAAACAGTAGACCTATAGGAGGAGGATTGGTATTAAAGCTGGAATCGCTTAAAAATAAAATTGAAATCATGAAAAATAAGGCTAATTTAAGGGGCACAGGCATTTGGATTGACGATGACTACACGCATAGAGAAATAGAAATACAGGAATGGTTAAATAAAATTGCTACAGAAGAGAGGGAAAACGGACTAGAGACACAAATGGGTCACATGAAAATCAAGGTTCAAGAAGACTGGTATGAGTGGGACGAAAAACTGGGCAGACTCGCTGAGAGTCAAAAGAAGCATAAACGAGAGATAGAAACAAAGACAGCGCACGACGATCAACACATATCAGACGAAGACAGTAGATAGCAGTCAGCAAACACGACAGGAGAAGATGACGGCAAGAAGAATAGCAGTAAGATTATAGAAAATGTAAAAGACTGTAATATATGTATAAAAGCTGTAACATGGAACATTGCGGGGATACGTAAAGTCAGGGAAGCTTGGGATTTCTTAAGTAATTACGATTTAATAATGATACAGGAAACTTGGTTAGAATCGCATAAGGAAAACGAAACTCTGAAAAAATTAGATAAAGATTATATTTGGAAAAGTAAACCGGCAACAAGGGAAAACAAAAAAGGCAGGGCTAAGGGGGGTATTCTTGTAGGTCTCAAAGCAGATATAGGAAAAGAATGTCACATTATAGAATGGGAATACGGTCTTATAATTAAAGGGTTAAAAGTAGAAACAGAAGAAAAATGCAGCGTAGTTACAGTGTATAATAATGTAGGCGTAAATAATATAACATGCAAATTAAAAGATTTAGTAGAATCAAGTATTAATACGGGAGAAAAATTAATTATCGCGGGGGACTTAAACGCAAGAATCGGCACAGAACAAATACTAGCAGACGAAGAAACATCAGTAGATAGAAATTCGGAAGACAAAACACTTAACGCAGAGGGAAAGAAATTAATAGAATTTTGCGAAAACCTGGGCTGCGTAATAAAAAATGGTTGCACCAAGGGAGACTGGGAAGGGAGCTTGACATGCGTGGGAGAGGGCTATAATTCGGTGCTAGATCTAGTAATAGAAGTAGATAACGGGAGCAAAAGCGCAATAGAAGAAATTAAAATAATACCACGAACTGAATCCGATCACTTACCAGTAGAATTTAAGCTAAGAACTAACAAAATCAAACAAATAGAAAAAGTATATTCAAATAGAAAAAGGGAACAGGGACCGATAATGATAAAATGGGATGATAGAAAAAAGATAGAGTACATAAAAAGAATGGAAGAAGCGGGCAAAGATTTAGAACAAGGGGAGGGAAATGAACAGGTGAGATGGACGAAATTAATAAACTTAATTGAACATACAGCCAAAGACTTAAAAATGACAAAAAAAGATAATAATACAAACAAAAATTATATTCCTGAATACGAGGGAGAAGCCAAAGAGCAAAAAAAGGTTGTAATGAATAGTTTAAAAAAATGGTTAAAATCAAAGAAAGACGAAGATAAAAATATTTTAAGAAAAGAAAGGACTAAATTAAAAACCATACGGGAAAAAATAAAAACAGATTTAGCAGCGGAAAAAATAAAAAGAATTGAAATGGGCAAAAATATGAAAGACTTCTGGGGCGCGATTAATAAATTTAAAATTAAATAATATTAAAAATAAAAAAAAAAACTTTTTAATGTACTACGTTTTTATAATGAACCAAAAAGTATAAAATAATGTGTAATGAAATGAAAAGTGAATAATGATTTGAAATAAAAAAACGTGGGGCGCATGTTTATTATTATGTATTGTATGCGCCCCACGTTTTTTTATTTCAAATCATTATTCACTTTTCATTTCATTACACATTATTTTATACTTTTTGGTTCATTATAAAAACGTAGTACATTAAAAAAGTTTTTTTTTTTATTTTTAATATTATTTTATACTTTTTAGTTCAATTAATTAAAAAACTTAATTTCATGAGTATATCCCTCTAAATATATTAATATATATATATATATAAATTTTATCGTGTTGTCCAACAGTGCATATTATATAGCATATATATTGTTATCAAGGGACTAAAACGTGTTTCATCTATTTTTTTAGAGAACACGTAATCGCATGCTGAGTTTCCCGCCATTTTGACGATAATGACGCTATTAGAAATTCAACCAAAATTTATTGTTTTATGCATTGATAGACCATAAAATGAATAAAATACAGTCTCAAATTTTATATGTACAATACAAAATGCTGTAATTTATGTCTAATTGCAATATGAGAAGTTAAAGAATTTTAAAAATTTTCGAAGATGGTTAGACACTAATGTTAAAAGTATATCTATATATAAAATCTTCAAAATTTCAATTTTTCCAATATCTCCGTATATAATTGTATTAATATATTTTTCGGTGGGAATATATATTTAATTATATTATCCAACAATGCATGCAAAAATATAATATTGAATATATTAATATATTAATATATTTGATATATTAATATATTAATATATTTGATATATTAATATATTAATATATTAATATATTTGATATATTAATATATTAATATATTTGATATATTAATATATTAATATATTTGATATATTAATATATTAATATATTACTATATTAATATATTACTATATTTGATATATTAATATATTAATATATTAATATATTAATATATCAAAAGAAGATTTTTAAAATTTTCGAAGATGTTTAGACACTAATGTTAAAAGTGTATCTATATATAAAATCTTCAAATCTTCAATTTTGCCAACATCTCCGTATATGATTGAATATATTAATATATTGTTCGGTAGATATATATATTTTTTTATAATATTGCATTGTCATCCAGTTCCGAGCTATATTTAAAATTTCAAGTCTCTAGCTCATCAGGAAGTTAGTTTACAATCGGTTGCAAAATTCGTACCGAACAGACAGACAGACAGACAGACAGACAGACAGACAGACAGACACCAAAGCGAGTTAATAAAAACGTAGTAAAAAGTAAGAAAAGGCGAAAATATAAAGAAAGAAAGCTGGGTAAATCATTTTAAAAAATTGCTAGGAACAGAAAATAAAACCAACAACAATGAGAAAATGACGGAAGAACAAGGGACTAATTTAACAACAGAAAATGAGGGAGACGAGATTTGGAATGTAGACATAGATCTAAGAGAGGTCCAAATTGCGTTAAATAAAATGAAGTGCAATAAAGCCCCAGGAGAAGATGGGGTGACGGTTGAATTTTTAAAAGAACTACCTATGATATGGAAATTAGAACTAACGAGCATACTAAATGGGCTATGGCAAAATAGTGAAATTATTAAGGGATGGGAAATCATGAGAATATTTCCAATACATAAAGGGGGAACGAGAACTGCACAGGTAACTACAGAGGGATAGCACTACTAGACGTAGGGTACAAACTATTAGCAAATATATTAGCGAGTAGGTTAAGATGCTGGGTAGAAGACAAAAAAATTTTTAATGAAAGCCAGGCTGGTTTCAGAAGTAAAAGGGGCACACGAGACCAAATCTTCGTCCTAAATAGCCTAATAAGCAATAAACTAAAAGAAAAAGGGGGAAAGCTTTTTGTAGGATTTGTGGATTTCAAAACAGCCTTCGATGTAGTTAACAGAACAATCTTATTCAAAAAAATAGAGAAGCTAGGAGTAAACGGGAAAATGTTGAAAATGATTAAAAGGATATATACAGAAACAATCAATGAAATCATTACAGGGGAGGGAATATCGGAAAGTTTTAAAACAAATAAAGGGGTAAGGCAAGGATGTCCTCTAAGCCCTAGTTTGTTCTGCTTGGGTCTAGATGACATAGATGTAATTTGGGAAAAAAGAAACGAAGGGGGTACAGTGATAGGAGGGAAAAAAATCTTCTGCTTAAAGTTCGCGGATGATGTTGCGATGATCTCGGACGACAAGGAGGGGCTACAAGCGATGCTGAGAGAACTGGGGAAGTATTGCGATAGAAATGAAATATTAGTCAACACTAAAAAGACAAAAATCATGATTTTTAGAAATGGCGGAAAATTAAAAAAAGATGAAGGGTGGGAGTATAAAGGAGAAAAAATAGAAATAGTAAATAAATTTAAATACTTAGGATTCACTTTTTCTAGTAAAAACAAATTCACAGCACACCTCAGAAACATAGCGGGGAAAGTACAAAAGGCTATAAACTCAGTATGGGGAATAACGAAAAGAGCGAAAATTGAAACACTAAGTAGGAGATTGTACGTGTATGACACTTTAATAAGATCAGGTTGCCTATATGGGGCAGAAATATGGGGATGGGGAAAAAGAGAGGAAATTGAAAAAACACACAGAAGATATGTAAAAATGGCCTTAGGTATAGACAAAAATACACCGGAATATATATGGCGAATAGAAGCAGAGCGTAGAAGCATTGAAATCGAAGCGAGAAAAAGAGCAGTAAATTATCTTAAAGTAGTAGCAAGAATGGATAGGGATAGATGGCCCAAAAATATGCTTAGACGAAGAAATTAGGGGTATACAAAATAAAAATGCGAGCACTTGGGGAAAGGAAATAGAAAATGCTTTCAATGAAGTAGGAGACGGAGAAACAATTAACTTAATAAAATTAGGAAACAATAACGAGAAAGTACATAAAAACTTAAAAAGAATGATAGAAATAAAAGCTAGTCAAGAAATCCAACTCGACTGGGGAAAAATCGAAAAGTCGAGGTACTGTAAATATTACAAATTATTAAAAAAAAGCCTAGACAGGGAAAAATATTGGGAAGACAAAAAATATAGCGGGGACATTAAGGAGCAATGGACACGCATCAGGTGTGGGTGTTTAGGAAAGGATGGGAATAAGGGTTACAGAGACAAATCGTGCAGACTGTGCAAAAAGGACATAGAAAGTTTACAACATGTACTAACCTGCGCGATAGCTAAAACAGAAATAAAAAATGGATGGGGTAAAAAAGTAGAGGAAGTTATAGAAAGTAGCAGAGGCTCAGATATATCAGAAAAAATAGTAACAATCCTTGAAGGAGAACCGAACGAAAGCATATGTAAATACACAAGATTGTTCGAAGCAATAATTAGATCGAAAAATCTAGAGGGAAAAATTAGCGAATAAAAGTAAGGGGCAGGAGAGGGGTGACATAACTAGATAGGTAAACGGAAAATATATTGTAAATGTATACGCGTATACATGCGGAAGAGCTACTTGGAATACAAAAATAGGATTAAATATTTATAAGTGTAAAAATGTAAATAGGCATAAAGCAAACTGTATTTATATAAGTAGCTATATTATAGAGAGTAAAACTTTAATGTAATCTAAGAAGGGCGTAATGTAAAAAGCAACTGTAGCTGTACATGGAAATAAATAAATAAATAAAAAAAAAAAAAAAAAAACAAGCGTACTAGTGAAAAATTAAATTTTAAAATTATTAAAAAAATACAAAATCTAAAAAAAATAAATATAAAAAGGAATAAAAAATATGAAAACAATAAAAAAAAAATTAAAAAAAAAGTGACCCTAGCCGAGAGTTGAACTCGCGTACTCAAAAGGAAAAGCGTGAACATTACGCACTAGACCAACGCTACTCCGAAATATCTCTGGCGTAAAATCGTACATGCTCATCTGCCCCCCAGCGGTTTAAAATAATTAAATTTTAAGTTAAAAATTATTTATTTAAAGTTAAAAAGTTTAACAGGTTATATTTATAACGTATCTCCCTTCATAAAAAAAGAAAAGAAATAAAAGATTCACGCTACGAAAATACGTTAAAGAAATTTGCAACATAATTTTGGGTATAGACCAGCTGTGTTTGCTCGCGTCGCCATCCAAAAGAGGAGGCGACTCAAGCAAACAAAGGATATGAGAGTGGGGAGTCATCGAAGTATACCACGCGAGTCATCAGTGAATGCCGTTCATGCTTTAGTTATTCTCCATACCATCTTTTTTAGTATAAGGTAATCCAATACTAATAGAGCTTCTCACGGCCTGTCATATTTGTATCAATGTTTTATATGCTCGCATAGATGGCAGTTCGCATGCTCTATTAGCATGAATTTTCTCTCAGTGTAAGAAATATATTTTATAATTTTTTAAATTTAATGACATTGAAATTGAAAAAAATTAATAAATTGCAGTCTATGTACTTCTCAGTCCTTTGGAAGCTATCGTTGCTGAATTGCCCAATGAGCGCAGAGCTACCACTGTGCAAGCGCAAGTTCTCCGTCCAATCTAGCCACAGTGAACTGATCATAAAAATAATTGGCATGAATTGAACAGTTGTTCAAAGATATCTGAAATTTCTGAACGTTCATTTGGATGCCGGCAAAAGTCTTATGCATTGTCAAACTGCATACAAATAGTTAATATCATCTTTTCATATCAACATCAGTAACATTTTTTAATTGCATGCATTTTAAAATCATTCAGAGGTACCTGAAATTGTTTGCATTTCGAGCGATACCTTTTGATAATTTTTTGCATTAGAAAAATGCATGCGAATGGCTAATCGTCGTTATGGCAGTTTAAATTTAACATTAAGAGGCGGTCGGAACCAAATCGGTGACTTGCAGTATATATCAAGTCAACATTTTTCGCTTTACGATAATATTTTGTATATTTTTATGGCTTAAACTATTTCAAATTATTCTTTATATACATGACTAGAGGAAATGCCTATATTTTTACCATATTAATAAATGAATAAATCATTATAAGCATTTATTAAAAGCACCGAACTAAGTCACCGATTTGGTTTCGACCGCCTCTTAAACATGATGGCATGCATTTGAATATCGTTCAGAGATATAAAATACTTTTATAATTTATTATAACCATCAAAATTTGTTATGCACGTGGAAATTTCATGCAAACCAGTTTCCGCTAGGTTTTTTTTCATAAATATCCATTTGGCACTATTTACATATATTTCAGAATTGTTTAGGGATATCGATTCGTAATGCAGAATCGATTCGTAATTAATGATTCGATTACTGAATCTTCTACATGCGTGGGGCACTTATAAATCGCATTCATTAGTATATTTGTAACAGTAAAATACATTTATATGGTTCGCATACATTTGAAAATCGTTGCACGAAATTGGTCATGTACCACCGGTCTATTTGATAAATTTAGTCGAAACTACGTTTGGCAGTCTGTAAAAAATTATTCCTCAAGTGCTTTATCATCACAATTTCATACCAGTATGCGATCCACTTACACACATTGAAACAGTATGCTCATGAGGTTCGACTGTATTATTTTATTATTATTTATAACAAATCAATGGCAGCCTATAAAAAAATGTTCTGAAAGACATTTTTTCGCCAAAATGAAACGCATTGTTCAATGTGAGATTCCACGTTGAGCTCTAAAGTTTTTGCGTTTTCTCATTGCTCACAACTTCAAATAAATATCATCTTAGAGGCAGCCTGTAAAAAATCATGACATTTTTTTGGTCGTTACCAGCCGGTTTATCAGATGTATATAAAGTTCTATTTATTTTGATGCAATATTCAAGCTAGTGTACGTTGATAAAAATTTGCTTTTAGTGCTACTACATTAAGAGCAGGTCGAATATATCTGCCATTTTCTAATTGAAGAATTAATTTTCTCACAAAAACTAATTATTTTAGCAAAAAATAAAGAAAAAGCATCTCGTATGAAAAACTAATTTTTTCTTTGATAAGAAAAAATTCATTCTATCGCTTCGTTTTCAAAAAAACCTTGATAAACTTAAAACATAGAGCTGAGAGTAAACAATTTGATTTTTCAAGGTCATTTTGAAGAGGAAACGATCAAAATAATTTTTTCTCATCAAAGAAAATTTTTTTTGTAATCCGATATGTCGCTTTCTCTTTACTTTTCTCTAAAATTATTAGTTTTCGCAAAATAATGGTTCTTTGATTAAAAAAAGGACGGAGATATATGACCTCTTCTTTGACTTCATGTATGTATTGTTGAGTGATTATGCCTCAACTAAAGTGTATGCACTGATTATTCGAATGATTTTTTCATGAGAGATCATCAACTTATCTTATAAAATTGAATATTAGAAAAAAAAAGATTTCGTACAAAAAGTTTTGGTACATCGGATAAAATTTGTTCTTTTTTCAATACAAAATCACGCTATCTTATCAATGAGACCTTCCGACCCCTTGTTAGCAAACATAGAGTCCACAACTATCCATCAGTTAAATGTGACACAGAAAGTAATCATTTTAGTGAACGCCAATATTTATGTAGTGTAAGATAAAAAGCAATCCTCACTGGCTAATACTTGCAGATTTTAGTTTTAAATCTAATAATAAAGATTTTAAAAAGTTTTTCCTATGATAATAAAAATAAATTGATTAATAAAATGATAAGATTGCAAGTAGGGATATTGTTATTGACTGCAGTTACGCTCATCCAGTTTGCAGTTGGAGATACGTTTGGTAGATAAAGCCAACCGAACATTAATATTATAAATATTCACATAGTTTGATTAATTCCAATTTTATTTTTTCTATGTTGAAAATTGGTTGCATTTTTTTGCGTTTTTTGATTTAGAATTTTTATTATCATAATAATTTGTAACTGACAAGGAGGAGTCCCCATTTCTGGGAAACGGATTTAACTAAAACTGTGGGATATGATTTTTTGATAAAAAAAAAGGAATCAGTGTTTTTTCTTTTTGTCTAATGGGCTCCAGAGACCAAGATGTAGACATCTTTTTCAAAATTATAGTGAAAAGAAGCGCTTTCAAGAACTTGAATAGCCAAAAAACTAAACTTTTTGCAGAAAAATGTATGAAAAATAAAAGAAAGTACAAATTAAATACTTCAATTTAAGCTCTGGTGCATTAAAAAAGTTTATGCGGTTCAGAAGTTATGTATAATCAAAATATGCAAATAAAATAAAGTTAAATATTCATCATGTGTTACACGCTAAAAATAATAATAAATATGTAGTAATATTAAATCGAGCATAACTTCACAAAATCTTTTTTGATGCACCTGAGCTTAAATTTAAGTACTTAATTTGTACTTTCTTTTGTTTTTCATATATTTTTCTGTGAAAGATGTAGTATTTTGGCTATTTAAGTTCTTGAAAGCGCTTCTTCACACTATATTTAAAAAAATGTCTATATTTTAGTGTCTAGGGCCTATTTGACAAAAAGAAAAAACACGGGTTCATTTTTTCTCATATAAAAATCATATTCCGCAGTTTCAGCTAAATCCGTTTTTCGGAGGTGGAGACCTCTTTTTGTAAGACTTTTACAAAAAATACATGAAAGATGAAACGAACACAAATAAAATGCTTTAATTTAAGCTTCGTAGCTGCAAAAAAGCTGCAGCGATTCGAAAGTTATGCTTAATTATATGATAATGAAATAAATTTTTTAATTATTTCGTAAAAAAATTGATGAAATTAATTTATTTTTCTCAAAAAATGTGGCTTTTAATAAACATATATGGCTCTCACTCTTCATTCAAGCGATTTCAAGCGGTGGTTACTATTTGTAAACCTAGGTGAAAATAGTTCATAATTATTTATAATCATATATTTAACGTATATAGAATTATATATAAGCACATAAATCTATATGTGGTTATTTGTATTAATATATAAATATTGTCTGTGCATAATTCTTAATGAATGAATATAAAGATGTGTAACTATATAGAATTACGGATTGATACATATGATTTTCCATAAACACTATAAATTTTAAGATTATAAAATCATACAATTTTATTTTATAATAATATTTCATCGTACATGATCATATACCGTTATAAATAATCATACGCATTTCTGTAGGAAAGACTAGGGCTGGTTGTCAATTTTTTTAAATTTGAATTTTTTATGCAGAAACTATAAGACCTATAAAAAAGTAAAAAGCACATGTACAAGTACTCCGATATAGCAACATTTGAGAAGTTTTCAAGAATCGAAAATCTAATAACGAATGAATTATGAAAGAGTTTTTTGAGGCACATTATTATGCCAACTGGGCACAATCTTGGGGTAAATTGTCTGAGGGGTAGGGGTTAGTTGGCAAATAAACTATTAATCATAAACTATAAATTGTGACGTTAAAAAAAAAGTATCCATTATTAATTTTAACAAAATTTATTACTTTTATTATAATTGTATATTGTATATTGTAAATATACAAAGCTTAATTTGATAAATATAAAAAATAGTAACGAAAATTAGAATAATTGAACATTTCACTAAATGTATGAAACAATCATAATGTACAGTCGACGGTAACATATTCTATGATAATTCTTTTTATGCAATTTCAAAATAACGTAATGTTACTGGATGATTCCGTTAGTTCGCTCATTTTTATAGGTTAATTTTCAAATTTTGAAAAAAGAATTATCATAGAATATGTTACCGTCGACTGTACATAACAATTCATAGTATAAAGTAATAATTATATGCAAAAATATGATAATCTGTAACCTCTCATTCGTTCCTAACCCTGAAAGGATAGCACCAAGTGCTCATATAAAGGGTTAAAGTATACGGGAGAAAGGTTTTTTATGCTATACCCGTTCTTAGTGCAGACGTCATGCTACAACTAGTCCGGGGTCTCTTTGTTTTGTATGTTAGTTGTTAGTATACATAAGGACCTCTTATAAGCCATAAAGCTCCAAAGACTCACAGTCTTGTAAAGAGCGTTTTCTAATAAGCAACTACAATTAAACTAATACTTGAAATGATCATTTATGATTAATGCTCATTTCTCATTATCTATCTCAAATAAAGTAATATTAACAAGAGTTAAAAACACTTTTAGAAACATTCACGAAATAAAATATAAGTGAATGTACTCATTAAACTTAATTTTCACTAATAATAAAACTTTGATGTTAAATTTAGTTAGTTTATTTCGTTGTTACTGCTACCGGTACAGAGTTGGTGGTTATCCAACTCCTCGCGGACCTGCAGTAACAAACGAATTGAAGAACACTAGAACACAAGTATTTAGTTTAAAGTTAAACTTTATTTAAAGAAACCTGGCCAAAGAGTGCCGTACAAAGATTCGGCTTCGATCTGCTTAAGCGTCGATCAAGCCGCCGCGGCCGCAGTTCTCTCCTACTGCTAAGTAGAAGGGATACATTTACATATTCTACATGATACTATTACAGGTGCGTGCTAGCGTATGTCACTTTATAGGCGTGTATCGACGCACATCTAAGTGCGTACATATATTCTTATTAATATCCATCTCGCGCACCGATATACTTTCTAATTGCTACGTCGCGCCGACGTACAAGATAAAGATAGACTTTTAACGCAATGATTCGAATTCAAGAGAGCATAAGTTTATTGCTAATTATCTATTATTTTATTCTTTTTTCTAACTTATTTTCTCTCAGATTCTATTTCTTTTCTTTATATTATAAATATAATATAAGTGAGGTCACAATTTATTATATTTAATATGTGAATTATACATCATCATTACATTTTTTAGGCAAATTGACAACTTATTCCAACCATAACCAAAAATTTAGTTAGTATTTTATTCATACACTGAGAGAAAATTCATGCTAATAGAGCATGCGAACTGCCATCTATGCGAGCATATAAAACATTGATACAAATATGACAGGCCGTGAGAAGCTCTATTAGTATTGGATTACCTTATACTAAAAAAGATGGTATGGAGAGTAACTAAAGCATGAACGGCATTCACTGATGACTCACGTGGTATACTTCGATGACTCCCCACTCTCATATCCTTTGTTTGCTTGAGTCGCCTCCTCTTTTGGGTGGCGACGCGAGCAAACACGGCTGGTCTATACCCAAAATCATGTTGCAAATTTCTTTAACGTATTTTCGTAGCGTGAATCTTTTATTTCTTTTCTTTTTTTATGAAGGGAGATACGTTATAAATATAACCTGTTAAACTTTTTAACTTTAAATAATTTATTTTTAACTTAAAATTTAATTATTTTAAACCACTGGGGGGCAGATGAGCATGTACGATTTTACGCCAGAGATATTTCGGAGTAGCGTTGGTCTAGTGCGTAACGTTCACGCTTTTCCTTTTGAGTACGCGAGTTCAACTCTCGGCTAGTGTCACTTTTTTTTTAATTTTTATTTATTGTTTTAATATTTTTTATTCCTTTTTATGTTTATTTTTTTTTATATTTTGTATTTTTTTAATAATTTTAAAATTTAATTTTTCACAAGTACGCTTGTTTTTTTCAATGAAAATTTTTTAAAAATAAATTATTCTTTATAGGTAGTAATTACAAATATTGATAAATAAATAATAGTGATGTTTATTTTATAATAGTATAGTTTAATTTATTTATAATTTAGTTTATAAAATTTACAATAAATTACAATAAATAAATAAAACTGAGTTATTATTATTTATGTTATAATATATATTGTATATTGAAATATGTTTATAAAGACAAAATTGAACTATAGTATTGTAAATATCACTATTATTTATTTATTAATATTTTAAATTATTTTCTATATGAAATAATTTATTTAAAAATATTAATAAAAAAACGAGCATATTTTAAGTAACTTGTGAAAAAATAGATTTTAAAATTAATAAAAAAATAGAAAATAAAAAAATATAAATAAAAAAAGCAATAAAAACTATTGAAATAATAAAAAAAAATTAAAAAAAGACCCTAGCCGAGAGTTGAACTCGCGTACTCAAAAAGGAAAAGCGTGAACGTTACGCACTAGACCAACGTTACTTCGAAATATCTCTGGCGTAAAATCGTACATGCTCATCTGCCCTCTAGCGGTTTAAAATAATTAAATTTTAAGTTAAAAATTAATTATTTAAAGTTAAAAAGTTTAACAGGTTATATTTATAACGTATCTCCCTTCATAAAAAAAGAAAAGAAATAAAAGATTCACACTACGAAAATACGTTAACGAAATTTGCAACATGATTTTGGATATAGACCAGCCGTGTTTGCTCGCGTCGCCACCCAAAAGAGGAGGCGACTTGAGCAATAGAAGAATGCCATAGTTAGCAGTAAAGAAAGAATAGTGGACAAGCCACGTTTACTTCCTTCACGTCCCATGAGAGGATACAGCGCTAGCTATCGAAGGATATTAGAGTGGGGAGCTACTAAAGCATGTAAACAAACAGTTTTTGGATAGCACAAACCTCGTAAGAGTAGATGGCGCTGTTATTAAAGCATAGGATATTACTTACTAACTTTGGATACGTAGACTACATGCTCTATTGGCATGAATTTTCTCTCAGTGTAGTTTTTTTATAATTATTTAAAAAATGTACAGTGAAAATTCATACTTGAATTGACGCTCTACACTATAGTGTAGTTGATTGTTTTCTTCAAACTTAGAATCGAATACTAAATACAAATAATTTGAAACTTAATATTTTAACTTTACGTATGTTAAAATATTAAAAGTAACCTTTCTAGTGTGTTTATAAGTGATTTCAATCAATCGTTGATTAAAAATATTTGCAAGACTGTATATAGAATTGATGTATATGTTAATAATATACATGTTGTGTACATTCAAGGCCTGAGCAGCGCTACACTACAACTTTTATTGGTAAACTTATTCGCGATTTGCCTACATATTCCTACTGACAAATAGCCCTAGTCTCCCTTATGATTAGAAATCTTCGTATTTATTCATTTAGAATTATGCAAAGACAATGTTTATATATCAAGTAATCATATATGGTTATAGGCTTATACATTTTTCTGTAATAATTATGGACATGTTTCGTAAGTCAAATTCAATTTAAAAATGGCAACACCGCTAATGTGCAGCTATTTCATAAGTAAAAATATATTAGCTGATTTAAAATTTTCGAAACATGCAAAATTGATTGACAATTATTAATTGCAGTGAATAAAATATATGTATAATATGTGCAATAATTAAATTTTATTAATTTCTTAAGTTTTGCTTAAACTTATTATCGTTTATCAAATAAATTTGGTATTTACCAAGAAATTAGAAATAATTAGGGTTTCGTTGTCTTGTTAAATTATTAAATCAAAATGAACTTATTTATTTTAATAAATTTATATTTTTAGAAAATATACTTAAAAAAAAGTAATTTTGAATATGTAACTATAACTTAAAATTCATAAATTTTCGAAAAAATAAAAGTAATAAAATTATGAGTAGTTATATCAATATCATTTTAATATTTTTATTAAATAATTTCTCAATCAACTAAAAAGGAATATTTTATGTACATTAAATATTGAAGTATATGATAATAATATGTAACAAAATCGATAAATTATAATTAATATAACTAACTATCAAATTATTATCAAATTATTATATAAAAAAAATTATAATAATATTAATATATATTAAGAGCAGGTTGAGTATATCTGTCCTTTTCTAACCAAAGAATTGATTTTTTTACAAAAACTGATAATTTTAGCAAAAAAATGAAGAGAAACCCGCATTTTGTATCAAAAAAAGCAATATTTTCATTGATGAGAAAAAATTAATTGTATCGCTTCGTTTCCAAGAAAACCTTGAAAAACTGAAAACATAGAGGTTAGGGTAAACAATTTGGTTTTTTAAGTTTTTCTTGAAAATGAAGCAATAAAATTAATTCTTTTTTATCAAAGAAAATGAAGTTTTTTCTGATACGAGATGCGGCTCTCGCTTTATTTTTTGCTAAAGTTATTAGTTTTTGCTAAAAATTAATTCTTCGATTAGAAAAGGACAGAGATACGTAATCTTACGTTAATATTAATATATTGGTATTAATAAAATTAATATTAGTATTTATTAATACATATTATACTGATTTTAATTGTTAAAATTTTTAATCGAACGTGTTTACATATTTTCAAAATTAAAAATTGGCTCATATTTTTTACTTATGAAACAGCCGCACATTAGCGGTGTTGCTATGCTGAAACTGAACTTGACTTACGGAACGTGCCCTATATATAATTTATATATGATTACATAAGCACTATTTTTACCCAAGAAGATGAATATTTCAATTAGAAAAAGATTGAGAGGCTCGTTAGTCTCTGAAATTTAAAAAATCTTGAAATAATTTTCGCAGATAATTATAAATAATAGTAAATTACCTAAATGAACTAGAAATAACAGCAAGAAACTGTAAATAACTGTAAATAACTGTTAAAAAGTGTCTACAATTATTTACAATATTAACAATTATTTACATTTTCCAAAATTTTAAAGAGGCGACCGTATAGTTCAATCCTTGTGGATTCTAAATTTGTTATAATTGAAAAATTAAATATTTTCATACAAAAGTAAGAGTCATTTCCAATAGATTTAAGAACGAACAAGCAATTCTATTCCATGAAAAAATGGAAAATTTTCATTTTTTTTTTGAGCAAAGTATAGAACGAGAAATATTGAAACTGTTTTTCCTCTTTTCATATTTAGATTGAGCAAGGATAATCTATACAACCACCTCTAAAAAATACAGTTAACTTCATATCCAGTAGAAATAGAAACAATTTTTTTATTATTTTATGAACATTGCTTTGAAATGGAGAGCTGAAAATAAGAATTTTCCATTGCCATTATTTTAGCTAATATGAAACGTTTTTTTTAGCTTTACCCTGGTTGAAAATTTTACATTAATTTCTTCAGAATATCTTAGATTTCCAGCGCAGCAGGCAAATTCTGCTAACATATTCTGCTCAAAAACCCCACGTACTGACGATGTTTTCTGTGTAAAATATGCTTAACTGATCTCTAGCGAAAATATAAAATGTCTATTAGTGATTAAAACAGTTCAAAACTGTTTGGAACAGTTTATAAGTGTAAAATTTGGGACAATTTATAAGTGTGAAATTTGGGACAATTTAAATTGTTTTAGACAGTTTTAAATAGTTTTAAACAGCTTCCAAAAGTTCGAAATGATTTCAAACGATCATTAATAATAATTTTAAACTTTTTATGTTTGAAAATTATCAGATCTTTTAAAAATTCAAAATATTTTAAAACAATTTTAAATCATTATAAACTGTTTTTCAATAATTTGAACAGTTTTTAATAGTGTATAATAGTTTATAAAAGTTTTTCATCAATCATCATCATCGCCCGAAGAGCATCTCTGCTCTACCTGCGTTATTACATTCTTACTATTCTCACTGAAGCTCGAGTGCGCGGAGTCACTGCACCCAAAGAGCATATTTCCTCTCCCTGCGTTATTATCATTACGCATGAAGGGCGCTGCGGAATCCCTAATCTCTTCCCTAGTAGCTACCCTAAGTACATATATAGTGAAGAAACCTACTAGATACTCGGGAGTATTCAAGTACACAATTTTGTACATAAGTACAGCCATAAAATACTGTCTTCTCGGATCAATACACAGCCAACCCAGCGTAGCTCTATGAGGAGAGATATGATCGCTTCTTCTCACTCCTAATACATATCCCACACATAAATTTTGTAGTCTTTATAATCATCTTCTTAACTCTTGTGAAGTATCGAGCAGAACTATTGAGCAGTAGTCGAGACGTGGAAACAGCAGGGTGGGTGTGAGTTATTTGCGCAGAGCCTTAGTTATATACTGACGAAAAAATCATAAGCCGTACATAGTTCTATTAAATTTTTTCGTCAACATATTAATGTGTGGCTCCAATGATAGCTTGGAGTCAAGTGCAACACCAAGGCTCGTAACGGTATCAGAGCAAGATATGCCAACACCACCCTTAAGCTCAATCATTCTTGGCTTACCAGCATGAAAGTCGTTAATAAATCAACTACTGCCATAAACGACCGCTTTAGTTTTGCTCGCATTTATGTGAGAGTAGCATCGATAGTCCACTTTGACACCGCCTTCGCCACCCTCTGTAGAATTCGAATACCTTCATTCACATTCTCATAAGAGACCTGTATATAAATTGGCAGGTCATCTGCATATAATAGGTGCTCGATGCAACCAGAGTTGAGCGTGTCTCATGAATGTTATTAATGTTAAAGCAAAAAAACAGAGGCCCGTGCACTGAACCCTGCAGAGCTCCTACAATTGATGCCTGACAATTCGATTTCTCTTTTAATTGCGTGGAAACCATTTGTTTCCTACCTAATAAATAGGAGCTAATCTACTCAAGTGGCAGCCCTGGAAAACCCCATCGATCTCAGCCTTGCAAGTAGTTTAGAGTGCGTGATCGTGTCGAATGCCTTACTAAAGTCAAATAGAAGTAGTAACGTGGCGAGTTCCTTATCTAGACCCGATCTTATCTTGCCTGTAAGTTTAAGTACGGCAGCCTGCCTTTAGTGATGCTTTCCAAAGCCAGTCTGCATAAAATCAAGTATCTTATGTATTGCAATGTACTCTTGCAATTGGTCATAGGCAATCTTCTCAAATCCCTTTAAGAGCATGACGAAGCTGTCCGCCTTCTAATAATATTTCCAATCCTAACTTATGAATAAACGATGCGTTTAATCGAGTTTCTTTGCTACAAAAAAAATTTGTAAGATTAAACTCTAGTGCGGACAACTCAAGAAATTCATCAAAATATTATACATATAAAGTTATAATAAAAACTTTCAATGTATCGTATTTTAAGGTTAGGTTTGTCGAGTTCGATATCTAATTTCCAATCTAAGCTCATAAAAAAATAACAAGTCTAAATGATTTTTTATTTTAACAAAAATTATTGTACTAATATAGCTTTAGTGCGGACAAGTCATTATATTTGTTTAATTTAAGAATTTAAAAAGATATTGATAAAATAAAAAAAGCAAAACTCGATTGCTGCAGCTCCGACATGCCGTTAAAAGAAAACATAAGATTGCTATTCGAAAGGCTAGAGAAGATCCTCCGTGAAAAAGAGAAATTGAACAGAGTCACAAGATGTTCTTTGATGAACGGTAAAGCTTTCAGTATCAGGCTCTGCGGGATGCCATCCTCGCCACAAGCCTGTGATGGAAAATGCGAAATTGCAAGGACTACATCATTAGCATTGATTGGTTTGAAGGCGAAATCACTTTCACTGCATTGAGGAAGAATTCTCTTACCTTTGGTAAGAACTTCGAACAGTCTATTCTGATAGTAAGTAGTCTTAGCTTCTTCAGTCTATTCGTCTATTGTTTTACACAGTTGCAGAAATTCAGAGAGATTTTTCTTAACCGTTTGTATATCAATAAAATATGTAATTGTTTTAAGGCGACTTCGGAACTTAGGTTAGGTTTCATTTCTTAGTTTACAAATCATACTTTTAATACATGAAATTCTTCAGATTTTTTAATTTTCCACCATTCTTTGATACCCATAGAATGGTGGAAAACTTATAAATCCAAAAAAATTTACAAAATAAAAGTTTAATTTGTAAACTACGAAATAAAAATTTAGCCTAACCTCCGTAGTCGCCTTAAGCAAAAATATTTAATAGAAAGAATCAAATAATTATTTTATGTAAATAATGCACTTATTTAAATCAAATAAAAAAATAAATAGTAAGAACAAAATATTTATTTGCTTTGACTAAATTTTTACTTCGTAGCTTAAATAATAAATAAAATTTTTTTAAAATATTTAATTTGATTAATTTAATATTTTTTTGTATTAATTAAAAATCGTTTGACGAAATTTTTGTGTTTTATAGAATTCATAAAATATTGAATTAATCTTATTTAACATTTAACTAAAAAAGTTAACATTTATTTGTTTCAACAAAATAAGGTAAAACACCCAAAAGTAAGACATTGCAAAAAATGATACTAATAGTAGGACATGAAAGAAAAGCAGTAATTTTTAACAGTAAAATAATACCAAAAAATATTCATTTAAATATTTATAGATTCTACGTACTCTCATTAAAACGAATGTTTGAGTCATTTTTAAACACCGTTTTACTGAAAATAAAAAAAAAATGATTATGTAAAGCGTGTATTCCGGTTGTAAATTACTTCTTAAATTTTCTAATTTTTATGTAAAATTGCAATGTCGTTTTTGCTTAATTATAGATATAACTCATATGTAACCTACATAAAATAACTAGTTGTATCGAATCTGATTACATTTATGAGTATTATTTTATATTTTATTATGGTTTAAATAATTCTTTTTCTTATTATTTCATTCGTCTTAGTATACCATCAAATTTTTATTAGAGTTCCCGAAAGTAAGACAGAGCGCAATATCTGTCCAACAACAGCTGACTAAGTGACCGAGAAGTAGGATGTAGTTTATTTAATCATTTATTATTGAAAATAAAAGCCATTATTGACAAAAGTTTATATCGTTTAAGTGCCAACAGAGATAAAATGTTTCTCTGTGTGTAAATCGATATCGATTGTGACTTTAAACATTCAAGAAATACGATTTTCGGAGGTAACCTTAAAACTAAATATTTAACTGTCTCGTATTGTTATTAACCTAAGGCAACTTTTTATATGTTACTAAAATTTATAAAATATTATTAAAAATGTGTATATTACAATTTTTGAAGAAAAAATTAATGCTTTACAAATAAAGAAAAAAATTAAACAAGAAAAATTATAATCAGTAATAAATTTTAGAGCATGCAATTGAACTTACATTCATTTTTATTAACTTTGCTTTCTTATATTATAATTATAAAAAATTTTGATATTGTTAGAATGTTTAGAACTTTGTAACTGTCCAATAAATTATATTGTTTAAGGTTATGTGTAAACGAATTTATATAGTCCTACTTTTGGTCTAAGTGCTGTCTTAGTTTTGAGTTTAGTAAAATTTGCTGTCCTACAATTAGGGATTCTTACTCATGTGAAAATAAGACGATAATTTAAAATTTTTTAATGTAAATCGGTTCATTTTTCTTTTTACATACTTTAAAATATCTAATTATCCAATTGAGATAATTTTATTTTGCAAACAACCCATGGCATATCAATAAAAATCAAGTATATATACTTATACTGCCGTAACTGTCCTACAATTGGGTGTTTTACCTTATTTATTTTACACATATTATTTTTGATAGTGAAACTCGCAAATACAAGTCAATTATTTTCATAGAATACTTACCTTTAAAGTTGTGAGTCTCAGGTATACTACTACTGCTAAGCTACTTTGTTAAGATATTTATTTTATGTGTCACACTTCCAACATTACAATAAGTTGACGCTATATCACATGTAAAACGCAATCGCTCACAAGTCGCATTTGGGTGTTTCCCCTTTTCATTTTCCTTATATACAAAACTGATATATATCTTACGACTTGCGAGATTCAAAGCGACATCTAGTAGATAAAAAAGAAACTTACAGTGCGAAATTATATTAAATGGATTAAATTAAATATTTTTTAAAATTTTATTTATTAATTTAGCAATGAAGTAAAAATTTAGTTAAAGCAAATAAATATTTAGTTTTGACTATTTATTTTTTTATTTGATTCAAATAAGCGCGTTATTTACACAAAATAATTGTTAAATTTTTACAATAGATACGCTATGGCGATTCCAGCACACTGCATTACTGGGAAACTTCTCCACCCCTCTGCAAAACTAACATACTTCCTCTTTCCCTAAAGCACTTTCCCCTTTCATTTCTATCGCAGCCCGTCGATAAGGTAGGGAATATGTTGAGATCCAGAAATTTTTTTATTTGAATATTTTGATTTTTAATATTTGAATAAATTATAGAGCGTCGACATCGGCGACGTCCATATCTACTATTTTTAAATCTTGATTATAATTTTTTATATTTAATTTTCGATGATTCTGTTTTCGATGAGAATTGTGTAATACTAGAACATTTTTCATCTAAATATTCTTTCCAGTTTACAATATTCTTTCTTTTATCTGAAAAAGCAAAGTATACTCCGAACAATTTTGCAAAGAGGAATCTGAGGAGTACTATCCTCCCATGCTTGTTGAAGCCTCAACAAGCATCAAAATGTACTAACTTGAGTCAGTAGTCGACAAGACATTACCAGTCGTTTTTTCAATGATATTCAGTACATAAATTGGGACGACCAATATTGGTACATCATTTAATGTAATTCATCCCAAAAATTATTTGGTATGGTACCGAATTTTTCAGTATTACGGAACTAAAATATCTTATACTAACATATTTCCTATATAATACGCACTGCGACGTTGTCGAGTATGAAACTTCAATATACTAAATACCTAATAACGTCAAAACCATTAAATTGTACAACAATTTTTAACAGTTGATAATTATAATATAAATCATATAATATATAACAATTTCAAATTACTAATACACTTCGTACTACAATTAAGGAGACACCTAAATTTGGCCTTAAAAAAGTACCGACTTTAAATAAACTTAACTCTGACTAGAATTGACCTAGGGAAACCGGTAATAACTCAAATTAAAGGTCTTTCTTCCAGTTTTTAGATGCCATACATTGTCATTTTTTTAACTAGAAATTTAATGCTCCTATCCAACAATACACAAAACCACGCTAAAATTCGATAACTTTGCGTCCACTTTCTCAGTTCACACAGGTCTCAATAATTTTTTTTGTACTTGTAAAATGTTGCTTCATAAACTTTAACTCTTCAGCTTTAATATTGTTTTTTACGAGTCTGATTTCGAGTTTTTTTGACTGAGATATCGCTGTTTAAAGAAAAAAATGAAATTATTCTTCAAAAAGCTGTAACTTAGAAAAAAAAACGCTGCCAAGTGCTTTGGCGCAATGCTTTCTCATAGAGCGCATTGAGTTAGAGTATTTTCATTTTATTTTTTTAAATACGATTTTAATATAAATGTCCCTATCCTCTGTATTGAAGGCTGTCTTAATACCTACAAACACTATATAAATTTTACTCTTTCATACTTTTGCCATTTGCATAATGTGATTTTATGATGCTCTAAAATTAAAAATGCGTTTACAAAATTAATTTTCCCAAGCTTGTCTTCTTAACACTATAACCAATAACTTGCATACAAATTTTGGAACATTTTCATCAAATAGTTTACAAAAAATACCAAATAATTGAAAAATAAACATTGTTTTAAAATTTTCAAAACGCTTTAAGAGGCGGTCGGAACCAAATCGGTGACTTGCGGTATATATCAAGTCAGCATTTTTCGCTTTACGATAATATTTTGTATATTTTGATGGCTTAAACTAATTCAAATTATTCTTTATATACATGACTAGAGGAAATGACTATATTTTTACCATATAAATAAGTAAATAAATTATTATAAGCATTTATTACAAATATCAAACTGACTTGACATATACCGCATGCAAAAAACTGTCGTGTCGATTGTTAGGTGGCATTTTTCGCTTTATAACAATATTTTGTATATTTTTGTGGCTTTAACTATTTTAAATTATTCTTTATATACATGACTAGAGGAAATGACTATATTTTTACCATATTAATAAATGAATAAATTATTATAAGCATTTATTACAAGCATCGAAGTAAATCACCGATTTGGTTCCGACCGCCTCTTAAGAGGAGGTCACGTATCTCTGTCCTTTTCTAATCAAAGAAATAATTTTTTTACAAAAACTACTAACTTTATCAAAAAATGAAGAGAAAGCCGCGTCTTGTATCAAAAAAAGCAATATTTTCTTTGATAAGAAAAAATTAATTTTATTGCTTCGTTCTCAAGAAAACCTTGAAAAACCAAATTGTCCACCCTAACCTCTATGATTTAAGTTTTTCAAGGTTTTCTTGAGAACGAAGCAATAAAATTAATTTTTTCTTATCGAAGAAAATATTGCTTTTTTTGATACAAGATGCGGCTTTCTCTTCATTTTTTGATAAAGTTATTAGTTTTTGTAAAAAAATCATTTCTTTGATTAGAAAAGGACAGAGATACGTGACCTCCTCTTAACGTTACAACTACGCTAAGAAAACCAGTTATCAAAAGTTCATTTTATTTAGGCAATCGTAAATAATTTCTATACATAATTTTAAGCTACTTCATCGAGTAGTTTACGTAAAATATCAAAAAATAAGTGAAATTTTATTCAAAATTTACAAAATGCTCTAAAATTAAAACTGCGCTGAGAAAATAAGTTTTTCCAAGCTTGCTTTAATTAGGCAATAACAAATAATTTGTATGAAAATTTTTGAGCAAATCTATCGAATGGCTTTTGTGTAATAGAAAAAAAATTAAATATGAACATTTTTTCCAAAATTTTCAAAATGCTCTAAAATAAAAACTGCGCTAAGGAAATAAGTTTTCCAAAGTTTGATTTATTCAGATAGTAGTGAACAATTTGCATGAAAACTTTTGAGCAAGTTTATCGAGTGATTTTTGTGCAATAGAAAAGAAATTAAAAATAAAAAAATTTTTCAAAATTTTCAAAATGCTCTAAAATTAAATGTGCGCTAAGAAAATTGAAGAAAATTAGTTTTTAAGAGGAGGTCACGTATCTGTGTCCTTTTCTAATCAAAGAAATGATTTTTTTACAAAAACTAATAACTTTATCAGAAAAAAAAGAAAAAGCCGCATCTTGTATCAGAAAAAGCAATATTTTCTTTGATAAGAAAAAATTAATTTTATTGCTTCGTTCTCAAAAAAACCTTGAAAAACCAAATTGTCCACCCTAACCTCTATGATTTAAGTTTTTCAAGGTTTTCTTGAAAACAAAGCAATCAAATTAATTCTTTCTTATCAAAGAAAATATTGCTTTTTTTGATACAAGATGCGGCTTTCTCTTCATTTTTTGCTAAAGTTATTAGTTTCTGTAAAAAACTCAATTCTTTGATTAGAAAAGGACAGAAATACGTGACCTCCTCTTAAAAGTTCATTTTATTTTGACAATCATAAATAATTCCCATACATAATTTAAAGCTCCTTCATCGAGTAGTTTACGTAAAATATAAAAAAAATTCGAAAAAATTTATTCAAAATTTTCAAAATGCTCTAAAATTAAAACTGCACTGAGAAAATAAGTTTTTTTAAGCTTGTTATATTTATGCCATTGCAAATGATTTCCATAAAAATTTTCGAGCAAATCTATCGAATGGTTTTTGTGCAATAGAAAAAAAATGAATAATAGAGATTTTTTCCAAAATTTTCAAAATGCTCTAAAATTAAAACTACACTAAGAAAATAAGTGTTCCAAAGCTTGTTTTCTTTAGACAATAGCGAATAACTTGCATACAAATTTAGAAGCAAATCTATCGTATGGTTGTTGTAAAATAAAAAATAAATGAAAAAAAAATTTTTTTTTTAAATTTTCAAAATGCTCTAAAATTAAAAGTGCGCTAAGAAAATTAGTTGGTAAAAGTTTTTCTTTTTTTGGCAGTCGCAAATAATGTTCATACAAATTTGCAAGAAAATTCTTCGATTAGTTTACGTAAAATATCAAAAAAATTAAAAATTAAAATTTTTTTAAAATTCTTAAAATGTCTCTAAAAAAAAACTGAGCTAAGAAGATCAATTTTCAATAGCTTCTCCCCCAGTTAGACAAAAAAATAAATTGCATGCAAAATTTGAAGTTAATCCATCGAGTAGTTCTCGAGATCTTATTGGCGTACTGAATACACACACACACACACACACACACACACACACACACATACACACACACACACATACACACACACACACACACACACATACATACAGACATTTTCTGGAAACCACTTTTTTCGACTCCCTGAGTCTAAATATGTACAAATTAATGAAAAAATAGAAAAAAAATTTTTTTACCGATACAATGCTTTCTCTATGAGAAAGCAATTATCATACAGACATTTACAAAAAAGCAAATTGAAGGTTTCATGTTTATCTTCACTGAAAAATTATTGCAATAATTTGAATTTCTCAATTTTATTACTATGAATTTTATGGTATTTAAATAACTAAAAATGGTTTTAATTAACCAGGTTACGAACAGCATTCCGTAAAGCCATAAAACTTTGAATTTAAGTGGTTCTAATGGACATCTTAATACGGACACTATGTTCTTCTCCAAAACCCATTCCGAATTTTTTAATTTTATCAATAAATGGCTGAAATATTAAGCTTAAAAGCTCTAGTGAGATAAAGCTCTTTAGTAGCCTAAGCCTTTTTACATCAATTTTTTTATACGATGACATTTCTAAAAAACTTTACTTTGCATCTACTTATAATACAGTGGCCACACTCTGTCGAACTCAGGGACGATTACGCGAACGTGATGGCCACTGTCTCTACTTTTCTATTTTTTTTCTTAATTTTTTTTCCATTTATTAGAATTGAAAGATTTTTTTTGTATTTTTAAATTAAAATTAAAAAAAAATTTTTTTCTTAATTTTTTTGTAAATTGTTAATTTTAAAAAATGTTAAGAGATTGAATTAATAATAAGTATTACCATCACGATTACGAATTATCTCTGACAAACGTTGGCGCATGTTGATACAGCGTTGAATGTCTTGCGCTGGAATGTCATTTTAAATCTCTTGCAAAAGTTCATAGAGCTCGTGAAGGTTTGTAAGTGCTACTGGACGCTGTCTCAATCTTCGACCAACCATGTTCCGAACATGTTAGATCGGATTGAAATCGGGACTATAGGGTGAGTGGTTCAATAAAGTGATGTCATTCTCTAAGAAAAATTGACGAGTAACGTTAGCTGTATGAAGTCTCGCATTATCTTACATGAAGACAAAACTTCTTTCGTAACGTTGCCTTAATGGCAAGACATAGAGGTTTAACTCTTCATATACATATCGTCGCTCCGTCATTCCTGGAGGTGGTATAAGGACGAGCGGCGATCTAACTTTGTAAAAAATAGCAGCCCAAGCCATTACTGACCCTCTTGCGTAAGGTATTGTTCAACCCACAATATATTCGTGGAGAAATATATTGTGTACAAATATAGTAGCCTATATTGTTTATTCTCCTCTTTGTTGCGACACAAATTCTTGTTCATCATTATTGCGTAAACAAAATCAAGATTCATTCGAGAACCAAACCCTCATCCACTGCCTGAAACGCCAACGTACATATCTTTGAGCATAATGAAAACGAGCTCGTCGATGACCAATATTAAAATGTGACACTTCAGCAGGTCTTCGTGCTCGCACATTCGCTGCATGAAGTCGATTTCTTATTGTCTGCACCGATAACCGACGCCTATTCCTCTGTTGCAACTGATCACGTATTTCTCTTGCTGTTATTATGCGATAAGTAGCACTTCTTACAATATTTCGATCTGTTCGAGGACTGGTTACTCGCGATCGTCTTTGACCTGCTTTTCTACGGAAGTTGTGGGTTTCACGATATCGAGAGAAAGTGCCGTTAATTATGGATACGGAAATGCCCATTTGATTAGCGATATGTCTTTGAAAATGACCTTCCTGTAATAATGTAATTACTATTGCTACATCAACTTTAGTCAAATAACATCGAGGCATGTTTTAGATAATTAAAATAATTCGTGGAAAAAATACTGATTTTACATACAAAATCAATTGATAAAAATTTAAAATCTTTTGTTAACATTTCTACTCGAAATTAACGAGATAAAGGACAATAAGTGAACCAAAGTAATTTCACAATTATCAATTTAAAAGGAATTAGTCTTTTCAAATTAAGTCAATAGTTTAAATAAGAGTCCAAAATTAATAAAAAAATACAAAATAAAGATTAAAAAAACTACGAGAAATGTCTTATTGATCTACGGGATGCCGTTCCTAACCTGATTAATTATCAACATTTTTAGCGATTTGAAATCTATAAAATTTATAGTGAAATCAAGAAATTGAAATTATTGCAATAACTTTTCAGTAAAGATGAATATAAAACCTTCAATTTAATTTTTTGCAAATGTCTGTACGATAATTTTTACTGAATTTGAAAAAAAATTTTTTCAATTTTAATTTTAAATTAAAAATACAAAAAAAATTTTTTAATTCTAATAAATGGAAAAAAAATGAAGAAGAAAAATAGAAAAGTAGAAACAGTGGCCATCACGTTCGCGTCGTCGTTCCGGAGTACGGCAGAGTGTGGCCACTGTATTATAAGTAGATGCAAAGTAAAGTTTTGTAGAAATATCATCGTATAAAAAAATTAATGTAAAAAAGGCTTAGGCTACTAAAGAGCTTTATCTTACTAGAGCTTTTAAGCTCAATATTTCAGCCATTTATTGATAAAATTAAAAAATTCAGAATGGGTGTTGGAGAAGAACATAGTGTCTGTATTAAGATGTCCATTAGAACCACTTAAATTCAAAGTTTTATGGTTTTACAGAATGCTGTTCGTAACCTGGTTAATTAAAACTTTTTTTGGTTATTTAAAAACCATAAAATTCATAGTAATGAAATTAAGAAATTCAAATTATTGCAATAATTTTTCAGTGAAGATAAACATGAAACCTTCAATTTGCTTTTTTGTAAATGTCTGTATGATAATTTTTTCCTAAGTTACAGCTTTTTGAAGAATAATTTCATTTTTTTCTTTAAGCAGCGATATCTCAGTCAAAAAAACTCGAAATCAGACTCGTAAAAAGCAATATTAAAGCTGAAGAGTTAAAGTTTATGAAGCGACATTTTACAAGTACAAAAAAAATTATTGAGACCTGTGTGAACTGAGAAAGTGGATGCCAAGTTATTCAATTTTAGCTTTGTTTTTTGTATTGTTGGATAGGAGCATTAAATTTCTAGTTAAAAAAATGACAATGTATGGCATCTAAAAACTGGAAGAAAGACCTTTAATTTGATTTATTACCGGTCTTCCTAGGTCAATTCTTGTCAGAGTTAAGTTTATTTAAAGTCGGTGCTTTTTTAAGGCCAAATTTAGATGTCTTCTTAATTTTTGTGCGGAGTGTAATTAATTTTAAACTCAAAAGCTAAATATTTTAAAACGGAGTATGGCAGATAAACATGTATCGTTTCATTCATTAAATATCATAAATTTTAAAATTAATTATTAGTTATTTAAAAGTGTTTTATATTATATAAATAATTCTATATTTATCAACTTTTATTTTTAGTAACAGAAAAAGCAGCACCAAAAGAGATTAAGAATCACATTTTCTGCAAAATATTCTTCTTGGATAGAGTAGGTGAAATGTCAGTCTTAGTACCGAAAAAAACGGTACTGAGCATAAAAATTTATGCTCTTGATCCATAATATGATAGTACCAACATAAGTCCCTAAAATTCAAGCTATAGTACTAATTGAATGTTTATCGTCACTTTTTTTCAAATACCTTAGTGCATAGATTAGTTATACTAGATTTAGTACTTATTTTAACAGTACTTTCCTTTTATCGTGTAGCTCTGTATGCTCCATCATGATGCGGGCAAATCGTGACAAGATTAATCTTGTCTATCGGTTGAAAACCCATTTCTGCTACATCATAAACTTCGAATTTAAAGCGTTTCAACCATACTTACTTGATAGAGCCTATAACTAAGACTTTACTAGCATCATGTAATGCCCCTCTGAGTAATTTTCTAAATCCCAAGATAATCCATGGTGATGCTCTTCAAACCATATGTCTTCTTTCTTATACTTATCTGATAATTGACGCCAAGAAAAAGGCTTCTGGAATAAGAGTACAATAGGATCGGAATCATCTTTGAGAGGAACTATAGCGAATTCTTTGAGAAAGTAGACATTGCCTGTCTGTTTGAAGCTTTGCATATCTACCAAGTACTTCATCCTTAAGAGGAGGTCACGTATCTCTGTCCTTTTCTAATCAAAGAAATGAGTTTTTTACAAAAACTAATAACTTTATCAGAAAAAAAAGAAAAAGCCGCATCTTGTATCAGAAAAAGCAATATTTTCTTTGATAAGAAAAAATTAATTTTATTGCTTCGTTCTCAAAAAAACCTTGAAAAACCAAATTGTCCACCCTAACCTCTATGATTTAAGTTTTTCAAGGTTTTCTTGAAAACGAAGCAATAAAATTAATTCTTTCTTAACAAAGAAAATATTACTTTTTTTATTACGAGATGCGGCTTTCTCTTGATTTTTTGCTAAAGTTATTAGTTTCTGTAAAAAACTCAATTCTTTGATTAGAAAAGGACAGAGATACGTGACCTCTTCTTAATGAGAGACTCTCACTGACGATTTAGCTTTTATAATGATTCCCTCACATAAGTTTTCGTACGTTACCGCTCGCGGCGCTGCAATGAACTACACAAACGTGCCAGATTGAGCAATAAGCAGATGTTCCGGCTGGAAAATTTTCTCCCGATTCTAATTCCAGTCAAACGTCTACAGGGCCAGTCTTTAATGATTCATTCTATTTAAAACAGTCGATCACGATTAAAGGTTAGTACTTGGAGTCTTGTTGCTTTTTTAGCATAGGCTCGATATCTTTAAAATAGTAAGCACTTTAAAAGTTGGCGTACATATCGTATAGCATTGCGTATTGATTATGAGGGATATTCAAATTTAGATTTTCATACAGATAGTATTGAGAATTAAGAAACAGCTTTGCATCACTAATATTGCAATAATCAAAGCGACTCATGTTGATAATTCTCTGACTTTTTTGATTCGTTTGAAACCCCAGTATTATGAATCGTAGCTTTTTCAGCTGATTGGAAGTTTTGACGGTCCAAATATGCATAGATGTTATGGGAAGTAGTAGATACTCGTACTAATCCTCACTACGAAAACTCATACCGATCGGTTTATAATTCTGAATATGATTTTATAGTTAAATCTTGTATGTACTTGATATTACTACGTAAGGCATGAGCCATTCTATTCTAGTCAATTCAATCTTGAAATTCTCAAACGCGTTAGCTCGAGCAGGGGCTGGTGCTGTCTGTACGACAGCTTTCGAATCATTTTTCGTTCTCGTTAAAATGAGCTTGTGTTTCGCAGTGATTACGATTTTACGATAATCTTTAGCAAAACCGAGAATCATTGCGAGAGCAATCAAAACATCGAAGTAACCTGCATTGCTAGTCAATTGTTGCGTTTCTTTGACAGTAGTTATTAGGGCACTATGGGCCGTCAAAACAAACTCACACTCTACCACACCAAAGGTTATTGACCACTAGGTCAATGACCTCTGAGAAGACGAAGTAGGGGTTTGTTCGGCATGACACCCAAACAACTGGAAGGTCACTCACCCCCTCTTAGAAATTTAAAGTAGCGATGAACTGGAGGGTCACTTACCCCCCTCCCAGAAAATTTAGAGTGTGGATAAAAAATATTTTAATCGATATTTCAAAATTATTAATTTAAAATTTTGTAATATAATCCTTTTTAATTATCGGAATAATAAAAACTTGAATTATAAAATATGAATTTAAAAGATTTTTAATTTTCAATTATTATAAATTTTTATATTGAATCAGAAAATATAAAATTTACATATAAATTATTGTGAGTATGAATGATAAGGAGTTGTTCAGACAAGATGATTGAAATACTCATGTTTTAAAGTTTAACAACATTTATTAATAATAATAAAACATTACAACGTAGCATTCATATAATTAACTAGTGTGTACATATGATAAATAATAAATTTGTGTATGATTATAAACAAATCTTCTTTTCCTAAAACTAGATTATTCTTTTTTAATAATTCGATGAGATCATTTACAGAATTATCATTAAAACTAGACATTGTACTTTTTATATTGCTAGAAGTATGGTATATATATTGAGATTCCTGACTATTTTCTAATACATTTTTCATATTTATAACCATTTCTCGTAATATATAGTCTACAGATTTTACAACAGTATTTAAATATCTAATTCTATAATCTATACATTTTGATAAATCTTTTAAACGTTCAAACGTGACACGTTTAAATACTAGTGACCGATTAAATCGACCATATTTTTTCGGCAATTCACCAGACTCCTCTCCTTCTGGTTATGCGTCATTGGGTACTAATTCAAAAGCTCTCTCGTGAAAACTAATCATAAAACGGATAGTGTAGCCAGGAATATATAGCCGCTGATCCAGCATAGATTCCTCATTATAGCAAGTGAAAAAATCTTCAATTTTATCAAATTCCTGCTTCAACGCCTCCCAACAGTCTAATGATAGAGGTAGACCTTAAAAATTGGCTCCACAGAAGCGTACTACGGGTGCAAACTTCTTTTTACCTTTGCCGCCTATATTCTCCAGGCTTACCTGGATAATTTTTCAGAAAGAGCTATTCAGCTCGTAGACTATTGACAGAACCTGCTGCTAATAATTTTTCTTGCTGTTTTGTTTTATTAAATATGCCAAGCCATTGCGAAATGTCTACTCCAGGCTTCTCTTTTGATCAATCATCTTGCTTGAGCTTTGTTGTTACTGCTGCTGTCACCGTCGTCAAACTGTGGTTAGACTGAGTGGATGCCGCTTCTTTTATACTGTGCAAAATTGGTGGGGGTGCCGCAAAAAGCTGGTGTGCAACCAATGAGAGACAACCAAATATCATATTACTCATACAAGATTTTTCTTACAAAATTCTGACTAGTATCATTTTTTGCAAGTTCTGTGAGAAATTTTCCAAGAATTTCTTAAAACCCAATCCGCTAGACATATAACACAGAAACATGATACAATAATGACCACAAACGTTGGAATACTCGCTTTCTAGGCGTTTATTATTCCTGTTGGGAATAGAGGTTTTGTGTTCCGGGATCGGAGAGAAAAACACTTTTCTTTAATAATATTAAACTGGTTGATATATATTCTAATTATATTAAGTACAGTAATGTTCTTTCTTTTTATAAATGGCTGAGCTTTACTTTACATGTGCTATTGTAAAGAGCTTGTCTTTATCGCTACATGGCGCTCGCTAGACTCTGTTGAACAGACTGCTTGAGCTCGACTAGAGCCTCTCTTTCTCAGCTGATTTGCTGAATCGTATGTATGGTCGAGTACGCATTTACCGACGGAAGGTGATACGCTTACAAATATAAGACACAACATTTACATATTACAACACGCCTCCTTAAATTTGCGACTTTTATTTCTTTTCTTTTACATTCAATTTCGCTTTTACATGTTTTTAAATTAATCTTAATTCTTTTCTGTTTTTAATAAATTTTTCTTTACATAGATCTTTGGTTAATATATCAGCTATATTTTTATCAGTTTCAATTTTTAAAATATCTATTACACCATTTTCATAATTTTCATTAATATAATGATATTGCACTTCAATGTGCTTCAAATTTTTTGTTAAATTACCAAATTTACCTATAGCTATCGCACCAGAATTATCTTCATAAATTTTAATTGGTCTATCTATATTAAATTTAAATGCATCATTTAACAAATCTTTTATAAATAATATTTCTGTCACTGCTTCTGACATAGCAATATATTCAGCGAAAGTAGAATTTTTTGTAACAGTTTTCTGTTTAGGGGTCGTACCCAAATGCCGTTGACAATTTTTTCGATATTTCGACCCCCCGGTCCCCTTTCCGTGACATGTGTGAACTATCAAAGTACCCTCCCCCCCCCCCCCCTATAACGTAAACTAACTTTTTTATTTTTTATTAAACTTTTAAAAAAAATTTTAATTATATTAATTACTTTTTACATATTGAACATATTTTTATGTTTTTTATTTTATTAAAATAGCATTTTCACAAAACAACAGAATTCTAAACATTGCATATAATAAATATTTATAAGATATTAAATATATTAATCGTCGATAAACTTTTTCACTTTAATTTTATCAAAAAAGATCATAAAACTATGAACCTTTTAAAATACGTTCTAAAAATAGAACACGATTCAACAGGCACAAATATAAATGCTGCAATCGGCTTGAAAATTTTTCGTTTGTTTTGACAGCTCACTCGCTAAAAAAAATGGCTTATGCTTTGCACCGTATGGCGGCGCCCGTGTACATGTAAAAGAAAGTAATATACTGTGTTTTAGTGGACAGACTGCGGAACTGCTTGACTTTGCAGTTTTCGGATGAAAAATCTGCTCCAAATTGCTAATATTATGCAATGATCTTTTTGATAAAAAAAAAATAGCCAACGTAGGAGTAACTAACTAACCCCCCCTCCCATAGTGTTTCTTTTCGTAGATTTTGATCGACCTCTCCCCCCCAAAAAACTGTCAACGGCATTTGGGTACGACCCCTTATGTGTTTTCCAATAAACTACATTACCATATACTCTAATTACGAATCCTGATGTGGATTTCCTATCAATGTGATCACCTGCGTAATCTGAATCGACCATACAATCTAATTTTTCTTTCTTTATGTTATTATAATAAGTTAAGAGGAGGTCACGTATCTTTGTCCTTTTCTAATCAAAGAATTGAGTTTTTTACAGAAACTAATAACTTTAGCAAAAAATGAAGAGAAAGCCGCATCTCGTAATAAAAAAAGGAATATTTTCTTTGATAAGAAAGAATTAATTTGATTGCTTTGTTTTCAAGAAAACCTTGAAAAACTTAAATCATAGAGGTTAGGGTGGACAATTTGGTTTTTCAAGGTTTTCTTGAGAACGAAGCAATCAAATTAATTCTTTCTTATTAAAGAAAATATTGCTTTTTTTGATACAAGATGCGGCTTTCTCTTCATTTTTTGTTAAAGTTATTAGTTTTTGTAAAAAAATCATTTCTTTGATTAGAAAAGGACAGAGATACGTGACCTCCTCTTAATTTTAAATCTTTAGTTTTATATAAATATTTTAACACTCTTAAAGCATACTTAAAATGTGTTTCGTTGTAACAACTTTGGTATCTACTTAAATAATTAACACTGTATGATATGTCAGGTCTTGTTCCTGTACTAATGTATAAAAGTTCGCCTATTAAATTTCTATAACTAATTCTTTAATCTGTTTCAGTTGCTTGTTCAAGCTTTAAACTTGTCTCTATCGGAGTTTCATAGAGCTTTGCATTTTCTGAATGATATTCCACAGCCAATGATTTAATATATTTTTGTTGACTTAAAGTCATTACACCTTTTTCTTTATCATGATTAATATCAATTCCAATATATCCTGTTATTTTACCTAAATCTTTCATTGCAAATCTTTGCATTAATTTTGTTTTTATTACCTTGATCTTATTTTTATCTTTACAGCAAATTAAAATATCATCTACAAATACCAACATATATATAGGATCATTGCTTGTGTTATTTACATATAAACAATAGTCATGATTGCTTCTGACAAAATTTAATTTTTCAACATAGTTATTAAATGTTTCATACCATGCTCGTGGGCTTTCTCTAAGACCATAGAGTGCCTTTTGGAGTTTACATACTTTATTTTCTCCAGTTTCATAATCTTTTGGTTCATAAATATAAACTTCTGATTTTACTGTACCATTGAGAAATGCTGTCTCAACATCCATTTGTTCTATATCTAAATTATTTACACAACAATAGCTTAACAAAATTTTTAAAGTTTGCATTTTTCCTACTGGAGAGTATACATTTTCTAAATATTCTTTTATTGAAAGCCTTTTACTACTAATCTAGCTTTATAAGAATTATCTCCTTTCTTTTTAAATATCTATTTAACATCAATTACTTTCTTATCTTTTGGTTTATCTACAATAGTCCATGTTTTATTTTTATTTAAACTATTCATTTCAGAATTCATAGCATTTTGCCATTCTTTACTTTCTGTGGAGTTTATCGCCTCCTCGAATGTATTCGGTACATTAGCGCTTACATAATTTACATATATATAATGTGTTATTGGGTTACCATATCTTTCTATAGGACTTTTCTTTCTCGTTGAGGTTCTTTCAACTTCTAAATTATCTTTTCGTTTTTTAAATCTTTTATTTACATTACCAGAATCATTATTTATTTTACTATTAGAATTTGAATTTTCACTATCATAATTTTCATTATCATTTATTTCATTATCATTTTCATTTTCAGAATCAATTTTACTTTGACTATTCTTATTTTCTAAATTTAATTCAATGTAATTTTCATCATTTTGTTCAGTACAAATTAATTCTGTATCTTCTTCAACTACTTTAACGTGTCTGGCATTTATAACTTTATTATCAATTAAAACTCTATAACCATTATGTGTATAACCTACAAGTATACCTAATTTAGCTTTATCGTCCCATTTACTTTTCCTTAATACTTCTGGTACCCTTACAAAAACTTTGCTTCCATATATTTTCAAATGTTTTACATCAGGTTTTGATTTTAAAAGTATTTCATATGGAGTTTTATTTTCATGTGTGTTGGCTATTGTACGGTTTTTTAAATAAGAAACTGTTTTCATTACTTCTGGCCAATACCTTATAGGTATCTTGGCTTCTCTTACTAAACATCTGCCTATATCCATAGCTGATCTATTAAATCTTCCCGCTACTTCATTTAATTCATGGACGTAGGGTGGACAAGGTAATAATTCAATTCCTTTGTATTTAATAAATTTATAAATTTCTTGATTTAAATACTCTTTACCATTATCACATTGCAACTTTTTTACTCTTTTATTAAATTGATTTTCAACTAAATTTACATATTCTATAAAACATCCTGCTGTTTCAGATTTACTTTTAATACAATAAACTCTACTACATTTACTATAATCGTCTATAAACGTTAAAAAATATCTTTCTCCACCATAACCAGCTGTGCTGTGTGGACCATTTAAATCTGTATGAATTAATTCTAAAGTTTCAGTAGATCTAGTTTTCTTATTTTCAAACGGTACATTAGCCATTTTACTTTGAATACAGTTTGCACATTTCATATTATTATTTTCTAATTTATCTGGTAAACCATTCAATAATTTTTCATTAACTTATTTATTTAAATATTGAAAATTTACATGACCTAATGCTCTGTGCCATTTTTCTTTTTCTGTTAATTTTACCGTATTTACATAAATATTTTTACCTTTATAGTCATCAATAAAACTTTTCATTAAATACAAATTATTTATTTTTTCTGCTACAGCTACTAATTCTCTATTTTTATTATAAATTTTTGCTGTTTGATTTCTCGATACAATTGTGTTATTTACAGTTATTTTAGAAAAACTTAACAAATTTCTACTTAATTCTTTTACACAATAGACATTTTTAAAATCAACTTTCTTTTCATAATAATAAGTTTTAAAATATGTTATAATATTACCTATTTTAGTAGCTTTTAATATTTTTCCATCTGGCAATTTTACATTAACCGGTTCTTTTAATACAATAAATTTTTCAAAATAGCTATCATTGTTAACTATATGGTCAGTACAACCACTATCTAAAAGCCAGTTTATTTCATTTTTACTTTCAATAATTTCTGTTTCTATTACCTCATTATGGTTTACCATCGTTACCCATGATTCTGCATTGCGGTTGTCGTTACGTTGACTAGAAGATTCTTTTCTTGGCTGACTTGTTCTGTTCTGTCCATGGCCTTGTTGTGAATACCCCCTTGAATTTGATCGTGGAAATCCTCGTTGAAATCCTCGTTGACCATGACCTCTGTTGTAATAGGCTCCTCTACCTTGATTGGTATACGTTCCTCTACCTTGGCTGAATTGTGGTGCTCTCCAACAATCTTTCTTGTTGTGGCCTTCTTTCCCACAATTAAAACATTGTCCTTTTGTTTTTATGCTGAAAGTGCTGACATTTCTTTTACTTTCACTTTCAGATCTTGTCATATTTTTCTCTTGAATTTTGGACTTTACATATTCTACTGTCCTTTGCTCTTCTGGTATGACATCTATAAAGTCACTAATAAAGCTGTAACTGGGTGGCAGTGCTTTTATTATATATCTTATCTTTTCTTGCTCGTTCAAAGTTCCACCAGCTGCTTTAAACTTATTACAGGCTTGTTCAAAATCTACAAAAAAATCTTCAACTTTGTCATAATTCTTCAATTTTACATCTTCTAATTTACTTCTACATATTATCTGTAGAGCTGTAGATTTTGTTGAGTACATGCTGTCTAGCTTTTTCATCATTTCATATGTTGTTTTACATTCTTTAATGTACTCTAACTGCTTATCTGATATTGAGCTTATCAGTATATTTTTAGCTTTTAAATCTGCTTTCTTCCAAACATCTTGGTTATCTGCTTCAGTTAATACTCTTATTGCTTGCTCTTTACATTCTTTATATTCTAAAATATTCAGTAATCTGAATTCCCAGCTTGAATAATTGCATCCATCAAAAATGGGAATATAAACATCATCAATTTTTACTTGCTTAGCCTCTTCTCTCTCTTTTTCTAATTTTATATTTTTATCGATTTCTTTTACTGCACTTAACACTTTTTTCAGTTCTTTGAGGAAAACTTTTCTTAAACGATTTCTTTCTTCTTTAATGAGCAGTATATTTTCAGCTTTTGTCTGTTTCATTAAACTTTCTTTTAATTATCTTATTAAATTCACTTATTAATTTCCTTAGTGAATTCACGTTTTTAATCTTCTTTATTTTGTCAACTTTTTTAATTTTCTCGTACAGTCTATTTTTTCAAAATTATTATTCACTTTCTGCTTCTTATTATTTATTATTTTTTACCTTTTATTCGCTTGTTTTCTTTTTCTTTCCTTTTATCTTTCAGACACGTGCTCTGTTTTAACCTCAAAATAATTTTCTTCTAACCTTACGTTTTGCGACCACGTGGCTTTAATTTTGAATCCGCTTGCATCGAACGTATTTTCAATTTATTTTTCTTCTTTTTTCTTTCTCTTGGTTGATAATAATTTTTTCTTTTCACTTTTCTATATATTTTTCACTTTACTTTTGCCTTTTAGTTATCTTTTTGATTTAAATAATCAACCACGTTTTTGCTTCAATAGCCACGTTTTTTCTATTTCATCAACCACGTTTTCTTGTTTTAACTTAACCACGTTTTTTATTTTTTCTTTTAAACAACGTTTTCTTAATTTTTCTTTTTAACCACGATTTCTTCTTTTTTCTTCTAAAACACGTTTTCTTATTTTTTCTTTTAAACCACGTTATTTTATTTGCATACCTTCAACCACGGACTGCTGCCATGTTGGGAATAGAGGTTTTGTGTTCCGGGATCGGAGAGGAAAACACTTTTCTTTAATAATATTAAACTGGTTGATATATATTCTAATTATATTAAGTACAGTAATGTTCTTTCTTTTTATAAATGGCTGAGCTTTACTTTACATGTGCTATTGTAAAGAGCTTGTCTTTATCGCTACATGGCGCTCGCTAGACTCTGTTGAACAGACTGCTTGAGCTCGACTAGAGCCTCTCTTTCTCAGCTGATTTGCTGAATCGTATGTATGGTCGAGTACGCATTTATCGACGGCAGGTGATACGCTTACAAATATAAGACACAACATTTACATATTACAACAATTCCATCTGAATTTTTTACAATTTTGCTGAATACGTCGTCAATGTTGTTGAATATGTGGTAGCTTACAAAGACTATCAAAGTACACACCTGTGCCATATTTATCAACGTATATGGCAACCCAGTGCGCACCACGCTGGTTATAATTTTGCGCATCAAGCACAAATGCACAAGGTTTCACCAACATCAGAGGAATCCGCTCCGCTGGATAAACGCCTACTGCGTGTCTAAATCAGCGATTTTACGCTGGGGTAAAGTTTCAGTAGCCAATGTTTCAGATTAGCAACGTTATTTAGTGCACACACGTAATTTGAATGAGGTGATTTTAAGTAATGATGCATGCACTGTATACTGCTAAAATTTTAATTTCTAAAAGCTGGACATCTTGTTCTTTTTCTAAATTTTCAATCTTACAGGTGGTGAGTTCGGAAAGTAGTTCAACCTTTTCTTGACCTCGCACGAAAATTGTACGACAATTTATGCTTATATCTTCCAAATTTTTGTATAATCTTTTTATCGATATATCACCTTCGTACGACTCTAGATGATGATGATTCAGTGTCACCCAATTGTTCTTTCTCAAAGCATTTTTAGGTAAATGTCTTAAATTTCAAACGATTTTTGTTATCCTTTAAAAACTGCACGTCAATTACCATACTGTTGGCAATGAAAGTTGCTCGCTGACTGAGATAATAAAGCTGGCTTTTCTTCACTTAAATAGTGAGAAATGTACACCCCACCAACACTCCGCTATAATCCACGACAACCTGTCTCGACGAGCCAATTTCGAGCAAATTGTCGTATTCAGCATAAATGATACAATTTACAGCGCCCTCTAGCGGGTCGTCGAATCTAACATCAATTTGTACATTACTATTTTTTATCAGATTCCAATGACTACCATCACTCGCCGATAAATCAGGTGTCAAATCAAAAGCGAATAGGCAGTAACCGTATGGATAGTCTTCACGGGTAATCGAGTTGCCTGAATTCATGAAGTGAATACCTGTGCCGGAAATAAGTGTATGATAAGCATTAACGTACATTTTGCTTTTTTTGAAATCTGGCTGTAAGGGCTTCGATGACACTTGCATTCCATCAATGTACAGACATAAAAAATTTAGATTGAAATTCTTGAAATTGAATGGGTTGAAACTTTTATTTCCGTTGTAAGCTTTATTTTCAACAAAACCGAGTATAATTCTTTTCGGCAGTTGACTTAATATGACATTGTCGATTGTTTCCCCATGCATACCATTATGTAACGTAACAGCCTTAACTTCTACACGTGTCAGTGGGTATTTTGCAGTAGTCTGTGACAATAGTTTTTCGTGTGCTAGCACAAGTGAAGGATTTAATCTTACCCGACGCACAAAAATCGTAGCCTCGGTAATATTCACCGTGAAAGCACCAGCGAAATCCATGAGACAGAATCCATCACGAGAACGCTCAAGCCGTACTCTAACTTCAACACCACCCGGTAATAATTTGTCTTGATTGAAAACATCACAATCTAAATGGCCGAGTGAATCAATCATAATTACCTTACGTTTATTGAGACCTACATTACCACCTGTGGTATCGTCCATTTTCCTTGCTGTATCATCGTATCACAAACCACTCGTTAAATGAGACTTTTTAGCTGTTGGACCATAATTTAGTAATGTTTTAATGTAAGCTCTGTATGCATAAGCATTGTTTGGCGGTGAAACAGGTTTCTGATTGAATAGCACGTCGACTTGATTAAACAACCAATGCAAAAGATTATTTATTGGTCCAACGTTTGGATCTTTAGGTGGTTCAGCACTACTGCATGTTACACTTACACTCACACTTAACATTGTGTGAGCCAAGTCTAGATATTCAGTGTTGCCAGGGATTGTAAATTCAATTGGTGATTGGTCGTTGAGTGAAGATATCGGTTTGTACTGTACCCAGTGAGAGCCTTCAATTGCAGTCTGTGTCGAGGGTAATTCAAAGAGTGATATTTCCGACTCGATCGACTGACAAGATTCTGTATGCAACAACGCCATCTTGAAATTTCAATTTTCGAAAAAATCTCTAGCTACACGTGCTTTCTTATTCTGCTTCTTCTTCTTTTTCGCAACTTTACCACTTTTCGAGCGTTCAGCCGCTGAGGTGTTTGTAGTACCAGATGCACTCGACGACTGAGCCCACGTTGTCTTGTTCTTTTTTTTATATTCAGATTCCTCCCCCTCTTTCCAGAACAACGTTAGCTTTTCTTTTTAGATTTTTACCACTCTCGCGAATGCGTTCTTTGACCGCGTTTTTGACAGGTCTACCACCTAGGGTGACATCATCTAGGATATTTTTACCCGCTCGGAGAGCCTCTTCACTGACCACTTTTGCACCTTGCTTAATCTTCAGTATAGCTGCTCGAAAGAGACCTTTCAAAAAACTACCTACTCCTGCACCCGACTGGTGATAACCAAAACAAGGTTTACCAACTCTAACGCACTTACACCCACCACCAACCATTTGGTTATCGTATCACCTGTTACGTAAGGCTGGCAAATGTTGCTGTGAACCATGAGTACGGTTGGCAACCCGTTTACAAGATTTTCTGGACGATTACCGGTAATGTAGTGTTCTTTATTACTTTTGCGAGAGAAAATTGGTACATAATCCAGATCTAAAATTCTAAGAAATTTTTCCGATAGTGTGAACGTGTGCATATAAGTTGTACAATCTTCTTCACATCGACATCTAACCTGTACATAGCCACCAGCTTGGATTTCAAAATATAAATGATTTATCACATTCTCAAGATTATTTATTTCTTCTAAGAGACTTTCAATATCACGACAAACACCAGGCTTGACTCTGGCAAACACCTCGGCCTTCTGTTAACTCTCCTCTGTTTCTCGCAAAACATTCGCCATTTCACGTTTGGCTGTTTTAACAGAAATGACTCCCTCCCGTTTAACTATTGATATATGCTGAAATGTGAGAGGTATTTAAATTTCCGTAAGTCCTTCACACCAGTCGCCATGGAGATAAAAATTTTGTAATAATTGTGTTGTAAAATGTGTCGCCACATTGTGTGGAAAGACAAACTTGCTGCTGTTGCTCGGTAAGACCATGTAAAATTCATCGTTCATTGTAAATTTTTCAAATCTTTAGCCGCTATCCAAGAATTAAATTTTTCTGAATACCCCCTCCAACTGACCAAATATTGTTTTTTCGACCCCCTACCCTTACTTTTTAAAACCTCGTCAACCTTAAACGCTTCGCTATCTAAAACTTTGCGCACTCTGCTCAACTGTCCTTCGTAAAAATATCCGTCAATTTTTTCTCCACCAAGATCTGCTAAAGTATAAACGGGTGGTTGTTGTCTCGTGTCGACTCTTATAATTTTAGACAGCTCCAGAGTCCAGCCACCCTCGTATGCTTTTCTGAAGGCTGTCTTGGCACGACTGACACGAACCAGATCACCAACGCTGTATTTAGCTACTCTAAACAGCTTTTTTTCTCTGTAACGCAACGTCAAATTTCGACGTACCTCGTGAGCATTATATAAGTTGACCTTGACAGGAGACATTTTTGTGGCACTGTGCCACGACCCGTTGTAACACGTCACAATTTTTTGCAAAACATCTATATAACGTCTTGTGCGCGAGTGAGTAAAGTATCGCCAGATTCGACCTTCGAGAGTTCGAATAAAGCGTTCGCACCTCTCGATCGATGAATTCCTTACCTTTATCAGTCTGTAGGTAAATAGGATATCTATCATTACATTGTGATAAAATTTTGTCTAATGCTACAGCAACGCTTTGGCTGGTTTTGTCGAGAAGAGGCTCTGCCCAGACAAACTTTGAAAGTGCATCAATGATGAGAATATAGCTGTACCCATCATTGTAGGTTTTAAGTGATCTAAAAACTGCCAAGTCAGCTTCCCATACCTCAAAGGGGCTGAAAACGTTGTAACGTCAACGAGGAAAACGATATCTTGCGAGTTTGTGTAAGGTATGTGCATCTTGATTCTTTAGCCATTTGACGATCGTATTGTTATCAAATTTCTTGGGTTTCGCGTGTTTAAGAGGAGGTCGAGTATATCTGTCCTTTTCTAATCAAAGAATTGATTTTTTCACAAAAATTAATAATTGTAGCAAAAAATAAGAAGAAAGCCTCATCTCGTATAATAAAAAGCAAGATTCTCTTTTATAAGGAAAAATTATTTTTATCGCTTCGTTTTTAAGAAAACCTTGAAAAACTGAATTGTCTATCCTAACCTCTATTTTTTAAGTTTTTCAAGGTTTTCTTAAAAATGAATCGATAAAAATAATTTTTCCTCATCAAAGAAAATCTTGCTTTTTATTATACGAGATGGGGCTATCTCCTTATTTTTTGCTACAATTATTAGTTTTTGCAAAAAAATTAATTCTTTGATTAGAAAAGGACAGAGATATACGACCTGCTCTTAAGTTGATGAGCATCAGCGTACGCTGATGGTGCAGAAAGATTATTGTAATAATGCTCAAGACCGTTCGGCTTTGTCGCCTCCTTCTTCCTTTTCTCCTTCTTTCTCATTGCTCCTCCACCTCCCCCTCTTACAAACAAGCTTTTTCTCTCCCTTTTGCTGTCTTTTCAATGTATTTTTAGTGTTTCAAAAATTTATCAAACGTAATTTTGCTGATCATGTACAGAAAGTAATACCAGCTGCAGTCTTTTCATTACCATCCGCAGTCTCCGAGAGCATGCGTGAAAATGCTCGTTCAGCCAGCAGTCTGTCGGCTTTTATATGATTCGTTATTTTTTTATTTGAATATGAAATATCGTGCTCTAGACAAGCATTGTCAAGAGGGTTTTTTCCTCTCTGATCACGGCTGAGACGCTATTTGAGATGTGTGCCAGGGCCGAGAAACTGGTAGCCTGTCAGATGCATTTCAAAGGGTACAACTGAAATCAATTGATCTATCAAAGTACCAGTGTTCTCCCCTCCTCCTCCTCCCCCTCCATCACTCCCTTCCATGCTTTCACATATGGTTCCATTTTAGCTGTTCGAGACTACTCTTTTTTTTAGGAGTTGATGGCGTAGCTGCCAACTCGCTACCAACTTTTTCACGCTTTTTCGCACTCTCAACTTCTTTGTCCTTTACGCTCGTTTGACTAGTGTGCTTAAGAAGGGGCCGAACTATCTGTCTTTGTCTAATAGCGTTTTTCATCATTTATATAAACACTATCCGGTATAACAAGAAAAAAATAGCAGCCCCCGCTAGATATTAGTATAATTAGTAAATTTTGTAATGGCAACCAAATTTTTTACCGCATAGTTTTTGACTAATTAGAGACCTACTAGCAATCTAGAATATAACCTATCTTTTTTTGGTAGGTCTCTAATTATTCAAAAACTACGCAGTGAAAAAATTTGGTTGTTATTACAAAATTTACTTATTATACTAATATCTAGCGGGGGCTGCTATTTTTTTCTTGCTATACCGGATAGTGTTTATATAAACAATGAAAAACGCTATTAGACAGAGACAGATAGTTCGGCCCCTTCTTAAGTATAATAACCTTCGTTTTTTGACGACGATGACGGCGATGAGTCAGGGCTATGAGATGCAATCTTACGCCACAGTTGATCGTTACCAATGAATTCTCGAGGTATACTAACTTGTCGCGAGACACGTGCAAACTGTTTGTGTCCGCGCGGTGGTTGCATATAGTTTGTACCCTCGACAACAGTGCCATCTAGTTTAATTATACCACGACTATTCCATTCAATATTACCAACTTGCTGCATGTATCTAATGAGATGTTTAGTATTGCTTCGAAATTTCTGCGGTACCGACTCGACAAGCTGTTTATCGTCGATTTCGTCATTATTGTCTCTATCCATTGTCGTTTCCGTTTCTAATAATGTTGTCTCGTGTGGACGTATTATACCCCCACTCTTATCCTTCTCCTCCTCTTTTAGATGCAAGTAACGTTGCAAGATTTGCTGATATTGCAAAGATTTTTGGCGATCATCACCCGCAGAATGTAAAATTTTACTTATTTCCTCGTCGAGACGTGTCGTGGCTGTACCAGGCGTCTGGGCACTGGATGCTGGTGTTGTATCATTAGTAGTTGCTACGTCATGCTGCTGCTGCCGATGCTGTTGTTCCAAGCACTCTTGCGGTACTAAAATCATTTTATTTGCGTACTCCATGCCGATAAAACAGGTATCACAATTAGCCACACTAGATATGCTGATTTCAACACCAATTTCCTTTTTACCTCCAAACTACCCGGTTTAGCGAGTTTTCGCAACAGAGGTGCGAATTTTTACAATCGTCTCTTATAATACTTGCTGAGTGGAATATTTCCACGTAAAATGTTCAAAGCTCACTCGCAAATGTACGTTATGAGTTTATAATTTGCTTCGCGTAATATAGCCTTATATATAAGTTTATAAAGTTCGATTTCACACAAAAAATGTAGCTGAGTCCAGTACTTTTCTGGAATTGGTCTCCTACGACTATGTCTTACCGGCTCCATTACAATCGCACGACTGGAACATTATTCAAACGAGCACCAGCTTTTATGGGTGTGCAACGAGGCACATAAACGTACTGATGTTTGTCAAACGGAAATATACAAGTACGAAATCTCACATTTTCAGGCGTACCCAGCTTCAGATATATAAATAAATAGTCGTGTGACTGTGCTGTGGTATCGAGATATGCCTCTTGCGAAAAACGAGGCTCTTCGGGGCAGACTTGACGCGCAAGATGATTTATTTGCGCTCGATCACGCGGATTTTTAAACACCACGATGTAATTAGAGTTTAGAGAGATTTTTCGCTGACCTTGATGAAAGAGATTTTGCGAGATGAAGATGACGCTCAAGTTATTGTTATGACTGACTTTGGTAAAGAGATTGACTACAACTCTGCTGGACGATTCTCTCATCAGATCGTCGAGAGTCAAGAGTTTTGCTCGTGGATCATTGGCATAATCTTCGCTCTTTGGTAAACCCTCGTGAAATTCGATTCCTTCAGCCAATCCCTTGTAAATTGGCTGCCACTTGGTATAGTACAAGAGTATACGCTCGAATTTTGTATCACTCATGCGATCAATGTAATGCAAAAACTTCTTCACAAGTACTGTTTTACCACACGAGCTGAGTACACAAATCATCAAAGTCCACGGAGGCATACCTGCAAACGTCCATGTTACCGCTGTTGCTAAACTTCTACTACTAACCTCATCACATCCTCGAACCACTCTACATATACGATCATTAGTAGTAATGAGTGGGGGGGGGGGCTGCGGCGGCGGCGGCACGCGCATGTGTGAGCAGTATCGTGCTGGCGCTAGCCAATCGTTGAGCTGATTAGCCATATAGCTGGCTGACGCCAGCATTATTCCGCTCTTAAGCTATATGGCTAGAAGAGCCAAATAAGTATTAATCTTCTACTTATAATTTATACCCTCCACCCCTACTACTACCACCAGCACCATTTATAGTATAAATTAAAAGTGTTGGTAAATCGTCAGTGCTGGTTAGTCTTGAAAAAGTGCTGCTATCGTGAGCAATAGCCAAGAAATTAAAAAAAGTAATAAATTTTTATTAAAGAATTAATCAGAATTAAATTTTTGATTCTCAACAATTTCATAGAAAAGAGAGTCTACAGAAAGTACAGTGAACGATGAATCAAACAAAACAAGTGCATTTCAAAGAGGGTAAGCCTGAAATTCATGTGATACGCGTGTGGGACTATGCGAGTCGTACAGCGTGACGTGGAGAGTGGGAGCAAGCAGCTCGTGATAGAGAAAGGTTTAGAATGAGGGTGAAAAGAATGCGGATTATTCTGGGATCTGTGCTTTTGAAAAAAATTGATGACTACTTAATTAATAGAAAATAAATTTATTTTTTCGTTCTACATTTTTATAAAATATAAAAATTTATTTCAAAATAGTTTGTGTTTTAATTCTCTTTATCCTATGTCATATTTTCGCTTTAGTGATAATATATTTACAATAATTCATTTTTAATTGTGTGCGTCTAATAGCGTCAGAGTTTGCAAAAAGTGGCGGTATTTCACCAGTAATAAGATTTCGTATGGAATCAAAGTATATTTTCTGACTCACCGACGAATTAAGTCTTATACCCTTGATTTTGCAAACACATCCTTCAACGCCATCTGATGTCAAATATTTTTTGAAGTACTATGATCATAAGTCATGTGATCATCTGACGAATTTATAACTTCTCGTACTTCTTCGGTGGGCGGCAGTAATGCAAAATCTCTCGAACTAAGCAGCTGTTCTTCTGCTGACAGAAGATTCATCAGTAATTCATTCCCACCACTGTCCTCCATCATGTTTTGCAGGTCTGAAAATTTTTTAATATCATATCTATCAAAGTTACACTATTTTAAACAAAAAAGTCTTATGCCGTGAAATTCTCCGACCATAAATAAAAAATCTATAGATTATTGATCCGATATTGGAAATCGATATTTTTTGTAATACATATTTTGAATTCATCATTGTATTTACAACATAAAAGTATTAGCTTGCAAAATTTTTGATCGTCAATAAGTAAGTTATCGAGTATTGGTTTGATATTGGAAATCAATACTTTTTAGTAAACATATTTTTGGATATATTCTTTTATTTACAAAATAAAAGTCTTATGCCACGAAATTCTCCGGTCGCAAATAAAAAAGATATAGATTATTGAACAATTATTGGCTACGATTTCCTAATTTTAAAATACATTTCTAGATTTGTTATTGGATTCATAATAGAAAATATGCATAACTTACCTGTAGTGACACGATGATGTAACATGAGATGTCTGACTTGAGGTGCATCTTGCATTCCTGTGCTCTTGATACAACGAACAACTATATCAAATATCTGATTATCGGTAAAAATATTTCACTTTAGAGACGGACGAGTCTACTTCGCCGCTACATATAGGGTGGCGCTGCGGTCAGGTGAGAGAAATCTATTATATATTTTTTATACAGCTATTTACAATTTTCTGAGACGACAATATACTTTTAAGAGGCGGCCGTATAGTTCTGTCCTTGTCTAATCTAAATTTTCTTTATTATTAATAAATTGAATATTTTCATAGAAAAGTAAGACAACCGCCCAATAGAGCAAAAGACAAGCAAACGATTCTTTTTTATGAAAAAATACGAAATTTTGATTATTTTTCGAGTGAAGTCTGAAACGGAAAAACAGTTAAATCAACTCAATCAAGTTCGATTGTTTTTCCGTTTCAGACTTCACTCGAAAACTAATGAAAATTTTATATTTTTTAATAGAATAGAATCGTCTGCTCATCCTTAAATCTATTGGGCTCTGCCCTTACTTTTGTATAAAAATATTTAATTTAGCCATAATAACGAAAATTTAGATTAGACAAGGACAGAACTATACGGCCTCCTCTTAAAAGGGTTAAGAAAGTATTCATAAAGAATTCTTTTTTGAAAAAGTAATCATAATCCAAAGTATTCATGAAGTAGTCAAAAAGTTTACTTTTGAAACACTGATTTTCTAGTAACTTAGTCACTTTCAAAAATTGAAAGATGTAATGGATATCTTATCGCTTTTCAGATTGTTTTAAAATCATTTTTAATTTTGATTTTCATGAAATTCAAAATTGAAAACTTGAAATTCCTGATAATTTTATAAATTGTAAAAATTCAATTTAATTAATCATTTAATAATTTAAATATTTTTTATCTATTTTAAACGAAAAAATTGTTAACATTTTATGAAACAAAATATATAAATATTTTAAGTGTGTTTTAAATAAATTCTCATTTTGAGAATTTAAACAAATATCTAAACATTCTTCAATTAAAATTAAATTAACCATGACTTCACAAAAAATTTCTTTTATTAAATTAAGGTATTTCTTGAATATTTAATAAATTTTTACTTATATTATTCAAATAAAAATGTAGTTTGGCTAATACTATTAACCATGAATAATTAATTAACAAATTTACTAACATTTCTTATGCTTATACCAATTAACATGTACAAGTTTCGAGAATTTATTAACAGATGAGTTGGTAGCCAAGTAGGCTAAGTCATGGGCAACAGTTTTTTTTATTTTGTTTGACATCCTCAAGAACCGTGGTTCGAATCTCGAACAAATAGTTTTTTTTTTTTTTTAAATTTAATAGCTTATTTTTAATCAATTATAACATTTTTTGTTTTTCATAATCATGTAAAATAGAAGGATTATTTATAATTTGATGATTAAAAAAAGTATTTTGAGAATGTGATTCAATCAAAAGAATTGTTTAAGAATACTTTATGAATACTTTAAAAACTAAAGTGGTCGGACATTCGCGAATAAACAAAGCAATCATTAAGAACTCTTTATTGATACTTTCGTTTACGAAAGTATACATAAAGAATTCTTTTTTAATTCTCTCTTTGACACCGTTTGCTTGTTGGGAAGATTAATATTAATAATTATTCTACACATATATATGGCTAGAGGAAATGACAACATTAAAAGTATATTGTCGTCTCGGGAAATTGTAAATAGCTGTATAAAAAATATTTAATAGATTTCTCTCACCTGACCGCAGCGCCACCCTATATGTAGCGGCGAAATAGACCCGACCGCCTCTTAAACATATAGGTTAAAGTACATAGCCCGCAAAGTCCTATGATGAATTTAATCTTTTTTAACAGTTCATTTATAAAACAAGTTTTTAAATTTTTGCGCCATGCGTAATTACAAAATAGTTTTTTTGCGATTCACGAAGGAGAGCCACATTTAAAATAGCTATTAAGAGGAGGTCACGTATCTCTGTCCTTTTCTAATCAAAAAATTGAGTTTTTTACACGAACTAACAACTTTAGCAAAAAATGAAGAGAAAGCCGCATCTCGTAATAAAAAAAGCAATATTTTCTTTGATAAGAAAGGATTAATTTTATTGCTTCGTTTTCAAGAAAACCTTGAAAAACCAAATTGTCCACCCTAACCTCTATGATTTAAGTTTTTCAAGGTTTTCTTGAAAACGAAGCAATAAAATTAATTCTTTCTTATCAAAGAAAATATTGTTTTTTTTATTACGAGATGCGGCTTTCTCTTCATTTTTTGCTAAAGTTGTTAGTTCGTGTAAAAAACTCAATTTTTTTATTAGAAAAGGACAGAGATACGTGACCTCCTCTTAAGATATTATATAAGTCTTTTTCATTCATTCTCTTTTTTGTTGTTCTTCTTTGAATGTTAAAACTCAAAAATATATCAGAACCGTGAATCATTGTCTATTTATACCGAAAATAAATCATAAATTTAAGGGTGAGCATGCGCGTAAAAATATAATATTTAACTTGTCGAAACCTGTAAAAATAATTTGATATTTGAACCTCCAACGTAGCAAGAAATACATCAGTTTTGTGGGAACCACTGAGTTGTGAGTACGAAATTCAATTTTCTTAATAATCTTTAATAATTATCAACAATTTATTAAAAATTTTATATAAAATATTAAGTTAACATAATTAAAACTTTGGTTGCCATTATTTTGCTTATAAGAAGGTGGGACTTTTTTCTCTAAGGCGTGTGTTATGCAATCTCATTCGTCTCTCGTGTCGCGCTCATCAAACTTGGGCTGATCCTGTTACAACGAATGACTTGAGTGCATCCCTTAAGAACACCCATTCTACATCGGCCTAGTAATGGTTATCATACTTCTTAAATGTTTGTACTTTACATTCCTTATACATACACTTAATTTGCATATGCACCTAATTTGCATACGTACTTAAACGATTAATAAATATCGATATTAGGTAATATCCTTAATATATAAATTGTGAATTATTTTATTACATACACATCTACTGTCAAAATAACGGATGATATACCTCTTTCTTTTTCATAATAGCCTGATACTTTTTATTATTTTTTATCATAAATTATCGATATTCATTGCGTAATGATTGATAGTTCATGAATAATAATTTATAAATAATAAATATCTTTCAATATAATATATTCAATTTTGATAAATATATATTTACATATCATTTGCATATGTATATATATACAGCAGTTATATACGCAACTTGGGCGTATTCACAATGAATGTCAAAAATTGCAAAATAACGGATTGTATACCTTTTTCTTTTTTATAATAGCCTGATACTTTTTCTGATTTTTTATCATAAATTATCGATATTCATTGCATAATGATTTATAATTTATGAATAATAATTTTTAAATCATAAATATCTTTCAATATAATATATTCAATTTTAATAAATATATATTCACATGACATTTGCATATGTATATATACACCAGTTATATATGCAACTTGGGCGTATTAACAATGAATGTCAAAACACCTGATCGCAAGAGGTAAAATAGTTATACTTCCTTTTATGTTTTGGACTCCTGATACTCTTTATCGTTTTTGTATCACTAATTCTCTATATTTATTGAATCGATATCTTGGTAATAAATATACATTATATTTAAAATATAATTACCAATTCTAATGCATAGTTTTTTTGTCCATTTTTTGCATATCATTTGCATATCATTTGCATATGATTTGTATATGATTTGTATATGATTTGTATATATATATATATATATATATATATATATATATATATATATATATATATATATATTTTATACAGATTTTTGCGTACACGAGTGTGTCTTACGTATGTATAGGACATACGTATTAGAGAGAGAGAGAGAGAGAGAGAGAGAGGCTTATATATACACATATATTTTTATTTATTTCATAATAATAAAATAGGGAAAAGAGAAAAAGAAAAAAGAGAGAGAGATAGTGAGAGACGTTGCTAACTCTAAAATTTTAAGCTTTACAAAATCAGCACCCTATATACGTCTTGTGAATATAAAATAAATTTTTCCAGACGGTGTTAAATTTTTAAATTTCTTTAAAATTCATCTTTTTTGCGTAAAAGGAATCAAGTTGAGCGTGAGAGTGGTATGTGACTTTTTTTGATTTTTGGTATAAGTGTAACGTTTACCTAATTTTTATAAAATTTTTTTTGCGTTATTTTTCTGTTTATTATTATTTTTAGTTTAACTATCGTATTTTATCAATAAGAGAAAATATAATTTTAAAAACAAAAAAAAAACCCTAACGTTTTCTTTAGACTAGATAATTTAGTACTTGAGTTAAGTAAAAATATATACATTGTGTTCATTTTTATTTTATCTTTAAGGACCTCCGATAGAAAACAGATCTCTACATCATGTTACATACATGTGGGAAAAAGTTGCCACCATATCGCCGCGTTTTTCATAGGAATCCGTCACATAAAATAAGAAACTAATAGCCAACACATGTTATACGCATGCGGAAAGAAAAAAAAATAGATAAAGTGAAAGTTTTGAGACAAAAAACAAACCGAAAAGTCCAAGCGATAAATAGAAAATATCTTCAGATTACGGGTTTTTCCCAAAATCCTATGTACGTTTTTTTTACCTTTTTTTTATTACAGGGACTTTCTCTTTACATAAAAAAATTTTCTATGAATGTTTTTCTTCACGTGCTACCCATGTGCGTAAAAGCATTTAGCTCAAAACCGTTACAGCTTAAGGGTTTTTCCCGGTACTTACCAATATGTTCAACATTGTCCATGTTCAAAATTTTTATTATACATAATATAAAAACGGTTCGAAATTTTCCTTGTGCATTAAATTTTTGTATACCGATTTAAAAGATTATCCGATAACTACGAAGTAGGCGGAACACTATCCCATTTTCACCTTAAGTATTATATAATTGTATTTTAAATAAAAGTTTAAGAAGTTTACAACAAGAGTACTTTCCGAAACAACAAATAATCAAAATATATATGCAACTTTCCCACGCAACCATGTTTCAAATCGAATAAAAATGTCGTGATGAATTATTAAAACAATAACAGATTTATTTACATATTTACATATACATTTCCATTTTTTTTTATGCAAACAAATTTACATATATTTAATAAATTCTTTTTGCATTAAAATATGTATAAGGATAGTGAGAATTATCAGGAAATAAGTTAAGTAAAAACACGCAAACATTATCAAGTATCTTTTTAAAAATTAACCATAATTAAATACTTCATGGAATAGGTTATATTTTACATTCATTTACAAATAAAATAAATTAGAAGTATTTAAAAATTAAGAATAAAACACTGATAAATATTCTTTTAATATTTTAATCATACTTAAAATTGAAAACAAAAAAAAAACACAAAAATTATTCTGTAATAAAAAGTGCTTCAAGCCAAACAAAAATAATTAACTATAGTTTAGTTAAGAACAAAGAAATATCATAAGAATTCAATAAATAAACAATTGTAAAACTATAATATTTCATTAAGTTTTTATTTTAAATAAGCCATTCTTGGTATCATTTTTTATGATTTTTAACAACGGATTTTAATAATTAAGAATAAAATTACTACACCTCAAAAATAAACAACATTAATAAAAAATTATAGTTAGAACAAAATTATGTACACAAATGACCATCTGTAAGAGAGAGAAAGAGAGGGAAAATCCAAGAGAGAGAGGGAAGCACATGATTACCCCCCCCCCTCATCGACAATACATGCGCAGATACACACTGAGCATTACAGACACAAGGTAGGGAGAACTGAAGCAGTAAGCGCCGCCCAACCATCTGACAGCAAACACACAGGGTATAAAATAGCCAAGCAGAGTCCAGCTCAACCTACTACTCCATTCTCATCTCTCGAGCAGTCGAGAGCCTCAAGGTTATACTTCATCTCTCCAGCAGTCGAGAGCCTACTACTCCATTCTCATCTCTCGAGCAGTCGAGAGCCTCAAGGTTATACTTCATCTCTCCAGCAGTCGGAAGCCTTAGTGTTATATTTCATCTCCCAAGAAATTGAGAGCCTCAAGTTCAAGTGCAATATTCCAGTTGTCATCTCTCAAGCAATCGAGAGCCTATAGTTTTTCAATTACATCTCCTAAGCAGTTGGGAGCCTAAAATAAGATTTCTCAGCGTCATCTCTCCAGGAACGGACAGCCTAAACAACTACCAAAATTTACATCGCTCCAACAATCGAGTGCCAAAGTGATTTAAGTGAAATTTCACCGAAAAGGGACCAAAGAATCTTCAATTTTGTGATCACAGCAGATCTATCCAAGGACGCAGTTCGATCGCCTCTCTTTCTCTCTCATCAGGTCAACTTCAGAAGGAATCAATAAAAGTAAGGAAAAGCATTTCATATATATTTTTTTTTATTATTCAATCAATTTTCCAAAGACATCAAACTACCTATCCGAGTTCTTAAATAAACGCTTGGGTATCGAGCAGTTTGTATGAACTCAATCCTTCTTTAAGATTTTTGTTAATTTTTGAATTTATAAGAAAAATTTTAGTAAATAAATAACAAAAAAAAAAATCAATTTTTAAGAACCGCCGCGTAACGGCAAGGTTCATTGTTTAATAAAATAATTATTCATTATTTTAAGATAATAATAAAATAACAATCTTTAAGAACCGCCGCGTAACGGCAAGGTTCATTGTTTATAAAAATAACTATTCATTCATTTAAAGTAAATAGTAAAATCAATTTTTAAGAACCGCCGCGTAACGGCAAGGTTCATTGTTTATAAAAATAACTATTCATTCATTTAAAGTAAATAGTAAAATCAATTTTTAAGAACCGCCGCGTAACGGCAAGGTTCATTGTTTATAAAAATAACTATTCATTCATTTAAAGTAAATAGTAAAATCAAATTTTAAGAACCGCCGCGTAACGGCAAGGTTCATTGTTTAGTAAAATAATTATTTATTATTTTAAGATAATAATAAAATAACAATCTTTAAGAACCGCCGCGTAACGGCAAGGTTCATTGTTTATAAAAATAACTATTCATTCATTTAAAGTAAATAGTAAAATCAAATTTTAAGAACCGCCGCGTAACGGCAAGGTTCATTGTTTAATAAAATAATTATTCATTATTTTAAGATAATAATAAAATAACAATCTTTAAGAACCGCCGCGTAACAGCAAGGTTCATTGTTTATAAAAATAACTATTCATTCATTTAAAGTAAATAGTAAAATCAAATTTTAAGAACCGCCGCGTAACGGCAAGGTTCATTGTTTAATAAAATAATTATTTATTATTTTAAGATAATAATAAAATAACATATTTAAGAACCGCCGCGTAACGGCAAGGTTCATTGTTTATAAAAATAACTATTCATTGATTTAAAGTAAATAGTAAAATCAAATTTTAAGAACCGCCGCGTAACGGCAAGGTTCATTGTTTAATAAAATAATTATTCATTATTTTAAGATAATAATAAAATAACAATCTTTAAGAACCGCCGCGTAACGGCAAGGTTCATTGTTTATAAAAATAACTATTCATTCATTTAAAGTAAATAGTAAAATCAAATTTTAAGAACCGCCGCGTAACGGCAAGGTTTCATACTTTATTTTAGTTATTATCTAAATCAACAACATTCTAAGAACCGCCGAATAACGGCAAGGTTCAGTGGTTATAAATAATTATACAATAGTTTTACTTTAAAAATCTAAAAGTACAAAATTTTGAGAACCGCCGCGTAACGGCAAGGTTCATACTTTATTTTAGTTATTATCTAAATAAGCAACATTTTAAGAACCCCCGAATAACGGCAAGGTTTCATACATTATTTTAGCTATTATCTAAATAAACAACATATTTAAGAACCGCCGCGTAACGGCAAGGTTCAGTGGTTATAAATAATTATACAATAGTTTTATTTTAAAAATCTAAAAGTACAAATTTAAAGAACCGCCGCGTAACGGCAAGGTTCATTGTTTATAAAAATAACTATTCACTATCAATTTTTAAGAACCGCCGAATAACGGCAAGGTTTTATACTTTATTTTAGTTAGTGTCTAAATAAAAAACGTATTTAAGAACCGCCGCATAACGGCAAGGTTCAGTGGTTATAATTAATTATACAATAGTTTTATGTTAAGAATCTAAAGGTACAAATTTAAAGAACCGCCGTGTAACGGCAAGGTTCATTGTTTATAAAAATAACTATTCATTTATTTAAAGTAAATGGTAAAATCAAATTTTAAGAACCGCCGCGTAACGGCAAGGCCCATAATTTTTAAGCTTTTGCTCTCTAAATTATATTTAATTCCCGTTCGATATTAAGGATTGAAGACCGCTCTTGTAGCAAGGGTCTATAAGGAATAATATTACCAAAACAAAATTATTTTTTTTTTGTAAGGATTGAAGACCGCTCTTGTAGCAAGGGTCTATAGGGAATAATATTACCAAAACAGATTTTTTTTGTATGGATAAAATAAATAAGGATCAAAGACCGCTCCTGTAGCAAGTGTCTACAAGGAATAAGTATACAAGGATTTTTCTCGCGAAATTAACTTTATATAAGATTTTGCGTATTTACATGAAATAGATTTTTCCATTCTGAAAGCGTTAACAATAGGATTCCCAGGAAGGGTGTTAACTCACCTATTTCCTAAAAACATAGAGTGTATGCGCCTACACTCACCTAAAAAGGTTTGAGTCATTTTTATAAATAGCTCAAGCAAGTCCCTAAACCCCGTGATAAAGTCCTCTTTTCCCTACGTGGTTACATGGACGTTTCATAAGATGCACACTCAACATTCGTGTTATCTGTTAAATACAATTTTCTCAGATGATTTAGAATTATTTATACAAAATCAGTACTGTGTCCACTAGTTCGCAGTGAAATAAGAATATCTTTACCACCTACATTGGCATTATGCGGATTTCATTCCTTCTGAAATTTGAAATAATGAACTTATTTTAAAATTATTTCTCGCAAAAAGTATCTTAATATCAGTTTCAGCGTGAGAATTGAAAAAACGATGCAGTTTTTTATAATTCTGTGGTGGTGAAAATTAAGTTTTAATAGCTACGGGGCTAGTCTCACGATCAGTCTACTGCAGGCACCTCAAAAGCTATTATCGCGACTTTGAAAAAAAATCAAAATGTTTGGTCAAGTCAATGTTAACTTGCCTTTAATAGTCGGTAACAACGATAATTTTGTAGGACACCAACAAGTTGGCCAAGTTGTAGACATCGCACCCTTGGTCAACAATATCAACTTCGGTGTCCAATTTTTGATTCCAATAAATCAATATTCGCTCTTGAACGAGCCAGCCGCCGAGGAGGCTGTGATTAATCAAGAAGCAGACGATGAGGTGATGATGGTTGACGACCACTATCAACCTCAGGAAGAGCAGCATGAACAACAAGACATGGAGCAGCAAGAACATTTACAAGACATGGAGCAGCAAGAAGATTTACAAGACGTGGAGCAGCAACAACCACAAGAACATGAACAAGAAGATTGAAGATAATAACGTCGACGGTGATGCCGATTCTGTTTACTGGACAGACGCCGATACAATAAGGGACGAGCCGGATTACCAGCCTCCGGGTCGACAAATAGTAGAAGAAGAAAACGTCGAAGAACAAATTATAATTGTTTATGGTTCTGTGCGGTCCAATGAAGCCAGACAATACCGTTTGCTAGACGTAAAATTATATTAGCGTTAGGCGTTGAGGGAGTTGCGATTAGTGCGTGATAGTGATTTAAATCGTACTCAACGCCGCATACGCCGAATCCGTCGGCGAAGACAGGCACTGCAGCAATTAATACCGGTACACCGTCGGCATCGCCTTCAAGAAGATGAAAATATTGATCGCTCCTGCAGAAATCATGATATCTGCTGGGCGTGTTCAAAACCGTTTTACATTCAACGTATTCGAATGTGGGAACGGTGTGCGGATTGCGGTCTGTGGCTATGCCCAGATTGTGCGGCTGAGCCCATTCATTGCCAAAATGAAAACATATTATTTTAGTGTTTAAAAATAATATCATAAACTTAATTCAATCACTAGCTTAATTTACCTCGCTCCTAACGTCGCTCGGTTGAATTTTCATATATTGTATTATTATGTATAAATTAGCCAATTTTAAAATGAACTTATGAATTTTGATATTGAAGTTTCGTACTAAATTAAAATTTTATATTTTTATAAAAAAGGATGAATTAATGTTACAATTATTTTACTAGAATGCATTTAAATCAATGAAAAAATATGATAGGAATTCATTCTTTTTAATCACGTGTTTCAATCACGAACCATGAAATGATTGAAAACAGTATTTGACGTTTCCTAGAACTAACAACTACACGGAGAAAGGAAAGTACTGTCAAAGAAGATAAATGCTTATAAAAGGATTCTCCTTGGTTAAATTTTTCGTCCAAAAACCTGGGTAACACTTTAACATTGTTTGTATATCTATACATATGAAAAATTTGATATATATATATATATATAGATATAAAAATACATGGGATCTAGTGGCGCCCTTCGTAGCTGGGTAACTCATTTTTGGCAGAAATTTCCCATTTAAAAATACGCTTCTATAAACGTCTATATTCGTTGATACTGTTAAAATAGGTACTAAATCTAGTATATCTAATTTATGTACTTAGGTATTTGAAATAAAAGTGACAATATAATTTCAATTAGTACATAGCTTGAATTTTAGGGACTAATGTTGGTACTATTATATTATTGAGCGAGAGTAAAAATTTTCTATGCTTAGTGTCTTTTTTTCCAGTACTAAGACTGACATTTCACCTACTTAATTCAAGGGCAGTATTTTCCAGAAAATGTGATTGTTATCTCTTTTTGGTGCGGCTTTTTCTGTTACTAAAATTAAAAATTGATAAATATAGAATTAACATCATAATATATAACACTTTTAATTAACTAATAATTAATTTTCTAATTTGTGATATTTAAGAAATAGAACAATACATGTTCATCTGCTATACTTCGTTTTAAAATAGTTAGCTTTTGAGTTTAAAATTAATTATTAGTAATTCAGAATTGTTATATATTGTATGTTTTACATTATATTAATCAACTGTTAAAATTATATTACAATTTAATGGTTTTTACGTTATTGAGTATTAATTATATTGAAGTTTTATACTTGACAGCGCTGCAGTACGCATTATGTAGGTAATATGTTAGTATAAGATAATTAAGTTCCGTAGTACGGAAAAATTCGGTACTATACCAAATAATTTTTGGGGTAAGACGCGTTGAAAGATTCGCTAATATAGGTTGTCTTAATTTATGTACTGAGTATCAATTAAAAAACGACTACCCTGGTAGAAAATAGACCATTTAAAAATGGTCATTCATCATTTATTAACCATTTTTTTTGGTCAATGAATATAGTCAAAAACTGATCGAAAGATAGTGAAATAATATATATATATATATATATATACATATATTTTTGTATATAGACATATATCCGTACACATATGCTAGTTTTGATAATTAAAATTAAGATATAAGAAATAGATGATTTAAACTTTTAAAATTTAGTTTGATTTAGCCACATAATATTCATTTTTAAATTTATATTGAGGCATTTACGCCTAAATATGCATCGATGTATTAGAAGAGAAAGAGAGAGAGAGACGTTTGCGAACATGTGACTGTGCGTGTTTCCTAACCCTAAAACGTAAAAAAGTTTTCATCATTAAAACTAATTCTAAAATTTTATAGACACGGAAAAAATCGTTCTATTACTGTTATAATTAATGATAGCACCAATATTTCGGGTATTATTATTTTCGGCATTATTATTTATTGAAATAAGTGCGTTTATTTTACGTGTCACAGCGGTTAATTTTTCTGATGCTAGTTGAATATTAGCTGCACTTTTTCATAAATTATGTTCCGTTAACCTGAAGGCTACTTTAGCCTCAGGATGTCACCTACTTACAGTGACTAAATTGTCTAAATTTTTAATTACGATACTAACTGCACTTTCTCGTAGACGATGTTACGTCAACCTAGAGATCACCTTAGAGACCTGGACATCATCTACAGGAAGTGACTAATATTTCTTAATTTCCAATTATAATACCAGCTGCACTCACCTGTAGATGATGTTATGCCGACCTGGAGGTCACTTTAGTCACCTGGACATCGTCTACAGGAAGTGACTAGAATTTCTGAATATTTAATTTAATTATTAGCTGTACTTTTTCGTAGATGATGTTACGTCAACCTAGATCATCTTTGACACCTGGACATCATCTACAGGAAGTGATTCATATTTCTCAATACTTAATTATAATATTAGCTCACCTAGTATTATGCACATCTAGTATTATAATCGAAAATTCAAAAATATCATTCTCTTCCTGGAGATGATGTCCAGGTGGCCAGGATGACCTCCAGGTCAAGGAAAGATCATTTACGTGTACAATATAAAGATATAATTTACAATGTAAAAATATATTTGATCAGGAAAGAAATATATTGTTCTGATCCCGTTAGAAATACACTATTAATTAGATTTAAAATGATTATTTTCATTCAATTTGATTTTTTTTAAAATAAATAAAGTATATATTTAGTAAAATTATTATTTGGTGATTGACTCTATTTTGCTAGTTTTTGAGCATTAACCGTCGGTTATTAGCAGATAAACTGATCGTTTTCTAGTGATTGTTGGTCAATTATTAACCATTTTTGAAAAAAATGGTTAAAATATGACCGGTTTATAATGAAAATTTCTACCAGGGTAGTAATGTTTTTTTGACTACTGACTTAAGTTAGTACATTTTTTTAGATGTTTTCCTTTCTTTGTGTGCGCATGTGCAAATTCAAGATTAAAGTTGGAATTTGATAATCTTCTATATTCACAAGATTGAGATTCGCCCATAAGGTTCGAATTCATAAACGTGATTTCAGTATTCAGTAAAACTTGGAACTCAAATATCTTTACTTGGGTATCAGCAGTTAGTTTTCTTGGGTGGGGTGAAGAGTTGAAAAAATTGGAAAATGGGTGTAAAATGAATAGAAAATAGGTTTTATTAAATAAAAGGGTGGGAAATGAGAGTTCTATCAGTAACATATAGGGGGTCGACAACTAAATTTTTTTAAGAACTATTTTATATAGAAAGATATATATCTTATTATATTATGAAAAGTTTTCTGCCATCATTATCGACGCTGCCGCCGTGTGTAAGAATCAATCGTGGCCCCAGTTAGTTAAAATTTCGTTAAAATAGGAGTAACAAGTTAGCTAAAAGTCGGTTGGAAAATAGCTGAAAGTTGTATAAAAGTTAGCTAAAATTTAGTTAAAATTTAGCAGAAGCAGGATAAATTTGCCTTCAAATTAGCTGAATTTATTTATAAAGTCAGTTCAATTATACAAAGTTCAGACAAAAATTGATAAAACGTCAGTCAAAAATTAGCTGATTAAGTTCAATCCAACTGTATTTAGAGATGCGCTGTCGACAAAAATTTTCTCTTTTCTCTAGAAACTAATCAAGTGTAGACTCTGATATTATATCATTATTAAAATCTATACTTTAAAAAAAGAGAAAATTAAGAAGGTTAGCTGAAGATGGAGAGTTCAAGAAAAATGAAGGAAAAAAATAGAGAGTGAAAAAAGATAATAAAACAAAATATAGTGAAACATAGATGAAGAGAGAAATACATATACTAAAGCCCACATAAGACCCAAGTAAGAGACCCAAAAAGTGCTTGTATATGATAACTACTCATTATATAGGACTCAATGAAAATTGCTATTCTTATTACGATAAAATGCGCAGATTCGTAGGAGCCAAGAACTGTAGAAAAAGGTAGTTTCATTTTAATATATAATAACTACTAATTATATAGAAAACAATATAAGAAGAAAATCTTATTACAAGAATAATTAGACATACCCTTAGAGCTTATATACTATGGAGGAAGCATGCCGTGTTAAAAAGTGGTGGCAACTTTAGGTAGAGAGAAAGAAAATATTAACTCAAATCCTATCTCTCTCGCGTAACGGTCCCGTAAGTGCTGCACCAGAGAGACAGTATTTAAATATTTATTTTCTTTCTTTCTCACATCATCGTTAAAATATCTACCAATTTACCATATAACATGCTGCCTTCACGTATATATACTCGAAGCACATACCTTAAAAATGCACGAATCCTAAGAACCAGAGATTCGTAGAAAAAAATGGTAAATATTTGAATTACAATAATATTTAAAATTCACTGAAAAGTAAATAAACTTTGAAATATTAAATTTAAATATACGTTATTGTATATGTAAACGAATATTAAAGAAAAGCTTAAGTTTATTACACATACAATATAAGGCTAAGTTTAAATATGTCCCTGTCAAAAAAACTACGTGAGAACCTACGAGGGAATCTACGTGGGTACCCACGTGGGTACCCACGTAGTTTTTTTTGACAGGATATTATTTCCCACTTGTGCCCCCACGTAGGTTCCCCCGTAGATTCCCACGTAGGTACCCACGTGGGAAATAATACCCTGTCAAAAAAAAACTACGTGGGTACCCACGTGGGAACATGGATGGGTACCCACGTAGTTTTTTTTACAGGGGTCATATATGGAATGTCATGTAGTTCTGTTCGATTACATGCATAAAATTAACTTTACCGATTTTCAATAAAGAGGAAATATGTGTAGTTTAATATTTAAAATAAAAATATCAAAAACGACAACAACCAATAAATTTCGAATGAAGATTTACTTTATATTAAAAATCAGTGAAATTAAATAATATAAAGTAATTGAATAGAACCAGGAACATAAAAAAAAATAAAAAACTTAAGCTTTTTTTCCAAGAATATTTCACATAAAATAGTATATTTTTCTCCTAGGGAAAAAAGTAAAGAATGTCTTATTTCTAATTATAATATCTTCACACATGTATTCTTTACATAAGAAATACTGAATTTAAATACATGATTATAAGATTAAAATAAAATATTTTGGTTATTTTAAAATTCGAATATTACAAAACAATAAATCGACTATTTACAATCAACCAACAATTTTATTTGCATCAAATGTAAATTCTTAATGAAATATAAATATTACGAAGTGTACGTATCAAAGGTAAGGTTATATTATATTTAATTTTATATTTGTTTTTTTATTTCCATATCATTGATATTATAATTTATGAATGGATCCTTAATTTTAATAAAAAATTATTAAAACACGAAGGAGAATTATTAAGTATTAAAACACAACTGAAAATGTCAATCGAATAACATTTTTATCAAAATAAATTTCAGCGTTATGATTCTTAAAATAAAAATTTTCATTTAACTATAATTCATTGTAATTATTATTTGTGTAAAATATATGTAAGAATAATATATTTCATGAATAATCATTTCATTTGATAAACTATTAAATAAATTTATATATTTATAATTGTATAGCATAATTTAGTCAATTAAAGTTTTATTCAAGTATCATTCAGAGAATAAAGTACTCGAGTTAATTTCATGAAAATACATTAGTAATTAAAAATTTATTTGTAAACAATTCTTCATAAATAACATTCATGTAACCTTAATAATATATTCATATGTACGTGTGTTCGTATTTATATGAATTGTCATTTACGTAAAAATTGTTAAGAATTGAATGTATGAATAATCATTTCACTAAAGCAATAATATTTTTATTAAGAGAAATATATTAATTTTTAGAATATATCTAATGACCTCATTTGAAAAATTATCATAACATAATATAAAAATATTCTTTTAGTATCTTTTTAACATACGTTTCATAAAATACAATCTTAAAAAGTAATATTTTTTATATTAAATTATTTTTAATAGTCAAATATATAGATAGGAAAATATATGAAATATGGATAAATTTTCCTGATTATGTCTATAATTATGAATTCATAATGATCTGTCTAGATGGAAGTTAAATTTCCCATAAAATAGTAAACATTTCAAAGAAAATTCACTTATGATTTGCAAAACATTTATTAAGAATGCGGAAAATAAATAATATTCTTAAATATCACTCTAAAATTTGTATTAAATATAATGATTGGAAATTATCATTATTCTATCAGATTGGATTTATTGTTGAAGTTTTATTATATTTCACTCTAAATAATCTACACTTTTATAAATTTTACATAATTTTATAATTTTAAAAATTTACATAATATTTTATATAAACTATGAAAATGATGATCACGAATTTAATAATATTTTATTCTATAAATAAAAAGTTTACATAATCATTATAATTAATAACTTATAAATTATTGTATTATTTTATAAAATACAATTTCAACTTAAATAATTAGCTTTATGTTAAAACTTAATTTTATCAGTATTCAATTCCACGAGTTGATATATATATATATATATATACATGGGATATTTAATGTTAATTCACAAGAGCCCACACACACACAGATTTATATGTACGGGACAGTTTATGTCAATTAACACGCATGACACACGTACTTGAGTTTATATATATTTTTCTTTATATATATACGGGACTTTTCCGGTCATAGCGCATGCACGCACTTACATGGGCTTATAAATATATTTATATACATATACATGGAATATTTTATGTCAATTCACATGCACGCACACCCACATACACACACAGGTATATATATATATATATCTCCATAGGACGTTTTATGACAATTTTAGCCATTTATATTAATATTTATTAAGAAAGTTTTGAAATCAATCAAGCAATCGTCGAATACTTCTGTATTCAATTTATTTTTTTTAAAATAATATTAAATTCATAAAAATAGCATTACACTATCTTTTAATTTTCGAATGTAATAAAATTTCTTCAAAGCTTTTGAATATTATGTCTGTTAATTTTTGTTTTAAGTCATTATTCAAACTGATGAATACTATTTTATTATGTTATTATTACTTTTAAAAAAGAATATTTCAGGCGAGTTTAGTTATTAAACAGTATAGTATTCTTTAGAACATTTTTTCTAAATATTTCTATTTTTTTGCTACATACATCATATTTTTTTTTTTAATTTCAGTTCTTGAGAGTACTGAAACGAATTGAGTAGTTATTACTAAGTTTATACCTTTTACTAGAATTATCTATAGTTTTTGTTTAAGAAAGTTTTGAAATCAATTAAGCAATCGTCGAGTACTTCTGTATTCAATTCATTCTTTTTAATAATATAAAATTCATGAAATATTTACAGTTTCGGCTAAAGAAAGTTTTGAAATCAATGAAGTAATCGTCGAGTACTTCTGTATTCAATTCTTACTTTTTAATAATATAAAATCCATAAAATGTTCAATTTATATTCTCTTTAAGAGGAGGTCACGTATCTCTGTCCTTTTCTAATCAAAGAATTTAGTTTTTTACAGAAACTTATAACTTTCGCAAAAAATGAAGAGAAAGCCGCATCTCGTAATAAAAAAAGCAATATTTTCTTTGATAAGAAAAAATTAATTTTATTGCTTCGTTTTCAAGAAAACCTTGAAAAACTTAAATCATAGAGGTTAGGATGGACAATTTGGTTTTTCAAGGTTTTCTTGAGAACGAAGCAATAAAATTAATTTTTTCTTATCAAAGAAAATATTGCTTTTTTTGATACAAGATGCGGCTTTCTCTTAATTTTTTGATAAAGTTATTAGTTTTTGTGAAAAAATCATTTCTTTGATTAGAAAAGGACAGAGATACGTGACCTCCTCTTAATAGACGAATATTTGGAAAAACTTTGCCAAATAATTTTTGAAAAAAAGGGATTATTGAGATAAAAATAGCGATGATGGGACACATCAAAATTGAAAAAAAAATGATATATCAGATCAACTTATTATTTTATTTATGAGTGAATATTACTATGAACTATACTTGATCTTAGTGATATCTATTTTATTTTATTTCTGATGAAAGATTTACTTAATAAACAATTTCCGAAACGATTAACTTTAAAGTTTCGGAATAATTTTCTATCTAATATGCTACGGTTGAAGACCAAAATTGTGCAATTTCATTTCTAAGAACTTGGCAGAAGAGCCATTAGCTTCTAACAACTTATATTTGAGAATTTTCTGTCATTAACTTCAAAATGATTTATGCCTTTTTAAAACTTTCAGAGAAGATACCCATTTTAATTGTAATACTTTTAATAAAGTTAAATTATGCATTCTCTATCTCATCACACTATCTTTTTATTTTCAGGTCCTGTAAAATATATTAAATTTTACTAAATATCTACAAAATAACTTGCTAGGCCCGTGGTATAATGAAGATATTAATAATTTAAATAAAAAAGTATTAAATTTATCAAATGGAAAAACTGAAACATATTATAGTATTGATTACGCTACGCATGAAGGTGTTGACCAAACTGATGATAACATTTATTTGAATTACCAAATAGAATTTTTAAATAAAATTAAAGAAGGTTTACCACCTCATAAATTAATTTAAAAGTTAATGCTATAGTAATGTTGTTAAGGAATTGAAGTATATCGGAACGATTATGTAATGGTACACGATTGAAAATTATCAAATTATATAAACATAATATTGAAGCTGAAATAATAACAGGCGATAAAAGTGGAAATAAAATTTTTATTCCAAAAATTACTTTAAATACAGGAAATAATTCTTCATTACCATTTATTCTTTACAGAAAAAAATTTCCAATTATATTAACATTTGCAATAACTATAGATAAATCACAAGTCAAAGTTTCGATAATGTAGGATTATTTATAAGAAGACTATTGTTTTCACATGGTCAATTATACGTTGCTTTGTCAAGATGTAAAACTTTTAATAATATTTATGTTCAAAATAATTTAGATGATACATCAAAAATAGATAACATTGTTTGGACGGAAATTTTCAATAAATAATTTAACTTTTTACTATTTTTATTAATTCATTTCATTTAATTTTAACAATTAATTGATTTTTAAATTTCATTTTGTTGTGTAAATTTGATTTACTTAAAGGGTATTTCATTTTTATTTTACTAAAATTAAAGATTCTTTTCTTTTTAAAACTTGTTTTAAATTAAATTGAAAGATAAAACAGTTTCTGTATAGCTGTCAGAAAGTAATTAGTCGAAAATATCGGAGTGGTAGCTGTTTCGTGAGCCGCGCCACTCATGATGCGATTTTTGTCGACAAAAGCCATCAAATTTTACACTGTGAAGATAAGTGCGTGCGTAGGGCAAGCGATCAGTAAAAGCCACTTCAGTGTCGGGTAGGCAGCTAAGTTTAGAGTAAGTAGACTCTTTCTCTTTCTCTCTCTTTCACATTAGAAAATTGCAATCAATGAAAATGTCAAATAAAACAAAGGTGGACCTCTAAAAAGTCATTGATGTATATTATTAAATGTGTTATGCTTATTATATTTTATTTTTTTCAAATATAATAGAAACAATAAAATTAAACTTGAATAAAATTATAAAACCCCATGTATAAAATATAATTAAAATGTTTCCCAAGTTTTTTATAAAATTATTATTTAATGAAAATTAATATTTAAACTTAATATTAATAGGAAAAATGGATGTATTTAAATGCCCGTTTTGCAAAAATTCTTATTCTAGATCTGAATTTTTAAAAATACATATAAATAGAATTTACATTAAAACTATAAGTTGTAGAACATGTGGCTTATTTATTAAAATTAAAAATATTAGAAGACATGAAAGAACTCACGAACAAAAAACGGAATTATGTATTTATTGTAAAAAAAATTTTAGTACGAAATCTAATTTAATAAGACATATATTAGCTAAGCATAGAAATCAAAAATTTACATGCTTTATTTGTAATAAAAAATTTTCAAGAAATGATCATTTAAAAAGGCATATAAAAAATCACGTAAATAATGTTTTACTTGAAAATTCATAATTATAAAATTATTTTTTATAACAATAAAATATTTATTTGCAGTAAAAAAATTTGGTTTATAAATTAAAAATTATGATCAGTTTATATAATATAAAAACATTAAAAAAGGTATTATATTTTTTATAATATAAAGGACCCCGAAAGATTCTTATGGGTTTCTGGGTCCCGGTGAAATTTGATAATATTATGACCAAATTGTAGCTTATTTTTTTCTGAACATAAGTCTCCATGGGCTCGAGTCCCGAAAATGCACAGATTTTAAGTAAATAATGTAAATTTAAGTAAGTAATTTTTTTTTATCATATTTTTAAAAATTTAAATTTAATATTTTCAATTTTTAAATGTTATACACTATTAACTACAAATTTAAATAATTAAAAAATAATTTATTTTTATACAAAATATATGTATGAATTTTGTATATATAATTAATATTACATATAAAAATTCCAAGAAATATTTTCCAGAAATATTATTTTTCATTTATAAAAGTAAGTAAAAAATTATATAAAATTTTATAAACAATTATATTAAATAATTTTACAATATTTACAAAAATTAGAACAAAAAGATGAAAAAAATTCCAAGTATATTGGACTGGGGAAACCGCTACTTAATAATTTAGGTAAAAAAACAAAATTTTATTAATGCTATGGACATTCATAAGATATTAGTATTTATGAAAATTGGTTTTATATAAACAATAAAAACTTTTAGTATATAACATCATATAAATAAGGAAAACAAAAATAGGTTTGTAATAAATATTTAAATATCTTTTTGAGTATAACTTAATATTTTTTAATAATTATATTTTTTACAGTTTATAAAAATAAAAAAAAGATAATGTAACTTAAATAACAACCAGGGGGTTGGCGAGCGGAGCGAGCAAGGGGTACCCCCCTAGTATACACATATATATATATATATATATATATATATATATATATATATATATAATCCTGTGTGTGTTCATGCGCATTGGCATGAAATGTCTCATATATATAAACCTGTATGCGCGTGCGTTCCAATTGACGTGAAAAATCCCATGTTTATTAAAGACTGTGTGCATGCATGCGAATAGACATGAAATGTTCCATATATATAAACCTAAAGGTACCCGGATGGGTGTGTGCGCGTTGTCATGAAATGTACCATTATATATACAATAATAAAAAATAAAATTTACAGAATTCAGAAAACAATAAAAAAATCAACATAAAATAAATCCACATCAACTTTTGCAGATATAGTAAGTGCTAGCTTATAGTAAGTGAATAAGACTAACCTCAAGGCCCTCATGATTTTTGTGACTTAAGTTTAATTCTACAATTTCATACAGTTTTCCATCTTTTGTTAAATTGAATGAAATATGAGCTGGACAATCTCGTTTAAAAGTTCTGCAAGATAAATTGATTTCATAAGAGTATTTTATAATAATTGTATATAATGCATTATTATTAATTAATATTTTTTGAGGTATCTATAGAGATATTCAAGTTTAACATTTGATTGAAATAAATACATAATAGGTCAATAATGATTTCAGATTTAATGTTATATTATTGTACATGAACATACCTGGCTATGCGAGTATTTACAGAACTGCAGTGAGTCTTGCTGTACGCCCTTTCACAAAAAGTTGTCTATTTTTTTTACAATATTGATCCATAAATTTTAATATATCATTAATACTTTCGAACGTTTGTTGTTCGTATGTTTCATCAACTTGGTCAGATTGAGTGGTCATTATGTTTTTATCTAAAAAAGTTCAAATGATATAAAGTAAAAAAATTTAATCCCTAAAACGATTCAAATATTCTGGTTTAAAGGAACGGTAAGCAAATGATAACTTTAAGACCATTTCAAAAGGATTTAATATACTTTACCTCAAAAGTAAACAACAATAATTATGCACGATTTGGTTGAATTTCATTTTATAAAAATATCATTTCAAGTATGTTGAATTTTATGAAAACAGATTTAACCTCGAAAATAAACAATTATGCACGATTTCGTTGAAATCGATTTGATGAAAATATCACATCATTCACTTCGAATTTTATAAAACAAATAAAAATAAATGCAATTATTTAATTTTACCCAGATTAAAATGTATACCGATAATATGTAATCAGAATTCATGCGGTCGCTAATGTGTCATCGAGACTTTGCCATCCACTGTGGCGATTTTCTACATAACACTGTACTACACACTCTCATTCGTCGAGACTGCGCACGACGTTCAAAATAGCAATAAATAAAAAAAATTTTATTTGATATTAAAATTTATAAAAAAAAATTAAAAATCAATAAAATTTAAAGAAATGAATTTATGTAATAAATTTGTATGAATTTGAATTAGTTTTAAGTATCTATTAATATGATACAGAAATTGATTAAATTATGTTGAAAAGCAATTAAATGAATTTTATTTATTAAAATTTTAATTATATTTTGTTGTAAATAAAGAATATTTTCTGTTGATTTGAAAAAATAGCACTTATCAATGAACATGAAAAATAATCATTGTTTATTAAAAGAAACTATTTATAATAGTACATTACGATACAAGTGACCTAAGTGGCACTTTATTACACGGCCGGAGTTATCGCCCGAGCGTAGCGAGGGCGATAACGTAGTGCCGTGTAATAAAGTTCCACTAAGGTCACGAGAATCGTATACTATTTTGTAGCACGTGGGACATAAATCCGCCAAATTAAATCTGTACTCTTCAAAATCAGTAATAAACAAAAACTATGTACTCCACGAATTATAATTCAAAAAATAAAAGCAAAAACTATAAAAAACCAAACACTACGCATCCTGTGAATGATAAATCGAAAAAAAGAAAAGAAAACTATAAATAAACTAAAACTAAACACTCCATGAATAATAGATCGAAAAAGAAAAAAAAAATATAATTTCAAAAATATACTCAAAATGTGTAATAATAATTAATTTTTATCAATATTATTGATATTATGTGAAATTGTTTGTTGAAATCATCTTCTATGAAGTCATAAATTGAAATTTTGTTTCACGTATGAATTAGCGTCGTAGGAGCGGTGAGGAGGTAACATGTTTAGTATAGCAATAGCAATCGTGCGTAGTAATAGGGGGTTCCCCGTAGCATTTTATTATACAACGCTGGAATGACTATACCTCTTCGCTTTACATGTTACGCTACTATCAATTTTAGTTTTACTCGTATCTTACTTGCTTATAATTGTTATTTAATTTGAAGAATGTTAATGTAAAAGAGTTTCAATATACTACAGCTTATTATTATTTATGAAAATACTTTAAAAAATAATTTACATATAAAATTATTTCTTATTATATATGTACGTTACCTAAGTAAATTCATTATTGTACCGTGTAAAAAAGTGCCACCTAGGTAACAGAAAAGTGTTACCTAAGTGCGGATTTAGGTCCCGCAGTGCTATAAAATACATTAAAAAAGAAACTTATCATGAAAATATTTAAAGTGTTTCTGAATGAATATTAATTTAGTAAAATAAAATTTGCTATATATAAATCGAATATATTTAATTATATTAATGTATGTGTGAGTATTTATTAAATTGATTATTGAATATGAACTGTTTTTTTTTTATTTTATTAAAAAAATGTACAATGTCCCTTCTATAAAAATGACAGAAATGAAAATAAATACACTCCATACTAAAATTTGAGCATCATCAATAAATTCAAGCCTTAATACAAAACAAAAGAAATATTTTTACATTGATATGCATAACTTTTAATGCAAAACTATTATAATAAATAAATTATAATCTAATGAACATTTCTAGTATTTAAAAACTTTATTCTTTTATAAATGTTGATTATATTTTAGTAATAATACTTTAATATCACATCTACTAAAAAACTAGTAAACAACATAAATACTACTTTTACTAATACAAATCAGTCTTTTCAAATTTTAGATAAACACTTAGACTAATATCTGTATTATTTTTTATCTTGATAACTCCAATTTCTGAATACTGGACCAACTAAAGTTATAATGGTAATTAAACATTCACCATAAAAAAAAATAGTAACTAATTTAATAAAATTGAAACTAGAAATAGAAATAAATATATTGAAAAATTATCTGATGTAACTCGAAGCACAGAAGGTACAGAACCAATCACTATTCTGCACTTTTTTAGTTAACTTGATATGTACGCATTGTGTGTGATACCATAAAAAAACAAAGATCACATGCGATACAATCATCAACATCATCTGTAAGTGTTTTATTACAGATTTTACACGTGTAAATGGGATTTTCCCTCATTCTTCGTAAAGCAATTTTAAAATGTCTAAAAGCCTTTGGCTTAAAATAATCTTTGTAAGATTCTAACTCAACCTCATCTGACAAAAAAGAATCACATAAATTTTTAAATGGTTGTTCCAAATCACTGAATTTTAAAACATACTCTTGATTTAGATTGAATCGAATAATGTTGTCTTTTAAGGGGATCCATTCCAAAATTTTTTTCAATTTACTCGTGTATGATAATTTTTTGAACGGAATTACTTTATTTTTCATCGCCAAACCAATTGCTGTTTTAGCATCTCCTCTAGGTCGCCTGCGAGTCTTCTTCATTGATAATGAAGTATATTCATTATTTATCTACAAATTATAAAAATAAAAAATATTAATATTGAAAATTTATTTATGTAGAGTAGATATTTACAAAATAATTTGAAATTAGTAGAACTAATAAAAAAAATGTACATACCTTAGAAATATGAATATTTTCATCATTTGAATTATCATTGAAAGATGATTTGGATCCTTCAACACAATGAAATAATTCTTTGATGCCGAAAGTTTCATTGTTTCTATCAGAAATGTTCGAACATTCAATCTGTAATATAAAATAAAAATAATTTTGAATTTTTGAATTTTAATATTATTAAGGGTAATAAAACTTTTTTTATTGTTAATTTTTAAAGATTAAATTACTAAAACAGTTAACATATACTGAAACATCTAAAAAAATTTGTTTACGTATATTATAGACGTTTACAAAAATTTTCAGTTTTAATATCTTTACTTGCTATTAAATTTTAACATTTGAAATATAAAATAAATTGAAAATAAAATAAATTGACAATAGCAGAACTATTAAAAATGTACATACCTTAGAGATATTAATTTTTTTCTCATCATTTGATTTATTATTCAAACATGATTTGGATTTAACATCATTTTCTTCGTATACTGTATCCTTTGGTTGGATAGCAACATCTTTTTGATAATCTTCAAAAGATAAATTTGACGTTCCAATATTTGATTTTTCAAGGCCAGATGCTTTCTCATTTCTATCATAAATGTTTAAACATTCAATCTGTAATATAAAAGAGAAATAATTTTGAATTTTAATATTATGTACAAATGTATCAAGGTTATGTAACACCAAGCCGAGAGTATGGAGAGAGATAGCGAGAGATAGAAAGAGAGAGAGAAACAGAGAAGAATGACATTGGATGGTATTGAAAAAATCCTTATAAAAGGCGGTGCAGCTGGTTAATCTTTATTCGCTGCGCGCTTCGTTTAAATTCGTATTTTTAACGTTAACTTGCTAATTATAATTTTAATAATTTATATAAAAAGTATATACACACCATTTTTTTTTCATCAAAATTTTCATTCAAGTCATCAAAATTTAAATTAGATTTAATATTTTCTTTGATCAGTAGGTCTTTATCTTCTTTATCAATATTTTTGAAATCGGTAATATTTGAAATTTTTTTTTCTTCATTTGTGCTCAAGTCCGCTTCCAAAGGCAAAACTGATTCTGAAATGTCTAATTTATCTGACGTAAAGATTCACCTTCATGAATTTGAGAAAATTTCATCTGAAAAATTTGCTATTTTTATATATTTATGGGAAAGACAATCAATATATTACATTAATATATAATATACTTACATTATCATTATGATTATGAAGAAAGTTCAGTTGGGAGATTTCCAAAACCTTTCCGTCTTTTAAAATTTTTATACGTAACATAAATAGACAGTTCAATTTTTTTGACCCATAAAAGTCATTAAAAATATTCATAGTATTTTAAATAAAGAGCGCACTTTAAAATTTAATTAATCTTCAAAATTTTGTACTTACTCTCTAGATCTCAAACCTTTGCTTTTACTTTTAAAAGTTCCTGATTTCGTACATCTATACAATTTAAAAATATACTCAAAACCAGGCTTCTTATTTTTTTTACTATCACTAACAGATAATTTAAAACCGATCGATTTTGTCGTACTTAGAAAGTTCAAGATTAAAATCTTCATAACTATTAAATTTTTGATTTATAAAAAAAATTGTATCTGACATTTTTAATCAATTTTTATCGCAACAAAAGCTCGCGACTCGTGGGCTGACAAACAATGAATAAAGGCTTAATTTTTTTAACATATACAACATAGACAATTGATACTAGGGTGCGCTTTTGCCCCGTCTATAACCAACCGGAACTCACTAATCACGCATACACTGAGAAAAAAAAACAGCCGTAGTCACTTGAATCTCCGGTCGCTCTGTCTTTAATACTCAGATAGCAGGACTTAAGAAGCGTTAACTTACTGCCAGAAGTTACAATACCTTGAGTCTCCGATGAAAATTGACTGAGCGCTCAAGTCGGGAGACTCAAGGAGTCTCTGCTTGAGTCATCAAGAAGTATTAACTAGAGAATCCAGTTGTACTAACCGTAGTCCTTTCTAAGAATCGGAAAAGTATTTTGAAATTTTGAGGTTATAAATTTCATATGCATAAGAGCTCTACACACACACACACACACACACACACACACACACGCACACACACACACACACACACACACACACACATATATATATATATATATATATATATATATATATATACAGATATATATATATATACAGATATAGAATCGTAAATCAATTGTGAAATTTAATTTATATGAATCGAAAAATAGAAAAATATATTGAAATAAAAAAACAGTTATGAATAGAAGATGAAAATTAACTTTGAATATCATCATAACTATTATAAGATATAGAAAGATTTTTCTAAATAAGATGAATTTAAAATGAAAGAAATTTTACAAGTTTTAATAATAAAATGAAACTGTCATTAAAAAATTTAATTTTTATCTTTAAAGTTGATGTGTGTAATACATATACATAAATTTATTTATATATACAATAATGCATAATTAAAAGTTAAACCAAAAGACATCATTACATACAACAATAATGATAACAGATATTTATATAAGTAAATTAACGTAGGTAACTATGCATATATTAATATAGATGTGTTATTCATAATGTGAGCGATAAATAATTACAAAGATATATTAGTAAAACTTTTTTATTTAATGAAATATTTTTTACAAAATATATTTTGTAGTAATTAATAAACTTTCTTCTATTTTTAGCATAACACACGGGTGTATATCTGGTAAATCTTTCGTATTGTTTAGAAGTTTGATTGTGTATTCTTGTACGCTATACGCATAATATTGGTCATCAAAATATAAACTTATTAAGGGTTGCATTAATAAAAATATATCTTCATTTTCAACGAAGACGTTAATAATTTTACCAAAAGTTATATTTTCTTCTGCAATCTCAATTGCAAAAACCATATTGATATTTTATTTGATGCCTTTTGATTCTGCGTGATTTACTGAAAATATTTCTTTTTTCGAATCTTGAAAATACTTCTGTCTGGTGAGCTGATCGATTGCAGAAAAAGACTCAAATTCCACTTCAGTTGGAATTTTTTTATTTGTTTTAAAAATACCAATCGCAGTTGGCTTTTTAAAGTTAGGGTTTTTAATAAATTTATTTTATTATTTGACGTAATAGCTGACAATTTTATTTGTCTATGTTTAGACTCGGGTCGCATTGACTAGTAATTGACAAGAGGTCCATTTTTTTAACACTCGAACTATTCGTAACAATTTACACAAATTAATCGTAAACAAAACTTTCTGTTATGTTGCTTTTTAACGGTTCTTGGCTTTGTCCAGTCGGTAACATTCGAGCGGTAAAGTAGGCAGTGCTGGATTTTCAATAAGACACTACTTGAGGCTCGGGTAAATTTTGCTTGAGTCAACTAAAGACTCTCCTGCCCGGCGCATTAAGGCCAAGAGAACTTTTTTTTTTCTGAGTGTAGGGATTTCGGAAATCCAACCTTAAGAAAATTGATTACGTTTGAGGTAATTTATGCTAACAATGTAATAAATTTTCTCAAGATTGGTTTCCGGAATCTCGAGGCACGAATAAGTGCATTGCGGATGGTTGTAGATAAAGCCATAACGAATTTAAATTTCTAAGAAATAGAGGAAATTTCTAACAAGATATCTTTGTATACATTTTACACAAAAATTTAAATTAATTGAAAATAATGAAAGTGCTACTCATGCCATATTATATTTGATAAAGCAAATATTAATATATATTTTAATTTTGATAAATTTTTTTTTAAATTAGAGTACTTTTAGTATAATAGTTATTGTAAAGCACATAGATTAATGAATTATTTTATTTCAATTACTATTAGAGGAAAATTTACAAAATAATTATTTTTGTTTCATGTACCAATGTGTAAATAATTAGTTAAGAAAATATTTTATTTTCAAATTATATAAAAATAACTCAAATACTTTTTAAAACAACAATCAAACGAGAATTTAATAAAAAATATTATTAACAAAAAAAGTTTCAAAAAAGTTTCTTATTTATAAAAATATATTCAGAAAAACCTATCCATAAGCGTTAACGTGTCTCTAAGAAATTTGATAATTGAATTTTATTAGTTAACGTATCTTTAAGCTTTTACGGGTATATAATCTTTTACGTATCTATAAGATAGTCTATGAACTCATTTTTGAGTTTACGTGTTTTTAAGATTTTGCGGGTCCACAAGCGTTAACGTGTCTCTAAGAAATATTAGTTAACGTATCTGTAATCATTAACGCGTCTCTAAGAGAGTCCACTATCTCTTTTTCGAGTTCACGTGTCTTTAAAATGTTATGGGTCTTTAAGCTTTTACGGGTCTCTAAGGGAGTCGATGAGCACATTTTAATGTTCATGTGTAACTAAGCTTTTACGGGTCTAAAAACTTTTACGTGTCTTAACAAGTATTGAAAAACGGATTACCCCTTTACGTGTCTCTAAGCTTTTGTCTCGGAAAATTTACGTGACTATTAAAGTTCACCTTAAAGACACGTATTTTTGGGAAAATATAGGTTAGGGAGCCGTAAAGTTTTCCTTACGGACCCGTAATTACGTGGATTGGGTGCAAATAGTCACACCGTTAATTCAAATGTATGTCCAGTGTCTTTGCAGTGTTGTACCAAAGCTGATTTTAAATTATTAGTCTGAATATCATATTTGTGTTCATTTGATCTGATTTGTAACCTACGGCCCGTTTGACCTACATAGTTCACACTACAATTTTACAATTAAAACAATAAACTACATTGGTACAATCATTAAAGTCTGTTTTATCTTTGCCCAAATCATTAATATTACATTTTAATTTATTAATATCCTATATTAAAAGGGAGATGAGCTATAGAGCGCAGCCATATTGCTGATCAAAAAATGTGATTGGTCAATAGTGGTCGCCATATTGCTTAGTTCAGCGATGCCGAAAGTGGCAGAGTTAGAGCAGGAAATTCAAAAATGTTTTTAAAAAAAGTATTAAAAAATAGTTTTTACAATTTGATAATTAATAAATAATTCTAAAAAACAAAGTTATTATAGCAAAATTAATTTTTTTTCATTATTTACATTTTTTTTGAGTTTCAAAAATTTTTTGAAACTCAAAAAAATATAAATAATAAAAAAATTAATTTTGTTTTAGTGACATTGTTTTTTAAAATTATTTATTAATTATCAAATTGTAAAAACTATTTTTTAAATACTTTTTTATAAAACATTTTTGAATCTCTCGCTCTAACTCTGCCACTTTCGGCATTGCTGGCTTAGCTGCTTAGCATTAGAAATTATAATATAAAGTGGAGTACAATCTCTTAAAGTTCTTAGACGAGAAAGATGATACAGAGTACAATTTCTTAGAGTTCTTAGAAAATAGAAATTAGAGTACTTTTTTTTAAGAATTGAATCAAAATAAGTTTAGATCAATTTGCTATTTAGACCAATTCATATAAAAAGTTTTGTTTTATCAAACTGCCCAATGTTTTATCACAAAGATAGATTGATATAAAATTAATGAAGTGAACAAAGATAGTACTATATTTTATCACTCTGAAGCAAGGGGTCTGAAAGAAAATAGAGTACAGTTCATTTGGAAAAATTTGTTATTATTAAAATCAACAAAAATATAAATTTAAAAATAAAAATGAAATGAAATAAGAGATTGATTGTGAAAAAGTAAGAATATTTAATTTTTATATTGTATTTTTTATTTTCAATCATATTGTATTTTTATATTTTTAATTTTAATTTGTAAGATCATAAATGTATTATGTATTAATATTTATTATTTATAAATTTAAATTTAAATAAGGTTAAAATAAATTATACTTTCAACTTTAACTAACGTTAAATAATAAAATTAATATTGCCAAAGTTTACTCAAAAGATAACTTCCTTGGTCATTATGTTATTATACATTTTTTGAGCAATTGCTATTGATTTTACTATATTTATACTAAAATAAATTTTTAATCCGCTACATCTGTTACCACTAATTTTGCAATTTGAATATCTGGTAAAAATTTATATATCATAGCAGCTAGAGAAAATTTTGTATGATATGTGCCTATTCCATTAACATGCATAAATACATGGAATATGCTTCACTGATTTTTCCTTTATTAATCTGTTTTTAAAGGATATATGAACAATTTAGGATCAACTTTTAATGATAATAAATCTAATCTATGTGCAAGTACTTAATTTAGATTAATATTTGTATAAAATGTTCAACTTTGTCGATAATCATCTATATTTTTTTCATTTAATAAAATAGTAATAATGAAAATTAGAAGAATGTTATTAAGTGAAGTACTATAAATGGTTATAGAAAAAGTAAACATGTTATATATGAATATTATTCAAGATAAGGTACTTACACATAGATTATAATTATTATCATTAAAAACAAATTGTTGTCGATTGATTGAAACTTTACCATTTTCAGTGACAGTTATCGATGCTACCAAAGTGTTCAAATAATTCAAATAAAATGTAAATTTTTAGTAGATACTTCAAGAGTATTGGTTAGAATGTAGATAATAGATTATTTAGATTAAAATTAGCAAACATCAGTTATTAATAAAAGATGGGTTATTTTAACTTTGGTAATATTATCATTTAATTAAATATATTTTTATAGAAGATAACAAATGTGAATTGGAATTTAAAATAAATGCAAGTTTTTTTTATGAACATAATAAAAAAATTTGAATTTATATAATAAAAAGGTTCTTCTGTCATATTCATCTATTAATACTTTTTAACATTTCATCTTATCTAATGGAATGTGTATAATTTTCAATTTTATTTTCATGGTATTGTATATCAAATGTTTGAAATTATAATTATTTATCACGTATATTTGACCAAAAATGAAAATTTTCTGCAAAATCTCAATCACACAAGATCAACTAGAATTGTATGAAGAAAAAATTTTATAGAAATGCTAAACAACCAAAAAAGTATAATAATCAAGTTGATCTTTGCTCTATTATAATTACTTTACAACATATGGTAAAAGTTGATATTAGAAATTGTATAACATCTAAGGAATATACATCAGCATTTAATAATAAATTTATTATTATTATAAAAATAAGTTTTGAATTTTAAAAATAAAAAAATTACATTTATTTAGATTGTCTTTTTATTTAAATTTTTAAATCAAGTCCATTTTTACTTTTTATTATAAACAATTTATTTAATAATATAATTTTTAAACACAAAATTAATTTTATATCAGTCAAGTTTATTTTTATTTTGTATTTTATTACAAAATTATATATTGAATATTAGAAAATTATTTTATTAAACATTATTACAAAATAATACTAAGATAATTATTTAACATCAAGATTTCTAAGTAATTACACATAATTAAAAATGTATGTTTTTTAAATTAAAATTATTGACTGAATTGTAATTATTTTCAAATGATTTTTAATATCCTTATATAAATTCATGCTTTTTTCGTTTTTATATACTTCTTTACTTCAATTTAAAAAAAAAAAAACATACATTAGAAGCTAATAGAATATGTATAAAATTTCCAATAAAAGAAATACACCAAAAGTATAAAAGTACACAGAGATAAAAAAATATTTTCAATGAAAGAAATTTGTATTTCTTTTTCCTAATTGAAAATTGACCTTTTCCGATTTTAACGATTGTTTTAAGTATTCACGTGCGTTTTTTGTTATAATAGAGTAGAATGAAGAATTTTGTAAATTTCTCGAATGATAATAAGGATAAATTTTTCTCGAATATAGAGACTTACAAATTCATCAGAGGCACTATTGCACTATAGGGGTAGGATAGGTAGGAATGAGGTAAATTCCAATTTTGATATTATGATTAAATTGCTTGAAATCTCTTATTATTCAATTAGATTACGGTAAATTACGGTAAATAGATTATAAAATTCTAATCAATCAAATTTGTATACCTGTATTACAGTAGTGCCTTTGACGGAAGAATTATCCTGCGTTTTATATTTGTGTTACAAGGAACACGAACAAACTAAACATCAATGCTTGATTACAGCTTATATATTTTTCGAATATCAGTCGATAAATTTTTAAATTTAAATATTTTTTATATTTACATTGTTTAAATTCATTTATTTTTACCACAGCACTTAAGGGGACGCTGTATCTCTCTATCCTTTTCTAATTGAAAAATGTAAATTTTTGGAAAACTATTTTATTATGAAATTAGTTGTCCCACTTATAGTGAAAAATATTTGTCTGATGAGAGCAAATTAATTTTGTTGTTTTTTCAAGTAAAGTTTGACATACTTACAAAATCCTAAATTAGCTAGAGAATACGTTATTTAAGTATGTCAAACTTTACTTAAAAAAAGCAATAAAATTAATTTGCTCTCATCAGACAAAATTATTTTTCACTATAGAAGTTGACAACCCTTAATTTCTATCAATAATAACTAGTTTTCCCAAAAATTTACATTTTTTAATTAGAAAAGGATAGAGAGATCCAGCGTCCTCTTAATTCCACACGCGCGGTACGCGCGTTAATGAACTTCTAGTTTCTATAAATAAACTGTATAAAATATTTTCTCTCAATGATGTTCAGCTTTTTTTCTAAAAATGGATGGTAAGGAAGAAAAATTCTTTATTATTACTATTGACATTAAGAGGCGGTCGGAACCAAATCGGTGACTTGCGGTATATATTAAGTCAGCATTTTTCGCTTTACGATAATATTTTGTATACTTTTATGGCTTAAACTATTTCAAATTATTCTTTATATACATGACTAGAGGAAATGACTATATTTTTACCATATGAATAAGTAAATTAATTATTATAAGCATTTATTACAAATATCAAACTGATTTGACGTATACCGCATGCAAAAAACTATCGTGTCGATTGTTAGGTGGCATTTTTCGCTTTATGACAATATTTTTTATATTTTTGTGACTTTAGCTATTTTAAATTATTCTTTATATACATGACTAGAGGAAATGACTATATTTTTACCATATTAATAAATGAATAAATTATTATAAGCATTTATTACAAGCACCGAACTAAATCACCGATTTGGTTCCGACCGCCTCTTAAAATTAATTGTATTATTGTTGCTATAGAAAAATTTTTTTATCTTTCTTTGAAAAGGTAATTGACAAAATCGATAGGGTAATAATTTTATACAAGAACCTATCTGATATGAGCAAAGTTTTTTTCTAGGTATTGTGGAGATGATAATTTAAGATTTTTATCTACTAAACTAGAGACTACGGATATTTCTTGTGATAACGGAGATTGAAATAAGAAATTCAAGTGACAATTAGAGTGTATGGGTTTACAGTACCAATCTGTACAAATGATATCATTTCTTGATACTATTGATATATCAAGAAAATTTGAAGAGTTATTAATAGGTGTTTCACGTGTGAATTGAATTTTACTGTCATATTGGATAAAAATATTCAAAATATTTTTAAACTTATTTTTGTTTAAACAAAGAAGGCAATTGTCAACATATCTGTGATACAAAATAATATCAGAGCCACACTTATACAGACACTCCTGTTCCAAATCCTGCATGACTAAATCAGCTAGAATTGGGCTAATGGAGCTACCCATGGCAGAACCAAAAATTAGTCTGTGAATTTTATTATTAAAAACGAAATAGTTGTTTTCCATGTTAAATGTGATAACATTGATAAATTCAGAAAGTGGTAATTTAGTTTCGTTATGCAGAAGGTCCCATCTTTTCTCTATGGATTTAATAACTGCCTTTACATGGACATTATTATACAGAGCTACGACATCGAAACTGAAAAACATGATCTTAGATTGAACTACTTTCATAAGTGTATTAAATTGGATATTAGAAGCACAACAATTTTTTTTAAACAACACAAAAACATTAAAATTATAAAAGCTGACAAGGGAGATTCCATGGTTATCATAGATAATAGTTTGTATATTGACAAGGTTGAAGAAATTTTGAAAGATGACACTTTATATAAAGTCAGTAAAAATAACCCCTTAAATAAAATAAAAAAATTAGCTGATCAACACATAAAGCACATTAATAATATGAATGCATTTGATTTCAAGAATAAAATTTCCCCAATTTCCTAAAAAACTAACTTTACCAAAGCTTATGGCTTAATTAAATTGCACAAGAATAACCACCCCATGCGCATCATTGTCTCAGCTTGCAATAGTCCAACTTATGTTTTATGCAAAATTATTTCTGAGTTTTTATCTAATAATCTTCCAAAAAATCCACATTCATTGAAAAATACTTATAAAATAAAAAACAAACTTTAAACCTTTTAACTTCCTAATGATTTCATGTTTTCCAGTTTCGATGTCGTAACTCTGTATAATAATGTCCATGTAAAGGCAGTTATTAAATCCATAGAGAAAAAATGGGACCTTCTCCATAATGAAACTAAATTAACACTTTCTGAATTTATCGATGTTATCACATTTAACATGGAAAACCACTATTTTGTTTTTAATAATAAAATTTTCAAACAAATTTTTGGTTCTGCCATGGGTAGCCCCATTAGCCCAATACTAGCTGATTTAGTCATGCAGGATTTGGAACAGGAGTGTCTGTATAAGTGTGGCTCTGATATTATTTTGTATCACTGATATGTTGACGATTGCTTTCTTTGTTCGAACAAAAATAAATTAAAAAATATTTTGAATATTTTTAACCAATATGACAGTAAATATCAATTCACATATGAAACACCTATTAATAACACTTCAAATTTCCTTGATATATCAATAGTATTAAAAAATGATATCATTTATACAGATTGGTACCGTAAACCCACATACTCCAACAGTTACTTGAGTTTCTTATCTCAATCTCCGTTATCACAAAAAATGGCCATAGTTTCTAGTTTAGTAGATAAAAATCTTAAATTATCATCGCCACAAAACGTAGAAAAAAACTTTGCTCATATGAGACAGGTTCTTGTTGAAAAACATTACCCTATCGATTTTGTCAATTACCATTTAAAAGAAATAATAACAAAATTTTTCAATAACAACAATAATACAATAAATTTTAATGTAAATAGTAATAGTAAAGAATTTTTAACTTTGAACATCACAAATTCAAAGTAAATAGGGAAAGCCGTAGCGCTAACATGCCGTAAGGAGCGCTACCGCGCTCCCTGATTTTTCCTTACCATCCATTTTTAGAAAAAAAGCTGAACATCATTGAAAGAAAATAGTTTATACAGTTTATTTATAGGAATATTAATAAATTAAAATGTAATAATGATTTAGGCAAGGATAAAACTGACTTTAATGATTGTACCAATGTAGTTTATTGTTTTAATTTTAATAATTGTAGTGTTAAATATGTAAGTCAAACGGGCCGTAGGTTAAAAATCAGATCAAATGAACACAAATATGATATTAAGATTAATAATTAAAAATCAGCTTTGGTACAACATTGCAAAGACACTGGACATACATTTGAATTGAATATAATAAAAAAATCTAATATATTAGACCAAAAAAGATTATTATCTGAAATGATTTTTATTGAAAAAAACTATACGTGTAATAAAATTATTGATACTGAGAACTTACATATAACCTTTAAACATTTTATTAACAGATTATTATAGCTTTCAAATACGAATTAGGTCAATATAAAAATTATAATATAATTTTAAAAACTTTGTTTTTTCAAATTATTGATGGTTGCGATTTATTTGCTCTTTAAATTGTTGATTTTGACTGGAATTTGTAAGGTTGTGGATTTCAACCTTAAGAGGAGGTCACGTATCTCTGTCCTTTTCTAATCAAAGAATTGAGTTTTTTACTCAAACTAACAACTTTAGCAAAAAATGAAGAGAAAGCCGCATCTCGTAATAAAAAAAGCAATATTTTCTTTAATAAGAAAGAATTAATTTTATTGCTTCGTTTTCAAGAAAACCTTGAAAAACTTAAATCATAGAGGTTAGGGTGGACAATTTGGTTTTTCAAGGTTTTCTTGAGAACGAAGCAATAAAATTAATTTTTTCTTATCAAAGAAAATATTGCTTTTTTCGATACAAGATGCGGCTTTCTCTTCATTTTTTGATAAAGTTATTAGTTTTTGTAAAAAAATCATTTCTTTGATTAGAAAAGGACAGAGATACGTGACCTCCTCTTAATGGCATTCTTTTATATTTGTTTCATTACAATTTTTGATTGTTGATTCTTTAATCTTTTGCAACTCTCTTAGTTTTACAATAAAATAACATTTTCATATTTCAATTTTTTGCCATTTTGGTTGGGGTTCCCAGACCAGTTTAGACACTCAACATGTGTTTCATGTTAATGTATGTAATGAGTTGGATATTGTAGTTGACCCTACTGAAAAAAATGACAGGAGATCTCACGATTTAACATGAAACGAGATCTTATATGAGAACTCACATGAGATCTCACATGAGATCTCATGTGAGATCTCGTGTGAAAAAGATTTAATTTTTTCCTACAGTTATAGTTGTAATCAATGTCAACAAATCTAAAATCTAAATTTTGGTCTATAATTCAATTCATTTATATATATATATTAATAAAATAACGATTAAATGATTCTACACTACATCTACAAAACAATCGTTATCCAAAGCATGCTATTATGGATTATGGTTTTAAACTATATATTCGAGCGTGATAATACTTGGCGATTGAATAATAATAGAAACAAATTGTTTACGAAGATTTAGACGTTATTTACAAGTAATAGTTAAGATACTAGTCACTACAATTATGTATATCGCCTTTTACACTCGAGAAGTCCATCACTTTTCAGTGAGGTCTAGAGCGATGTCGTTCGCATACAAAGGTTTGTCCAGAATTTGTGTATTCACAAATTGAGATACTTATTTCATATCGCAGACGAAATCATGTATACGAGGCTCGGGATTAGTTCACTGATTAATGACAGTTTTTCTAATCAATAGGTAGTGTCGTTTTATGACGCACTCTGCATCTGGTTTAGATTTACGGCATAACACGTCTTACCAATTGTTACACAATTTGCATGTCGCCGTAAAAACAGTTGCAGCTTTATTTATGTCTTAGAACATTATGACAAACTACCTTCAATGAGTTGACAGTGACTTAGTACTTAATATCTTTTTTTTATCATACTGATAAATTATTTTTACATATCATTTACAATAGCGTCTTACAGATTTAAATAATATAGGTTTTTCTGACTCAAGAATTTTTTATTTTACTTTTATTTTAGAGTATTATCGCAATCTTATTGCTTGTTTTCCCAATTCAGTCGTGAATCTACCGTAATCTGAAAATTTTTTAAAATCTTGCTCAAATATAATTTTAAACCATGATACATAATCATATTCATACAGACTATTCACATAATTTTCACTATAAGAATTATATTTGTATGCAATGTAAGTCTAAACGTTAAAAGTAAGGTAATACACATATTTTAGTATTATATTATTTTACATGTTAAAGGTCAGTTTCAGACGAGGTTTTAGGCATTTTTAGTGATTGAAAGTAGCTAAAAAAATAATTTAATTTCTTTTTAATAAAAATACATATCATAATTGCTTTCACTTGTGAATATCTATTCATTTTATCGTATGAGAAACGGAAGTGTGTACATTAGTCGAAATTCTTTTCTAGCTATTTTCGATCAGTAAAGTTAGTCGAAAGCTGATCCCTAATTGGAAAATGACGTCATGAAATACCATGCAAAAACGAAGTGGCCAAAATTAGAACTACTAACCCCGGGCAAGATACATTCGGTCTTATGGCTCTACGAAATTTATTGAATATGATGATGTTCTAGTGTGTGAATACGTATTTATAATATAAGTGTAATTATATGAATTAAGGACATGGTTATGCTTCCCCCTTCTAATAATATTTCTGATCCAAGTTTATGTTTCACTTCAATAAAAAAAGTATTAGGATTCAACTTGAGTGCAAACAACTAAAGAAATCTACCGAATACTTGAAAAGTTATATACAAATTAGCAATTCATGGTATTTCGGGGTTAGGTTTGGCAACTTTGATATATGATTTGCGATTCAAGTTCATAAAAAAATTACAGTTCTAAAGGATTTTTTTATTTTAATTAAAATAATGGTATTAATATAGCTAATGTCAAAATTTGTCAAAATTTAAAGAACAAGCTGAAAAAAATAAAAAAGTACTAAATATCTTTTTCGCTATTCTAACCCTAAAATCGCAACTTGGCTGCTCTTTTTTGTCTCTCATGGCGAAAAATACACTACGCAACTAGTATGGAAAGGCTTTTCTACGAAACTCGTTACGACCCTCACCTTCGGCTCAGGACGTAAACTTCTCGTTTCGTAAATGAAGCTTTTCCATACTCGTTACGTAATGTATTATTTCAAATTTTTCAAATTGAATAAAAGATATGAGATCTCATGTGAGATCACATATGAGATCGCACACGAGATTGTATATGAGATGTCACATGAAATCGACTATGAGATCGCATATGAAATCGAATAAATATTCTTTAAATTTTTAAAATAAAATTAACACATGTGCAATCTGACTTAAGATCTCACATATATTTATTTTATTTTCAAAATTCAACGAATATATATGAGATTTCATAGGCGATTTCATATGAGATCTCACATGAGAGTTCATACAATATTTACAGTAGGGATGATTTTTCTCGGCTTGTTCTTGAAATTTATACATATTTACACTCTTCCGATTCTCATTTATTTAAAATAAGTTCATACCTATAAGTAGAATTGATTGTAGCACAGGGACTAAGGCTCTTGGTTCATGCTGTAGTAGACCGGAGTTTAATCCCCGAGAAAATTTTGAAAATATTTTTCTGAATTTTTCTCTGTGAAATAGAACTAGGAGACCCGGAAAAACCAATTACAAATTCTTCCTGGCCAATAAAAATTATACGAGTAAGGTGAAATCACGGGTTTCAGTCTACAGCGATCAAGAGACCTACTGGCAATAAAATAGAGGAGAAGATGATATCTCCAATCCCTAGTGGAAATATAAAATGTGCATTACTGCTCGAAATAGTTTAAAATCATTCATAACTGTTCAAAAATGTTTAAAACTGTTCAAAATAGTTTATAAATGTAAAATTTGGGACATTTAAAACAGTTATAAACAGTTTTAAACATTTTTGAACAGTATTGAACAATACAGAATAATTTAAAACTAAAGTGAACATTTTCTCGTATATATTATATAAATTTTAATATATATAAGAAAATTTTTACAAACAAAATTATGAAACACTGTTTGAAATCATTTCGAACTTTTTAAAACTCTTTGAAACCGTTTAAAACTGTTTAAAGGTGTTTAAAACTGTTTAAAACCGTTCAAAACTGTTTAAGCTAATAAAAAATAGTTCATATTAATTTAAAGTTGTTTTGAAATATTTTGAATATTTAAAATAATCTATAACTATTTAACATAAAAAATTCAAAACTATTAAACACCGTTTGAAATCATTTCGAACTTTTCAAAACTTTTTGAAAGTGTTTAAAAATGTTTAAAATTGTTCATAACTGTTTTAAATGTCCTAAATTTTGCAGTTATAAACAGTTTCAAACAGTTTTGAACAGTTTTAAACATTTTTAAACATTTTATATTTCCGCTAGGGATTACAAACAATTCTGATATTTATTCATATGAAAAGAAGACGAAATTTATTTTTAAACTATATTTGATCGATAAAGCAAACCCTTAAAAATTTTGTTTTATAATAGGTCATTTATTTTTGTCCTTTTCTAATCTAAATCTCAACTTTATTATATATTGTCTCATGAAATGAATTTTTAAATTAGTGTTATTCAAAAACTAAATAGTAATAAAAAGATAAAATTTTTTTATAAATTATTGATTTTTTCAATAATATAGCATAAAAGAAAAAAATAATTTGACATTAGTGAGTAATAAAATAATCAATGACTGTTAATCAAAAACATGTATTATTTGTAAGATATTAAAAGAAAACAGGCACGTTTGTTCTAAATTTATCCTAGAGCAGGTGGCTCATCTTTGTCCTTTCATATTAACTAGATGAAATTTCATTTTTAACTGCAGAATGTTAAAAAAAAAGGAAGCCTTATTTTTCACCATGAAAATAGTTTTTAGACATTGTTTTGAAATGATATTAAATTAGTATGTGAAAATGTTCCTTTTATCACAGAATTTCACGAAAAATTTGTAACTACACAGCGTAAAAAGTTTTTTTAACTTTAAAGAAGATGTTTTTCAATAGAAGAAATACGGTGTAAATAAATGAATTTCCTTGAGTCAAAGAAAAATCATTTTTAAATTCATGAAATAATTTTCAAAATAAAAAAAAAACCTTTAAATATTCTTTGGTAAAATATTATATTCGAAAAAAAAATGTTCGAATTTAGAAAAATATCTTATTAACTTTAAGAAATTAGTTACTTCCAAAATAGTGTTGAAAGTCAGTAAAACTTTATTAAAAACAATGCTATATTTTTTTAATCAAAAAATGTAATAATATATAAAAATGAAAAAAATATCTTACATTAAATAATTTTTTAATTCAAAGACATCATTTTTGAATTAAACGAATTAGTTCATAACTTCGATAAACCTATCTCTTTTCAACAAAAGAATGTTTTTTGGTGCAAAAAAGCAGTGTAATTGATTACATTTCTTTACATTATAAAAAGGATTTTGAATTGAAAAAAAATAATTGTCAGAATAAAGAAAATATAACTGGAAAACTTTGAAAATTTTCTCATTGTAATAAAGTAATTATTATTTTGATTAAAAACGTACATTTCAGTAATAAAAAATTTCACAACAATCATTTCTAAACATAATTACAAAAAATAAATTTTAATTAAAATCATTATGTAACTCTTTTAAAGAAATATTTCTTTGAATAAAAAAATAGTTCTTTGAATCAAAAGAGTTTCAGTAATTAAAAAAAAATGAAATTTATAGTGCAGAAAAAGAACTTAAATTTGCTGAAACATTTATTTGAATTAATATTTTAAATTTAGTTGTGAAAAATTATTTCTATGCTTAAAAGTGATGTTGCATGTTTTCAAAATAATATATTCTTGTACAAAATAATATTTTTCAGGCTTAAAAAATTCAGACATATTTTTAAAGAAAGATAATATTTATTCAATAAATAGTTACTTCTATGTGGTATGCAGAAATTAATTAATACGCAATATTCTTTATATGCATAAAAATATTTTACTGAAGGAAAAAAATTTTATTTTAATTATTTAACTTAATTTTTATTTTTACATTACAAGATATAAATTTAAAATACAATTAATAATTTCCAGTATGACATTTTCTTAAGTTCAAGAAATATCTTATGTATGTTGAGAAATATTTTATTGATATTTAAAAATTTTATTTTCACTGACGGAATAAATGATATTGATAAAAAAAATATTTCATTGATTGCCCGAAAGAATATATTCGATATAATAAAATTTTTTTCGACACTAATAAATTTTTCTTCCAGTGTAGCTATTAGATCAAGTAACGGTTGTATCATCTGTCTTTTATTCTTATCATGGGGAGACAATTAGGTAGAATAACAAAGATAGAATTAGGTTCAAGTAACGACCTCTACTTGAGTTAGGTCTATGAATAGGAGCCTAAGATCGTCTTTGATAATAAAAATTTATATAATTGGAATATATATTCAGAATAGATTAAATTACAAATATTATTTTCTTCATTAAGAGGAGGTCGAGTATATCTGTCCTTTTCTAATCAAAGAATTGATTTTTTCACAAAAATTAATAATTGTAGCAAAAAATAAGAAGAAAGCCCCATCTCGTATAATAAAAATCAAGATTCTCTTTTATGAGGAAAAATTATTTTTATCGATTCGTTTTGAAGAAAACCTTGAAAAACTGAATTGTCCATCCTAACCTCTATTTTTTAAGTTTTTCAAGGTTTTCTTCAAAACGAATCGATAAAAATAATTTTTCCTCATCAAAGAAAATCTTGCTTTTTATTTTACGAGATGGGGCTATCTCCTTATTTTTTGCTACAATTATTAGTTTTTGCAAAAAAATTAATTCTTTGATTAGAAAAGGACAGAGATATACGACCTGCTCTTAAGAAATAATGAGTTAATTAAATAAACAATTTTTTCGCATTTATTTTTAGTCTATTTTCAATTATAAGAAATTTTATTAAAAACAGAGCAATTTATTTTAACATATTTTAACAATGAAAATAATACTTTTAATTTATTTAGAAATAATACTTTTAAGAGGACGCTGTATCTCTCTATCTTTTTCTAATTGAAAAATGTGAGTTTTTCGAAAATCTAGTGATTATTGATAGAAATTAAGACTTGTCCGCTACTTGTTTAGTAAAAAGCCATATTTTCTCTGATGAGGACCAATTAATTTTGTTATTTTTTTTCAAGTAAAGTTTGACATACTTAAAAAATCCTAAGTTAGGCTAGAGAATACGTTATTTAAGTATGTCAAACTTTACTTGAGAAAAAAGCAGCAAAATTAATTGGTCCTCATCAGAGAAAATATTCATTTTTACTAAACAAGTAGCGGACAACCCTGGTAGAAAGTTGAGCATATTTTTAGTATATCATCCCGTATTTTATGGGCAGTCGCGATCATATGCTTTTAGATATCGCGATAAACCTCCATTACTCTTAACGAATTATCGCGATGGTATCGGGTGAATATGGTCAATGTTGAATTATACTATATTCATAAACAGCATATTACAAAGTGTGAGTGAGCACGCATATGGGAACACAGTTAGTGAGAAAGAGAAAGGCTGTTCACTCCTTGTTTCCTTTTCAGTTCCTGAACGGACAGTCTTACACTGTAAAAAAAATAGCAGAAAATCACGTTGTTGGTCGACGATTTCAATGCGACCATGCACCGTCGAGGTTATTTAACTTCGTTCAACGGCGACATTTTAACGTGCTTTGCGTGATTTCACGTAAACTGAACACAAGATTTTTAGATTAAATCAGTTAGATTTTGCGCTTCAACAATGTTAAATAACATCGACGGTGCATGGTCGCATTGAAATCGTCGACCAACGACGTGATTTCTTGCCATTTTCTTTTACAGTGTATTCTCTCACACTAAGTTTACATATGCACTCGCTCACTCGCACTTCGCACTCACTGATTTTACATGGATATTTTATTCATAATCATACTGTATATGTTCGCAAATAAATTTAAGTTATATAATAAAGAACAGAAAATGTTGACACTATACAATAACAGTATATGCATCTTTAATAATTTTAAAGTTAAGTCAAGTCAATCTAACCTGCACATAGAGTGATGAAGATGGATGCTTATAGAAGTCGAAGCGTCGAGTGATGCGCGCGCAGCTAACATTCAGTATTCACAACTATAGGATATATTTTACGATTGTACAAACAGGCGCCATCGCGGGCAGCATGTATATATACAGATTCGCTTTCTATAAACGATTTTAATTGCAAAATTATTTACAACTCATATGAATTGTAATAATGAATATTATAATATTTATAATTTATTTCGAATCAGAAGAAAAAAATTTTAATTATTTTAGTGATTATATTTTATATTAACTCTGTAATCTTTAATATATCATCGTGTATTTATCGGTCACTCATCGCGACTGCGTAGCGACGAGATATAGCCAACAGTTAGTTATCTGAGCATATCTTATCCTTAATTTTCTACCAGGGAAGTCTTAATTTCTATCAATAACCACTAGATTTTCCAAAAAATTACATTTTTTAATTAGAAAAGAATAGAGAGATACAGCGTCCCCTTAATCATATTTAAAAGTATTATGAAAATAATTTTAATCTATAAAATTCATAGTAAAGGATCAAATATATTCATCTTACCTGCCAGAATTAAAATGTTGGCTCTCAAATATTCGCTTTTGTGACTCGAAGGATTACAGTGAAGTTGACAGTGGTGATTTTTAACGAAGTGAAATCCATTATTATCAAAGTCCTCACAATCGTCTGGCACAAAAGACAAAAGAGTATCTTTTTTTTGTACTTTTCTAATACATCGGCTTTGTTCCAGATGCTTCTCGGGATTGCGCACGCTGTATTCGCAAAATGTATATATATATATATATATTGTGATTTTCCTTAATTACCAGAAATCAAACCAACACATATTTATATATATATATATATATATATATATATATATATAAATATGTGTTGGTTTGATTTCTGGTAATTAAGGAAAATCACAACAGTAACAAAATTTTACTAAAGAAATAATCATCCTTATCGGTCAATTTTTAATATTAAACCTTTAGTGAACGCGACTTAATGTTTTTTCAGCCAATGAGCAATCATTTACTAAAGAAATATTCATTCTTTAGCTTAATTCTCTATTTTTTGGCTATTGTGAATTTGACTTAAATTACCAAAAAGTCAACTTATATATACCGGTTTTCTGGGACTTCCCGGAAAGTGTATAAATATATTAGAATTACCAGAAAATCAACTTATTTATCTCCGCGGCAGCGATGCCGAAAGTGGCAGAGTCAGAGAGGGAAATTCAAAAATGTGTAAAAAATAAGTATTAAAATAAATAGTTTTCAAAATTTGATAATTAATAAATAATTCTAAAAAACAAAGTTACTATAACAAAATAATTTTTTTTCAATTTTTTACATTTTTTTGAGTTTAACAAAATTTTGTTTAACTCAAAAAAATGTAAAAAATAGAAAAAAAATTATTTTGTTATAGTAACTTTATTTTTTAGAATTATTTATTAATTATCAAATTTTGAAAACTATTTATTTTAATATTTTTTTTTATACATTTTTGAATTTTCCTCTCTGACTCTGCCACTTTCGGCATCACTGCTCCGCGGTTATCAGAAAATCCACCAATATATATTTATGTGTGTATGTATGTATTGCATCGTGTGGATGCTTTCACAGACTTTTCATTGTCTTGATTAGGAAATTACGTTCGCATACAAATGGATGTGTTAAACACGCTTTTTGAAGTTGCGAATCAGTAATGCTTAGTATATTTCTGTGTCCGAAAATCTACTGCACATACTGGCGGTTTCTTTGTAGATAAGCTGTATTAACCAATCAGAAAGTTTCTTTAGAGCTATTTAACGTGTGATAAATTTTGTGAATACGGCATGCGCAACCCCGAGAAGCATTTGGAACAAAGCCGATGTATAATAAGAGTACGAAAAAAAGATACTCTCGTGTCTTTCGTGTCAGACGATTGTTAGGACTTTGATAATAACGGATTTCACTTCGTTAAAAATCAACACTGTCAACTTCACTGTAATCCTTTGAGTCGCAAAGGCGAATATTTGAGAGCCAACACTTTATTTCTTGCAGGTAAGATAAAAATATTTAATCCTTTACTATGAATTTTATAAATTGAAATTATTTTCATTATTTGAATAAGATTAAAAGTATTATTTCTAAATAAATTAAAAGTATTATTTTTTAATAAATTAAAAGTATTATTTTCATTGTTAAAATATGTTAGAATAAATTGCTCGGTTTTTAATAAAATTTATTATGATTGAAAATAGACTGAAAAATAAGAAAAAATTTTTTTTCAATAAACTTATTATTTCTTAATGAAGAAAATAGTATTTGTTATTTAATCTATTTTGAATATATATTCACACCATATAAATTTTCATTATCATAGACGATCTTAGACTCCTATTTATATACCTAACTCAAGTAGCAGTTGTTACTTGAACCTTATTCTGTCTTTGTCGCTCCATGATGAGAATAAATGATAGATGATAAAACCGTTACTTGAGATCTAATAGCTACACTGGGAAAAAAATTTCTTTGTGACAAAAAAAATTTCATTGTATCGAATAGATTCTTTCTGGCAATAGTTGAAATACTTTTTGTATCAATATCATTTATTCCGTCAGTGAAAATAACATTTTTAAATATCAATAAAATATTGCTCAACATACATAAGATATTTCTTAAACTTAAAAATATCTCATACTGGAAATTATTAATTTTATTTTAAATTAATATTTCGTAATGAAAATAAAATTTTTTTCCTCCAATAAAATATTTTTATGCATCTAAAAAATATTTCAAATTAATTAATTTCATCGTACCAAATATTTGCCTGGGGGAATTTTCAATTGGTTTTTCCTGGTCTTCTAGTTCTATTTCACAGAGAAAAATTCAGAAAAATATTTCCAAAATTTTCCCGGGGATTAAACTCCGGTCTATTACAGCATGAGTCAAGAGCGTTATCCCCTGCGCTACCACCGATTCTCACGGAAAAAGGTTTTCACTAAAAAAAGTGCTAACCCTACTAAAAAATCTCAGGTGAGAAATCACCTGATTTCTCAGGTGATTAATCATGCCAAAATCTCATGTGACGATTTTTTTGGTTTTTACACGTTTCAAAGCATACTTAGTCAATTGCGAACTATTTTCGAAAATTTTTTAAAAATTTGGTCTTAGAAAAAATTTTTTAACGGCAGGCCGGAGTAGAACCTGATACCGACCGAGTAACAATTGAGTTGTTTGTTATTTACTCAAGTATTAAACGGTGTATCTTCAAAATAAAGGTTGATCGCAATAGATATTATTATTATGAATATCTATGCACAAGAAAAAAAAAATCCACCGATTTGTTTTTGAGAAAAGTAAGGAACGCCGAAGTAAAAGATTATGTTTATAATATTTTCGCGTTCCTTACTTTTCTCAAAAACAAAGCGATAGATTTTTTTTTCTTGTGCATAAATATTTGTAATAATAATATCTATTGCGCTTAACCTTCAATTTGCAGATACCCCGTTTAATACTTGAGTAAATAACAAAAATGCCGATTAGACAAGGACAGCGAATCCGGCCTGCTCTTAAGTTCAATTTTTTTAAAATTTTCAAAAATTGTTCGCAATCGACTAAGCATGGTTTGAAACGTGTAAAAACCAAAAAAATCATTATATGAGATTTCGGCATGATTAATCACCTGAGAAATCAGGTGATTCTCACCTGAGATTTTTTAGTAGGGAAATTTAATCATACCTATAAATCAAACTACTAGTAGTTATTTAATAGGTATTTAGAATACTTTTTTAATATTACTTTTATCAGTGCCTTTTTTTTAATGGTTGGTCCTCGTGATTTTAAAGGATAGAACCGATAATTTTGGTTCTACAGTATCAAATTGTTTGATACTAACCGTAGTACCTGTATAGTACGCACCGCAGCGTGGTTTTAGTATACAGTTACATCGTGATGGGCGCTTTATTTTCGTTACGAATTAGTAGTAACTTTTTCGAACGAGCTGATGAGTGCAACTTATTATGATAATGAATGTAATTACTCTTATCTTAAAATCCTAGGGCTTTGAGCACTAAACCAAATTATTCAAATGTAAATATTTATTAATATTATTTGCATTTTTGTTTTAATTTGGAAAGAAATATTAATATTAATGTTAGTGCAATTAATCTTCATTTTATTAGGTTATGTTTGTATAAAACGTAACCTTCTTATAAAATACAAGTTGAATTGAAATAATATTAAAATAAAATTTTTCAAACCTAAATTAAATTGAAATTATCAGTGAGAAAAAAATATTTTGTGTATAATGTATATACAGTATGAATATTGTTAACTTATTAATGTTAAAAAAAATTTTTTTTTAAACAGTTGGAAGTTAAATCAAAATATTTTCTATATTTTAGAATCAATAAAATTTTTTAAACATAAATAGAGATAAGTATGTTGTATGGTACATATATATATATACATTATGAATATGTTTAACTTATTATTAATGTTAAAAACAATATTTTTTTAATAACAATTGAAAGTTGATACTAGAAAAATTTTATTGGTTATGAAATCTAGATAATATTTAGATGAAACAGTTATACTATTATTGTTGCAAGTTATATCAGAATCAGGTTAAAAAAAGGCCAACAGATTCTATCAATTTTTTGGCAATCTATTTGTTAAAAAATAAAAGTTATTGTGACACAGATGAATATTTTTTAATCATATTGTTTTACTCTGAATCAAATTCAATTTTAAGGTATCAGGCCTGGGATAGAGTCTGAAAAAAAATTAAATTTAAATGTAATGATACATTTTTTTTATGATATTAATTGATGAAAGTTTTTTTTATCTTAAATATATACTAAATATAAGACCTTCACCTATGAATAATTTCAAAAAACCTCATCCGATAGTTAAAATCCTTTTTTTATGTCGATGAAATAATTTTGTATATTTTTTTAGTTGTCGTACAATTTCACAGCCAATTTTCAATAAATTGACTTTAAAATTTGCAGAGATCTTTAATTTATATATCTTCACAAGTTTATTGTTTCAGTTTTCTAAAAAAAATTAATCAAAAAAGTTTGGTTTGAAAAAATTTAATAATAGTAGAAAAAATAGTATTTTTAAAAAATTTTATGTAAGGAATTTTATTCAACATTCAGTTGAGCTTGTCTTATCAAAATTCCAGGTGAGTAAACTTGTGAAAATATATAAATTAAAGATCTCTGCAAATTTTTAAGTCAATTGGTTAAAAATTGGCTGAGAAATCCTGCAGCAACTACAAATATAGAAAAAATCAATTCATCGACAAGAGAATAGTACATTATTGACCAAGGATGCATATTGATCATTCTCGGCGAGTGCGAATTTTTGGGGCCGAGCGTAGCGAGGCCTCGAAAGTTGCACGAGCTAGGATGATCAATATGCATCTATGGTCTAATATACTATTTTTTTGTCCCGAGGCCGAGACATTTAAAGTTTTTCCGCAGGACGCAAAATGATCATTTTGCGGCCTAGGGCAAAAAAAGAATTTTAACCATCAGATGAGATCTTTTGAAATTATTCATGGATTAAAGCCTTATATTTAATATATATTCAAATTAAAAAAATGTTTCATCAATTGATATTATAAGAAACAAAAATTTATCATAACATTTAAATTTAATTTTTTTTTAGACTTTATTTCAGGCTTGATACCTTAAATAAGAAAGTATGCACACTATCATCCGAGTAATATTCTATGCAGTCACTAAGCAGTATACAGAGATCTACCTGTGTGATATTGCATTCTCTTTTTGTTGATTAAAGCTGTGTAGATTTTTTTAAATAAAATTTTTTTGACATAAATTACATTGGAATCGTTAGTGAGAAAAAACATTTTGTGAATAATATATATATACAGTATAAATATTAACTTATTATTAATGTTGAAAACAATATTTTTTAAATAAAAATTAGAATTTGCTGGAATCTTAAAAAATTTTATTGTTTTCAAACTCTAGACAATATTTAGATCTAACAGTCGTACTAATATTGATGCAAGTTTTATTTAAATCAAGTTAAAAAAGGCAAACAGATATCACCAATTTTTTGGCAATCCATTTGTTAAAAAATAAAAGTCAGTATGACACAGGTGGATGTTTTTGAATCATATTTTTTTATTCTGAGTGAAATTCAATCTTAAATAAGAAAGCATGCACACTTTATCACTCGAATAATATTTTATGCAGTCATTGAGTGGTAAATGGAAATATTGCGTAATAACGTTATAAATACAATTGAAAAATATCATTTAATTGTTTATTCATGAAAATTTTTTTTAACTTCTTGCAATACATAAAATTTTTAAAATAGCTCATAACTATGAAATTTCAATGTAACTAATATATGGTAACGTAAAAACAAAATTTTTTTATATATTTTCAAATCAACATCTATTTTAATCTCTATACAATAATAATATTATAGTAATGTTCATATGATTTATGAAAATATGATCATAAAACAAGGTATCTTGTTTTTTATGCATAGTACGGAAAGAATCAGTGCTAAGGAATTAAGAATTAGATACTCGGTACGCGAAATATTGCTGCTGAACCGAGAAGGTGGAAATATTATTTGTAGAACCGAAAAAATAGGTACTACGTATCAGAATTTTACGCGCTCGGTTCTTAATATAGCGGTACCAACATTAGTAGCTAAAATTCGATGGATGGCACTTATTAAAATAATACTATCTCATTGTTTTTTTAATACTTTATCACAGAAATGAAACATTCTACGTGTAATGTTGATTTTATTGATGAAAACTTTTTTCCGTGTACTTATAGGTACGAACTTATTTTAAATAAATGAGAATCGGAAGAGTATAAATATGTATAAATTTGAAGAAAAATCCAAGAAAAATCATCCCTACTGAAAATATTGTATGATCTCTCATGTCAGATCTCATATGAAATCGTCTATGAAATCTCATATATATTCGTTGAATTTTGAAAATAAAATAAATATATGTGAGATCTCAAGTCAGATCGCACATATATTTATTTTGTTTTTAAAATTTAACGAAAATACGTTCGATATTATATGCGATCTCATAGGCGATTTCATGTGACATCTCATATGCAATCTGGTGTGCGATCTCATGTGTGATCTCACATGGGATCTCTTATATATTCTATTCAATTTGAAAAATTTGAAAAGGATTATTATTACATTTTTATTTTTTTCAGCTTGTTCTTTAAATTTTGACAAATTTTGACATTAGCTATATTAATACCATTATTTTAGTTAAAATAAAAAATTCTTTGGAGCTGTTATTTTTTTAGTAACTTAGATCGCAAATTAGACGTCAAAGTTGACAAACCTAACCTCAAAATACTATAAATTGAAAACTTGTATATAACTTTTCGAATATAAGATTTCGGTAGATCTCTTTAGTTGTCCGCACTCAAGTTGAATCCTACTACTTTTTTTCTTGAAGTGAAAAAACCCGATTAAATTCTCCATTTACTCATAAAGTTGGATAACAAATATTATCAGGAAGGGGAGCTTCATTATGTTCTCAATGTATTTAATTACATTAATATTATAAATACGTACTCAAATACAGAACATCATCATATTCGATAGATTTAGTGGAGCCACAAGACCCAATACATCTTGCCCGGGGCTAGTATTCCTTATTTTAGCCACTTTATTTAATTTCCATTGTATTTCAAGGCGTCACTCTCCACTTCGGATCAGCTTTCGACTAACTTTACCGCTCGAAAATAGCTAAAAAAGATATTTTGTTTTCATTAATTTTTTTCGGCTCATTCTTTGAATTTGGATAAATTTACGCGCTTTCGCTTCTCATTTGTTAAAATAAATAGATATTTACAAGTGAAAAAATTTTGATATATGTTTTTATCAAAAATAAACGAAATTACCTATTTAGCTACTTTCGATAGGTAAAAAAGGTCTAAACCTTATCTTTAAGAGTAAGCTGGAGCTGATGTGGTTACCGACCGAGAAGTAAAAATGTTATTTAATAATAAATGAAATAATTATACTGTTTTCAAAAAAAATTGTCATCGAGCGCAATTTTTCATACATACATGATTGTATAATAGATGTTTTTTTCATCATATTTTAAGCAAACAGTAAGTAAGTGTACTTACAGTTTAATAAACAGTTGTAGTATAAAATTTTTTAATTTTTGAAAATTTTCTTCAATTATTTTGGTGAGTGGAATAGAGAAATAAATTTCGTAAGTGTATTTAAAATTTTAATTCATTCCATTACGTTTAGTAGAAGTAAATTAAACAACGGATGTTCAATTCTTGGTTGGTATCAAATCTGCTCCGACTTGCTTTTGACGAATAGCATAATAATAAGATAAATTTATCATCTTATTTTTAATGTTTGGACTTAAATTGCACGCAAATATAATTCTTATTATGAAAACTATGTGAATAGTCTGTATGAATATAATTATTTGTCATGGTTTGAAATTATATTCAAGCACGATTGTAAAATTTTTCAGATTATGTTAAATTTACGACTAAATTAGGAAAACAAGCAGTGAGATTGCGATTATACTCTAAAATAAAAGTAAAATCAATAACTCTTGAGTTAGAAAAACCTATATTAATTAAATCTGTAAGACGCTATTGTAAATGATATCTAATAGTACATTACGATACACGTGCTCTAAGTGGTCCTTTTTTACACGGCGTGCAGTTAGCGCCCGAGCGCAGCGAGGGTGCTATGCACGTCGTGTAAGAGGACCACTTCGAGCACACGTATCGTATATTATTTTATAGCACGTGTGAGATAAATTCGCCACACGTAATTAATACCCCAGAAAATCAATATTATCAAAAACTATACACACCACGAATGATAATTCGTAAATAAGAACGAATTCTATATATCAGCAAAACTATGCACACCACGAATGATAATTCGTAAATAAAAACGAATTCTATATATCAGCAAAACTATGCACACCACGAATGATAAATCGAAAAAAAGTAAAACTATTTATTATCAATGATAGACCCATCGCAAACAAAAAAAAGCAAAAACGATATCAAAAATATTCTTAGATTGAGAAATTATATCAAATAAGTATTGATGTCAGTGATATTTTATTAATTAAATACAATATGATAAAAAGAGAACTTGCCGATTATTTAGATTTATGTATACACAGGTCAGACAAAGCAAAGCATCTAGTTTATTGTTCGTACAGCTATCTCTTTCTTTCTCATTCTTAGGCCGTACACACTGTACACGCATGCGCGCCGCTCACAGATGTTTTGTTTCGACAACTCACGGCACAACAGTAATTTATAAACTATAGTTTTGATTTTCTTGATGTTTTCAATTCTTTATTAAAGTATTTATATTTTTTGATTGATTTTCTACGTATTATCATGTGTGAAAAGACATTTCTACGTATTAATATATATACAAAGAGTGATTGTGATGCGTGATTTCGATATTACTTTTTTGAACAGTATAATAAAGTGCGAAATTTCTGATGGTAGTACTTTTTTACACAGTTCAAAAAAGTTGTATTTAGCTCCCGCTAAATGGTGTAGAAAACGCGAATTTAGCTCACGCAGTGCTATAAAAGTAATTTATCAGTATGATAAAAAAAAGATATTAAGTAATAAGTCACTGTCAGCTCATTGAAGGTAGTTTGTCATAATGTTCTAAGACAAATAAAGCTGCAACTGTTTTTACGGTGACATGCCAATTGTGTAACAATTGGTAAGACGTGTTATGCCGTAAATCTAAACCAGATGCGGCGTGCGTCATAGAACGACACTACCTATTGATTAGAAAAACTGTCATTAATCAGTGAACTGACCCCGAGCCTCGTATACATGATTTCGTCTGCAATATGAAATAAGTATCTCAATTTGTGAATACACAAATTCTGAACAAACCTTTGTATACGAACGTCATTGCTCCAGACCTCACTGAAAAGTGATGGACTTTTCGAGTGTAAAAGGCGATATACATAATTGTAGTGACTAGTATCTTAACTATTACTTGTAAATAACGTCTAAATCTTTGTAAACAATTTGTTTCTATTATTATTCAATCGCCAAGTATAATTACGCTCGAATATAGTTCAAAACTATAATCCACAATAGCATGCTTTAGATAACGATTGTTTTGTAGATGTAGTGTAGAATCATTCAATCGTTATTTTATTAATATATATAAATAAATTGAATTATAGACCAAAATTTAGATTTTAGATTTGTTGACATTGATTACAACCATAAGTGTAGGAAAAAATCAAATTTTTTTGCCTATGAGATCTCATGTGAGATGGGGTATCGGGAAAAATTAATTTTTTTGCGCATGAGATCTCACATGAGATTTCACGTGAGATCAGGCATCAGGAAAAATAAAATTTTGCGGCACGTGAGATCTCATGTCATTTTTTTAGTAGGGCGAAGCTTTAAAAATTTTGCCTTTCTTTGTGTAAAGAAATATTAGTGTGATGATAAAGTGATCAGAATTTTCGTTGACAAATACAATTTTTTATTGTTGCTAATATATAATTTTAGTTACATTCTTCATACCACTAAATTCTAAAATTGAACAACAACATTATTCTGTAATTATTATAATTTTTTTTTATATTTATTTTTCATAGCACACCTTTAATTTCCTTAAATATATATTGTTATTCTTAATTTTTTATGTACATAGATACCTGAAGAGGCTCTTATTGAAGAGCGAAACGTTATTTGTAAAATAATCAAACAAAGGATTGAATAGAGATGGCCTGTGGATGTTTTGAATTTATTTACTAATATATCCTGTTAGTGGAATCAGACTTTAATACGTTGTCGTCATATCATATCATATACTTGTAAGACTGAAAAAAATCAAGTTGTTATCATTGCAGTCTCCAACAAAATTGCTTTTTATAGATTACAAATAAGATTCAAGGAATTAACTAACAAGATTCAAGAAGATGCTGTTTTTTTTGCTACTGTTTTTAATTTGGATTATTAATAACTACTTTGTGTTGAAAAGATGTCTTGTCTTTAAATCTCTCAAAAGTTGTATTTTATGTACACTCTTTTCTCATTTACTTTATATAAGGAAATTTTAATAACTTTAGTTGTTTTATAGATCTATATTATATGTATTAATCATAATAAATATTTTAGTTTACTTGTATGTCTTTAACTTTTTAGTAACATTATTGACAGAGAAATTTCTACAAAAATTCACAATTTCTATAAATGTCTTAAAGAATTAGAAAGTAACAGAAGAAAATGTAAATTTTTAATTATGTAGACATTTTGACTTAGTTCCTTTTCATTTAATCAATTGCACAAAAAATATTGAATCACTATATTTTCATTCTAATTGTCAAAACGAAAGAAAATATGTTTTTATTTCAAAACTTCAAGCTAATCTTTTAAATTCTAAAATTGAAGATAGTAACATACACAAACAATTTCTAACCACTAATTTCGAAAAATGAAGAGATAAAATTTATGTCAAATTGAATCGACATGAAATAGAGGTTTCAATTAATTTCTCATTTTATAAAATGTAGCTGTATGTTTTTGATGTTAAAGAAAAGCTAAATAACAAACTCTCTAGATTATACTGGAAAAAATATGGTATATACAGATCCTTTTCTAATAATCATATTAATACGAATACATTATTTCTAGATCAAGTTTCACCTCCCACATAGCACCGAAGCTTCCAGGAAGCTTCCATAAAAGGTTCGGAAACTTCCTGGAAGCTTCCATGTAAGCTTCCTGGAAGCGTCAAATGTCCCACGCACTTTTCTTTTAGAAAGATTCAATAGAAGCTTTCAGGAAGCTTCCATGGAAGAAATCAGTAATCTTCCATGGAAGCTAGCACCAAGGTCTTTTTGAATCTTACAAGAAGCTTCCAGGGAAGATTGCCGTAAGGTTCTAAAAGTACTTCATGGAAGCTTTCACGGAATAATGCAAGAAGCTTACATGCAAGCTGCCGTGAAAGCTTTAATTAAATCTTCCTGGAAGCGTAAAATGTCCCACGCACTTTTCTTTCAGAAAGATTCAATGAAAGATTCCAGGAAGCTTCTGTAGAAATCAATAAGCTTCCATGGAAGCTAGCATAAAGGCCTTTTGAATCTTACAAGAAGCTTTCAAGGAAGATAGCCGTAAGGTTCCAAAAATACTTCATAGAAGCTTCCATAGAAAAATGCTAAAAGCTTCCAGGAAGATTCTAGTGTATGGTTCCCAGAGGCTTTGGGGAAGTCAACAATTCAAATATCAATTGGTTAATCTTATCTTTTTTCACCGTTCGGAAGGTATTTTGTTACGATTCTGTTCAACATTCTATTTTGTATTTTTTATTCTACAAATATTTGCTATGAAAAACACATATTTACTTACAACATACTATTTTATATATTATTATATCATATTTATGCGTCAATACCTATTCACATATACTAGGATTTACGTATAATTATAAAGACGCATTTACATTTTTAAGGCAGGCGCTGTGGGTACATACTCAAAACCGCCAACGTTCGAGTTATATAGTAAGTGTGGTATCATCTCACCACTTAGGGACAAAACACCCATTCAACGCGTATCCCCCTGCAGGCGTAACTGCGAATCGAAGATGACGGACTTGTAAGATATCTGTTGGTAGTTTAATTCCCCACTAAACATATTATTATTTTTTTTTTCTTTATGAATTACTTTATACATGCATATATTTCACTATTTTTTTAAAATTTTAATATTTTTTATGTATACAGATAAATGTATATGTACATGTACTTACATATAATTCACACACAAACATTTTCGTGCTATATGAAGTCGAAAAAATCATTTTATATAGATTTTAAAATAAATTTATTTAGAAAAACCAAAATAAATAATACTATACTCTTTCTTAAAACTTTATTAAATTAAAGACTTTTCTTTAAAAAAGCAAGAAGATGTTTCGTATGCTTATTTACTAACTTAAATTAATATTAAAAGAAATTTTCCATCTGAAGTTACACAATTATGAAAATTTTTAATCATTTAATGTGTAATCTGTTTTATTCGTATTCCTATAATAATCCGATATTAATTTTTTATCTTAAAAAGAATATCTTTATACATTAATTTATTAAGGAGATGTAAAACGGACACTACACCTGTACTTGTAGATATTGGCTTCCTTTTCATTTTATTGCTGAATTTCCAGAAAAGAAATGCATTAGCTTGTAGTACGTACCATGATAATTATTTAGATAAATTTTCAAATAAATTCATCCATTAGCTTTTAAGATATTTGGATTCTTGTACAAAATTGAAAAATTTTAATAAATAATTTTGGAACCCAAAATTCTCAATAACTAACAAATGAATTTATTTAAAAATTTTACTGAATAATCTTCATGGTACATACTACAAGCTAATGCATTTTTTTATTAAAAATTTTGCAATAAAATGTAAAGATAGTGAATATTTATGAGTACAGGTGTAGTGTCCATTTCACATCCCCTTAAAAAAAGACTATATTTTTAATTTATAAAATTAATGGGGGATCATTATATAAATACGAAAAAAGCAGATTACAAATTGAATGAATCAATTTTTATAATTATGTCACTTTGGGTAGAAATTTTTTATCACTATTAATTTTTCGTTGGTAAAAGAACACAAAATATTATGCTTTTTGAGTAAAAATCTTTTATTTGATAAAATTCATGTATTCAAAACATTGTAAAGATATTTAGACTTTGAAATTAATTGATTTAATTTATAAAATTTTATTAAACTAACGACTTTCTCTTAAAAAATAACATATTTTTTGTGTTCTTTTTCATTAATTAAAATCAATAATAATAAAAATTCTTTATCAAAAGTTATACACAATTATAAAGAATTTTCAATAATATGTTTTATTTCATATTTAAATAATCTGTCATAAATTTTGTAAATTAAAAAGAATATGAGACATTAATTTAATAGAAAAAAAGACAATATTTTTAATCTATAAAATTAAATTAATGTAAGGCAGACACTACACCTCTACTCATAAATATTGCCTAACTTTTCATATTATTGTAAAATTTTAAAAAGAAGATGTATTAGGTTATAGCAAAGAAGATAGACGCTTAAAGAAGGATACTTCTGGGTTAAATTTTCCGTCCATAACGCTGGGTAACACTTCAACATTAATTAATAAAAAATTTAGAGGTGGTGCTGCATTGGTCACCCCGGATAACAATATTAGTGAAGGTAAAAATGGTGGTCTTAAGCAGAGTAATGATGGTGCTGATTCTTCCTCAGTAAAGGCAGCTGTGTCTGCTTTGGAGAGCGCGCTATTCTGCAGGCTTGATCTGATTCAAAATGATCTTAATCGACTTCCGGCTCTTGAGAGCCATATTATAAATACTGACAAGGGTCTGCAGGATGTCGTGACTAAAATGGAGAGTCAAAATGAAATTATTAAGAATTTACATGCTGGGCAGACGCAGCTGCTAGAGGAGGATCGTAAACTCAGGGGTATGATAGGTACTTTAGAGAGGGAGTTGTTGTCTGCTCTAAATGGCATGTATGAAAAGTTTTTCAAATCTCTCACGACTAATTTTAATAATATGCAGGCATTTTTAGGTAATGAATTCAGTGGAGTGGACAGCAACTTTTCTCAACTTATGACCGGGGTGGCTGAGGTGGTGCAGACCGTTAATGATCTCACGGCCCAGGACGAACACTTAATCAACACCAACACCAACACTAACACTGATATGCCTGTAAATTCGAATATAACACAATCATTTAAACGTAAAGATAGTAGCTCTCATAACACATGCACTGAAGCACCTGTTGATTCAAACGATGAACAATTAGTAAAAGCACATACAGATAGTAGCAGAGAGGCATCCTGTCATACTGTGAAGAGGTGTGGTTCTGGAAATAGTATCTTGAGGATATCCAGCGGACTGGACTGCTCTGCGGCTAATGTTGGGCTGGAGGATTATACTTGCTGTTCTGGGAACCATACTTCCGACTTTTGAACGTTCAAATATTGTATCTGTTACTGAGATCTCTAATTCTGAAAATAAAAATAAGGGCAGGATGTCTGCTGGGCCTGCGATCGTTGGCGGTCCGAGTATTGCGTTCTCATTGTTGGTTAGATTTTCTGGAGATGACTTGGCGCAGAAGGTATTTATGGCTAGGCGTAGATTAACAGGTTTTTCGACAGCGGATCTGGATCCCTCCCTCCTCGGCAGTTTTTTTACCACCAAGCACCATTCTCAAATATATATAAATGAGTATCTTGAAAAAGATGAATATATATTAAATTTAAAAATCTTAAAAAGTATGCTAAAGGAAAAGGTTGCAAGTTTGTTTGGCATAGAGGTGGTAAATTTATGGTTAGGAGGGAGAGAGGGCAGAGAGCGCACAAATTTGAAAGTGAACATGATTTGAATGAAATATTAGATAAATCTAAATGTATTGCACAGAAAAAAGTTAAAGTAACTGATTTTGAGAAACTCGATGAAGCTCTAACAAATAATGGAACTACTGATAATGATAAATGTAAACCTCATAATAGTGGGATGAGCTCGAATCAGGACTAAATTAAAAATCATGCAATATCCTTAGATAGAGCCTCTCCCCAATGACTGCGCTGGTCCTCTTCGGAAAGTTGAATAGGGAGGAGGGGTGAACTGCGCGCGTGTTTTCTGAATGTGACCTCTTTGAGAGCTCATATTGGGCAGGTGCGTGAACTTTTAAGTGGTTATCATTCTTACGACATATTTGGAGTTGCTGAGACCTGGCTGGGTCCGTCTGTATCGGATGACGTCATTCGAGTCGGGGGGTACAAAGTGTTTAGACAGAACAGAAACTTGCGTCGTGGAGGAGTTGCCTTGTATATTAAGGATAATCTAAAATGCACTATTTTGGCCACTTCGGAGATGCAAACTAGTAATAGTAGCGGTAAGCCGGAGGTGCCTGAATATATTTTCTGTTCTGTGCAAGTTGGCGGCTCCGAGCCCGTGCAGATTTCTGTCATTTATCGTCCTCCTGCTGTTTCGTTTACTAGAAACTCTAATTTGTTGATTGATTTAAGAAATTTTTGTTCGGACTATTCCCATCAAATTATAATGGGGGACTTGTATGCCGATCTCCTTAAAGAGAGCAGTGATGCTAAGTTTCTTAGTAAGCTGTCGGCTGAGCTTTCGTTACAGTTGGTCCAGCACAGTGCTACGCATCATACTCCTACGTCTCGCACGTAGATTGACCTGATCTTTGTTGATGACAACGACGTGGTGCTTGATGCACGGAACCTACCGGCGTGCTTTCACAGTCGGCATAATTTAATTGACGTCTGTTTGCCTTGCAACACCACAACTTTAGATCAAAAACCTATCATGTATGGGAACTATAAAAATATTTGTCCAACTGCATTGGGAGAGAAACTTGCCGGCTGTGATTGGTCGCCGCTTATGACTGACACAGTTGACCCTGAATCTGCACTTGGTTGCCTCTGTGACAATCTCACTGCTGCAATCGAGAATTTGGCGCCGTTGAAAGCGCTCAAGCCTAATAAGAATAAGTTTCCATGGGTAGATGAAGAATTGTCACGGATGCGGCGTAGGAGAGATGCTACATATCGTAGATACAAACGGACAAAGGACAAGCAGTATCTCCTTGAATTTCTGCGGTTGCGTAGGGTGGTAGACGAACGCACGGACCATGCTAAGACTGCTTATATTCACAATAGACTGTTTGATGCTCTTGCGGGTGGTAATGTCTGGAAGGAGTTGAGAGACCTGGGACTGCTATCCGGACCTCAAGGGGATTTGAATGGATTCACTCCGGATGAGCTTAATGCGCACTTTGCTGGGGTGTCAGTCTCGCCGCAAAAGGATAGTGAAGAGCGATTGAGAATTCTTTCTCAATGCAATGAAAATGGGTTTACCTTCAAACCAATTAGTTTTAATGATGTTGTTCTTGCAATTTTACATTTTTCCTCACAGGCTTGTGGTGAGGATGGCATTCCGCAAAGCGTGATAGTTAAAACTTTACCATTTATTGGTGAAGATCTTGTGACTCTGTTCAACTCTTTTTTTGCACGGGGGGTCTTCCTTTGCCGTTAGAAGCAAGCACGTATTATACCATTGAAAAAGTGTGCTGCACCTAAGCAACCAAAAGATTTTAGGCCTATAGTCATCTTATGTTTTCTTTCAAAGGTTCTTGAGAAGATCGCTCATGACCAACTGCAGGAGTACATTACATCCAAAAAATTGCTCGATCCTATGCAGACGGGCTTCAGGAAAAACCATTCTACGCAGACTGCTGTACTTAAGCTTACAGACGATATAAGGTCAGGTCTAGACAGGAAACTTGTCACGTTACTGCTACTTTTTGACTTTAGTAAGGCATTCGACACGATCTCTCTCTCCAAACTTCTTGCGAGGCTTAGATCGATCGGGTTCTCCAGGGCCGCACTCGGATGGATTAACTCCTATTTATCAGGTAGGAAATAAATGGTTTCGACACATTCAAAGGAGGAATCGAATTGGCTAACAACCAATCTAGGAGTACCTCAGGGTTCGGTGCTGGGGCCTCTGTTGTTTTGCCTTTACATAAATGACGTACGTGACGCACTGGACTCTGGTTGCGTCGGGCATCTGCTGTATGCGGATGATCTTCAAATTTATACACAGGTCCCTTATAATGATGTGGACAAGGGGATTCGTATTTTACAGAGGGCGGCCAGGGCGGTGTCGGGGTGGGCTGCTGATGTTTCTCTCACTTTGAATGCTAGTAAAACAAATGCGATCGTCTTTGGAAGTAATCGTTTTATTAAAAATTTTTATTCGGGTGAGCCAAGGACGATTGACCTGGAGAGCGGTATCGGTATTCCTTTCTCTGACACCGTTACGAGCCTTTGTGTTGTACTCGACTCTAAACTGTCGTGGGAACCGCATATTAATATGTTGACTAAAGAATTTAACAGAGTTATTTATAACCTGCGGTTTTTCCGTCGGTACACCACTGAGGCTCTGCGTAAGCAGCTCGCAACCGCCCTGCTGTTTCCAAATCTTGATTACTGCTCAGTGGTTTTGCTCGATGCTTCGCAGGAGTTACGAAGACGGCTACAGACGATGCAAAATTCGATTTGTAAGGGTGGTTTTTATTTGGGATATTATAAATATATCTAATTAAATACGAAATAATAATTGGCTTATAATTCCCAAATTCTGAGATTTACCAGCCTACAACATTAATAATAATAGTATAAGAAGGGAATTAAATACTCTACCTTTAAATTTCTAATCAATTATAAAATCTCTTCAATAAACAAGTTAACAAATATTTAATCATAGGGAGTAAAGTTCACTAAATAGGCTTTAATTAATTTAATTAGAAGAATATAGGTTAAGTTATGGACGATTTCTCTAAATTAAGTTAAAATAATAATAAAATATAGAAGATCAATTAAAATATACTAAGTTACAGAAAAGAAAGTTATTAATTTAAATTATTAAGCAATAATAATAATCTGAATCTCTTTAATATTATAACAAAATTGAGTAATGGAGCAACACGTGCTCAATATCTATTTTTAGATTATGTAAGGGTAGGGCTCGAACAGCAGTGCGTATCTCAGATTACGCAATTCTCCAATTGGTGGCGCTAGTATCGAATTTCCTCGGAGTCTTTCTCTCTTTAATTTTCAGCAGGCGTTTTATAGAAGCGAGGTTGTATATTTTATCACAAATTAATATATATATATGTTATATATAAATATCCAGAAACTAAATTACTATGACTTTTGACTTTAGTATAACTTAAGCTACTTGATATAAATTCAATAATATCAAAAACTAAGAAAAAGAACAGCTTCTAGAATTAATTATGAACTACTAATTTTAATTTATAAATAATTAAATACTTCATTTACAACAAATATAATTAACTAGAAAGAAATAGCATTTATTCACGATCACTTCTTAAGTTACTAAATTTCTTCTTACACTTTGATGTTTTAGGTTAGGAATATAAAAGGAAATCTCACAATTAATTTTTCACTATTTAATTTAATAACAAATTTCTCCTCAATAATTAAATAAAACAACAAGTTAAGTTTTCGCTATTCCACAATGATGCTATGAATTATTTTTAGGTTAGGGAGCCACGTGGCTATTTATATAGCCTGCCGTGATTTCTCCGCAAGAATTTTTAAATATTACGACAAAAATACAATTTTGATTACTTTCTAATTTCTTAATTGTTAATTAATAGCAACAAATTCAATTAATTTATACGTTGCTATTAATTCACCACGAGAGAGAGAGAATTTGTATTTTCAACTTCGCGCACTATCACTTTTTTATCACAATTTTAAATAAAAAAAATTAAATTTAGTACAAATTATACCTGTTTCTGTTCGTTGCTACGCTCGACCTCGGCCATCATTTTATCTTATTTCAATAGAAGAAGCAACAACAAAAACCCAAAAATCTGTGAAGGTGGTCTCCCAAAATGGCCGGCAATCTGTGCTATAAACCCTCTAATTTGATAATAGCCTTTGGCGGTTGGTGATGATCCCCACACGAGACCGATTTTTTATTTAATAAAAGAAAACTTAACAATTAATCGTTAATCGTTAATAATAACAAAAAAAAAGAAACTCAACAATAATAATTAACAACGAAAAAAAAAACTTTAATAAGTAACAATGAAGAATTCAGCTTTAAAGAAAAAAAAATAGTACGTATGACTGTGCAGCAGGGCTAACGAAACGATAATGAGGCACGAAGAAGAAGGAAGCGCACGCTGAGCATCAGTGGCTTCTTCTTCTCTATTGCTCTCTTTGTTACTCTCGTTATTTCCTATTTGCTATCTCTTTCTATTTCGCGACTCACTAATCAAATAAGGTTTTTTTATCATTTTATTCTGGTGTAGTTTAATACTCGCTAGTCAAATTACATGTTACTTCCTATTACTAGTGTAGTATTAGTACGCTTTACAGGTTACGCCATCTGCGCGCTTAATTTGATTACATTAATTCTTATTTTCTTTATGAATAATTAATGCGTTATTTCATTACAATAAAAGGTTCATTTTTCATCAAATAACATAAACAAACATTAGTTAATAATATAAACAATAATTTCTGATTATTCATTATTTTAGGTTCGCTTGAGTCTTTATTCTGTTAACTATTTTCATTTTTAACTATTTCGTATAATTACACAGTTATTTTATTTATTTGTACTGTAGCGCCATCTATAAAAATATACTAAAATGTCGTAACAACAAGTAAATAGAAATTATTATTTAAATTATATTTTAATATCTTTAGATTTTGCGCGCCACCTATAATATGACTCATTTCAGTTCTTATCTGTTAATCTAGCATCTCTTTTTATTATAATTAAGTTTTTCATATGTACGCTATCTTTTTATCATATGTGTCTATCCTACTTTATCGACTTTAGTTATTATAGCAGTCTATTTCTATCTATCTCTCTCTCTTTCTACTTTTTAATTAACTCTACGCGAGCGCCACAATAGCATGTTCGCGCGAGCACGTGTTCGTATATATTTTTGCCGTCGGCGCCGTTTCGCCACCTCCTGAAGGTTTGGTAGTGAGAATCGTCTGCTCGAGGCTCTCGGTGTGACTCATGAGTGTATATGTGCATAGTTGTTTCTTCGTCAGTGCCGTTAGCCGGTAGTCCAACGTACATGGCTACTTGGCAATAGGTTATGTGATCAGCTGTGTACATCCAGGGCTTAGCACCGAAAACAAGAACACAACAGAATTATTTCTCTGTTGGTTTCTTACGGTGGCCTTGGTTGCTGTCACGAGTGTGGTGATTATTATTTTATGAATTCACACGCTCGGGGAATTATGTATGACTTTTCTTTTTAATAGGTTTTTAATAGATAATTCTTTTATTTAAATAAAACAAAAAAAAATTATTGTGGCGTGAAAATACCACGTCACAAACCCCCCCCCTTAAATCGGGACATCACCGATGGACCGTTTTACAGATCACCACAACCGCTAGAAACCAAAGTTCCGCTTGACCAACTCTATAAATAATATCTTATTAGACAACACATATGTTTCAATTCCAACACCATAAATCAAATATATTTTTCAACATATAAATAATTCAATTACAATCTTCTATTAATCTTTTTTTTTTCTTAAGTGATAAATCCTTCTTTGCTCTGAAAAATCACGTGGGTCTCCCTTTCGCTCAGTCGATATCTACTTTGCGGTAGGAAAGACCTGCTGCGTGATTCCCGAGCTTCGCTATTTCTTATTATACTGCTATGATTTTCTCTCCTTCGCTAATTTGGCTTTGAGAGCAGCGGTTAGGTTCTAGGCATATTTCCAGCACCACTCTGGGAACTATATTTTATACTCCCACAGAGGGGTTCTGGAATCAATGCATTAACCACACTACTTTCTCAAGCCATTCCGCTAATCTTGGTTTGGAAAGGGGGCACTGAGATCTGACCATACCACCGAGATGAATCGGGGTAGGGACCTTCGTGCGCACTCTATCTCAATCTCCAATTTAATTTTCTTCTTTGAATTTCTTCTTCGATTTTCTTGGATCTTCTCATACTTTTTATTTTTCCTGCCTATTTCTAACCTATCATTACAGAAAACTTTCACTCATCAAAGATTCATTCATCATCTTTCGTTCTACCATCACCAATAAACTAATTCATTCATACTTTTTCTATTTAGGGGCTAGGGTAACGTGGTGGAAGATACCTCTTTAATTGCGACACGTGTGCTTTCGCGCATTGCTTGTTCGACCCGACTTCGATCTCATAAACGCACGGAAAAAGAACCGACACAATTTTATACGGACCGTCGTACTTGGGAGCGAGCTTCGCTGAGAGTCGTTGCGCCGCATTTGATAGAGGGTGCGTTCTTCGCATCACCTCATCGCCAACGCTAAATTGTATATCTCTTCTTCCTTTATTGTATATTCTTCCTTGTTTTTCCTTCGCTTCGTCAATAAATTTAACTACTAAATCTCTTAATACATTCAGTCTCTTCATTCTATCTAGCCATGCTTCTGGGTCTACCTTGTGTATTAGACCCGCAGCTTCGACTTCTCTTCTGAGACTTTTTACTGGTCGAGGATGTCTACCATAACTAAGAAAAGCTGGTGATACCTTGGTTGTTGCTTGCGTAGCAGTGTTTACAGCATGGCGAAATTCATGTATGTGCTGATCCCAATCTCTATGATATTGAAACACTATCACATACTTGAATTGTTTCTTGCTTGGACGAAATTCCATTAAATCAGCTGCTACTACTGCCCATAGTCTACCTACTACTCGCTTTCCTATTAATCCTTTTGGGCCCGATTTGTGATATTGTATATTTCTGACATTCTACGCAACTATTTACAAAGTGAGTAACATCGTAGTATAAGCCTCTCCAGTAATATTCTCTTGCTATTCTATCGTATGCTTTCTCCGTTCCTAGGTGTCCGGTAGAAGGTTCACAGTGAGCGTCTTTTAGTACTCTGTCACGTTGCTCTACAGGTGCAACTAACCTCCAATTCTCTTCTCTATTGGCTATAAGATCTAATAAAGGGTCATTGCGAAATCTGTAGAGTAAGCCGTCTTCAACCTTCCAACCTTGATACTTTCTAGGAAATTTTTCAACTTCTGCCATTCTCTTCGTATATTCTTCATCCTTAATTTCTGCTATTCCAGCGCATTCTGCAAAAATTACTGTATCTTCATCATCATTTTTACTAAAGCTTTTCCATTCTCCTTCTTTTACTCTCCATAAACCTCTTCCTAAGCGAGCATCGCAGTCGAATTTTTAGCAGAAATCCACTCCCAGCACTATGTCTTGATCCAAGTTATCAGTAGCTTTCACTGGTAATAGATCAACTACGCCATCTATATCCAGACTAAGTTGAAGTACTCCTACTACTTTTGAGATTTTTCCGGTTACGGTTTCAATCAAAGTGTTATTTTCCTTCAATCTGTCTTGGAATTGCTCATAGACGCGAGGACCAACCAATGATACCATTGCTCCTGGGTCGAACAATGCCTTAAATGGTTTTCCAGCAAAAATAATTCGAAGAAAATTCCTATTTTCTGTAGCCATACCTGCTATTTTCTTCTTTGCTTCTTCTATAGGTGACGAAAAATTTGATGTGCTTGGCACAGCCTCTCCCCCCCCTTGTTTTGCAGATTCATCGACAATTTTCGCGAAGTTGTCCAACTTCGTCGAATCGTCGATGACTTCAGCAAAACCAGGATCATGTAATTGATCAACCGGTTTTTCTAGAGCCTCTGCATCAGTGGTAGGTACTTTCGTTGCCTCTATCATCTCATTTTTCAAGTCTCCTACTATTTCTTGTACTTCACGCTTGAAATTCTGATTCATTTCAGTTTCTTCTCCATCTGAGGTTGTTGACCAGCCATCGCCATAAGCGTAGGTTCTGGAATTCCCCAGTGCCTTAAACCGAAGTTCATTAATTTTCTGCGTTGAGTAATCTTCCGTTGATAAACTTCCTTGATTCGCCCAGCATGAAATTCCCTCGTTTATGAAATTCCCCTTCTGAGCGAGTCTTTTATTATAGGTTCGGTAAGGGTTTATCTTCTTAGCTTCCCTTTCCGCTTTCCTAAACAACTCTTCCTCGTTTAAATCAATCTTCAACAAATCTGCTATTATTCTTCTATCTTCTTCATCTTCTTTATCCATTTTATTCGCTTTATAATCTTCATTTCCTATTCTATTTCCAATCTTCTTCAATTCTTCATTCTTTTTATTTAACGACTCTTTAATCTCTGGTGGGTTAATTTTAGAGTCTGACGTCCCTGGGTGGTTCATGAGGGGGGTGTGGGACGAGACAGTCCCCCTGCTGATCCGTTTCCCCAGATTTGTCGTAATGGTGCGCAAGTCACACAATTCTGGAACGTCACGTTTGGAGCATTACAAACCTGGCAGTAGATCTGACTCTGGTTGTTTCTGCTTGGCCTGTTAGGGCAATAATTTGCGCTATGTCCAAGTGCTTTACAGCAATAGCACGTTATAGTTGGACATTCGTGCATTCTATGTCCTTCCTGGCGGCAATTATAACAACCGGTAGATTTTCCATAGTTAGATGTTTGCTGCCTCGTTGGTGGTGGACATTTTGGACCCTGTGGTCCATTGTAGCCTCCATTTCTGGGCGTATTCCATCTAACTCAATCCTGGTTTCCGTAATTCGGCCTCCTATAGCAACTGTTATTTTGTGGTGCTTGCTCTCCATGATTGTCGTTCGTAGTTCCTTTTGCCTCATAATTATCATTCTTATTTTGTTCTAAGATTTCTTTCTTTATATCTACAACCGCCGCTATAATTTCATTTTCCTTTTTCTCACTATTTGCTGCTACTTCATTCTGATTACTCTTTTTATTCTTCTTCTTTTTTCTCCTTTTGTTGCTTTTTCCTCTATGATGAGTCTCGCTATCTTCTATGGGTACTTCCTGGACCGCTGCTATCCTAACTGTTGTATTACCACCAGTGTGGGCAGCCATTGGTAACCTCATCTTGTCTTTTGGAGGTGGTGGTACATATCGACTGCCCAAATCCTTTTGACGTTCCCAACGTCGACCATACCTTTCAATATCATCCAGCGAATTTATTTCCTTCTCTACCATGGCTATTCTATATTCTGGTAACAAGTTCTTAAATACCATATCCACTATCTCTATTAAGGTGGGAGGATATCTGAAGTGTTTAATGATATATCTGAGACAAGATAGGTAGTTGGAAATTCTTTCACCTTTAGCTTGAGTTCTCTGTCTCAATTCATCTATTAAGTCTTCTCTATATAACTCACCAATGAATTGATGGCGAAAAGCTTTCTTAAGGTGTGACCAGGATGATATTTCCTCTTTTCTTGTGAGGTACCATACATTTGCTGCTCCAGTCAGTACTCCAGATAGGGCTTTGATGATATCTTTACCTCTGTAGTGATTGCTCTTTTTAAAATCATCTAATTGTGTTAGAAAGTGTTCTGGTCCTTCTTTACAATCACCAGAAAATTGCAAGTTCCAGGTTCTTAGGGCTTTCATAACCCTTGTTACTTCTTTAGACTTTCGCCTTCTCTTAGATCTTCGGTGGTGACTCTTTGACCTTTGACTAGGTAACACTTCCTCACTATCACTACTATACGTATCATCATCGCTATCCTCATCTTCGCTATCTGAATCTTTCTTTCTCTGTTTTCGGCCGTCCTCTTTACCTATGAACGGCTCCTTATTCTTTTTGTTTTGTTTCTTCTTCTCATCCTTCTTAGATTTCTTTCTATCTTCCTTTGTTGATTTATCCTTCTTACTACTTCTTTCATCACTAAGCCTCGACGATTGATCACCAACTTTCGAGAAGTTTAATCTTTCTATTCTGGTTGGCTTGTTCACTTTAGGTGTAGAGCGTTGTCTCAGAATTTGATCATTTTGCTCCTCTAAGTATGGGTTTGTTAGTAACGTTTTATTCTTGTTAATTTCTTTCTGTTTTCTTCCTTCTGTCAAATTCTGAATAAGATTTTGGTAGGTTTGGTTGACAATTTGGTTATTTTCCATCTCATCTTCACTACTGGAGTCATCAGAGGTACTACTCCTACTACCAGAACTATTCAGAATATCTTTGGAGTTGTTAATTTCGGTTATTCTCACATTTCCCAGATTGTTTGTTATACTTGTAGTACCTTCTATTCCTCTTTCCATTACCGCCACAGTAGAATCTGGAGATGCCACTATTATTGGCTCTGAACCTGGTAGAGGTCTTACTAGATGTAAATTTTGGATTATTTGTACCTCTTCACCTTCTCGGAATTCTGAGTTCCTTTTTAATATTTCTTCAATTTCTGGAGAAAGAAGTACGGATATCCTCTTCCGCTGTGATCCTAAAGGTGGTAATGTCATATTACTCCAGATAGGTAATCCTGATTTTTCTGGTAATACACTTCTCTGTTCTATTCGTTGAAGTATTGGAGGATTTGTTCTTGTTACTAACGTCGTCGCTTGTGATTTTGAAGTTTCTTGTATAGAGGGCGGTGCTTCATCCTTTTCTACATCCGTATCCTTATCTGTGGTTTCAGTTTCTGTCGCTATGATCTCCAGTGCTTCCCGTTGGTCTCCGGTTTCCGTTAATATTTGGTCCATATCGTCTGCTATCTCATCGGTTGGATACCACGGGACATCTTTATCTGGTTCAGTATCCCTGATATATGCCCTTAGTAATCTATCTCGTATAGCTAACACTGGACCCTGCGAGTTCAGATTTCTTTCCTTCAATCTATTTTGAACTTCTAGTGGTCTTAGCCGCTTAATCGTTCTTGCTAACTCTTTAATTTCTTTATTCTTCTTCAATTTATCCATTTTTGTCTTGTGGTCCGACATCTTGATCCGCTAATTGCCTTGCAACGATCTGCGGTCTCTCCAAACAAGAACGCGGAAATCTTTACAATACTTTAACGGATTACTAAAAATCTCTACCACGACAAAATCTACTTCTGAATTCAAATAAGGGCAGCTATCACTATTTAAGCGCCAAAAAGAAAAGAAAAATTTTCGCAAACGTAAACCGCGCTGACGAAAGCACACGTATGCAATAGGAGTTCCACGATTGGGTAAAATAAGTAAAACGTTACTTATTTTAAGTTTGGGGATGTAAGAAGGGGTCTCTACGCTAATCTCTCCGTCGAATAAAGCCGCTCTGAGGTGGTTTTTACTCGACCTCGATTAAACAGTATTATTTTCGGACTATATCATATGTGTTAATTTATTATGTGATGTACCCTTTATAGATTTAAGGCATGATTGTATTTATTGGCGTGTATGTAAGATGTGTGTGCATAGAGTGAATGATTATATTTTTATCAGATTGACTTGTATATTACTGTACATTCAACTTTGCTGTGATTTTAACTTACTGTATACTGCTGATATTTCTACTGCGCTCTTTACACGCTTGATTTTATGTAATTATTTTGACTGATAGATATTGAGACTGATTTTCAACTATATTATTTATACTTTTTGCGTGTATTTATTCGTGTTATCTGTGATATCACTTTTATTTAATTTATTGACTTACTATTACGTATTACTATCTCTATTATGTTTTATGACTGTGATATCATACTGTACTATTTTGATTTTATATGTGCAAGGCTATTTAAAGTATTTTTATGTATTTTTTCAACTTTATTTGTAATTTTCACGCTTTTTTGTAATTATAATACAAAATAAACAATATCTAATCTAATCTAATCTAACATTGTTTGTATATCTATAAATATGAAAAATATGATATATATAGATATAAAAATACATGGAATCTAGTGGCGCCCTCAGTAGCTGGATAACTCATTTTTGGCAGAAAATTCCCATTTAAAAGTACGCTTCTATAAGCGTCTATATTCGTTGGTTATAGCATGTACCATGAAGATTATTCTATTAAATTTTTGAATCAATTCATTTATCAGTTATTTAAAATGTTGGAGTACAATGATATATATTGAAATTGTTCAATTTTGTACCAGGAATACAAAATTTTTATTAACAAAGGAATAGATTTATTTAAAAGTCAACTGAATAATTTTCATGATATTTACTACAAGCTAATGTATTTTTTTTTTTTTTTTTGAAACTTTGCAATAACTTCCCGTGAACATTAATATATCCTCCCTGTACACTGAGAATTCTTTCGCTTAACTATTACCCTCACCCAAGACCAGTAACACGCCCGTGAAAAGGCGGCGCTTCTAGCCTTTCGGGCTCCCTGACGAACTCTTTCGAGTTCGACGACTGTGCCCACGCGGGAATCTTCCCTTTACACTTGTCTATGGCGCTGCTATCGAGCTCTATAGCGCTGCTATCAAGCTCTCGGGCCTTCTCAGTGTGCCGGAGGGACTAGCTACTAATCCCTTTTACGGCGCGCATACTATAGTGCGTTTAGGCGCTCAGGCTAAACTTCAAGTCTAGTAGCTAGTCCTTTTAGTTTTCAGTGTACTATTTTGTGAAAGGCTGCAGGAAGTTTGAATGAAATCTTCCGCAAAATGTTACTGCAAGCTTCCTGTAAGATGTAAAGTAATCTTCCAAATAACATTCGGATATAACTCTTCGGAAGCTTACTGGAAGCTATTTCGTAATGTTCCATTTAGCCCGATTTTTTCCGAGTTATGAGTAGTTTTGTCTGTTTTGTTAAAAAATCGCATCTGCTTTATAATTTTACAGTTTTCGAACTACTTATTTTAGAAGGTTTTTACTGATTGCATATTAAAGTTGTAAAAAAAAAGTGTCCAAAAAGCTCAAGTTGTTAAAAAGTTATGGGCGAATAAAAATAGCGCAAACATTTAGCTCAAAAAATGCATAGAAAATAAATGCAACATTTTAGTCAGAAATTCATTTCAATTTTCCTCTCTTCATAACTTTTTAACAACTTGAGCTTTTTGGACACGTTTTTTTTAATCAAAAGGTTTTAATCTCAACTTTAATATGCATTCAGTAAAAACCCTCTAGAATAAGTAGTTCGAAAACTGTAAAATTATAAAGCAGATGCAATTTTTTCAACAAAACAGACAAAACTGCTCATAACTCGAAAAATAGAGCGTTGGACCGAATGGACGCGGCTTTTTTCATGATTTTATGTAAGAAAAAAGATCCCAAAACTAGAAGAAAATCCAAGACTCAAATGCAATGCACTCTCCTTGTTAGCCGAAGCTTATATCTTAATTAAATTGCACAAGAACAACCACCCCATGCGCATCATTGTCTCAGCTTGCAATAGTCCAACTTATGTTATATGCAAAATTATTTCTGAGTTTTTATCTAATAATCTTCCAAAAAATCCACATTCATTAAAAAATACTTATGAAATAAAAAACAATTTTTCAACCTTTGAACTTCCTAATGATTTCATGTTTTCCAGTTTCGATGTTGTAGCTCTGTATAATAATGTCCATGTAAAGGCAGTTATTGAATCCACAGAGAAAAGATGGGACTTTCTTCATGATAAAACTGAATTAACACTTTCTGAATTTATTAATGTTATCACATTTATCATGGGAAACAACTATTTCGTTTTTAATAATACAATTTACAAACAAATTTTTGGTTCTGTTATGGGTAGCCCCATCAGCCCAATTCTAGCTGATTTAGTCATGCAGGATTTGGAACAGGAGTGTTTGTATAAGTGTGGCTCTGATATTATTTTGTATCACAGATATGTTGACGATTGCCTTCTTTGTTTAAACAAAAATAAGTAACCAAATATTCTTGAATATTTATAAACAATACGACAGTAAAATTCAATTAGCATGTGAAACATCTATTAATAACACTTCAAATCATCTTGATATATCAATAGTAGTAAAAAATGCTATCATACATACAGATCGGTACCGTAAACCCATACACTCTAACAGTTACTTGAATTTCTTATCTCAATCTCCGTTATCACAAAAAATAGCCATAGTCTCTAGTTTAGTAGATAAAAATCTTAAATCATCATCTCCACAATACCTAGAAAAAAACTTTGCTTATATAAGATAGGTTCTAGTTGAAAATTATTACCCTATCAATTTTTTCAATTACAATTTAAAAGGAAAAATAAAAAAATTTTTCAATAACAACAATAATACAATAACTTTTAATGTCAATGGTAATAGTAAAGAATTTTTAATTCTTCCTTACCATCCATTTTCAGAAAAAAAGCTGAACATCATTGGAAGAAAATATTATATACAGTTTATTTATAGGAATATTAATAAATTAAAATGTAATAATGATTTAGGCAAGGATAAAACTGACTTTAATGATTGTACCAATGTAGTTTATTGTTTTAATCGTAATAATTGTAGTGTTAAATATGTAGGTCGAACGGGCCGTAGGTTAAAAATCAGATTAAATGAACACAAATATGATATTAAGACTAATAATTCAAAATCAGCTTTGGTACAACATTGCAAAAACACTGGACAAACATTTGAATTAAACATAATAAAAAATCTAATATATTAGACCGAGAAAGTGATTACTCTAAGAGATTAATATCTGAAATTATTTTTATTGAAAAAAACTACACGTGTAATAGAATTTTATATAAAACCTTTAAACATTTTATTAACAGATCATTATAGTTTTCAAATAAGTCAATATAAAAATTATAATATAATTTTAAAAACTTTGTTTTTTTAAATTATTGATGGTTGCGATTTATTTGTTTTTTTAATTGTTGATTTTGACAGGATTTTATAAGGTTGGATTTTATAACTTCAACCTTAATGGCATTCTTTTATAATTATTTCATTAGAATTTCTGATTGCTAATTCTTTGATCTTTTGCAACTCTCTTAATTTTACAATAAAATAACATTTTCATATATCAATTTATTGCCATTTTGGTTGGGGTTCCCAAACCAGTTTGGACACTCAACATGTGTTCCATGTTAAGGGGGTATATACATATTGGACACTATGAAATGAAATATAATTTTCTTATCAATGTTTAAATTAATTTAAAAATATTTAACATACTACCTTAAAGTAGACATAAATACCTTTATTCTAAGCCCTATTAGATTCATTTTACTCCAGCCATACTTTCATGATCATTCGATGAACCTTCGAATCCATAATTCCTACACCATAAGGTTTCTAATGACTTAATGAACTAATTTGACTTTACCAAACGGATTTGGCTTCAATATTAATATCATTTTTGTTTAAATGTAGGGATTTTTAAAAAACTAAAAATTTTTGACTTTTTAAGAAAAATTGCTAATTTTTTAACAGATAATCTCAATTTTTTAAATAAATTTAAATATTTTTGGATTTTTTTACCACTGTTAGTAATTTGATTTCAAAACTCTATATTCATGCATAATGGCATTAATACTTAAGCTAAATCTATTTGGCTAAAGTTAAATTAATTCATTAGGTTATCAGAGACCTTACGGTGCAGGAATTATAGATTTGAAGGTTCATTGAGTGATCATGGGAGTATGGCTGGAGTGAAATTAGCCCAACAGGGCTTTAAATTGAGGTATTTATATTTACTTCAAGGTAGTATTTTAAATATTTCAAGATTAATTTAAACATTAATAAGAGTCCAATATGTATATACCCCGTTAATGTATATAATGAGTTGGATATTGTAGTTAAAGCTTCAAAAAATTTTGCCTTTTTTTATGTAAAGAAATATTGGTGTGATGATAAAGTAATGAGAATGTTCGTTGACAAATACAATTTTTTATTGTTGCTAATATATAATTTTAATAACATTATTCATACCACTAAATTTTAAAATTGAACAACATTATTCTGTAATTATTATAATTTTTTTTTTATATTTATTGTCGATAGCACATCTTTAATTTCTTTGAATATATATTGTTCAATGTTCTTAATTTTTTATGCATATAGCTACCTGAAGAGGCTCTTATTGAAGAACGAAACGTTCTATGCAAAATAATTAAATAAAGGATTGAACAGAAATGGTCAGTGGATGTTTTAAATTTATTTATTCTTCTTTGATGGTGATTACTATTCACAGTCCTAATTAGGTGCTAGCCTGTCTCAGTCGGGTAACTTTGTATGTTTGAACCTTCTCCAACTCTGACAAGTTCTTTTTTGGAAGAAAGGTATTTGAGCAGATTCTATCAAGCATTGCAGGATCCATTCTGAAGCAGAAAAGTATTATATTGTATTATATAAATATATTATATTCTACTATAATACTTACGTAATTTGATGTTCTTCAAACTTTTCGTCGCTTGTTGGAAGGCTCTCCGCTCTCTGGAATTAAGCTACTGAATGAGCTCTGGTCGTTGCTGCCATTACCAATGAAGGACTTCTCCCCTCTCTGAAGCTACTCCCACTATATCTTTTCCCTCTCTGGAGCTAGTTCCGCAACGTCTTCTCCCCACTCCTCCGTCATCTTAAAAGTTAGTTTCGTTTAGTTTGGAGCTCGTTTAGTTTGGAGCAGTGGTCCCAAGGTTGCATGTCGGTCGTGTTGGGGAGCAGACGACGTTTATCGTCATGAGATCTAAACACCACCCTGCTTTCCGTAACGGTCTGTACGCGATGCTGCTTGAATCTGATATTATTTTGATTATATCGCATTTCTAATCCATCGAACAGACAGTTACGGTAGCCCTTGAAGTCGATATAGGTCTTCACTAGAGAAGTCTTGACTCCTTTGATTTTTTTGATCGGCTTCTCATTTTGAATGAGGATGACTTACATCTTTCTGTGTATACTGATTAATTTGGCCATGATATTGCCTCCAAATTCATTCGTTATAAGTTCTACGACTCATTCATTTGCCAAAGGGAGTCCAAACTGGTTGTTCATAAGATAATCCGAAGTATCAAACTTTCCGATGTCCTTCTTCATCCTATCGTAAGTGTTGTCTTTAATCTCATAGATGAGACTGTCTGTATCAGTAAACAGCGACTAACACCGATCTTCTTATTCATGTACCCGTAATGGAAGTTATAAATCAAGGTTTCGGACATGTCCAATACGCTAAGACCTACGTAGATCGGCTTCCTTGTTTTAATCTCAGCTCCAACCAACTGAATTGCTTCAAGATTCTTATCAGATATCAACCTGCTGTGGAAATTAGGACTTGCAATTAAGGTCTTTGTGCCATATCGTCCTCTCCATTTGTTGACGAGCTTGACATTGACTCTTTTACGCTCGTTCTCCATAATCTTGCTATAGACAGCATTAATCATGAATTCAAAGAAAAGTTTTTGAAACTCATTTTTCGAACGCTGCCCTTTCTCCTTGTCCATATCCATGCATATCTTCAACCATGAACCCTGTTTGAACTGCACAATCCTGTGTATTTTCTTGTACTTTTACGTAACGTTGTTTGTTATGGAGAGTCGTCAACAATTTTTTTTTATTGCTAACCGGTCGCGGGGAAGAAGGTGTCATTTCATTTTTAATTGTAGAGAGGTGTCATTTCAATTTTGGTTGAAGAAAGGTGTCATTTTATTTTGGGTTAAAAAAGGACTTTCGTTTCATTTTAATTTAAAGAAAAGTGCCTTGTCAAAAAAAATTTAATTATGTAGCAGACCCCAAAAGAAATTCATTTATTACAAAATTATAATAAATTAAATAAATAAATTAAATGTATAGATTAAAAACCATAAGCCTTTTTTTAACCTAAAATGAAATGACACCTTTCTTCAACCAATATCGTAATGACACCTCTCTACAACCAAAAATGAAATGATACCTTCTTCTCCACGACCATTGATATCGTGCTTGGTGTTCTGCAGAATATTATAGATCCATCTCGAAAATAAATTCAATATCTGAATTTTTTGAGATCTCTGAGATGACTTCAAGATGCTCGTTGATTTAATCGGTATTGCTCCACTTGAAATCTACCATATGGTAGATTTCAAGTGGATTGAGTCATCGCTTATCCATATAGATTGTTGGTGTCGAAGTACATGAGGTACTTATCTTCCTCAGCCGGATTATAGTCCTCCATATACTGGTTATTAGCCTTGGTGTAATGGTTGGAACATTGGTTAACTCCTCATCTGATTTCTCTCTCCACAAACATAAGCATATCAATATCTATTACAAGCTCCAGTTTGATGTTAGTGAGTTTTCACATTGAAGCCCATTTTAAGTCTGGAGTTGGATAATAATTTGTTGGATCCAATCCGTACGCGTCCATGCAAGTTGCTTTAAAATTTTCAAAGACGTCAGCCAATGAGAGCAGATCTGTATTCAAATAGACATCTGAATACTCTCCAAACGTCTTAATCTTCAGAGTCTCCCACACATTTTTCGCGTGCTCGTAACCTTTCAGGCTGATCTCGCTCTCGTTCTATTTATTGCAGAATTTTACTTTAGGCAGGAGCTCTTTGTCTTTCAACTTTTCCAAACAACTTGCATATTCGTGAGGGAATCCTTTTCTCATCAACAGCTTGATCTGCTCATCTGTGTAATTGGATTTGTGAAAGGTCTGCGTTTTAATATCGAATTTGTCCAAGTACGAGGCCAATTTCTCCAAGGATGATGCCATGAATCTGAAGGGGTCTAATAAACGAAAACTTAAATCGGTTCCTTCGACATGTTTGGTAAAGAAAACGTAACGCTCCTTATATTTTCTGGCATCAGCTGTACTCGTCCTTTGAAGTTGTAAGCTGTAGCAAAATCCTTGATGATGAAGTGTGAATCATAGCCAATCAAATTGTAGAATATTATTGGGATGAACCGCGCGTCTTTGGAGTTAATGTTGCATCCCTCGTGATCAGCTCTTCTGAATTCCTCGGTAAGGTACCAGTGATCACGGACTTTGATAGCAGCGCCAGCAAAAGGTTTGTTGCAGATATGGTAAGAACTTTACTATTCCATCTGTGGAAAGCAAGGCGCCACCTAGCGGTCAAGTGGTAAAACTACATCTGAGGACGTAATTTTAATTCAACTATACATCAATAAAACTTATTAACGAAATTCAATAGGATGTAGTTATAAAATCTTCTAAGTTTTACATCTTTGAATAATTGCAATATTCTTGATGTAAGCTTAGAAAAGCTGAAAAATTATTTTTTGATTCGATTTTGCGGCCAATCTCAAGATAGAGATCAGCCTGAAAAAATGGTAAGTGTCTACAAAGACGTTTAGCTAAGCTTAGCGATTTCGGAGACGCTTGGCTAACTCAGCTTTTCCATCCTCAGAGAGAATTTAATTCTCAAACCTGACTTTGTTTGAGAAGACTGTGAAACTCCTTTCTTCGCCTTCCTTTTCATCACTGCCGCGTTCTTTTCAGCCGCCTTCTCAGTCTTGCCCTATTCGTGCGCTGCCTGGATGTCAGTTTGAACTTCCCGATCCATCGTAACTTTTGGAGGCTACACTAATAGTGGTTGGCTAGTCATTCTCACGGTCACCTCTGTAGCATAAGCTTGAGCAAGAACCAGTCGCTGGTAGTCCACCTCGGTTAGCTGATACTCGTCCTCTCCATGCTAAAATTAATTTAATTTCTGTCCGACTTTCGAAATTATCGAAAGTCAAGTGAATACTTAACCCTTAATTGCTGCTTCTCTTTATGTTTTGAACTTCGTTACTTCTCTTGAGGAAAGTCATATGTCACCTAGCGCCCATGTAGTAAACTATGATACGGCACGATACTTCGAAAATCAGGGGTTCCCCGTGTATACGCGAGAAACTGAAAAATTCATTTTTACTTAAGATATAAATTTAAAAAGAATTTCAAATTGCTATTTTATTTAAAGAAAATAAATTTTCAAATTTTAATAAAATTTATAAAATTTTAAAAATTAAAAAAAAGTTGAGCTGGGTTAGGATTGGACCCGTGACCCTCTGGTCGAAAAGCAAGCACTTATAGCACTCGACCACGGAGTCGTCACACTTAATAATTTTGAAAACTTGTATATTCGTAGTTTATCAAATGTGTTTTCATTTTGCTTAATTTATAGAATAAATTTAGATATTATTGATAATTATTAAAATATAAAAATTTTTATCAAAAAACATATCATTAAAAATATATAAAAGTAATTTATTTAAATACTAAAAAATAATTAAAATATCCAAATAACAAAATATCTGCATCTCAGCATATTCCCTACCTCATGGACGCGCTGTATCAGAAATGCAAGGGGGGGGAAAGTGTGCCAGCTTTGCAGAGGAGCAAGGAAGGTGGACCAGTAATGCAGAGGGGAGGGAAAAGTGTGCCAGGTTTGCAGAAAAGTGGTAGAAGTGTATCAGCTTAGCAGAGGAGTATGGGTAGTGTGCCAGAAATGCAGTGTGCTGGAATCACCATAACCTATAAATTTTCAAGTATTGGAATAGTTTCTTCAAACAATTTTCTTAATGTTGCCGCAAAAAATAAATAAAAAAATGTTGAAATGTCCTAGTACAAAGAGATCTGTGCTATAGCACACCCAGACGCGGCGTCAGTCGTCTGTCTTTCTCGCACTCTTCCCCTCGCACGTTATAAAGCTGTAGGTTTCCCTTTCACCGGAATTGGACTTTGGTTTTAGAGCTTGTGGAGAGCAACAAAGAGTTGTACCTTTCCTTCTCGGCGCTATCGCTTGCATCGAGGGCTGAATGTTAAACTTGAGAATTTACACCAAATGCAAAAAGTTTATTTGAAAAATTTTTAAGTATTAATAAAAAGTTTAAGCAAAAATATAAAAACTAATGAATGAATAAATAAAGAATTTATAAAAAAATTTACCAAAACTACCAGAAAATTTATAAGAAAAAATATTTAAAACATTTTTTATTTTTTAAGTTTTTAAAAACGCTTTCAAGTGCTTTGGCGGAATGCTTTCTCATAGAGCTCTTTGAGTTTCATTACTTTTTTTATATTTATTTAAATGTGATTTTAATATAAAAAAATTGTCAAACATTAATATTTACTCATATTGTACTTTATAAATTTCGAACATATATGCTAGCTGAGTTAAATTGGGTGACACACTACCAAATCAACTTTTTAACTGGACAAATGTAAACCAAAATCAATATTCCAAATATTATATATTATAAACATTCAATAAAATAGATAATTTATGTTTTAATATTTTTTTAGCAATTTTAACAAATGAACCTGTTAAGGAATTTTTTGGTAATGATGCTGAGTTAAATTGGGTGACACACTGCCAAATTCATGATAAATGTCAAAGTGTCCTTACATCAATAAGTTATTTAGTTCGTATCAATACAACAAAATAATAAAAGCATCAATGATAATTTCTCAAAAAATGTTACATAGAGTATTTAAATTCAAAGAGTACCCCCCGTTAAGATAGGTAAAATGCCCTCCCTCATATATTTTAAAACTAATATTTTTTCTTGTTTTTATAGTAATTAAGATTAGGTTTTGTTATATTTATAGTTTCCTAACACATAATTCATTCCTAACCTCAACATAACCTAAAAATCACTTTTTTTATGAAATTTTTTTTTTATCTGGAAGGATGAATGATATTAATCTCGCGAAAAACATATGACTAGGATTTAGCACTCTCTTCAACTGTGATTTTTTGCGAGTCCTAGAAAGCAGTTTTTCTAACCTAAAAATAACATTTAAATCATAAAATCTCCGTAACTTCGCTCTGGGAGGGGCTGCAAGTAATTTTTTGGGCTTAAAATTTGTATTTTTAAAAAACAAATAAAGTTTATGATGACCAAAAATTCGATTCTGGCATGGCGCCATGGCGAAAAACTCGAAAAACCATTTTTTCATAGGTTTTCTGTCGGTTATTGGTCTCTAACAACTCACGAATCATTTTTAAAGAAAAAAAAATAGCTTTATTGGATTCTACGTGAAAAAAATACATTGAAAATATGCATAATAACTTTAGGAATACTTGGATGCTGTTACAAAACAATTAAAAAAATAAAATAATTCTAGAATTATTACATAGCTACTTTGCGTCGTTGCTGCATTTTATGTTTTTATGACCTTGGTCATCTCTTTAGAGTCTCAAAGCTACTATTCAATGTATCCATAGGCAAATTATGTCCACTACATCCGAAAAACAGAGACAAATACTAGACAGATAACGTTAACTCCTATATATGGGTAATTCTTTCATACTTTTAAAAATCATGTTACTGCGTCATTTCTCCTAAATATGAGATAGCACATCTTGTTAGCAAATGTTCACTGATTTATTGAGTTATTAGAAACTAATTTTGTTATATTTTTAATGATAATTAGACGTGTCATTTTATGGCGGATGGGGAAAAGAGGTTTTTTTTTTGAAATTTAAATGTTACCAGGCCATGTAAAATGATAAATTACCGCTATAAAAAAAATGACTACTGCTTTTTTTATTTGAAATTCACACCAAAGCTTTATCTATACACATACTTTTGGAAAATCAAGAGCATGGGTGTGTGCCTGTTAACAAAAGTACTTTCTAAAAGGTTATTAAAATGTTACCAAAAATGTATATATTTTACTTTTTTCTGGAAAATACGATGCTGTAAAAAAGACTATTCAGCGGTGACATTTTAAACTACATCAAAAGGTAATATTTAGAATCACAAAGAGAAATTTTTTTATTAGGAACGTGTGCCTAGTGTAGATAAAGTTCTTTGTTCGTTTGAAATTATACTTAAAAAACGTGACTCACTTTTGAAAATAGGTTTTTATCCACTAATATGAAAACCTAAGCTTTGATTCATCTTTTCTCTGTTGTGAACTTTGTAATTTACTATTTTATAATACTCAATGTAATCTTTAAGTTGCTTTTGAAGTATTATTTCGAGTATTCTGGAAATCATTGAATTTTTCCCGGCTATTAAATTTTCCAAATTTACATCGATTACCTAGTTTCTATCAATGTTTTAATTCTAAAGAGTTTAAACTTTAAAAAGCTCAGTTTTAGTATGTATTTAATAGCTTACACCTAGAACGTTGAGTTGAAACATCACTGAAATTTCTAGATTTTAAATTTAAAATTTTTAGATTTAATGTTTATTAAATAAACTAAAATATTTGGTTAAAAGGAATATAAGTATTTTTATTCGAAAACATAAACTACACAAATCTATGTCAAATTTCATACCCTAAGATTGACAATTTTAGCAAAAATAAATTGAAATTCCACTCACTTATGATTTGTAATCAGGAATCTCAAAAGCCATTGGGTAACTAATATCACTCAATTTTAATACCCGAATCGCCAAAAATGAATTTTCCAAAAAATTGCCATTTCTGGCATATTTTATTTATTACAAAAAATTTTGTAATTATTAATGTAAATTGCGTATTTAAATATTTTCTGTAACATATTAAACATGTAAAAATGAAAAAGCTCAATGGAAAATGATCTATTATAGCCCAAAATACTTAAAAACTGATCTGAGATAGGTAAAATATTATACCTGGGTGTGATAATAATGAATATATTTAAATGTCTTATATTAAAAAAAGCTATCTTCAAAAGTGAGTAATGCGATTTTTTCTTTTATTATCATTTTAATATATCAACATTTAAAAAAAATAAATTTGATACATGTGTCTTCAATTTTTTTTAATTTATTGAAAGTAAATTTTAACACTATGAAAAATTTACTCGAAAATCTGTCTTTTGATGTTTGTTAAAAAGACTACCCTTAACAGTGAGTAACACGATTTTTTTCTTTCATTATAATACGTCAACATTCAGAGAAAATTAGTTTTACACGTGTGCCTGTATTTTTTTTTTTTAATTTGTTGCAGGTGAAATTTTAACATTATGAAAGATTTACCCATATACATATATATATACATATATATATATATATATATATATATATATGTGGAATAACTTGCTGTCCCTCGTATATACATAAGGAATAGTGAGTTGTTCTTAGGAAACGCAAATTATTTTTCTTATACATAGATAAAAAACCAATGTTTATCTATTCCTGTAACCCTGGTAGAAATTTTCAGCATCTTTTGGCCAAGCATAGGCCATTTTTTATCAATTTGGCCAAAAAATGCTAAAAATCATGGCCAAATATCCTGCTATCTAGCGACCTTTCATGGTGAAAAGTTGACAAAATAATGGTGAATATATTTAATTTTATTATAATATTTTATTTGAAAAATTAGAACTTATCAATTCTAAAATAATAAATTATTTATGAATTATAAATTATCAAACAATAATATTTCAATATATTATTTATTTTAGAATAATTCTTAAAAAGCAAAATATTATTTTTCCCATCTTTTCACATTACAATTTATATACGTTTTTGTAGACTTGGGCAGAACAGCAATTAAATTTTCTTTTAATATTTTCAAAAGATCATCAACATGCTTATGAGCAATATTGTTTACTGCAACCCACTCTTGTAATTGTTTGATTTCTTTAATATAAGACTCATCGAAATTCATAGTTTCATTTTCTTGATTACTAATTTCGTTCTCACACATTGAGTCTTCATAGTTTTCGTTAAAAAAATCATTTTTAACTTCTTTAGTGTATATTTCAAGACATTCATCTAATTCTTGCAAATTATTGTCAAATTCTTCTTTAAACGATCTTTCTGGTATAGCTCTTTATAATTTAAAATTAATTGATCAATACATTTAACATCCTTCTTTTCTGTATATTTTCTTTTCTTATTTCAATATTTACTAAGCAAAATAGGTTATGATCACGCTTTTCTGCTAACATCTGCTGTCGCTATATAGATATATAACCTAACAGCTATACTCCACGCAAAATGTTTGCAGCACTATACTATCTGCTCACGCGTGATAAATCAAATAACTTATTTATGAAACAATTAATAATATATATAGTTACATTAAAAGAAAATCGAACATTAGTTAAAATAAGATATATACATAATAAATATATGTAAATTTTAATAATTAAGTTCCAATTTTTTCAATTTTAAAATTAAATCATTCACCATTTTTTCGACAACTTTTTACCAGTGACTGGCTAAAAATAGACCAAGAAAGTTGGCCAATCGTTAATTTTTTCACCATTTGAAATGGTGAATTTTCTACCAGGGAACTATTCTTTTTAGTGTTCTTTTTTAGCTTGTAAGAGACCTAACATGTTTTCTGTCCTCCATAAATCACGAACTCGGTAGATTTGAACAATTAAATGATTCTAATTAGGTTCCAAATTCAAAAATTAAAAGATCATCATCTCTTTAGAGTCATAAAGCTACTATTCGATGTATTTACAGCCAAATTACGCCTATTGCACGCTAAAATAAGATTTTTAAACATAACTGAAGTAACGGTCGTATCATCTGTCTTTTTGTATTACAGTAGACTCTGGATACAAGAGAATCAACGGGCCTTCAGGAGAGGAATTTTCTTGAAATATCTTTCATACAAAAAGTCCCCAACACGCTTGAGTCAAGAGTTATACCCACACCTACTGTTTTGTTGTGTGAGTTGTATCCAACATGCGTGTATATTCTGTCTCTCTCACTTTCACAGTGGTGGGATAACGCAAATACTTAGACTCACGCCCATATTTAGAAGAAAGAGCTCGAAATCTCTTATATCGCAATCTCTTGTATCGAGAGATCACTGAATCATTTGAGAGACAAAGACGGAATAAGGTTTTAGTAACAATCGTGTTGGGTCTATAAATTCGAGCCTGAAAGTACACTTCTATGTGAGCATTTATATTCTTTGTTAGAACTGCCACAATTATGATTTGTCTTCAGGCCATTATACGCAAAAAATGGAGTAGCAACCGATATAAGAAATACATTGCTTATACATATATGAGAATCAAGCGCGTTGTTTCTAGCAACAGCTCACTATTTTATATATATATATATATATATATATATATATATATATATATATATATATATATATATATATATATATATATATATATATATATATATATGAGAAGCAATAGCTCCTAGAGTTCCTAGCAATAACTCACTATTCTCTGTATATATATATATATATTGTTACTAAAACCTTATTCCGTCTTTGTCTTTCTAATGATTCAGTGATCTCTCGATACAAGAGATTGCGATATAAGAGATTTCAAGCTCTTTCTCCTAAATATGGGCGTGAGCTTAAGTATTTGCGTTATCCCACCACTATGAAAGTGAGAGAGACAGAATATACGCGCATGTTGGATACAACTCACACAACAAAACAGTAGGTGTGGGTATCACTTTTGACTCGAGCGTGTTGGGGACTCTTTGTATGAGAGAATTTTCAAGAAAATTCCTCTCCTGAAGGCCCGTTGATTATCTTGTATCCAGAGTCTATTGTAATACAAAAAGACAGATGATACGACCGTTACTTCAGTTATGTTTAAAAATCTTATTTTGGCGTGCAATAGGCATAATTTAGCTGTAAATACATCGAATAGTAGCTTTATGACTCTAAAGAGATAATGATCTTTTAATTTTTGAATTTGGAACTTAATTGGAATCATTTAATTGTTCAAATCTATCGAGTTCGTGATTTATGGAGGACAGAAAACATGTTGGGTCTCTTACAAGCTAAAAAAGAACGCTAAAAAGAATAGTTACAGGAATAGATAAACATTGGTTTTTTATCTATGTATAAGAAAAATAATTTGCGTTCTCTAAGAACAACTCGCCATTCCTTATATATATACGAGGGATAGCAAGTTATTCCACATATATATATATATATATATGTATATATAGGAGTTATAGTATCTGTCTAGTATTTTTCTCTGTTTTTCGCGTACAGTGGACGTCATTTGCCTATGAATACATTGAATAGTAGCTTTGAGACTCTAAAGAGATGACCAAAGTCATAAAAACATAAAATGCAGCAACGATGCAAAGTAGATATGTAATAATTTCAGAATTATTTAATTTTTTTAATTGTTTTGTAACAGCATCCAAGTATTCCTAAAGTAATCATGCACATTTTCAATGTATTTTTTCACGTAGAATCCAATGAAGCTATGTTTTTTCTCTAAAAATGATTTGTGAGTTGCTAGAGACCAATAACCGACAGAAAACCTATGAAAAAACGATTTTTCGAGTTTTTCGCCATGGCGCCATGCCAGAATCGAATTTTTGGTCATTATAAATTGTATTTGTTTTTTAAAAATACAAATTTTAAGCCCAGAAAATAACTTGTAGCCCCTCCCTGAGCAAAGTTACGGAGATTTTATAATTTAAATGTTATTTTTAGGTTAGAAAACTGCTTTCTAGGACTCGCAAAAAATCACAATAAAAGAAAGTGCTAAATCCTAGTCATATGATTTTCGCGGGATTAATATCATTCATCCTTCCAGATAAAAAAAAAATTTTATAAAAAAAGTGATTTTTAGGTTATGTTGAGGTTAGGGTATGTGTTAGGAAACTATAAATATAACAAAACCTAATCTTGATTACTATAAAAACAAGAAAAAATATTAGTTTTGAAATATATGAGGGAGGGCATTTTACCTATCTTAACGGGAGTAGTATATAGACAGGTATAGCGAGACGTAAACAATGACGTCACTCGCCATACCTATCTATGTGTACATAAACAACCCATTAAGATAATGATGTTTACATAAACAACCCATTAAGATAACGAAGTTTACATAAACAACCATTAAGATAACAATGTTTATATAATAAATAAGATAACACTTTGATTACATAAACATTTCAATTAAGATAAGATAACACTTTGATTACATAAACAATAAATTAAGATAATGTATTATTTATTCAATTAAATAATTAAGATATGATAATGACTTATTTATTCAAACAAACAATTAAGGACGTTGCCCTGTTAAATAAAATAATGACAGAAATTGCTGAAATTTGGAATTACGATAGTTTAGTGTATTTTGAACTCACACGCGTTTTTTCGACCTACCTTATAATGCTAATAACTGACAAATATAAGAAAAAAAATAGGAGGTTTAACACGTGGTTATATGAGACCAAGTTTAAAATCATCAATAAAACCTCTTAGAAATGACACATTCAAACAATTTTTTTATAATAAATAAAAAAATATTTGATGATTCGACCCTCAAAGTTTCAACGCATGTTATAAGGCTTTTCATTAAAATATTCAATAAAACATTGTCAAAATAATACATTTAAGATGAACTTGGCAACGTTGTTTTCTGTAATAGAAGAAAGAGAGAGAGAACGATATTCCGCGACATGTCAAAAATTGTAGGTTACATATCATTTTACATTCTAAATAATAATTCATCAACAAAAATAAAAGTATTTTGATTATTCTGAAATCATTTACTAGGATAAGCATTCATTTTATGATAAAAAATGTAGCATTTTTATTTATAAAAATTTATAAAGCATTACACATGAATCGGATATATACGGGGATAGTGTTTAAATATCTATAGCCTATAATCAAATATATGTTTACATTGTGAAGCAAAAAAGTGAATAACGCATAATGTTGCCAAGTTTCAACTAAATATCGATAATTCAGATTACTGCTGAAAAATAATCATGACAGGGCAACGTCCTTAAGATAAGATAATGACTTATTTAAACAACCATTTTAGGTAACTTTGTATTTACACACACGTATACATGCGCACACACACGCGCGCACACACACGCGCACACACACGCGCACACACACACACACACACACACACACACGCACACACAATGGATACATTCAAGGTAAAAAAATAGAGGTTTCTACGTTTTTTATTGCTGGTCCTGAAAAGGGCCGATTATGGTAAGTATATTGTTTATATTTTTTTATATCCCTGAGTTTTTGGGAATGAATATGTATTCATTGAATATTTAGTGTGAAATTGTATTTTTTTAGATTTTTCATCTTTGAGCAGAGGTTTTCTCTCCTCCTTGGTTCCATCTGAATCCAAGTAAGATGGTTGTTTTAGTGTTCCTTTTACCTGACCCATTGTTCATCTCTGGCGTATTCTATGAATAATGAAATGGAAATAAAAGTCTTTACACAGTGTAAGTGTATTTATACTAAATATGTTATGATTGAAAATGGAAAAAGTGGCGGGGATAAAATAAAAAATTTTTGTTAAGTATTTTGTAATTTTATTAATGTATAATTTCTTGTAATACAAATATGATTAAATAATAATCGAATATTTTAATTATTCATTGTTTAAGTATTCATTATATTTTTTTAATAATACAGGTTCGATAACGGATTTTATTCTTTCAATTCTCATTCCAAATCTCTCTCTGTCACGACCTATTTGTTCCCACTCATCACGACGCGCACTTTGACTTGCATAAGTCCATACATACATAACTTTAATAGCTGGTTTACCTTCCTTAAAATGTACACGCTTCATTTTTTATTATATTTACCTCACAATTTACATTAAGGTTCATACATTAAAGCATACAAGTCGTTGTAGATGTGTGGTAAAGTATACGCATTAATTTCTAAAATTACAATATCCAACGTAGATTTATCTAAATCTTTATCGTCAAGCATTTTTGTTAAAACAAATGTTGTTACCTCGTGAATTTTTACATTATAATATCGATTTAAACTAGCAAATGTTTTCAATGTAAATGACTTTATATCTTCCTCACCATCTTTCTTGAACTGGTCCCTAAGGTATTCTTGGATGTAGTCGATAATCCTATTGACTTTTCCAGCACGACGTTCCAATTGCACCAGATGCTCATCTATACAAGGTACTGCGAGCTTAAGACCATCAAATGACACTTTTTGCAAACAGGTTGAAGGTGTTTGGTACATAGATTTCCTTTTTTTGTTAGGTGATTCACTTTGCTTTTCCTCATCTACTGGTTGAACATGTACTGGTGGTTAGAATACTGCTCTCTCCTCGAGCACTATGGTTTTTGTATGGTATGATGTCGTAAATAAAAGATCGTGGTTCTCTAAATAATGTTTTGATGGATTTCCGTACTCAGTTTTGAATATGTAGTTTTCTTGAAAATAAGCGTTGATCAAGTCAAAATGATTTTTCAATAGCCTCCAGGCATTGATATCAAAATTAACCCATTTGGATGAAGAATTTGTCGATATTTTTACACAAGGTTTGTAATAACCACAATTGTAAACCAACAGCTACACGTTTGGTCTGTGACTTGTTGAGAGAATACGTTGTCGACAAGAGCATGCTATCTAGAAGAAGCATGCCGTACTTTTTAAAACGGTTATTGTCACGGCAGTTTTCACTCGTTGATTGTGCCATATTTGATTATTATTATTATGGATAACTTGAGAGAGAAATAAAACTGTCGACTTACGTATAACCGAGTCTTACTTGAACTGTGTCTGAACTGGAACTGATCTGACTTGAGGTCTCGCTTGTGCTTTATATCCCTAATCCCTACCAAGTTCAAAAGCATGTAGGGGGAAGTATGTATCGTTTGATATGCTTTTTCCAAGAATATCATGTTTATGTTAAAAGATAATATATAAAAGGTTCAACAGTTGGGTACTGTTTTCTTAGATTAAAATATTATGGTTCCTTGAAATCAAGTTATAGCGGTTATATTTCATCATTTCCTGTTGAGATACGTATTTAATCACATCCTGTCCAAAATAAAATATTCTGATATCGCGTAATATTATATTCCCTTGATATACCGTATGTGTCGTCTACATCTTTTGTTGTGATATTTAGTTCAGTTATATTGTTATTTCGCAACATCCTGTCAAGAATAAAAGATTCAAATGTCACATCTTATTCCGTAGTATGTAATATTATACTTCGTTGATAAACAAAATATAACGATCACATTATATCATTCCCTGTAAAGTCGTATTTTATCATAACTTGACAAAAATATTGGTACCCTTTGTCGGTTCAATAGAGATTTATATTTCATCATAAACTGATAAATAAAAGATTCCATTCTCAACTTTGATTGCGTAATATGTGATATATTTCAAGAATATGTACCGTACATCAGATATATTTTATTATTTCCTTTTGTTATTAAAATATTAAATTTCTGCATTAAATCAGTTCAAATAAAATTATATTATAAAAAGATAGTATAACGGAATTTCATAGAATAAATATATATTTTATCTGTTAAATGATAAGTTAAATAATTTAAAATAATAATACTAATGTGGAAGGGATAAGGTGTAGGTGAATAAATATTACGAAGAAAGAATGTAAATTTGATTAACATTTATTGAATATAAATTTCATGTTACAATAATAGATTTAATATTATATTCTCGAAGTACATGTTTGATTACAAAAGCCAAAACCTAATGAACGTTCGTTACTAAAAGCTTTTACAGATTTTTTACGCTTAATTTTATTCTTTATTAGTTTATTATAAAATTTTATAACAAAATCATCGTTCTTTTTGGAATCTCTTGAAAACTTACTGCAAAACGTACGTAAATTATGAAAATAAGACATATGGTATAAAAACATAATACAATATTGACCGCAAACTTGCGAATCGTAGCTTTGCATTCGTTGTTTGTTCCATTCGTATCGCGCACAATTTCTTTTGAGTCTATCAAGATGATGTGATGAGAACGGTGGCAATCCGTAGCTGTCAAAGTAGGTTCCGTAGCCATTTTTATTTATGTATATAGCAATCCAATGAGATCCACCTTTTGTATGGTCATCAACGTTTGCAACTATAGCTGCTGGAAGTTCGAGAATATTCGGAATCCGATCTGCTGCATATACTCCTACAGTTCTAGCGTTGACTGCAGCAAGTGCTTTGATTATTTGACGAGTATTCATTGTTCGTCGTCATCATCATCATCATCATCTTCATCTGCTTCTGAATTGCTATCTTTCGATGCCTTGACGGAGTCTGTTGGTGATGCTGGACAATCAACTTCATCCACACCTCCATCGGCAACTGCTCGAGCTAACCTGCGTGCTCTTACACGCTCAAGAAGTGCGTCGCTTAACTTCAATGGACTGTCGTTGAGGTTGTCGGATGTCATACACAATGATAGTTTCGTATGCAACCACTTCCTCAGAATATATGCCTGATTGAGGGCACATACAGCTCTTTTATACTTATCTTTTGTACTGTGAGTGACACATGAAAATCCTTCCTTATGATATCTTGTAAAGAGTTCATTGAATGATGGTGAGTATATTTCTAGATTGATGATTTCTCGCGACATGGATGCTTCTAGATACCTTGCTTTTTCGTAACCTCTAGTATAGATTTTTGCAGCTACTTTTGCAATGTTGTATAAATTGAGTAACAGTTGACCGATGGAAACGTCCCCTTCTATCCATTGAATACCATGATGATGATTTATCACAAATTCGTTGCTCCGTTTTACTCCTGATGGTAATTCAGAGAAATCATGTGGTGATTTTACTATCCAATGGGAAAAAACTCTAGTTTTTAAACTAAGTACTGCCACTTCCTTTGGAAAAAATTTATTATTCCGGTCTTTTAGACCTTGAATATCAATGACGAAATCCATGACTTTACTTTTGACCACTTTCACTGTACAGAATGAGACTCCGGAAAGAGACTGATGATCAACGCAGTTCATCAATGATCTTTTATACTAATCACCCCCATCTGTGATTCTACTCCCACTCCTTTAGCTTAAGCATTAAAATCCGTTATAATATTACGACTTGAATCTATTTCCAGAACGTTATCGTATTCTGCGTAAATGATGCAATTTATTGTTTGTTCCAAGGCCTGATCAAATTTCACTTCTACTCTTACACTACCACGTTTGATAAGATTCCAGTGTAAAGCAGAATTTGCAGAAAGATCGGGTGTCAGATCAAATGCAAACAAACAAAAACCTCTAGAATAATCTATTCGGCTGAGACAAAGGGACTCATTAGAAAAATGTATACCAGTCCCAGAAAATAAAGTGTGATAAGCTTCAACAAATTGTGGATTATCACCTGTAAATTTTGGCTGTAACGGCTTACTCGGTACTTGTACTCCGTCAATGTAGAGCGAAAGGTAATTAATGGAAAAATGTTGAAAGTTGAATGGATTGAATTGTCTATTTCCATTAAATGCTCTGTTATCGACGAATCCTATTATAATTCTTTTTGGTAGCTGGCCTAAAATTATGTTATCCAAAGTATCACCATGTATACCTCTGTGCATGGTAAATGATTTTACTTCAACTCGAGTAATAGGATATTTTGCGGTTGCTTTTGTTAAAGCATTAGCATGGGCGAGTAATATTCCTGGACTAATTTTTACACGATGTATCATCAAAGAGGCTTCTTTTATACTAACACTAAAAGTATCATTTTCAGAAGCATCCATAAGACAAAATGCATCTTTACTTCGAACAAGTCGTACTCTTAGTTCAACACCATTCAATAAAAATTTATTTTGATTGAAAACGTCACAATGTAAATGACCTATTAAATCTATTGTTTTTGAATTTTCCGTATAATAAGATCGGTTTAATAGTCCATGATTAGCTTCAGCAGCAGCGCGGCCCACGTTTGGTAAAGCTTCCATTTTTCCAACAGTATCGAGATACCACAGAGATGTTGTTAGATGTGAATTCATTGCAGAGCTTGAGTAATTTAATAATGTTTCGATATAGGCTCTGTATGGGTAAGCATTGTTTGGTGGTGAGACGAGTTTTTGATTAAAGAATATATCAATTTGATTAAACAGTGAATGAAGAAAATTATTAACAGGGCCTACTTTACTATTCTCAGCGGGAATATCCGGTATAATTTGTTCACGCACATTTAGCATTGTGTGTGCTAGATCGATGTAATCTTCACCTCCAGGTATTACAAATTCAATTGGTCCATCATCGGTAAGCGATGAAACTGGTTTATACTGAATAAATTGTGAAGATTCTAAAGATGTTTGAGTTGGTGGAAGTGTAAATAAGTCTAATTCTGATTTCATGCATTCGCATGAGTTTGCATGTAAGAACGCCATCTTGTTTTACTAGTTAGGTCCAAAAATATCTGTCACACTGCGTAAAGCTTGTATTTTCTTTTTGCTAACTCTTTTACGTTTTCGAACACCACCTTTTTTCTTTTTTATAACACTTTGTTTTCTTTTGACTTTAGTACGAGCTGTTGAGCGTCTTTTGGGAGACTGACGCTTCCGCTTGGTAGCACGACGTTTATATCCAGAACCCTTCATCATGATTTCAGAGATTTTATTAACTGCTTTCCTCTTGAGATTTCGACCCGATTCATGCATTCGCGTATTTACTGACTGTTTGAAATTTGTACCGTTGTTGGTAACATCGTCTAGTACATGCATACCAGCGCGAACAGCTTCTTTACCGACTGCTTTTGCTCCAGTGGTAAGATAAGGTAAAACTCTTCGAAAAAGACCTCCTAGAAAACTTCCTATACCATGTCCACGTTGGTAATGTGAACCGTTGAATACTCGATGGATTCCGCCTCCCCCAATCTGCTCGGAATAATAAGCTGTGTAATGAGACATATTTTAAATTAGAGATTACGTTTAAAGTGAAGCGTAACCGTCAACGTCCCGTACTCAAATGGTATACGATGACCGTGTTGATCCCTTATATCTAAAATGATATTCTGGAAAGTGTTATTAAGTAAAGGTATGTAATTTATAGGTGAAAACTGTTTCACTATGTTAGATCCAAATGTATACTTTGTATTATTAAATGTAACTATACGTAACAGTGAAGCTTGAGTATCTCCCACTGTGTGAGGCACGCATATATCTGTGTAAATGTAGAATTTATCGGGTATTGCTCTTGCTAAACATACCGGTCTATCACCGATAACCGCTACTCCCTTTCTGCTGTCCTTATTTTTCGCTGCTTTCAAAGTAATGATAGCGTTCTTACCATAAAATTCTTTTTCGAATCCGAAAACATTTCTAAGCTTTTCATTCATTTCGATATAATGTGTTTCTTTACACTCACATACTCGCTGTATCACGTAAAATCCTTTTCTTTTTTTCGAGACATCTAATACTATATGCTTATTAATATCACCAGCATGGTTATTGATTGCTCGGGCCAATTCACCAATACTTTCATATACTCCAGAGGGAAATGAACATTCAAATTGTTTTATGTTTCCCACATTCATAATATTTTGAGGAAGTTCTTCACTATCTATATAGAAGACAAACTTTTGCTTCAGATTCTTGAATGTGTAAAATAGTACTGGGTATATGAATTTCAGTCAATCCAACACTCCAATCACCATGTAATCGTATCTCATGCGATAAGTGTGTAGTAAAGCAAGATGTTGTGTTATCTGGAAAGTATTTCATACTACTGTTACTGGGAAGAATCAAGTAAAAAGCATCCTCATCCATTTTTAAAGGTTAGTTAATTCACTCGCGTTTATCCAAGAATTGAATTTTTCAGGATACCCATACCATTTAACGAGTACTTGTTTATTTCGACCACGGCCTTGGCTACGTATTACACGCTCAATCTTAAACTTTTCTGTTTCATCTAAACGTTTTTTTCCAACTTTAACCAACTCTTCGGGATAGAAAAATCCATCAATTTTTTCCCCATTCAAATCTGACAACTCGTACGTGTAAAGCTGTTGCCGTCTGGATATACGAGAAATTTTAAAAATTTCTTCACTGTAATTTTTCTCATATCCTTTCTCGAAGGTGCCTTTTGTACGACTGATGCGAACATAAGAACCCACCGAGTATATAGGCGCGTGAGATGGTTTTCTTTGACTGAGAGCTCTTTTCTCTAAATTTATTCTTGCTTTAGAAGCGTTATAAATTGTCACTTCTGCTGGTATCATTCTAATTCCACTGTGTAAAGTATGATTGTATGCTTTCACTATGTTTTGTATGACATCTATGTATCTATGAGTATTCTTATGCGTAAAATATCGAAACATACGTTCTTTGAGTGTACGATTTAAACGCTCTACTACAGCTGCCTTGACATCGGGGTTTCGTACTGTACGAAATTTTATAACTCGTTTTTTCAAATAATCTTGAAAATTTGCTCCTGTGAATTCTTTTCCCTTGTCCGATTGAACGGAGATAGGAACTCGAGTGTTTGATCTCTTGAGAATTTTAAATGCATCGGCAACACTGGATGCACTTTTATCGCGAAGAATTTCTACCCAAGCATACTTGCTAAGCACATCTATAACAACAAGTAAGTAACAATATCCGTCGTTATATTCTTTGAAAGATTGCATATCGCATAAGTCTATTTCCCAACAATCATCAATATTTGTTACATTATATCTTAATCTTGGGAATTTTCGACGAACCGGTTTGTGCAACGTATAAACGTCTTGATTACTCAACCATTCATAAATTTTAGTCTTTTCGCGCTTGTTTCGCGCAACATTTACGCGAATTAAATTACGCGCACCAGCATACCCGGCCTCGTGTGAAGTATCATAATATATGTTTTTTAAAGACATTTTTTAGAAGCTAAAACTTTTCCACTTTTCCTTAGTTGAACCTTTTTTTTTATTTCTAGTAGTAGTATTGTATTCGTATTGAGACTGTAAATCTTTTTCCAAATCTTCTAAGGTAGTTGAATTTTTCCGCTTGCGATTTCTATTATATGGTTTATTAGGTTGTAATAGTTTATAGGAATGCAATATATGTATATTACCAATGAGCTTTGTTGGTGTTTCTGATAAGGATAAAAATCTTGTAATTTGTGTTCTACCAGGAGGAGCAGGAACGGAATCTGTCTTTTTTCTTCGTACAATGTCGTTAACTAATTCTATAATATTTGAATTTGGAATAACACTGCCCTCTACTGTAACTTGACCTGTATTATCCCATTTCATGAGGTTTCCCGCAGCGTTTTTTTTCCAATGGTTAAGTAACAGACGTGCGCCCCTCTTATAAATCTTTAGAACATTTTCGATAATAATTTCATCCGTGAGTGGTGTTGCTAGCATTGCATCCGTCTCTTCGACTTCATGTTCCGTATCATTTACGTTTTCGTGTCGTTCTACATTTTTGAAATGAAGATATTTTTGGAGGATTTGCATGTATTTTTGATATTTTTCGCGTTCATCTGTAATACTTTTGGAAAAAAGGATATCGTGCAACTCGGCATCTAAACGTGACAAGTTGTCACCCTTGGTTTGGACAGTGTGCTCTATTTCAGAATTTTTGTGCTTTTGTTTCGTTGAACGTAAACCTCTTTCGTATTCATCTTCAGGTATTATGACCATTTTGCGCGTGCGCTCCATCACGTTTAGAAGTTAATTTAACCAAATATTTTTGATACCAAAGCCCCTACGATTGGTGCCAATAGCAACGGTAAAAAACTTCCTCCGTTTTGAATGATGACACGTTTTTTTTTATGCCAATTAGTACTAGTCTTACAATTTGTGCTCTTCCTAGCTTTTTTCGTTACTAGTTTTCGCAACACGTGTTTGTATTTTTTTAGTCGTTCTTTTTGTGAATTTTTTAATTTTACGGTACCGTGTAACACGTTCAGGGCACATTCACATATACACTTGATTAAATTTTTATCAGACGTTCGAAGTAAATCCACTCGTTGATGACTGTCAGAATGACAAAGTGCGTTTAAAATTGCGATACACTTTTTACTGAAGTTTAGCGGTAAACAACTACATTGACCTCCGATCTGATTAACTTTCTTCTTTCCACGTTTCTTCGATGTTACCGCAGCCATAGCTATATCAGTACTGATGGTGATTCTTTCAGAGTTTCTTTTTTTATATTTTTTATATTCTTAGCGAAATTTCGAATGATACTTTGGTAAGTATGCGTATTGTGTTTTATCGTCCGGAAATATGCATGTGCGAAATCGGTATTCTTCCTTTGTACTCTGTTTCAAGTCCAAGAAAAGATACCCGTGTGGCACATGTGTGCTATCTAAATAGGCTTCTTGCAAAAATTTCTGATCCTCAGGGTAAACTTGTCGTGCAAGATATTGAATTTGAGCTCGATCTCGTGGATTTTTAAAAATAACGATATAATTAGCATTTAATGAAATATCTCTTTGACCAGTACCTTTGTGAAAAAGATTTTGAGTGATGAAAATAACGCTAATATTTTTATGATGACTACCTTTTGTAAACAAATCCAGAATAATATTGTTGGAAGATTCGCGCATCAATTCATCTATTATTATTAATTTTTTCTTTTCATTGTCGTTAGAATAGTCCGAGGGTTGGGGTAATCCTTCGCGAAATTCTATAGGTTGGTGAGATGGTGTTTTTAATTCGTTTTGATATGTTTCTTGCCACTCTGCGTAATAAAATAAAATCCTATCAAATGCTACATCGCAAACATTAGATAGGTTCGCGAGAAATCGTTTAACGAATACTGTTTTACCACAACCCGTAGGTCCACTGACGATACATGTGAATGGATGTTTGAACCGTGTATCCATCTTGCAAGTTCCGTTAATACTGTCTGCTTCACACCTAAGGTTGATATATTTAACGCGGGCGGTCGGCGGCGGCGGCGGCGCGGCGCGGTCGAGACACGCGCGAATATTAGTTAATTTAGCGCGCGCGCGTCTCGTAATTAGCTTATTACAGCGGTCGAGACACGCGCGAATATTAGCTATTTTTTCGCACGTGTCTCGTAATTAGCTTATCAACATGTACCAAAACAAGAGCTATATTATAAGTTAATTTCACGTACCAATCATAAATAAGACGTATTCGATCAATTTGTACTTTTATGTATAAGAGTTTAATGTTACGTTTTTAAGCAATAGCTGTAGGTCTAGGAATACGGGGATAAAATCAAGATAAAACCATTTTTCAATTTAATTTATTTTATTGAATTTTTTTATAACCAAAAGGTAACGAAAATTTTTCAGATGTATAACGACGCTTTTTTAATACAACACAGCAAGTTTTTGTTTCTTTTTTTGTTACAACTTCATGCGTTTTAGTTCGCCTAATTGCGCTAAATCGAAGTTTAATTTTTTTACAAGGTTGATTCATACGAACATACTCATCATCGTCACTCTCATCATCATCAACATCATCATTATTTACGTTATCATTCAATTTAAACGCATCGTCAATTAAATTTTGTATACTTGTGAAATTAATTTTACGCCCGTTTGAGAAATTTAACGCGATTCCTTTGACTTTACAACATTCAACTCTTTCACCATTGGGTAAAATGACACGGTAAGCATAAAATTTCGGGCCTCCTGATATGAAACTTTCAATATAAGAGTTATCACCGTAACATCTAAGCTCATCCGTCATATCACCGAGTTTTGTACCTACAAATGGATTATATTCGTTTGTATCTGCTTCACGGGATGTAAATATACAAGAATCGGTATCGTAATAAAGTACTCGTGTACCTAATTTTTCTAAATGCTCATACAGCTTTAATCGAGCTTGAGCCGTTGTATAAGCAGCGATAACAACACTTGTATGACCTGTTGGTACTACAGCTTCTTTTATGTACTGCCAGTTAACGTATAAAATTTCATTATTTACGGGTAAAATCTCAAAGACCTCTTTTTCCGGACATGTTAATAGTTTTAAGAGCTCCTCGCGTGACTTTATGATCTCTGTTTGTTTCAAATTACTTCTTTGACCAAACTTACCCCAAAATGAATTCAAACATAATTTAGCTACTCCGCGTAGTCCAGCATTTTTTTCAATTTTCTCTTCATTTAGCCGTATACCCTCATCTATTTCATGTTGATTTATATACGCATTTTTTGTCTCTACATCCTTACACCACCCTGGCCACCCACTCGCTTCTTGTTTGATTTTTAAAAATGTATTGACGTATTCTGCAAAAAGTCCTCCAGTACCCGAACTTTGATCGTAACGTGTCATTTTGTACTGCCAAATTGTAAAAATTTCCGTGATTTTGTACCCAAGTTGAACAGCTTTTCGTAATTCATCGACTACCTATGTTCCACTGAATTCTCTGTCTTTTATATTTTCGTGCTTGCAATCGTGTTGGCGTTTTTCTTCGCAACAAGAACGACAAAGTGCAAAAAGCAAACGACCATGCATTTTCACCGGTAATAAAGGTAAGTACAAATCTCGGGGAGGCAGAACCTTACATTTGACCAAACCTTCAACACCTAATAAATTATTATTATCACCATTTGTGAGTTCGTCGCATTCTCGACCAACCAAGATGCGAGGGTGGCCAATAGGAAATTGACCTCTCTTACAAACATAAGGATAAAGGGAACATATATCTGTATACTTAATCTTCTCACCGTTGGTAATATTATATTGTGTAACTATATTTTCTGTCCTACCACCGAAAAAAGCATCACGAGGGCTTAAACTAATTTGATTAATTAATGGATGATTGGTTACATATTGCTTTATTTCAAAATTTTCAGCCTTGATTTTTTCGAAATCGCATTCCCACATTTCACGTACATCGTATCCGTGAGACTTCATTTTTTCAATTTTTTGACGGGTAGCATCGTAAACCTCGTTGAAAGATCGTCCATAAGCCATTAATTTGTCACGATTTTTAGTAAAGCATTTAGGGCAACCATGCGTATAACAACCTTGGAATTCAAATACAACACCTTTTGTTTCTGATGTTGAAGGCTCACATGGTGGTAAGAAACCATCTACGATGAATCTTTCAGGTAGCACAAATTCTCGAGCCCTTCCAGCATGAATGATGGATTTTCCAAGATCTCGTTCGCATTGAACCAACCATTGTAAGGCTTTTTGCGAATGTCTATCTGCCAAACGATATCCAGCTGTAGGAATTATACCTATTGTATTTTCACGTAAAAACTTTTTCCTAAAAACCACAGAACATGCTGAAGCTATAGTAGTGGCTTCTGTAAACGGGCATGTATCTCCACATTCGATAAATATTTTACGAAATGCTGTACAAGCGAGTCTTAAAATTTCCACATCCATTCTGCAATATTCTACTATTTCACGTTGAAAATCAAATTCATATGTATCTCGATTTTCGTTGTACCATTTAATAAAACTTTCTCGCTCGTTAGTTGAGATGGAATCCGGTGAGTAATACCCTGCTTCTGGTAAGGGGCCAATATAATTTTGATTGTCTAAAGTATTGAACAAGTGTGGAAAATAACCTTTTTTACTACAAGGTGGTAGTGCAAAAGTTTCTGGAAGAGCGCTTAATTTCATTTGGAAATAATTCAAGCTGTCAATAAATTTTGTACGTCCGCACTGTAACATTATGATATTTTGTCCGTTTAATATTATTGTAGGAATTTGTCTTGTTTTCTCCACAATTTCTTTGAGAATAAATTGACCATCAAACCCCTTTGAATTATGTGCTATACAAATGATTTGTTCAAATTGAGATTTTTCACGTATCGTCAAATCCAGTAAAGCTTTGACTGGATTATCACAGAATACGTATTCACGAATACCACATGTCGTACAAAGATTATCGATACTCTGTAATACTATACAATCGTCGCAAGCTTGTTGTACGACACAGAGATTTGGTATGTGTACTTTAATAGTAGGATGATCGAGATACGGGGAATCTTGACGCGTTTCAAAGTCATAAAAAATGAATAAATTCTTTTTTTTTACTGTTGCACTGGCATTAGATGAAGAGCTTCGCTTCGGTCGTATAGGTTGAATGTAGCATAATTCGTTAATATTATGATTTTTATGACATGCATTGCACCAATTTGTTCCACATTTGTGCTTAGGTCCATATACATTATAACGTTTCTTACACTTATTACAAATTTTCAAAACCTCACAAATATTTTTTTTATTTTTCTTGTATGTGCCATTCTTTTTATGATTATCATAGCAATTTTGACCATAAAATTTTCGATTGCATTGATTACACAATATCACATTTACATTCTCAGACACGCATGGTGGTTTTACAAAACACGCTGAACAACGCGCAGAACAATTATGCTCGTTGATATATCGATAAGATTTATTACAATTGTCGCAAAAAAATCTATTACGCGAAGCACCTATCAAATTTAAAATAGTATTTTAATGACATGTTACATTATCATATAAAAGATTTATTACACCCGATAACTGCGTATCTAGTTGTCTACGACCGTTAAAAAACGTAGGATCTCCATTTCCAAAAGACGAAGTATCGTATACTACAATTGCTATACCGCGTTCCGCATAATAATTTTGAAATATTTGAATTTCCGGTACACCGCATCCTGTAGCTGGAATTATTATATTAGTTCTATTTATAAGATCACGCGCGCGGTCTCGCTGTAAAGCCCGTCTATGATCGCGAATATGATTCCAAATTTCACGTGTTTCGCCGCTTACAGATTTTTTTAATTCAATAAAAGCCTCACCAACAACTAAAGCTCTTGGAAGACACATATTATCATCGTTTTGAATTGAAACAATAGATTTTTGATTTAATATATTAACAGTCATCTTTTGTCTTCCACGATAACCTTCACCAGCTGGTACATTTACAAACAAGATAGATACAATAAAACTTTCATCTATATGAAAATCTTCGTTACTTTGGGTCAACCCACTAATTAATCCCCATAAATCATTATAGTTGAAGTTATTAAGGGGCCGAAATGATAGACCACCAGGCCCATGTGCGAAATTTGTACTTCGTATACTTACTCCTATCCTATCGTTTACGCGTGCTAATGAAATAATATATTCATAAATATCACGGATCGCCATTTCTAACCAAACGATAGGATTTATGTTTTCTGGGGGTGCATTTATTTTTAAGTTTAATTGCCTACCATTTATTTGATATCTAACAACGTGGCGTTCAAAATCTTCAAATATAGTGAATCTTTCTCCAGGGGGTCTTATAGTATAAATATCATCATCATTTGCTTCTTCAACTTCTCGTTCCGCTTCTTCTTCTTCGTCTTCTTCTTCTACATTCATGGCTGGCAGAATTTCTCCATTATTTTCGTTACCCTCATTTTCATTACCTCTATCACCATCGCCCCCACCACCTACTTGTATAGGTTGAGATTCTTGTAAATATGATGATAAATCAGCATCATAGTCCATGCTTTCAGGATCATTCGATTCCCCATTGTTTTCAACATCGTTGATGCTAGACCCATCATCTACTGGTACCATTTGAGACTCTTGTGATGATAAACCACCATCATATTCTAAGGTTTCAGCATCGCTTGTATACATGGACGATGATGATGAGGAATCAGGATATACAGAGGTTGAAGAATCATAAGAATACTCATTAGCTGTAAAAGATTTCAAAAATTTTTATTTTTATTTAATATATACAAAAATATAATATTTACAAAATTTATAATATTTATTCTTCCGGATGACCAGAAAAGCTTTCTGATATTCGTGTTAATAAGTCACACAAATCATTTTCTGTATAAAGCACAGAATTAGGATCTAAAGCTAAATCATATAGCCATCTTAATTCTTGAGCTCGTTTAACGTACATGATTCGCTGTACTTCTACGTTTAAGAAACTCGGAAGCCTATCAAAGAGTTCGCTGCTCCTCCGGATAACTTTTGAAATAATAAATATATAAATTTTTAAACTATTTTATTATATATAATTATAAAAAAAATGATATACTTACGCTCATTAATTTGTTGATCCCGGTGATCATTTTAATTGAACTGATGCCACGTCATTCGTGTACGATCTACTTGGTGGTAAAACTGCTCATTACGTGGTTGTCCTCTCCAAAATGCATCGTACAATATATCTCTTCTTATTTGCCAGTATTCAATGTCATTAGGATTCTCACTATTTCGAGCATGAGTGGAAATTGTATCTTTGATACGCCACCACATAGAATTTCTAGTTATAACGAAATTTCGCAAATATTCATCGTATTCATGCTCTCTTCTACGATGGGCATCTTGTTCTTCTCTGACTACTTCTTCAATATCATCATTTTCTTCTTCTTCTTCTTCTTCTTCTTGTGCCTCAACATTTCTAGCGTTGATAACATCGCGCAACTGATTATCAGCTGATGCTACTTCGTTAATAGCATCAGCGCCTTCTTCTCTTATGGCATCAAGAATTTCTTGTGGGATATCATTTGAATCCTCATCATTATTTTCTTGAACGAATTGTTCCTCGTTTTCTTGAGGTGCAATATTTCCACCATCATTTGCTTCATTATTTTGGATTGTATCGGATTGATCATCCTCATCGTCAGATATATCCGACACATAGGGTGATGTTACGTTTGATGGTGTAACATAATACGCTCCAGAAGAAGAGCTCCCAGCCTCTGAAAGATCTGGCGATGTTCGTACTGGTGAAACATCCGATTCGCTGTCCGTATCGCGTAAAAGAAGCGCCAAAGCTATATAAAATCATAATTAAATTAGTACAAAATTTCGACTATCATATTCAAAAAATTCTTATTGAAGTAGATAGCGAATATTAACAAATATAATATGTACTAATATTTATTAATAGATTAATAATTCAAAATGTGTTATATTTTTTGATTATGTATTATCATCCATTTAAATATCATTCTGTATTACCCTATTGAGAAAAAATAAAATTTATTCTTGTACAAATTTGTTATAAAAAATAATTTTTAATATATTACAGAAATCATTTATTGCAAGTCTTATTCAATATTCATATCGAATACTATATTATTAGCAATATCGACTAAAAACAAAAATTATAATTAAAATACTCGTCATATAATCATGTTTATCTTATGAGACATACATAAACTACAATTTTTAAAAATCATGAATTTAGTAAAAACAATAAATTTTACATTGATATTCGTTTCACTGGTACTCAAATAATATATGTACAAAAATTCACTATGATGTCTTTATTATTATTATTATTATATTAGATATTCGTTTATGCATTGATTTATCGTTCCATTAATCCTACCGATGTGATTTTTGAAACATATATTCAATGCATCATTAAAAATCCGATAGTATTATAAAAATTAATTTATATTGATAATTGATAGATTTAAAAAAATGTAATTTTGAGATTAGTCATCATACACAACACATAGTACAGACAACTGTGTTTATTTTTTAATGAGTCATACATAAATTACAGTTTTTAAAAATCGTCAATTTTGGAAAAACAAGAAATTTTACAATACCGTTCTAATCCTTGCTAACCAATTAATATATGTACCAAAATTATCCACAATATCTTTATTAGATCGATAGATAATCGATCATGTATCGATTTTAATCTATTGATCCTAGAGAGATGATTTTTTATACATATATTATTTTTTCAGCAGGGTATCGAATGGTGTTGTAAAATTTCTTGTTTTTCTAAAATTCACGATTTTTAAAATTTGTAATTTATGTATGACTCATTAGATAAAATAAGCAGAGATATATGCTCCATGTGTTGCGTACGATGACTCATTCCGAAATTACAATTTTTAAAATCTATCAATTATCAATAAAAATTAATTTTTATATTGCCATTCGGATTTTGATATTTCAATAAGTATATGTTCCAAAAATCACCTAACCACGATCAATATAACAAGAATCGATACATAATCGATTAACTATCGATCCAAGAATAATATCAGGGTGATTTTTGGTACCAATATTATTTGAATAGTAAGGATTCGAATGAAATCGTGAAATTTTATATTTTATCAAAATTTGCGATTTTTAAAAATTGTAATTTGTGTATGACTCATTAGATAAGATAAGTAACTCTGTATGCTCTATTCTCTTAATAATACCTACAGGCGTACAGTAACATTAAATTATTTTTATAAACCAGTTTTATTATAAAATAAATTTTTACAAACTAAATGTATAAACTTCAATTTATTTATTTATTATAATAATAAATATTTGACATTTCGAAAAAAATTTTATTTGAAAATGTTTTAATTCTTAAATTTGGTCTATATCATGAAATAATAATAAGTGGTCAAAATCGTAAAGAAGCATTTTTAAATTTGGTCTATATCATGAAATAATAATAAGTGATCAAAATCGTAAAGAAGTTTTGGTGTTTACATAAGCAAAAAACGTAAGAGTGTAAGAGAGTGGCTTTTTATCATACTGTATGGTTCTGAGAATCATATAGATTATTTTAATTCTGATTTCTGTTTTTATTCACTATTCGTAACAAAATGTTATGAGTATTGAATAAAAATTTGAAATAATTTTTAAATATATTAAAAGTTAATTTATAAAAATATGTACAGAAAGGAATTTCAAATAAACACCTTTTTTTGTTTATTAAAATATCAAATATTAATAAATATTAATATATAAAAATGAATTGTCATAATTTTTAAATTAATTTTTTTCAGAAAAATTAATTATTAAAATTAATTATTAAAAAATTAGTTATTAGAAATTAATAATTAATAAAAATAAAGACTTACCTTGTCTTTCTTCGAAGGAAATTATAATTTCATATAATACAGGTAATTGCTCCCATCCTCGTCGTTTTATAAATTCAACAGCTGCTTGATGAGCTGCATAACAACTACGGAGTAAAGTCCGATATAATTTTGCTATTTTCCGCGGTCCATAAAAACTCAAAAGAAACCGTATTTCTCTTTTTAGTTCAAAGCACGATAATCTTTTAATGCGTTGTCGCCAACGAAGATCACATCGCTTTGATATAGAATGATACCGGTATTTCAGTTGACGCGATAAGCGAAAAACTATATCACGTAAATCCTTCTCTTCTTGATTCAACATCATTATTCGCATGATGACGACTGATGATAAATTATTGAAGGGTTTCTGTTTTATACCCTCTTTTTTAAATGAATTGTGGTGGGGAATAAATTATTAATAATAAACTTTATAGTGATATTATTAATTTTAGTACTATCTAAAAATTTAAATTTTTTTCTAAGAAATATTAATAATTTTTAAGATATCTTTTTATAAATATCCTGTCGGAGTTTGTATTGTGAATTTTGCTCGTTGAAAAAAATATCTTCTTTCATAGGATCAAAAATATCTTTATCAAAAAATAATATTGGAGGGTACATTAATTGTTATCAATCTTCTTCTTCGTTAAAATTTATATTTCTTCTAAGAAATCTAATTATTTTTGAAAAAATAATTTTTATCATATGAAGAATATTTTTATAAACAGCCTGTCGGTGTTTCAATTCAAAGTTTTGGTTGCCGGAAAGGATATCTTCTTTCTCGGGTTCAAGACATGAAAAAAAATATCTTTATTAAATAAAGAATATTTTTATTCACCACCTATATTAAACCATTAATTCTTAGAAGATGAAATTTCGTTGGAGAAATATAAGATATTTTTTAACTAATCTGTTGATGAAAAATATCTTTTCGCTCTCTCCAACGTATGTCACTCAAAGAAAAAAAAGAGATCTACTTACAATAGATAAGAGTATTAAAACATGATGTTGAATTTATACCATCCTGTTTATAACAAAAAGATTTTTGAGAACAATCACCGATGCTCAATTTAGACAGTTGTTAGCCGGAGGGCCATCGAGTAAGATGGCTCTAAGACTAAAATACAAGGATCTGCTAATACGCGAGCAGGCTAACGCTGAGAAGTGTTTGAAACAAATAAATATTTTAAAAAAAGAAATAAAAAAGTATAAAAAGCTTGTAAAAAATCAACATAAACTAAAAAATAAAATAAATAAAATAGAAAACAGTATAATTGAAGGTAACAACTTAACGGCAGGCCGGAGTAGAACCTGATACTGACCGAGTAACAATTGAGTTGTTTGTTATTTACTCAAGTATTAATCGGTGTATCTTCAAAATAAAGGTTGATCGCAATAGATATTATTATTATGAATATCTATGCACAAGAAAAAAAAAATCTACCGATTTGTTTTTGAGAAAAGTAAGGAACGCCGAAGTAAAAGATTATGTTTATAATATTTTCGCGTTCCTTACTTTTCTCAAAAACAAAGCGATAGATTTTTTTTTTCTTGTGCATAAATATTTGTAATAATAATATCTATTGCGCTTAACCTTCAATTTGCAGATACACCGATTAATACTTGAGTAAATAACAAAAATGCCAATTAGACAAGGACAGCGAATCCGGCCTGCTCTTAATCGCTGAAGATGTTTCACCTCTTTTACGTAGAGGTGAAGAGTGTGTCATCTGCAGCAATCAGTTTTTCGTGGCGACTAGACGCAATAAATGGCTAATGTGTGTACATTGTCAGAGATTCCGCTGCGTTGCATGCAGACATTCTTCATGTCCATGCATCGAGCGTATGGAATCTCCTGCCTCTCCACTCATAGACGTAGTGAACTAAAAAAGTGATAAAAATACTTTTAGTATAAAATAGTGTTAGTATAAAATAGTGTTAGTGTATAAGTGTATTTTTTTTACTGTATTCAACGTATTTTAATAAGGAACATCGCCAGCTATTCACCACAGGAAATAAAAAGGTAAGTGACATTTTTTTTTGTATTTTTCTAAACTCTTTTATTATATATATATATATATATATATATATATATATATATATATATATATATGTATATATATACATATATATCTAATATTAAGATACGAAAGTGACTTATTTAAATAAACAATTTAGATACGAGACTTATTTATTTAAACAATTTAGATACGAGACTTATTTATTTAAACAAACAATTAAGATACGACAATGACTTATTTATTTAAACAAACATTTATTATTCACATAAATAAATAAACATTCAATTTATCGGATTGATAATATAAACAAAGCAATATAATAATAATAATTGAGTGTATATATATACATATATGCTTTGTTTATATTATCAATCCGATAAATTGAATGTTTATTTATTTATGGGAATAATAATTGTTTGTTTAAATAAATAAGTCATTATCGTATCTTAATTGATTGTTTAAATAAATAAGTCATTATCGTATCTTAATGGGTTATTTATGTAAACATCTTATGTAAACATAGACAGGTATAGCGGATGACGTTATTGTTTACGTCTCGCTATACCTGTCTATATACTACTAACGGGGGGTACTCTTTGTCATAAAGCAATTAATTGTTATATTTCTATTTAATAAATATTTTGTAAAAAAGGTAGTAAAATATAATTTTTTTAACCTTTTTAATGGTTGTTTTTATACATTTTTTGCCATTTACAATATGCACATATTAAAAAATGATAAATTTGTCAATAATCAAGTGAATTTAACAATATGGATGAGCATCCTTAATATTACTAAAAGTATACTGGACTATTTTGAAATGATTTAAAATAATTTTTATGACAAGTTTCTCGTGGTCCATATATATTTTCTTTGTATTTTAAAGCATCAAGTAATACAAAAAACTGCAATAAATTTGTTCAATAGAAAGCATGATATAATGTAGTAATAAAAAGAACGATGACAACAAAATTTCTAATCGTAACCACGCTAAGAATAAAGATAAATGAAACATAAAAATTTTTATGAAAATTTTCAAAATTTTCTTAAATTAAAACTGCGCTGAGAAAATTAGTTTTCCAAAACTTGTTTTCTTCAGACAGTAGCAAATACCTTGCATACAAATTATGGAGCAAATCTATCGAATGGTTTTCGTAAAATAGCAGAAAAATTAAGAAAAAAAAATTTTTTTTAAATTTTAAAAATACTATAAAATTAAAATTGCACTAAGAAAATCAGTTCTCTAAAGTTTTTCTTCTTTTGGCAGTCAAAAATAAGTTCCAAACAAATTTTTAAGCAAATTCTTCGAGTAGTTCACGTAAAATTCAAAAAAAATGAAGAATCAAAATTTTTTTAAAATTCTTAAAATGACTCTAAAAAAACTACACTAAGAAAACCAATTCTCAATAGCTTCCGCACCAGTTGATCAAAAAATTGAATTGTATAGAAAATTTGAAGTAAATCCATCAAGTAGTTTTTAAAATTTTATTAGCCTAATAAAAAGAATCATTTTTTTCAAAAATTTCAAAATGCTCTAAAATTAAAATTAAGCTAAGAAGATCAGTTTTTAGAAATTTATTTTATTTGGGCAATCGCAAATAATTTTCATGCAAATTTTGAAGCAAATTCATGGAGCAGTAAACAAAAAAACCAAAAAGATGAAAAATCAAAATTTTTTTTTTAAACAACTTTAAAATTAAAACTACCCTATAAAAACCAATTACTAATAGCTTCCCAGCAAGTTCAGAAAAATAAATTTGATGCAAAATTATAAGCAAATCCATCGAGTAGTTCTCGAGACACAATTTACTAACTGTAATCACACACACGCACACACACGAACGCATACACACATGCACACACACACACGCACACACACACCCAGGCACGCACCCACGCACTCACGCACGCACACACGCACACACACACACGCACGCACGCACACACGCACACATGCACACACACACACACACACACACTTCTAATTTGCTTCTAATTTTGCATCAAATTTATTTTTTCGACTAACTTGCTGGGAAGCTATTGATAATTGGTTTTTCTAGCGTAGTTTTAATTTCATAGTCGTTTAAAAAAAAAAAAAAAATTTTGATTTTTCATTCTTTTGTTTTTGTTTACTACTCGATGAATTTGCTTCAAAATTTGGATGGAAATTATTTGTGATTGCCCAAATGAAATAAATTTCTAAGAACTGATTTTCTAAGCTTAGTTTTAATTTTATAGTATTTTGAAATTTTTGAAAAAAATGTTTTTATTTATTAAGCCAATAAAATCTTAAAAACTACTTAATGAATTTACTTCAAATTTTCTATACAATTCAATTTATTTTTCATTTTTTTTATATTGAAAAAAAAAAGCTTCAACAAACTAATTTTCTCAGTGCAGTTTTAATTTAAGAGCATTTTTAAAATTTTCTTAAAAATTTTTTTTTAATTTTTTTTGTATTTTATGTAAACTACTCGAAGAATTTGTTTAAAAATTTGTTTGCTATTTATTTTTGACTGCTAAAAGAAAAAAAACTTTTGAAAACTACAAAACATTTATTAAATAGAAATATAACGATGCCTGACTTTAATTGGCTTATACATTTATATACATAAATCATATTTAGTGATGATAAATTGTAAAAGTCATTATGATTTTTCTTCACAAATTTGAATTCTTATAACACTTTTTGAGAAGTTAGCATGGATGCCTTTATTATTTCGTTCTACTAATACAAACTAAATAACTTTTTGATGAAAGGACACTTATCATGAATTTGGTAGTGTGCATTTTGAAAATTTTTATAAAATTTATTTTCTATTTTTTTTGTAATTTACGTAAACTACTCGAAGATTATTGATTACTTGATGCTTTAAAATACATTATAAATGTTGAAAAGGCAATCAGCTAGCATATATGTTCGAAATTTATAAAGCACAATATAAGTAAATATTAATGTTAGACAATTTTTTTATACTAAAATCAGATTTAAATACATATAAAAAAATTAATGAAACTCAAAGAGCTCTATGAGATTGCATCCCGCCAAAGCACTTGGCAGCGTTTTTCAACTCCTCGAGCTCAAATATGTACAAATCAATGAAAAAATAGAAAAAAAATATTTTATGAATACAATGCTTTCTCTATGAGAAAGCAAAAAAATTTGAGGAAAATTATTCGAACTTTTCAAGTAAAAAGGTGAGTTTAATGTAATATAATCAATGATAATATATACCTATATTAAAATTTCTCTTTTACATCTGCACGTGCTGATCTCTAATGTTTTATTTTTGAAGTTATTTATTCAGCCAGCTTTGCTGTGGATCTCTTGGCATTTTGAGCAATTTTTAAGCAAACGAATAATTTGTATAATAATTTTAGAGCTAATCTATTGTTACTTTTTTACGTATATGTATATTTATATTTAATTATAAGGTAGTGGGTATCTTTTGTATCACGACTAATCTTGGTAAATCCAAGCAGTCAGTTTGCTTGAAGAATTAAATAAATACTCAGTAATTATGATATGAATATAAGTTTATTAATACTTTCGTCGAGAGAGATATGTCCTATTATTATGTCATCGCCTAATACGTTCCTTACTGCTTGCTTCAATCGGGCGTACTCCCGTCGTTCGTGGCTGAAGGTTGGTTGCTTACTCTCTCATCTCTCTGTCGATTGGTCTACTGACTGACTCCTCGTGGTGCATTCGGCTGTATTTATACTCGCCAAATTCGTTGTTTCCACGTGCCAAAGCTTCTAGAATATTCGTTATTAATTGGAATTCGCTGATCAGTTCGTCAGCTATTTTTCGTTCTGGTCTTAACCTGTTGCTGGGTAGTCAGCTCTTTTTCTATGGTGCTCGGCATTTTTCATCGTTTCCAGGCAGGTTATAACTCGCTTGTATTATGGTCAGCGTTTTCTGTCTTTACTTGTTGGAACATGTATTCGTCGCATTCTTTGTATATTGCTGGTATTAATTCTTATTTATTTTATAGGATATAGAATCCGTAACACGTCCGAGGCCGTGGTATCGGCGCCCTCGACGATTAATACCTTTTCAAAAATTTTTTTTTTGTTCTACCTAAGGCTCTATATAATTCAATGAAATTTGTTTAAGCTGGCCTAATTGTATGTGTTATATTGGTTTATGTAGAGTAGTGTTGTGTACCTATCAAATACATTTCTATTCTATATCACTCTCTCTTTACTTTTTATACATTAAAATTTACATAAGATTATGTTTAAAAGAAAATGTTTTGTTCATGTTTTCCTTTCATTTATCGTTGGATTAATTGCTGTTGAATATGTTTATTCTTGATTTCTCTGGATATGATTTTCATTCTTTTTGATTATATATATATTCCTCAGAAACTGTACTGGTACCTGAAAATATTCTTTAATAATTAATTACAAAGGGGCCCCCCAATGGCTGAAGACTTCCGATTTTTAATATAAATTTCAAGCCAGTTATTATTGTTTTAATCTTTATTTTTTTTTTGGTTCATTACTCTCTGTATGCCTGCAACACGTACTGCGAGTAATTTTAATTTTTTTAATATTGTTTATTAAGTTTATTTATTTGTTAATATTTGATTCTATGTCGTTAATTTTTTACGTTGGCTTTATATTATTAAATCCTTTGTTAAGTTAGGGAAAGTTTTGTGAACGATCTGATTTTTTTTTATTTATTTTTATAATTAAAAACATTTTATTAATTATTATAAGGTTTTATAGTAGATATTTAGAGGCAAAATTACATAAGGTTGTTTATTAACCCTTTTTAATATTCGCTGAGATAATTGATTAATATTAATTATTTAATTTTTCGTTATTGGACCTGAAAGACTGTCTTTAATTAACAATTTATAGTCAAGTTTTTATAATAATAATTTCGCGAGATATTTGCATTCAATTAATATAATTTTATTATTTGCCCTAAAGGGTTGTCTATATTTATAATTAAGTTAGTGTATTTTTAATGTAGTTTTTATTAATAATTTTTTTCCTTTAGTTATGATTTATTTAATCTTTTGGCTCATATTTATATACATTCAATATTGAAGCGGGCTTGACTTTATTCACGGGCGCCAGGTAATATTTTAATTACCGAATTTACTTCATTAATTTAATCTATTACATGCATATACAAGGTGCATAAAGCAATATTATAAAAGAAAATAACATTTATCGACGATTTCCTCCAGTGCAATACTCTTGGAGATGCGATAGTTTATAATTTTCTTCACGTGTGGAGGAGAGGGTAATGTGATAAAAGTTATTATCGACGACCCCATTGAGTGCAATACTCTAAAGAGTGCGATAATAACCTTTTTTAGTATTATGAGATATGTAGAAAAGTGTTTAAATCGACGACATCTTTGAGTACAATACTCTTAGATGTGCGATAAATAACACTTTTATTTAATGCAAAATGAATAAAGAAATTATTATCGACGACATATCCGAGTGCAATACTCTTCAATGTGCGATGATTAATTTCTTTAGTACTTCTATGAAAAATAATAAATGAGATGAGATAAGTTATACTTTTCTCAATAACTTTTTGAACACAGTCTCATTTAAATTTGAAATACTTAATCTTTTTATTAAAAAATTAAGAAAATATATATTCTACGAAGATTTAAAAGTTACATAGTACTTTAAGACAGAATGCTTAAATCTTACACTTCTGACAGTATAAGATCGAATGAATATAGTATCCATGTTAGATGTTGCATGGTCGAACATCTAAAAGATAATGAGAGCGCTCGCTTGGATTCACGCTCTTTTATATTATTTCATAAACCTTCTATGAGGTTCTATTTCTTATTGAAGAATTATATTTTAGGAAATAGAATGTTCCATAATATTTATTTTATATGTTTACAAAAGAAACAAATATATTAGTAAAAGAAACATTCTATTTCCTTTACATTTCAAAAGACTATTTTTTATAGTTAATTTTATTATTTATTAATTAAAAAAGCTAATTTTTTTAATTTATATCTTTAAACTTTAAATAGAGTAATCATTTTCATACATATTATATAAATAGAATGTTCTATTTATATATACACAATTATTTTAGAAAGTTACATTTTATTATTAACAATTTAATATTGATAATACTTCTTAAAAGAAATAAAACATTCTATTTCTATAATCATTTTATTATATCTATATATGTATATTTTGAGTAATCTTATCGGCCTCAGTAGGTAACTATGAAGTCCTACTTATACTTTTAATGTAATTTAAATTTCTTATAACCAAAAATTATTTTATCTTTTAAATAATATAGTCATTCTTATGACATATTTATATTAAATTAAATAATTATGCCCAAAATTGATATGAGCCGTTACAATATTCTTGGTTGAGTTGTTCGTCTATATTTATTTCTTGATGTTAATCTTTATGACTCTTTACGTGTTCTTCTATTCCTTTTTGTGCGATGATTTGTTGCTTGCGCACACTGTTATGAAGTTCGTATATGTATTAAGCCTGTATACGTATGAGTGCCTGATCACAAGCGGTGAGAGCTTTTACTGCTTGAAGCCTTTAGGCTGTGTAGGTGCATATGTTATTACGTACGTGTGAATTTGACAGCAAAGTGTTTGTATTCTTTCCACTGTGAATCGTGTATGATTACGTACGTGTGAATTTGACAACAAAGTGTTTGTATTATAGAAGCGTGGCGCGTGTATTAGTGTGTGCATGAGTATCGTGGCACGTATATTAGTGTGTTCATGCGAACTGTCGGTTATGTATTAGTGTGTATGTGCCAACTGTCGGTTATGTATTGGTGTGTATGTGAGCCATCTAATAGCTTGATACTTATTTTCGTTTTTGTATATTTTTACTCTTTTTATATTTTTATTTTATAAGTTTAAACATTACTGTTTTGCTGTTGTTAGTTATTTATTTGATTAATTACTGTACTAGCAAAAAATACCTCGCTCCTAACGTCGCTCGGTTGAATTTTCATACATTATATTATTATGTATAAATTAGCCAATTTTAAAATAAAAAAGAATCGACGCAACTTATGAATTGTGATATTGTAGTTTTGTACTAAATTAAATTTTTCTATTTTTATAAAAAAGATTAATTAAAGTTACAATGTGCATAAAAATTGTTTAAATACAAATTATATCATGATGAATTAAGAATTTGTTCTACTAAATTGCATTTGAATCAATAAAAAAATATAATAGGAATTTTTTCTTTTTAATCACGTGTTTCAATCACGAACCATGAAATAATCGAAAACAGTATTTGACGTTTACTAGAACTAACAACTGCACGGAGAAAAAAAAGTATTGTTAAAAAAGGTTCTAAATCAAGTATATCTAATTTATGTATTAAGAGCAGGCCGGATTCGCTGTCCTTGTCTAATTGGCATTTTTGTTATTTACTCAAGTATTAATCGGTGTATCTGCAAATTGAAGGTTATGCGCAATAGATATTATTATTACAAATATTTATGCACAAGAAAAAAAAAATCTACCGATTTGTTTTTGAGAAAAGTAAGGAACGCCGAAGTAAAAGATTATGTTTATAATATTTTCGCGTTCCTTACTTTTCTCAAAAACAAAGCGATAGATTTTTTTTTTCTTGTGCATAAATATTTGTAATAATAATATCTATTGCGCATAACCTTCAATTTGCAGATACACCGATTAATACTTGAGTAAATATTAAACAACTCAATTGTTACTCGGTCGGTATCAGGTTCTACTCCGGCCTGCCGTTAAGGTACTTAAAAAAAAGTGACGATATAATTTTAATTAGTACTATAGCTTGAATTTTAGGGACCAATGTTGGTACTATTATATTATGAAGTAAGAGCATAAATTTACGATGCTTACTGCCTTTTTTTTGGTATTAAGACTGATCTTTCACCTACTCGATTCAAGGGCAATATTTCGAAGAAAAAGCAATTATTAACCTCTTTTCGTGCGGCTTTTCCTGTTACTAAAATTGAAAATGATTAAATATAGAATTATTCATATAATATATAAAACTCTTTAAAATTACTAATGATTAATATTTAAATTCGTGATATTCAAGGATTAAAACGATACATATTTATCTTCCATATTCCGTTTTAAAATAGTTACTTTTGAGTTTTAAATTAATGATTAGAAATTTAAAATTGATATATATATTATATGATTTACATTGTATTTATTAACTGTTGAAAATCGTTACACAATTTATTGGGTTTTACGTTAACAGGTATTAATTATATTAAAGTTTTTCGCTCCTAACGTCGCTTAGTTGAATTTTCTTTTATTATATTATTATGTATAAATGACTAATTTTAAGTAAATAAGAATTAATTAATTTAATTTTGAGTACTGAATAAAATTGAAAATAATTTGATGAAACATAATATAAAAATATATGTACACATGTGCTTAAAGTAAAAAAGCGTATAATTTATTTCAAGTGACTATTTCTCACTCTACTTCCATTAGAAAAACAAAGATAGTACGATATTTGATGTAAATAAACTGAGAACTGGGTACTGAGTTACAACTATAATTTCCAGACCTCAATATATGACCATGAATTTGAATTATGAAATTAATTTATAAGTGAAACATGCTTAAAAGGAATTCGTGTTGATTTCTAATAAAAATATCTTCACAAATGTATTTTATATATATGAAATACGAAATTTAAATAGAAAAAATCATAAGATTAAAATACAACATTTTAGTTAATTTTAAATTTGAATATTTCGGAATAAAAAAATAAATATTTGCAATTACTTAACAATCCTTTTTGCATCTAATATAAAAATTTAATAAGATACAAATATTACAAAGTGTATGTATCACAAGTAAGGTTTGCACATCATAAATATTATAATTTTTAGAAAATTCTTGATATTAATAGATTATTAATTTGGAAAATTAAATATTTTTTTATTGATGACAAGTAACTTTTCAAAAATAGTTAGAATAATACTTTAAATGTCAATCAAATAACATTTTCATCAAAATAAATTTCAACGCTATAATTATTAAAATAAACATTTTTATTTTACTACAATCTATTGTAATAATTATTTTTTTAATATATATGTATTAAAAAAATTATAATTTTATTTGATGAACAGTTATATAAATATTATATATTTATAATTGTATAACTAAATTTATTAAATTAAAATTGTATTGAGTTATCATTCAGAGAATGAGGTATTTAAATTAGTTTTCATGAAAATATTTTATTTAAAAAGTTACTTGTTAACAATTTTTTATAAATAACATACATTTAACCTTAATTACGTTTTTATTTGTACACGTGTTTATATTTAAATGAATTGTGATTTATATAAAAATTGTTAGCAATTCATTTCATTGAAGCAATAATATTTTTAATAATAGAAACATTAATTTTTAAAAAATATCAAATTACCTCATTTGAAAAATTATAATTACATGATATAAAAATATTTTTTTAAATATCGTTTGAACATAAATTTTATGAAATACAATTTTAAAAAAATATTTATTAGATATTAAATTATTTTAATAGTCAATTATAAAGATAGGACAATATATAAAATATGAATAAATGTTTCTGATTATGTCTATAATTATGCATTTATATGTATAAACTGTCTAGATAGAAGTAGAATTTCCCCTATAAAAGTAAAAATTTCAAAAGAAAATTTACTTATTATTTGCGAAACATTTATTATGAATGCGGAAAAAAATAATATTCTGTAATATCACTCTATAATTTGTGTTAAATATGATACAAATCATCAAAAGTACAATTATTTCATTATGTTAAATTTGTTGTCAAAGTTTGATTATATTTTACTATAAGAAGATAAAAAAATTAACTGTCTTTCCATTCTATTGCTGAATTTCCATGAAAGGAATGTATTAACTTGTAGTATGTCTCGTGATGATTATTTATTTGAATTTTTAAATTATTCCAATCATTAGTTTTCAAGAATTTAAATTTCTGATTCCAAATGGAAAAATTTTAGTAAATAATATTGGAACCCAAACTTCTCAATAACTAATAAATAGATTTATGTAAAAATTTAACTGAATAATCTTCGTGATACATACACGGATAGATGCCTTAGCAAACTGCCAACCAAGAGGGGAGGTAAACAGTCCGCTCATACTCAACGGTGAACAGTAATACATTGTTGGCGTTTTGAATGCCAAAAGTTACTTATGAGTTGCGCGCGCACCGGTGTCTGGTATCGGTTGGCTTTCAAAACGCCAACATTTGTTCTTCTGTCTCCCGTAAACTTGTAGTATACTGCGCTCTCACACTTTGGCATACAGCATACAAAAAGTTCTTCCAGTGTACTGTATGTTAATGCATCTATTTATTCAAAATTTTAAAATACAATGGAAATATAATCAATATTTATGGGTGGAAGTGTGCTGTCCATTTTACATCCCCTTAAATAATTTATATTTATAAAATTCACATAATATCATATGAAAACTATTAACATGAGAATTATATATTCAATATAATTGTCAACTATGAATAAAAAGTTTAAAAAATTAAGTGATAACTTATAAATAGTTATATTATTTTATTGAATACATTTCCAACCGAAATAATTAACTTCATGTTAAAACTTAATTTAATTAGCATTCAATACCACAAGTCATTTAAAAAATTTACCATCATTCAAAATTATTAAAAAGTTATTTATAAAAAGTATTCCCATATCAAAATTTCAAAATTATACCAATTTAATTTTTTATTCTTTACATTAAAAAATTAGTTTTGATGTTGAATTTTTTTTGTGAAATGAACATATATATATATATATATATATATATATATATATATATATATATATATATATATATATTATCTTATAGTAAAATATTTTATCACCTTGTATGAAAATTATTTTGTAAAAGTAGAATAATACTGCGAATAAACAAATGATTATAAGAAAATATTGAAAACTGTAAATAACAATAAAAAAGCGTTAGGCTAGAAATAAATAATGGTTCTCACATCGCATGAAAGATTTTACTGAAATATTTCGAATTATTCCACTGGAATATTTCAATGGAACCTTTCATGCCGATTATTGAAAGTCTTCACGGAATATTTCAGAATATTCCACTGGAATCTTCCATTGAAAGCTTCCAGGAATATTTCAGGAATATTTCAAAGGAATGTTCGAAAACTTTTTCGAAATATTCCATGTAATATTCACGAAAGATTTCTGAAATATTTCATAAAATATGCCATGTAATGTTTATGAATATTCCAGTAAAATATTTCATGAAAGATTCCAGAAAGATTCCATAAACATTTCGCTGGAAGATTCCGATAAACTTTAAAATCGTACAGCGGATAGTTACATAAATCTTTCAGAACTAGTCAACTAAATATTCCACAGAAAGATTTAAGTAATCTTCCAGTGGAATATTTCATGAAAGATTTCAGAAAGGTTCCATAAACATTTCACTGGAAGATTTCAAAAAACTTTAAAATCGTACAGCGAAATATTAGATAAATCTTCTATAAATATTCCACGAAACATTTCACAGGAAGATTAAAGTAATCTTCCGAAGAAATATTTCATGAAAGATTTCAGGAAGATTCCGATAAACATAAAAATAAAGAAACCAGATAATGATATGATGGGAATCGATGACATCCATTTGAATTATAACGATAATAAAATTGGGACAGTTGAGATTAAATTAAATGAAGAAAAAAAAGAATCAAAAGAAATACAGTACCGCTCAAAAGTTCGTGAAAAATTTTTTTCTTTTTAACTCAACTTCAAACTGCAATATTTCGGAAACGGCTTGATGAATTTGAAAAATCCGGACGGCGTTTGAAAGATCAGACAAAATACTATCTTTTTGTGTCCTGCCAAATATTTTTATCTTATTTTTTAACTCTATTTCTAATGATAGAAAAATTTTTTATTTTTACGAATTTTTAAATTTCAATCAATCAAATGTAACTTTTTAAGAAATTGATGAAATTAAAAAATTCGAACGCGACTGAAAAGTAGAGTGAATTTCCTAAATCTTTATGTTCAATGATTTTTTTGTATCTATTTCCTGCGTGTAGCTAAAAATGCGCAAAAATGGAAAGTACAAGAAAATCAGTTTTAGATATGATAATATTTTCCAATATCGCGGGTCTATTTTTGTTTACATTTCAGCATGTGTTCAAATCTGTAGTTCGTATATACATACGAAGAATCAAATTTGTAAATAACTTTAATTTATTCGAAAAAAGGACACTATCATTTATAATAATTGTGATAAAATTTGTGATGATTTTGTTAAGAGTATATACAATACCGTTCATTAGTTCGTAAAAAAATTTTTTTTTAGAAACTCAACTTCAAACTGCGATATTTCCGAAATGACTCGATAAATTTGAAAAATCTGGATGGCGTTTAAAAGATTAGACAAAATACTATCTTTTTGTACCTTGCTAATGTAAACCAAAATTGACTCGCGACATTGGAAAATATTATCATATCTAAAACTGATTTTCTTGTACTTTCCATTTTTGCGCATTTTTAGCTACACGCAGGAAATAGATACAAAAAAATCATTAAACATAAAGATTTAGGAAATTCACTCTACTTTTCAGTCGCGTTCGAATTTTTTAATTTTATCAATTTCTTAAAAAGTTATATTTGATCGATTGAAATTTAAAAATTCGTAAAAATAAAAAATTTTTCTATCATTAGAAATAGAGTTGAAAAAAGGAATAAAAATATTTGGCAGGACACAAAAAGATAGTATTTTGTCTGATCTTTCAAATGCCGTCCGGATTTTTCAATTTCATCGAGCCCTTTTCAAAATATCGCAGTTTGAAGTTGAGTTAAAAAAAAAAATTTTTTACGAACTTTTGAGCGGTACTGTAGATGAAAAAGAAACTTTATTTGTACCAGAACTTAAGAGCTTGACGAAGCTGCCCGCCTTCTAATAATATTTCCAATCCTAACTTATGAATAAACGATGCGTTTCATCAAATTTTTTTGCTACAAAGTAAGAATTTGTAAGATTATACTCCAGTGCGGACAACTCAAGAAATACACCAAAATATTAGACATATAAAGTTATAATAAAAACTTTCAATGTATCGTATTTTAAAGTTAGGTCTATCAAGTTTGATGTCTAATTTCCAATCTAAGCTCATAAAAAAATTAAAAGTCCAAATGATTTTTTATTTTGACAAAAATTATTGTATTAATATAGCTTCAGTACGGGCAAGTCATTATATTTGTTTAATTTATTAATTTAAAAAGATACTGATATAATAAAAAAAGCAAAACTCAAGTGATGCAGCTCCGACATCCCGTTAATAGGAAAATGGTAACAGAAGAATCACATAAATATTAAAAAATTTCAGAAAAAGACATTATTATGGAAATGCGAGAAACAAAAAAGTAATGATAAATTAGAACTAAGACGTGTTCAAGAAACTTTACGTAAGAAAAAAGCTTATATGAAAATGAGAAAAAGGACAACCAAATAAATATAAACAGAAATTAGAAAATACTAAGATAACAAAATGGCAATTCAAGGAAACAATGAGTACTGATAAATTGGAACAAATACATGCAAATGAGGCTTTACGTAAGAAAGAAGCTTATATAAAAATTAAAGAAAAACAACCAAAACAATATGAAAAAAATTAGAAAATATTAAGTGTAAACGATTAAAAATTGAAGATAATAATTATAATGAAAATTAGAATAATAATAATCATAATAACAATCATAATATTGTATTAAACGAAGTTATTGATAAAACAATAAAGGGCGAAGTAGAAAAAAAATTAAAAAAATTAAATGAAAAAATATCAACTGAAAAAATTAATTTGAAACTGATTGGTTGTATGGCAAATATATATTTCGATTAAAATCTCATATCTGCAAATAACATTGGTTCCATGACGAATACATGTGTTTATTGTGATGCGCAACATTTTACTTTTTAATATACTAAAAGTAATGATTTCTCCAATTGTTGTCATAAAGGTAAAGTAGAATTGTTAGAAAATCCACCTTACCCAGAACGATTAATGTTTTGAGCGACTAAATTTAGCAACGAAAGTATTGATTTTCAACGAAATGTTAGATAGTACAATAATGCTTTAGCATTCGCAAGTTTTGACGCCAATCTTGATACATTGCCGGGTGTAGGACCACAAGTTATGAGAATATGTGGACAAATTTACCATAATGTAAATGCGTTACATCCTAATAAAGATGAAGCACGTAAATATGGACAATTATATATTTTAGATAATGAAATGGCATTTCGATTGAACGACATAAGTTTAATACAAACTTAACATTATTAAAACATTTAGATAACTTAATAAAAAATATTAACCCTCGTGCTAAAGCCTATAAAATGATGCATGAAGCAGGAGAGGAAGGACTACAACGATGTGCAAAAATCAATTGTCTTCTGAAAACTGTTACTATGCCTATTGTCCGCAATAATAATTTCGATAAAAATAGATATAATCTACCTACCTGTAATGAAGTAGCAATAGTATACGTTGGAGAAGACGATATGCCTCCTATTGAACGTGAAATTGTCATGTACCCTAAGTCTGATAAACCAATTAGTATACTAACAATTAGCAAACACACAGATCCTATGACATATTCGCTTATCCATCCTAATGGTGGTTTCAAATGGATGTCAAATATGAAAAATAAAATTGGAAAATCTAATATTAAAAATTTGCAATTTTATAATTATAGATTTAGTGTTAGAATTGAATTTAATCCATTTCTTAATTTAGGAAAATTATCTTAACAGTTCATTGTTGATGCGTTTGTAAAAGTTGAAACCTCCAGATTATATTTCATACGAAAAAACCAAAACGTATTAAGAAGTGATTGTTACAAAGGTGTTATGGATTATTTACATAACAAAAAAGAATTAGATTATTCAAAAATTGGATAAATGATAATATTACCATCAAACTTTACAGGAAGTCCACGATTTTTAAAACAAAATTACATTGATTCAATAACACTTGTAAAATATCATGGTAAACTCAACCTTTTTGTAACTATGACCTGTAACCCACATTGGAAAGAAATAACTGAAAACTTGGAAATTTATGAAAATGCAATAGATAGACAAGATATTATAACAAAAGTATCTTATCAAAAAGTAGAAGAATTCAAAAATTTAGTAATAATAAAGGGAATATTAGGAAAATGTATTGCATATAGTTATGTAATTGAATTTCAAAAACGAGGATTACCACATATGCATATGTTGTTGTTCTTAGATAAAAATGATAAATTTGACATTCCCGAAAAAGGTGATAGAATAATAAGTGCAGAAATCCCAAATAGAGATATTTATCCAAAATTATATAGTATTGTTAAACAATTTATGATACACGGTCCCTGTGGTATGCAAAATATAAATTGTCCGTGTATGGATAAAAATACGGAACAATGTACGAAAAATTTTCCAAAAAAATTTAATAATACAACAACATTTAAATCAAATGGGTACCCACTATACAAACGCAAAAATGATGGCGTCAAAATTATTTTCAAAAATAAATTTACAGAAAGAATTGCAGATAATGGATTCGTTGTTTCTTATAATCCTTACTTATTATTGAAATTTAATGCACACATAAACGTAGAAGTTTGTTCCACTTGACAATGCATTAAATATTTATTCAACTACTGTTATGAAGGTCATGATTGTGCATACATTAAAATACATCAAGTAAATGTTGATTTTAGATTAGAAAATAAAGACACTTTTGAAAATGACAATAGTGAAAATGTTGAATATGAATATGACGAAATCAAACAATACATTAATACACGATATTTATGTCCACCTGAAGCAATGTACAGATTATTAGAATATCCTTTACATATTATTTCACATACTATAAAACGTCTAAGCGTTCATCAAGAGAATCAACAAAACGTATTTTTTAAAGAAGGAAAAGAAGAAATGATCATGCAAAAAAATGTTGAAACAACATTCACAGCATATTTTGAATTAAATAGAGAAGATTTTGATGCACGAAATTACTTATATTCAGGAAGATCAAATTTTTATACATTTGATGAAAAACTCAAAAAGTGGAATAAAAGAAAAAAAAAAGAAAACCAATACTCAATAGAATGGACTTGGTAAGTCCGAAAGATAGAGGACGTTATTTTATTAGGTTATTACTATTACATGTTAAAGGAGCCACGTCTTTTGAAACTTTGCGTACTGTTGATGATGTGATGTACAATTCGTTTTATGAGGCATCTAACGCCAAACAATTAATTAATGAAGATAAAGAATGGAATAGATGCTTGGAAGAAGCATTTTCAACAGAATTTCCTTATGCTCTTTGTGAATTATTTGCTTCTATTTGCGTTTTTCATAATCTTATGAGTGCACGAAATTTATATGAAAAATATAAAGATAAATTTTACCACCCTAAATACGAAAAAAATGTAGGTGAAAATCTTGCATTGAATGTTATTAAAAATAATTTACAAGTCAATGGATTTTCATTAAAGGATTTTAATTTACCTAACATAAGCACATTTATAGAAGAAGATAATAATGAAACAATTTTAAATCATAATAATTATATTCTTAATGAATTAGAAATGAAAATAAATTCTTCAAATAATAAACAAAGGCAAATATTCGACTCTACACTAAAAAGTTTAAACAACCAAAGTAAAGAAAAATATATGTTTATAGATGGACCGGGTGGAAGTAAAAAAAGTTATTTACTTAACGTTTTAATAGCTTATTTTAAATATCATACCATACATTATTTATGTGTAGCTTTGACAGGTATAGCAGCGAATTCATTAGTCAATGGAAAAACCGTGCATACAACATTTAAACTACCGTTAAATATAACAGATTATACAACTTGTAATGTTAAGCCTAATTCTGCAGAAGGCAAACAATTAAAGGAAACTCAAATAATTATTTGGGATGAAATATCCATGACTTGAAAATTTGCTTTTGAAGCGGTTGATCGTCTTCTTCAAGATTTATGCAATGTAAAACTGTAATTATATCAGGAGATTCCAGGCAAACATTACCAATTGTACGACATGGTAGCCGTATGAACATTATTGAAAATTCAGTTAAATTTAGTTTATTATGGCAAAATTTTAAGCAAATGAAGTTAAATGAAAACCTGCGAGTTTCGGATAATGATAATAATATTAAACAATGGTTATTAGACATCGGAGAAGGAAAACACTGCGATGTTTTTAAAGATGATAATGAAGTAAGTGCTATACCAGATAATTTTATCATTAAAGAAAATCTTGTCGAAGAAACATTCGGAAAAACAATAAAAATAGACAATACGAATATAACGGAAAAAGTCATTTTGGCTCCTAAAAATAATGATGTTACTGAAATCAATAATAATGTTTTGAATTTAATGGAAGGAAACCGAGTTGAATATTTGAGTATTGATACTGCTGAAGATGATAACAAAGAAAATTTAGATATTATGTTACCTACAGGATTTTTAAATAAGTTAACTCCTAATGGACTTCTACCACATAAATTGCATTTAAAAGTAGGGGCTATCATTATACTTTTAAGAAATTTAAATGTCAATAAGGGACTTTGTAATGGAACAAGGTTGATAGTAAAAAAAATGCTTAAATATTCCATTCAAGCGGAATTAGCAACTGATCAAAACAAAGGTAAATTAGTTTTCATCCCAAGAATAAATTTATCTCCATCTACGGAAGAAATTCCATTCAATATGCAACGAAAACAGTTTCATATTAGATTAGGATTTGCAATGACTATTAATAAATCACAAGGACGATCTTATGAAAAAGTTGGTGTTTATTTGCCGTTACCAGTTTTCAGTCATGGGCAATTATATGTTGCTCTTTTAAGGGCGAAATTTAAAAACAATTTAAAATTATTTTTAGGTGACTACGCTATTGTCGACGGAGAAAATAAAAATGATCAGAACGCAATATATACAAAAAACATTGTTTATAAAGAGATATTATAAAGAATATGTCAATATGTATTTTATATTTATGTTTTAGATTGTGTTAATAGTTGAACTCGAATATAATAAAATATATGATATTTAAAAAAAATAAATATCAACTGACGCTTTCAAAATAGTTTAATATGATGTCGAATCAGCTGTATAAAGGACGCGTTGTTGAATCGGCTGCATAAGGAAACGTGCTGTTGAATTGGCTGCATACGAGGATACGCTATTAAATCGACTACATTAGGGAATGCGCTGTGGAATCGGCTGCAAATAGAGATGCGCTGTAGAATCGGCTGCATATGGGGATGTGCTGTTGAATTGGTTGCATATTGGGATGCGCTGTTGAATCGGCTGCATATTGGGATGCGCTGTTGAATCGGCTGCATATTGGGATGCGCTGTTGAATCAACTGCATATTGAGATGCGCTGCTGAATCGGCTGCATATTGGGATGCGCTGTTAAATCGGCTGCAGATGGGGATGCGCTGTTTAAACAACTGCATATTAGGATGCGCTGTTTAATCGGCTGCATATGAGGATATGCTGTTAAGTCAGCTGCATATGGAAATGCGCTATTAGATTTGCAATGTCTAGTGTAAGAATGAGACGTTAAAACATTGCATTTAAAAAAGAAAAAAAATATTACAGCGTCTGGAGCGGAGCCTGTATAAAACATTATAAAAATACGCTCTACTAAAGAATCCAATGTAAAAGTATACAGGCTTGGATGAAACGCTACGTTAGAAAACATATTGACCAAAAAAATATAGGAATCAAAAAAATATAAAGCCCAAGAAAATATAAGGCCCAAGAAAATATAAGCCCAAAAAATATAGAGACCGAAAAAATATTGGGCCCAAAAAAATATTAAGTCTAAAAAATAATAAGGTCCAAAAAAATATAAGGCCTAAGAAAGTATTAGGCTTAATAAAATATAAGGCACAAAAAAAATTAAGGCCCAAGAAAATATAAGGCCCAAAAAATATAGAGACCGAAAAAATATTGGGCCCAAAAAAAATTAGGGCCCAAGAAAATATAAGGCCCAAAAAATATGGAGTCCGAAAAAATATTGGGCCTAAAAAAATATTGAGTCCAAAAAATTATAAGGCCCAAAAAAATATAGGGCCCAAGAAAGTATAAGGCTTAATAAAGTATGAGGTCCAAAAAATATAGACCGAAAAAATAGTGGGCCCAAAAAAATAGTAAGTCCAAAAAATTACAAGGCCCAAGAAAATTATAAGGCCCAAGAAAATATCAGGCCCACAAAAAATAAGGCTCAAGAAAATATGAGGCTCAAAAAAAATAAGGCCCAAGAAAATATAGGGCCCAAAATAATGAGGCCCAAGAAAATATAAGGCCCGAAAAATATAGAAACCGAAAAAATATTGGGCCCAAAAAAATATTCAGTCCAAAAAATTATAAGGCCCAAAAAATATAAGACCTAAGAAAATATAAGGCTCAATAAAATATAAGGCCCAAAAAATATGGAGACCGAAAAAATATTTGGCCTAAAAAAATATTGAGTCCAAAAAATTATAAGGACCAAGAAAGTATTAGGCTCAATAAAATATAAGGCCCAAAAAATATAGAGACCAAAAAAATATTGGGCCCAAAAAAATATTCAGTCCAAAAAATTATAAGGCCCAAAAAATATAAGACCTAAGAAAATATAAGGCTCAATAAAATATAAGGCCCAAAAAATATGGAGACCGAAAAAATATTTGGCCTAAAAAAATATTGAGTCCAAAAAATTATAAGGACCAAGAAAGTATTAGGCTCAATAAAATATAAGGCCCAAAAAATATAGAGACCAAAAAAATATTGGGCCCAAAAAAATATTAAGTCCAAAAAATTATAAGGCCCAAAAAAATATAAGGCCAAAGAAAGTATTAGGCACAATAAAATATAAGGCCCAAAAAATATAGAGACCGAAAAAATATTGGGCCCAAAAAAATATTGAGTCCAAAAAATTATAAGGCCCAAAAAATATAAGACATAAGAAAGTATAAGGCTCAATAAAATATGAGGCCCAAAAAATTATAAGGCCCAAGAAAATATAAGGCTCAATAAAATATAAGGCCAAAAAAATATAAGGCCCAAAAAAATATAGAGACCGAAAAAATATTGGGCCTAAAAAAATATTAAGTCCAAAAAAATATTGAGTCCAAAAAAACATTAGGCCCAAAAAAATATTGAGTCCAAAAAATTACAAGGCCCAAGAAAATTATAATGCCCAAGAAAATATAAGGCCCAAGAAAATATAAGGCCCAAGAAAGACACATTAAAAAAATGCGGAGAACCGGAGAACCGGAGAAACGGAGAAAAAAGTGGTTTCACTTTAATATAATATAAGATTTTTATTAAGCTTCGGATATAATTATTTTGTAGACTCTAGATAATTTATTTAAATTATTACCGTTAAATATTGGTTATAATATGTAGATATGTTTTCGATAATTTCGTGCATATCTATATTTATATGCATTTAATCAGCATTTCTAGATAATTTTGTGTTTTAATATTTTTTTGTTAATGTTTAATGCGCGTATTTTAAGAGTTCTTTACGTTTATGCAAGTTTTTACTTAACTTCCTTTTTTCTGTAATTATATAACTGTTTGTTTCTTCTTCTTGGATTGTATATTGTTTTCATCCATATATATTAATTTCTTTCCTTCTACTTTTATTTCTTAGACGCATGCATATACATATATATTTTGTTTTCAACCGAATTACATGTATAGTTTTGTCATCACTATAAATATTATTACTTTTGTCAATGTTATTATTAATATTATTTCCGTAACCAATTTTGATAAGGTTTTTATTATAATTTTGTTTATAATTTATAATAATCCATCCCTTGATTAATTAAAATTTTATTCTTGTTCTTTTTTTGTTTGGTACACTGAGAAAAAAATTTAGTTGGATTAAGTAAGGCTTAATTGAATCAATGAAATCCCTTAGGTGCGGGCGACACATAAAATATTTTGTTACATTAATACAAATATTTTAATTGAGTCAAATAAATATTTCATTTTTTTTAAATAAATATTTGATTCTACTAAACATCACAAATATTGGTTGAATAAAATTAATTTATTGTTTAAAAAAAATTTTTTATTAATTCAAAAGCATATTTGTTTTTCTAATTGCTTATTTCATTACATCAATATGCGTGTAGTAACTGAATCAAATAATATTTTGTATTTTCAAATAAATATTTGACTTACTAAATGTCGCGAAGATTGATGCAAAAAAATTAATTCATTGTTTTTATAAAAAATTTTATCAATTAAAATACCCATTTATTTTTCTAATTGATTATTTCATTACATTAATATACATATTGGAATTAAATCAAATAATATTTTGTATTTTCAATTAAATATTTGACTTATTAAATATCGCGAAGATTGATTCAATAAAATTAATTCATTGTTTTAATAAAAAAAATTATCAATTAAAATGTCCATTTGTTTTTCTAATTAATTATTTCATCATATTAATGTTATATTGAAATTAAATTAGTTCAATATTTTATATTTTCAAATGAAAGTTTAATTTATTGAATAATTTAAATTTAATAAAATTTTAAGATTTAATAAAATTAATTTATTGTCTTAACAAAAAATTGATTAATTATTCGGTTTCACAAATAAAATATTTCTTCAAAGTAAAGAAATATTTAATTAATTCGATTTATAGATATTTTAATCGAACAAATACTGTCTTTAATCAACAGTATTTGCTTTCAGTGATTTATATTTATTTATTAACATCAATGAATTGATGACTCATTAAAGGACAGGTGAATATGATTCCATTTATTTATATGGTAAAGAATAACAATTATTAACATACTAACATTAATATGCTTTATACAGTGATCGCACACGCAGTAAATCTAACATAAATTTCGCTCGCATTACAATTTACGTATTATATATCTTGGATTTTTAACTTCCTTATATATCAACTTAGAAGCCCTCTTACCGCTTGCGAGATTGAAAATTAACGATGCCACCAAACGGTAGTATCATCAAACCATCGAACTAAATGATTTTGTTAAAACAATAAATGTTTTTTTTAGTTCAAATATGTCTTATTTAAATGAAATAAATTATGTAGTTGAATCAAATAGTGGATTTACTTGATTTTAACAAGTATTTAATCAGATTTCTCTGTAATTTTTATTAACTTTAGTACATATTTTGCTAAGTTATTCACTTAGCAAGATACGTATTTAAAACATGAGTTTGTTTGAGTATAAAGGATGATAACTTATACAAAAAAATATTTTTCAATAATATTAAATATTAATTTTAATATTATATTTCATTTGATTTAGTAAATATGTTATTAAATAATAACTGCTTGTTTCAATAAATATTTCATTAAGATAATCAAATAATTATTTTATCGAATCTATTTCTTTAAATTAATTGTAATTTTTATTGAAATGCTGATCAAATTTTATGTGTTATACACAACAAAATATTTTTTTTATACAATCACATATATTATTAATTAAATGACAATGTTATTAACTTAGTGAAGCGTTTATTTACAATATAAGCTTCTTTAACTTAATCGGATGACCGTTAATTCAAGCAAATATTATATTGATGATTGACCAATATTTTTTTATTGTTATGAAAGATTTTGTAAATTTTACAAACGATTTACTAAAATAAATATTTAACTACTGTAACAAAATATATAGATAATTTACAAACATATTCTATTGTTACAAATAAATATTTTATAAAATTTTATCAGCTGCCTTAATGAAATTGATTTGATTAAATCAATCAAATAATTTAACCAAAACAATAAATTTTTCTTTATTTTAAAAAAATATTTTTTTTTTTTTAACTTAGGTATCATTTTTTTTATCCCAACTAAATATTTCAGTGATTTAATAACTTTGCATATTACTTCAATCAAAATTAATTTTTATCAACAAAATATTTAATAACTAAATTTATTTGATTGACTCAACTAAATTTTTTTCTCAGTGTACCAGGTTATAATTTTTTTTTTTTGACGCATACTTTTTCTTGCATTCCTGGTCCGATGATTTCTTAACCTTTTATTGTGAATTATGGCGGATATACACTCTTAGTGTATGGTGCCATTTCTAAGAGAAATTTTGGGAATCCACTTGTGGATCCTCTTTGCCATAGGCATCAATCGAATAGCACGTATGCAACCTGAGAATTATTTCTCGAATACTTGTATCAGGAATTTTCCTGACAATAGTTAAGCATTAGTGTGCTCATAATTTTCTTTTTTTTCTCTTTTTTTTATTTATTTTAATGCTTTCGAGCAAGGGATTATTTTATATTTGCTATTTTAATAATTTAAGTCTTAGTTCTTTATTTATTTATGTAATAATCTATCCCTTATTTAATTAATCGCAGGAATATCCTTTATTTAATATAATTATTAAATCAATTTTCTTTACTTTTTCTCGACATATATGTGTATATTTTGCGAATATTGTTCAGTCTATATAAAACTTTTTTGTTTAGGTTTGTTTTATTTTAAAATTTGATTTCTGCTCTATCGATTATTGTGAGATTTGCGCTTTGGAATTGAGTTTTCTTCATTATTATATGTATGAGCTCTTTATTCCTTTTGTTCCTTTTCTCTTTTATTCCTTATTCTTCTCTTTTATTATCTCTTGATGATTTTATTATTTTTCTTATTTTCTTCTGCTATTGTTTTCTGTAAGTTGACCAGGAATATTTCCGTTTCCCTGATGAATGGTTTATCTTATACTATTCCGTGTATTACTTTTCTTTTTTTTTCATTAATAATGCAAGGTGAAGGGTATTTAATAGTAAAGTATAGCCATATTAGATGTCTTAATATAATCATAATTTGTATGTTATATTTACTTTAATATAAGTGAATTCTTGAATAAACGAAATAATTTTATATCTCATTTCTTTTATTCTCTTTATTTCTTCTAGAATTACTGATTGTAATAATATCTATTATCTTATTATTTATTTAATGAAATTCTCTTATAATATATTTTAAGGTTTTTTTTTATATCAAAGTAACTTATCTATTAATTTATTTATATGTTTTTATCATAAGTATGTTTGTTGTTCAATATTTTTTGCTTACTCAATTTTTTACATGTATGATACTATTAATAATTAAATCTATACTTACTTTGTAGTTACTAATTTATATTTGAGACTATCGTCGGCGATATAAAATTTGAGAATATCGCATAGTTAATTTCGGTTATTATTATTTTCACACTCATTATTATCATTATAATTATTATTTCTGTCGTTATTATACCGAGGGTATGTATTGCCTTGATTACGGCCTTGATTTCTGTTAATATTATAATTATTACAGTTATTATTATAATTACTATTAAAATTACCATAATACCGTGAGATGTTTCTATTATTCGCGTTTTGGTAATTATTATTAAAATATTCTCTGTTATTTTGATTATAAATATTGCCTGATTTTAATGCGTTTTCTAGCACATAGATTTCTGCGTAATTATAACCTTTTTTCTTGCAATAATCGCACTTTTTACTATCGTATTCCTTTTTTCTGCATTGTGCTTCTAAGTGACCTGTTTTTCGACAGTATGAGCATATTTCTGCAGCTGGTGCTAGTCTAATATTTGCATTATTTTGCTGTGTTAGATTTATTGCAGATAATTGGTCAGCAATTTTTTGTAATATATCAGCCAGTTGGCCTGAGTTTTCTGCTGAGTTGGTTGAAAGTTGCATCAGTCGCCTCGCGCTTGTGCGTTGTTCGAATGCAATAGCCTCATGTATGGCGTCTCTCAATGACATTGGATTCTTTGATCGAACTCGGTGTTGTAGAGTGCCGTCTAATCCAAATGAAAATTGTTCTAGGGCTTCTTTATCTGCCTGATTCTTGTAGGTTTCCACTTCGAAAGGTCGTAGAATTCGGCATGAGTCATAGAAGTTCAAGAGACGATTGTGTAATGTGTGCATTCTTAGACCGTAGTCTCCTGCGCTTTCGCCTGGCATCTGTTTGATTATTTTAATTTCTGCTAAAATCGTGTTTGCTCCTCCAGCATAGCTATAATGTTTTATTAGATCGGCCAGCAACCCTTTTACTGTATGGTATTGAGTTAATCGCGTTGTGTAACCATCTGCTGCTCTTCCTTTGAATTTAGTGGCTAATGTGTTTAAAACCCATCTTTCTGACTGTGGTCCATACGTTCTTACGATGTCTTGTACTGCTCTGCAGAATAGAGGCAATATATCAGAGTTTCCATCGGAGGTAGGGATGGTATTCAATGCTTGATATAATGAAAGGCTATTAGGTATTTCTCTTGGTGTTCCTGTGGCCATTTGCTGCGGTGTAGAGCTAGCGAAGTGTATATTCACTGGTGGTTCATACATGTTCAGTCCTGCAAGAGGATCATCGTCTTCGAAATTGTTAGCTAAGGCGTTTATATCTCTTGTACCTATGGCCTGATTTTCCCTGCGGTTGTAGTAGTTTCCATAATTGGTCCGTTCTTGTATCATGTTAATTCCATCCATGGTCAGCGCAGCTCCTTGGTCCTTTGGAGGCAAGTTTATTAGCACTCTGTGGGCTAGTCCGTGTTTTCTTATAAAATCGTATAATTGTTGTGCCATTTTTACTGCTGCAATTTGGGGATCTGCTTCTGTGTTAGAAACGCTCATTGATTGATACGCTACGTTGATGGTTGTTGCGGGTATTTACGATCTGGCTCCTAGGGCTATTTCTTTGTTTAATTTTTTTTCAGCCTTGTTTATTTCATTTAGCATGCAAGTTATGTATATTCGGGCCTGTTTAATGAAATATTCCTCTGCTTCGTTCATTTTGCATTTTTCATTGACCACTATGTCGCTTAATCTTTTTAGTGCAGATTTCATTAATCCCTTATTGTCACTTTCTTGGAGTGCACAGTCTGCTAATGATAATGCGTTGCAGAGTTCTATAAATGCTTCCTCTTCGGGGGTTCGAGGATACGCGATTAGTACTGGCTTTGTTTTGTCGAAAGAGTTATGTGTGTCGTTGTCTTGTGTCATTTTCCCTGTTGAAAATAATGACGTCTTTCCAGTACGTCTTTGAAAGATGTCTTTGAAGACGTCTTTAAAGGTGTCTTTGAAGACGTCTTTGGTCGTGCCTTAGATTGGAACAAAATAAAACGTCATTTTTTTAATATTCCGGAAATATAGTAACCAAACTACGTCTTTTTTATAAGTAAAATAATTTCAAAAACGTATTTTTTCAATAAATACTCATAGTAAAAGACGTAAATTTTCAAAAAGAAATTTTTTTTTTTAAACGAATTACGTCTTTCCTGTTGGAAATAATGACGTCCTTCTAAGACGTCTTTGAAAGACATCTTTGAAAGACGTCTTTGAAAACGTCTTTGGTCGTGTCTTAGATTGGAACCAAAAAAGACGTCATTTATTCCAATGTTTAGAAAAGTTATTCAACAAATGACGTCTTTTTATTATTTCGAAGACGTATTTTTTTAAATAAAAATAACGTCTTTTCTTAGGGATTTTTATTTAAAAAATACGTCTTTAAAATTATAAAAAGATGTTATTTGCTAAATAGCTTTTCTGAACATTAGAAAAATGACGTCTTTTTTGTTCCAATTTAAGACATAACCAAAGACGTCTTCAAAAACGTCATGTTCTCCAAATTTAGGAAATAAAACGTCATTTTTCATGAATTATGTCATTGAAAAATGACTTTACATGATAATTATTTTTCATTTAAAGGAAAAAACAAAAACGAGGTTAACCTCGTAGTTTCAACTCTTCGAAAAATGAAGAGCATTTGCGATTGAACTGAGAGCGTTCTAGCCTTATATATCTGCGTCTTTGAAATTTGTATAAGGGATCGCAAAACTTGAAAATCGCCACCTACTGACTTACAGTCGAATTGATGGTTGATTACGTCAATTTAATTTAAACTCCCCGGGAGACAATAGTGAATAACTTGCATACGAATTTTGAAGCAAATCTATTGAATGGTTTCCGTGAAATAGAAAAATAATAAAATTAATAGTATGCCAAAAAAATCAATTTTCAAGTGTTTTTATTATTTTAACAGTATCAAATAATTACTATACAAATTTTTAAACAAATTCTTAGAGTAGTTTACGTAAGACCAAAGAAAAATGAAAAATTTTAAAAAAAATTTTCAATATTTTCTTAAATTAAAACTGTGCTGAGAAAATAAGTTTTCCAAAGCTTGTTTTATTAAGGCAATAACGAATAATTTGCATAATGATTTTAGAGCAAATCTAACAAATAGTTTTTGTGTGATATAAAAAAAATGAAAAATAGACATTTTTTCAAAAATTTTCTAAATGCTCTAAAATTAAAACTTGCATACAAATTTTGAAGCAAATCAATCTAATGGTTTTTATGAAATAAAAGAAAAATGAAGGAAAATTTTTTTTTTAAATTTTCAAATTGTTCTAAAATTAAAAATGCGCCAAGAAAATCAGTTAGTAAAAGTTTTTCTCCTTTTGGCAGTCGCAAATAATGTCCATACAAATTTTCAAGAAAATTCTTCAAGTAGTTTACGTAGAATACCAAAAAAATAAAAGATCAAAATTTTTTTAAAATTTTTAAAATGGCTCAAAAAAAAAACCGAGCTAAGGAGATCAATTTTCAATAGCTTCTCCCCCCCCAGTTAGACAAAAAAATATATTGCATGCAAAATTTGAAGCAAATCCATCAAGTAGTTCTCGAGATATTTTTGGCGTACTGAATTCATACACATACACACATACACATACACGTACACACATACACCTACACTCATACACATACACACATACACATACATACATACACATACACACATACACACATACACATACACACATACATATACACACATACACACATACAGATACAAACATACACACACATACACACATACACGTACATACATACACGTGCACACATACACCTACACTCATACACATACACACATACACATACACACATACACCTACACTCATACACATACACACATACACATACATACATACACATACACACATACACACATACACATACACACATACATATACACACATTTACACATACAGATACAAACATACACACACATACACACATACACGTACATACATACACGTACACACATACACATACACACACACACCCACACCCACACCCTCACACACACACACACACACCCCCACACACACACACACACACACATACAGACATTTTACTGTTCAATATTATTTTGGATTCGATATTATAATTTTCTTTTAAAATATTATCTAAAATGAAATTTGTGTCAAATGGTTTGGTATTATGTGCGATGCATATCGTATTTTTTAAAATAGTATTTTGACGAACAGCTAATTTTATTAAATTTTTAACTAGATTTTCTTTGAATGTAAATTTTTATGTACCGCAAAAACTACAATGAGTCGTGAGAGATTTAAAATTAATACATACATCATAAACTTGCTGTGCTGCACATAAATTTATAGCCCGTGAATCTACATCTGCACTATAGAGATCTTCTTGTATCGTCTCAGAATCATAAAATATATATCTATTTTCTGGCTTATTTTTATTGTGCGTGCTTGTTTTAATTGCGAGTTGTTTAATGTAACACATTTCATCGTGTGTATAATATTAAATCGATTACAATAAAATATCAATACAATAAGTATCACATTTGTGCTCTGGTTTCTTTTTTTTCTAATAATTTTTTTAATTATATTGTTGGATTTTCGCGTCAAAAGCAGATCGGCGTCGTTGCGTGCGCACAGGGACGCGTCTGTGGCCGACGCGCGAGAAGCCTCTTCCGCTCTCTCTCTCTCATCACTGCCTACAAAGCCGTGCGCATCCCGTGTCTCGGGCTCAGACGACTTTGAGTGACTCAACAAGGAGGATCGTAACCTCCTGGAGGTGATTCGAGCAGAAGATTCCACGTTTCTTCAACTTAGTGTTGTTTAGTGAATGTATTAAATTCTTTACGTGTTCTATTAGTTCTATGTTTAAAGTTTCGAGTCAATAAAGTTTAGTTTCTTCTCAATCGGTCTTGAACCCGCGTGAACATTGGTTTGACCTTTCCTGCGTAATTACAAACAAATGGTCCTTCGAGCCGGATATATTCTGTGAATTGGAAGTGGCGCGATTCTCATGAAAACAACAAAGTACCACCTATCCTACATACAAAGGCTTTTACCGTCTGTGGTACAGACACAGGCTCCGCATGCCTGTTGTGTCTTTAGAAGCTCCTACTGCCGCTGAGGAAAACAACGGCTCTTACCGCCTGTTGTGGGAAACAAGGGCTTTTACCACCCGTAGTTTATAACGCGGGGTCTTACCACCTAGAGTGAAGACCAAAGGCTCTTACCGCCTGCCGCTCTGTCGAAGAATCTGTTTCAGCATAGACGCTATGGAGGACCTAGTGGCCGCTCAGCAGGCTTTGCTCTCAGTGGTCCAAAACTTCACCGCAGCTGTGAATTCCTTTCCGGACGATCAATGGACGATCGGGTTGATCCAGGCCCGACTGGAGCTGTTGGATTCATACTGGCAGGACTTCCAAGCCATCTACTTGATCATTATTCAGCGGGATTTAAGCGACGAAGTCGGATACAATCGAGAAACAGTCTGCACCGAGATCGAGAATGCCTATCTGACAGCGCAATCGAAGTTGTACGATCTTTGAGATCAACGAGGTTTTGCCTCATTGGGGGCATTCTCCTCTTTTGGAAATGACGCCCCACCACCTCAACGATCTACTTCTATGACCACGCGATTGCCACGAATGAATGTGTTAACGTTCTCTGGGCAAAGACAGGACTGGGAGGTGTCCCGAGACGCTTTTTAAACGCTCATTCACAACGACGAGCACCTCAGCGAGGTTCAGAAGCTCTTTTATCTAAAATCGTATGTGTTTGGAGAGGCCAAGTTGACAGTGGACACCTTTCCCGTCATCGGTACGAACTACGCCACAGCATGGGACATGTTAGTGACTCGGTATGAGCAACCAAGATCGCTTGTCCTGGATTACCTCAACGCCTTACTCAACATTCGATCGCTGAAGGAGGAGAACGCCACGGAGTTGCAGCATCTCTGCGACACGCTCGAACGCTACTGTAAGCAACTCCAGGTGTCCAAGCGACCCGTACAACACTGGGATGATTGGTTTGTCGTTATAGCCGCAAACAGCATGGATCCGATCACTCGGCGAGCTTGGGAGAAGAAAGTGGAGAAACGAAACATCGATCCCATCACGCGCGCTTTACAAATGCCTGCATTTCAAGCAGTGATCGAGTTTCTTAATCATCGAAGCTGCACACTCAGCTCGATGGAACCCTAAAGGGGCCACCATAGAACTGCCCTCAATTCTGCATCTGCGACGGCTCGAGCCCAACCAAAAGCTAGTGGGTTTCGATCGCTCGCTGTCTAAAGGAATGATGTCTGCGGGTATTGTGGAGGTGCTCATTACAGCGGCCGATGTGAGAAGTTCCTCGCTCTCGACCCCCAAGGATGGTGAGGTGCTGTCAACAAATCACGGCTATGCTTCAACTGCATCAAGACTGGCCATGTTGCCCAAAATTGTCCTTCTTGACTAAGCTGCTCCGCTTGTGAAGCCTTGCACCATTCACTGCTGCATGAAGGCAGCCGGAAGCGCGAAGGTGGGCAGGTTTCCGATTCTACTCCATCCAAACGCCGTTAAGTAGGGGGTTAGTCAACTCCTATGAGCCCGAATTTACCACCAGACAGTTCGTGACTAGTCATTCTGCCCACGGCTGTTTTGCAGATAAGCAACGGACGAGGCAAGAGCACGACGGCCCGGGCGTGTGCTCCGAGGTGGCGCTCACGTCAACAGCATTTGTTCGCAAAAAGAAGGCTTTCATGGAGAGGGCTGACATTGGCCTCAGTATAGTTAGTGGAGCCTTTCTCAATCGAACATTGCAGAAAGCTCGCCTCCATTTGCACCTTCCAGACTCACCCGCATCCATCATCTTCGAAGCCTATTGCGTTAAAAATATTTAGGTTCCAGTAACGGGGCTCGGGACTTGCAGACCCCGAGTTTGATATCCTTAGACCTGTAGATGTCCTGATTGGTGCCAACGTTCTGCCTGAACTACTGCGACCCGGATTACAGAGAAAGGAGGATTCGATTGCACAGCAAACTGCACTGGGATGGGTTATCTCTGGTCAAACCTCTACCCATCTCGCCACTTTGATAAGACGCCACTGCCCGCTCACCGAAGCAGAACCTAAGTGGCACCAAGAGCTTATGAATCAACTTCAACGATTCTGGGAGCTGGAGAGCATTCTCAATATCGTGCGGAAAACTCTAGAAGATCAAATGTGTGAGCAGACTTTACTCACGCATCGTTGGGACTCCAACGGTCATTACGCACTGCGACTATCGACCAGATCTAACATTGAGGAGAATTCTGGGCAAGAGTCTACCCGATGCTCTCGCTACCTTGAACGCGCTCCACCGATGTATGAAGCAAGATCGGGAGATGGCAGCAGCTTACCCCGAATTCATGAACGAATATCTCCGTCTTGGTCACATGCGTGAGCTGACCCCCGAAGAGCTTCGCAGCTGCCCTCAGCCAGTCCATTACATCCCTCATCACGGCATTTGGCAAAGAGGTGACCATGGCTCGCGGATCCAAGTGGTCTTCAATGCTTCGTAACCCATTTTCACGGAATATAGTCTGAACGATGGGTTATTCACGGGACCAAAACTTCAGACGCACCTCTGGCGGATACTCACCCGATGGCACCAACATCGGTTAGCATTCTGTGCTGACATTAGAATGATGTATCGTCAGATCCGTATTGACGATCGTGATGTTTACCTGCAACGGATTGTTTGGAGCCCTGATGACCACGAGCTTGTCCGATATTTTCAACTCCTTACGGTCATGGACAGTGAGTCGTGCGCCCCTTATCTGGCACTGCGAGTCATCGAGCAACTCTGCATCGATAAAGGAAGCAACCGACCAGCTGCTGCCGTGGCTCTACGAAGCAGCCGCTACGTTGATGATGTGCTGTGCAGAACAGATAACCTGGAATCAGCCCTCCACCTTCGAGATCAACTCAGACAACTGCTAGCAGCCAGAGGATTCCCTTTGCACGAGTGGGTGGCCAACAGTCCACGGTTACTCCAAGACTTTCCTGCTGAAGAATGCTTGCGCGTCTCGTGGGTGTGCATAACCGATGAAGGCCTGGTAAATGAATTAGAAATATCGTGAAATCCTCAGGAGGATGACCTCCGCTTGACGCCACCTGTGATTGCCGCCACTCAGAGGACTAAACGAGAGATACTCTCAGCGAACTCCAACCTCTTCGACCCTTGTGGATGGTTGGCACTAGTCACCGTGTTGGCCAAGCTGCTCATGCAAGACCTATGGCGAACGAAGTTGACTTGGGACGACGATCTCCCCTCGCCCATGACCCGACGTTGGGCTTGTATCAAGAAGAACTTCTTACACGTTCCCAACATCGCTCTGCCCCGCTAGATCCAATGTGGTTCTTCATATTGACTGCAGCTCCACGCGTTTTCTGACGCCAGTCTTCAGGTGATGGCTGCTGTCGTGTATGCCCGAGTCACGGATGAGAATAATGAGATGCCAACGACACTTCTCGCGACCAAGCTCAATTCAATTAGGAGTCTCCAGTCCTTGACTAAAACGGAACTCAGGATGACCATCCCCCGGCTCAAGCTCAGAGCCGCGTTGCTGGCGTGCAAGCTACTCCGTACCATCGCCGACAACCTGCGATTTTTGTTAATTTTTCTATTTTATTTTGTTCTTTTTGTGCCTTTTTACGTTCACTTGAGCCACTTGGATAGATCCTCTTCATGATGTTTTTTTACTTAATTCCTGTGAAGACAAATTACTCGAATAATTCGAACAGATCTGTGTACAAACTCTGTATAGGCATGTATCTGTAATTCAAAATAAAAATTTTTTTAAATATTATTGAGCTGTAATGCTATTTATTTCTAATAAAAATACTTCTAATAAATAAATGTTTTCATAATCAATTTTAATTATTTATATTAATTCTGCACAGTAAAGCTTGTATAGTAAATTAATTTTTAAAAACATTGTATACATTGATACATACAGATAATTTGAAAGAGATATAATGTAAAATAACGACTGTACACTGTAAACCTCGCCATTTTATGAAATTACAGAGAATATGATTTTACATTATTATTATAGAACAAATGTTACCTAATATATTATTAAAATGATCATTGCAGAATTATTATTTTGTACCTAAATATCGAATAAGTTTATAAATGAACTCTATATACCGTCTTAATCTTGTAAATAGGAATAAATGTCTTTAGTTTTATTTATGTTACAAATTAAGACAATACAGCGAATACATATAAATAAAATCTTATAAATATACTTACTAAACCGAACTTTTCAATAAATGCAACCGGTAAAAATACAAAACGAACAAAGTTTCAATCTGTTACGTTGATTTTAATAGTAAAATCATTATGGTCTTTTAGTAGTTAGTTGCAAAGACAAGATAAAACGTAAACATAACCTTTCGAGTTGAGCACCTCCGTGTGCCAAAATAAAACAAATGAAGAGTCGAGTTCTTTTATTAACCGACTTCAAAAAGGAGGAGGTTCTCAATTCGACTAAATTTTTTTTTTTTTTTTATGTCTGTTACCTCATAATTAACCGACTTCAAAAAAGAGGAGGTTCTCAATTCGACTGAATTTGTTTTTTTTTTATGGCTGTTACCTCATAACTCCGTCATTTCTTAACCGATTCGAAAAAATTTTTTCTTATCTGATAGAGAATGTCTGCAGGAAGGTCCCATACGTCTCCTATAATTATTGGATCAATATTCGGTTTGTATGACCCAATTATCAAATTAAGAAAACTGGGAGTTTTGTTTTCTCTCTCTGTCTCTGTCTCTCTCTCTCTCTCTCTCTCTCTCTCTCTCTCTCTCTCTCTCTCCCTCTCTCTCTCGCTCTCCCTCTCTTACCTAAGCTTCAATATGTATACATGCACACACAACGACACTGTGCCGTTGGGCCTTCTCTCTTTCCTCCTATACATTGCTTGGTATAATGTACTAATGCATGCGTTATGAATTGATAATGGAAGTTAGGCATAATTAGTGGGTCTACCTATATTTGCGCTTTTAGTAGGGGGATACACTAAAAAATTTTTTAACAAAAAACGAAACCAATTTCAAAAAAATGCACTAAACAGTTACAAAAAAAATTTTTTTTAACAAAAAACAAAACCGACTTCAAAAAAATGCACTAAAAAGTTACAAATAATTTATAATTTTTAATAATTATACGCATAGTACGCATCTAACTCAACACATGTGTTGCAAACATATTATAGATTATCTAATTATTTGTAAACAGCACAAACAAATTATATTATTGTTTAATTCACGAAAAAATATTATTGAAGTCGGCGTCAAATTCTACATCTGTGCAGAACGATTCAACAACTTGACGCTGACTTCGAAAATATTTTTTCGTGAATTAAACAATAATATAATTTGTTTGTGCTGTTTACAAATAATTAGATAATCTATAATATGTTTGCAACACATGTGTTGAGTTAGATGCGTACTATGCGTATAATTATTAAAAATTATAAATTATTTGTAACTTTTTAGTGCATTTTTTTGAAGTCGGTTTTGTTTTTTGTTAAAAAAATTTTTTTATTTAACTGTCATGATATTTTATAACAACAGACTTTACTAGTAATTCATTACGGCATATTAGTAGGAATAATGTCTATTATAATGAATCTATTTTTTTCATAATTCTATCTTAATAATAAACAAAAGATTGAAAAATTGTACTTAAAAGTGCAAAAATAAAAACTAAAAATTCATTAAAATATGTTAAATGTTTTATCAATATGAAAGTTTTTAAAATTTTCAATCCTTAAGGTGGTTCACTCGGTAAGAGAGAGAAAGCTAGCTGTAAGAGAAAGAGATAGCGCTCATATGATCTAGTTGCGCATGCGCAGCAGCGTAAATGTGAACGATATATGCATCATTTATCTAATAATTACATTTTTAAAACACTTTATCTCTTTAATAAAACGATGAATTTACGCGAATCTTGTTGGAAAATGTTTATTATTAGTTTTTTTATATATGTTTAAATTTTGAATTATAATTTGAATGTAGTTTATGAAATATTGCGGTTAACAGCTACGAAAATTAAAAATTCCAACTTTTTATATATATATATATATATATATATATATATATATATATATATATATATATATACTTCCAATGTAATTTGTTAAAATATATTTTTTTCGAACTAAAGCCACAATAATACGATATAACGTTTAAAAAAATTGGAATTATAGATATTTTCAGTGTGATTGTAACAAAAATGTAAAAAATTATTTCTATTTTAGGTGTTAATCATCCAATTAAAAAAATCTTAAATAAAGTTTCAAAAAGTTTAAAGTTGAATAATGAAAGTGTGACAAAAATCATTTCCAGAGAAAATAAAATACCGACATTACAATTTTCCAAATTTTTTATTCTTAATCCGAAATTTGTAAAAATATCTTAATATTACAGCTTTCCATTTTAACTAATAAAAAGCATAATTTAGAGATATTTCGAAAAATTTTTTAATAAAAGTTAAAAATTCGGAAAATTGCAATGTCGGTAATTCCATGTATGAATCATACACCCTATTACATCACCTTAATTCGATTCTGTTGTAAACACAATTGAATTTTTGTTATTCAAGTATTTGAATTAAGATTGCTCTGGACCTAATTATTGACTTCACACTTTGAAAACAGCTGATTAAAGTTTGTTTTCTCTAATTTAATTTAGTTTGTTTAAACTTTATTTAAAAATTTTTGACATCTCGATAAAAGTTTCATACAAATCTTAGGTGGTTTTATAGTTATGGGACGCACTGTATATGATCATAAAAAAGTCGGGCTTATTCTTGATTGAGATCAGAATTGAAAAATTAAAAATGGCGGATCTAAAATGGTGGCTACTAGATACTTTTTTAGTGTTATATCGATGCTTTCTCCTATACATTGACAAGAGTCTTTGCCATTTTGAGCCCTGAAAGTGAATAATGCCGTGCCAGGAAACCGGCTAGTTAAATTTATTATTTCTATATTTTAACTAATTATTATAATTAATTTTTGGTTCTAATAAATAAAAAAATAATTATTAACAATTGCAAAAATTTTAATAGTAATAATAAAAATTGTTCTCTCGTTTTTTTTTTACTTCTCTTTGTATTTCGTGCGAAAAAAATTTTTCATCATTAAATATATTTTTATTTTCTTTCTGAAATTAAAATACTAAGATTTTTATGTAAGGAATATTTCCTAAATATAATAGAAAAATTGATATGAAAATTGCTTTTTAATTAGAATTATTTTTATTCATTTCATTATAAAATCAAAAAAATTATGATAGAAAAGGATAAAATTTATGGAAGAAGGATAAAAAAATTTTTATTTTCGTATAATAGTACATTACGTAACGGGTATGGAAAGGCTTTATTTACGAGACGAGAAGTTTACGGCCTGAGCCGAAGGTGAGGGTCGTCACGAGTTTCATAAAAAAGCCTTTCCATACTAGTTGCGTAGTGTACTTTTCGCCATGAGAGCCAAAAAAGAGCAACAAAGTTGCGATTTTAGGGTTCTAATGTCGAAAAATATATTTTTATTAAATATTAATTTTTTTTTGCGGTCAGCTCGCTTTCGTTTTCCTCTATGAAAATATTACAATTTATATTATCACTTTCTTCGCATGCATCATTTACAATTTTGATTGCTCCGACATTTAAGCAACTCTTCGCATTACAATCGCTAAAAATAATAACTTTATTCTATACAATATATGAGAACCTGTTGCTGAAATTCAATTTTATTGTTATTGTTTTTACTGTTATTTAAATACAAATTTAAATTTTCCGATTACTTTGTTTATCGATTTTTTCTGTGTTATTTTCAAAATGTTTTCTATATCAAAATCTTAGCAGTTTAATTTTAGAAAGAAAATAAAAATATATTTAATAATGAAACAATTTTTTTGCATAAAGAACAAAAAAAAGTAAAAAAAAACGAAATAACAATTTTTATTATTACTATTTTAAATTTTGAGTTTGAATTTTGAATTTTGAAAAGATGAATTTTTTAAATACTAAAATATATTATTTGGTCATTTTCAATGAACAAATAATATGCGATACAATTAAGAAATGAACACTAATGAATTGAGAACTAATGTGAATAAAAAAATCCGAATTAGAATAAAACCTTTCAATTTACTTCTTGCCACTCATGTCTCGAAGTTTTGGCAGTGTAGATTTGGTTTCGTTCACTTTTCCAACAGTGAATCTTATGAATACCTTTAATTTCTTTTGCATTTCCTAATCATTCCATTTTTTTTGTCTGTCGAAAAACTTCTAACTCATCCTTGCGGATAACAAGAATGTTAATCGACGGAGAATATTTTGATACGTAAGTGGCGAAATTTTCAGCGTTTCTAATAAAATCTGCACTCTCCTTGGGAAGATTATGCGTGGTAGCATAATGTATAACTAAACCACCAATACCGTTACAAGCGCCTTTACCATGACCTGTTGCAGAAAAAAGCCATTTTCTGTTTACTTTTGAGTTTTGAAGCTCATAGAATTGATATCTATTTTTAAAATGACTGGCAGCTCCATCGGAAATGGTTATAATTTCATCAAGATCTTGCGCAATATGTTTTTATTTTAAGTTGTCGATAATTAAATTTATAGCCATAAGGGCATTAGACGAATTATGTTTAATATCGTCGGAGACGGTGACATAACTGACTGTTTTATCATTTCCAAAGTAGCATACTGCCGTAAATATTGATATTTGGTTTTTACTCCAATGATAGCTTTGAATTTCATTTTGAAGCAGAACTGTCCAATTTTCTGCAAAATCGACATGAATAACTAATTGGAAGTCATTATTTTTCGCTAAAAGTTTAACCTCTTTAACGGCATGTCGGAGCTGCGCAATCGAGTTTTGCTTTTTTTATTTTATCAATATCTTTTTAAATTCTTAAATTGAACAAATATAATGACTTGTCCGCACTAAAGCTATATTAATACAATAATTTTTGTTAAAATAAAAAATCATTTGGACTTGTTATTTTTTTATGAGCTTAGATTGGAAATTAGATATCGAACTCGACAAACCTAACCTTAAAATACGATACATTGTAAGTTTTTATTATAACTTTATATGTATAATATTTTGGTGAATTTCTTGAGTTGTCCGCACTAGAATTTAATCTTACAAATTTTTTCTTTGTATCAAAGAAACTCGATTAAACGCATCGGTTATTCATAAGTTAAAATTGGAAATATTATTAGAAGGCGGACAGCTTCGTCATGCTCTTAATTGCTATACGTTGAATTTCTTTGATCAATTTATGAGCTCTTACAGTGAGAGCATGCTTTCTTAACTCTATTATGAAACTTTCAATTGTGCTAGTTTTATTCAAGAAATTTGATTTTTCCCAAACACCATAAATTATTTCTTCATATAAATCTTCTTCTGTCAAAGTAATTATTTGTGAATTAATAGAATTTCCAATGGGACATTCTTTACATTCTCTTAGTACACATTTCATATCATCTTTTGAACAAAAAAGTAAAGAACATATTTTCAATTCCAAATCTGCAATGTCTTGTTTATTCTCTTTTTTATAATTATTTAACGCATCTAACATAAGTTTAAGATTCTCGCAGTAAACGCAAGGACACGAATCGGTGAGTGGATGTGGTATAACCCACTTCGGTCTTAAAGCGTAGAATGTTGATTTACCAATTTTTGTTTTCATTTCAGGATTTTTGTCTTTAAATGCGTTTGACTTTTTTAGTTTTTATACCATTTTCTTTGATAGATACTGTGTCGCTTTTATTTGCACTTTGACGAGAACAATTAAAATCATCGTTCAGATAATAATCCTTTACTTTCATTACAATTTCACTATCCAAAGAATGGCCACAATAGTTCTCAGACTGCTTGTAAATTTTTTCATTATTTACCAATGATCGTGCTTGAGCAATCATATAAATAGTTACATTTGGTAAAACTGATAATAAATAATCTTTGGAAATATCACTTGGTATAATACTCAACAATCGCACTTTCTCAAGAAAATTTGAACAATTATCTAATGCAATTTTAATATTCTCAAGCCATTTATCATTTGTTTTACATTCATTATTTTCATTTGATGCGGGCAAATCCGTTATATCGTAGACTTTCATCATTTTACTTGCTATTTGTGAATCAAATGCATCGTTCATTTGTTTTCTTTTTCGGAGAGCATAAGATTCTTGCATCTTGATATTGATACTTTGAGGCATTTTAATTGGTAAAATGTTTAATTTTAAATTACTTGAAGTCTCGTTGAGCTGTTCTACCACAGCCTCACTATGAATAAAATCTTCCGAAGATTATTGACTGCTTGAAGTCGATGAAATAGGCGTATTTTTCACTTCATCTGATAATATTTTGTAACACGAAGGGCATACTTTATCTTCTCTAGAGAAAGAAGTATTTGGATACAAGCGCTTCAAAGACTCCGTTAGATCACCTAATTCTCTAAGCGGACTTTTGGAGCAATCATAAACAACTTTTTTGTGCCTTTCTTTTAAATCCTTGCACTTCATTTTAACAATCAGTGATGCCATTATTGATATTCTGTTCAATGACAGATCGAAAAAAATAATTTTCCTTAAACATCTTTATTTTTTATCTTCCTTTTCTTATATTTTCAAACACGTCAAGTCGTTAATGAGAATGCAAAGAACGAATCATCGCCACCTAGTAGTGACATGCGTCAACTTCCTACAAAATAAATTCAAATTCTAGGCGCGAAATTCAAACTGATAAAAAAATTATTTTCTTCAACAAAAAAAAATTTTATTATAATAATGTACCATAAAAAGAGGATAAATGGTTATGTACTTTCATCAAAATAACTTTTTTTTGAAATAAAAAAATGTATATCTTCAGATTCTAATCTTTAAAGAAAATTGCATTTCCTCAATGTAAATATATTTATTTAAAGTTTCAGCATTTTTTTTTAAACTTTAAATCGTCATAACTTTGGTTCTAATTGATCAAAATATTCGATCCGGGGTTTATTTTAAAGATTATTGTTGATATTTTCGATACATTAATAAATAAAAGCATAAAAATAGTCGTAAGAACACGTAAAGTTGGAAAAATAGTACGATGCGCCATGGTATCAATATTTTAAAATCGAAAATATAAAAAAAACGTTTAAAAATCTGTTAAAAAAATAAGGCAAAATCGCATATCCTCACCTACCCTAAAAGTTAGTATTTTTTATGTATAAAATCATATATAAATTAAAAAAAATATATATATATAGTTTTTGAGAAAATCGTGTTTGAAAAAAATCGTTTTTTTTTCGGTTTTTCGTAAATAACTCAGTGAAATCAAATTGTATTACAAAAATCGAGATTTTATTTGAAACTAGACAGAATTTCGCACACTTTCGTTGAAAGAACGCCCAAAAAGGTTAAAAATTGACGGTGCTATAGTCATTTGAAAGTAGAGGTTCATTTTCAATTTGTGAGTTTTCGTTTTTACATCCAACACTGAAATTGCTGTAGTAAAAAAAAATTTTTTTGAGCGTTCTACGAGGTAAATTTTATCTTCATATACATAATAGAAGGTATTTTTATTACTTAGAAGAAAAAAAAATCGATTAGTGACGGCCTACATGAATCTGAATGGAATCAGCCATATATATTTGTTCTGTTGTAACACGTATATTGGGAAGTGGCAGAACTTCACAGGCACTGGCTCTTCCTTCTTCGTGCGTTTCTTGCGTGCTAGGAGAGAGTGATCAGTGGTCATGCCTTTTTGCTTTGTTTTTTCGGTAAGTCAGTTTTTACGCAAGCCCATTAGAGATAGCTCGTGTCTCTCGACTCAGTTTGAATAAAAATCATTTCTTGTGTTAACACGAAGTAAAAGTTGATACATGAACCGATGCTTATTTGATAGATCAACAACACGTACAACTGTTCACTTATTACAGTACACAGTTATCAGGATCTAATCCTATTGACTCCAGTTCGAGTGAAAACGTAAAAATTCATCAGGGTGTACTAACCATCTTGAAACTATTTCGAGTCTATAGCTACCTAAGCTTAATCAGGGTGCACTAATCCTGTCAAATCTTATTCGAGCTCATTACACTCTCACTACACAAAGTGCGTGCGTCTCACAATTGTGCGAGCATGCGAATAAAACTTGCATTTCTTAGAATTCCAGTGTGTCCGTGCGACCTCACCAGCGTTTCTTTTATAGTTTATAAATTTAGTGTTCATCAATTTGGTTTCTGTAGTACTTAATAAATTGGGTTTTTTTGTGCCGTTTGGCTTTTTTCCCATAAATGTTGTTTTTTATTTATTTACTTTACCTAAATAAGTGTTTTGTATCTCATGATTCAAGTGCAAATTTCAGTGGAATCTTAAAGTCAATTATATTAAGAAAGATTTTTATTTTTCTTTTTAAGGATTTTTGTTTTTTTTTTCATCTAAATTTTGGGTTTTAAGAGGCAGTCGGGTATATTTGCCGCTACATATAGGGTGACGCTGCGGTCAGGTGAGAGAAATCTATTAAATATTTTTTATACAGCTATTTACAATTTTCTGAGACGACAATATACTTTTAATGTTGTCATTTCCTCTAGCTATGTATATGTAGAATAATTATTAATACTTATCTTGTTTGAAAAGTCTAAAATATTGTTATAAAGCGAAAAATGCGATGCAACGTAGGACCGATGTAAACATGTGTGCACCTTCCTTTAGTGCGACAGAGAGAGCAGTACTAAAGAATGATGTATACCAATGTTTACGTCGGCTCAACCTCGCGCCGCATTTTTCGCTTTATAACAATATTTTACCCTTTTCAAACAAGATTAATATTAATAATTATTCTACATGTATAGGACTAGAGGAAATGACAAGATTAAAAGTATATTATTGTTTTGGTAAATTTTAAATTGCTGTATAAAAAATATATTATATTTTTCTCTCACCTGACCGCAGCGCCACCAAGCGGCGAATGGTTCCGACCGCCTCTTAATTTAACTTTTTTTATTTTAATTTAATTGTTTCTATATTGAACAATGTTATTCAACTTATTGTTTAATATGTCCTACTTGCCATCCAAGGCAAATAAGCCTTCACGAAAAAACATGGTGCCTTCTATGTAAGTTTGAATCTTCATGAATTCGTGGACCACTTAAGGGCACAAAACACCTTTTCCCCCAGCTAGTAAAAAAGATAAGGATTAATTAAATTTAATTAAATTCCTTGTAAATGAAAATAACATTTAAAAGTATACTAAAATACCTTTTTTTAAGCTTTTATAAGCTCATTTTGCTTTAGCTGTAGTCCCATAATCATTCGATGAATTCTTGTTTTTATAATGGCTTCTCCGTGAGATTTGAGCTGAACCGCTGGATGGATCTGACTTTTTCAAACTGATTTAACTTCAGTATCAGCATCAATCTCGCGTGAATGAGGAAATTCCTGAAACACAAACAATTTTTTGCTTTTCAACAAAAAATATTAATTTATTAAATAAATTTTAACTTTTTTACCTTATTTTTGGATTTTTTAACAACTTCTAGTCATTCGATTTCAAAACCCTCCATTCACGCAAAAATGATACTAATACTGAAGTTAAATCAGTTTGGAAAAGTCAGATCCATCCATCGGTTCAGCTCAAATCTTACGGGGCAGCACCTAAACTTTTAAAAATTCAATATTTGAGAAAAACAGCTTTAAAGTTTTTAATTATTATATCTTAAAATTATTGATGCAATGCCTATCTTTTGTAAAATAATTTTTTTCTGGTATCTTTTATTTATATTAGTCTTCAATATAAAAAAGAGATACCAGGCAAATAAACCTTGTTATTCCACTCGATGAAGCTGGAGTGCAAAAAGATATAAGTTAGTAAAATAAACAATAATAATAATTTATCTTATTATAGGATACTTTGTTAATACTCATCTTTTATTCGACGTAGCAATAAGACTTTATTTTTTCTGACAGCCTTAACCTCAACTGTCACACCTGCTAGCTGCTTAAACCATCCGTATCCACCTTGAAACTGATAGCTTTTTAAATTTATTGTATCTATCTGAAAACTAAAAAATAACATTAAATATAAAGTCATCATTTTACATTTTAGTTTAAAATAAAAAGTTATATCAAAATTTTATATTTTAAATAGTATCAAAATTTATGTGTTAAATTTATATTTATTTTTGTCATAATAAATAAAATTATATACGTACATGAATTCAATATGCACCTGGAGCATAGAAATCTTCCACACCCATTCGAGCCTTTCTTTTTAGAGTATTTGCTTCCTTCGTGTAAGACTAAGTCAATTAAATTTTATTACTATTAAAATAATTTTTATATCCTTCTTGAAAAAAGATTAGACTTAAATTGAGATGATATTTCCTTCATCAGAAATGAAATTGGGAACCAGTCTTTAAGCGCTTGATACACTCTCAAATATGTTTGTTGACTAAGTTCGAAACGTAATGAGTAGCTTTTATATCCAGAGTTGATTGGATTTTAGCTTCAACTCGAATTTAAAAAGCTTAACAAAATAATTGAAAAGAGTTTGACATCGGACTTGCTATATTTTTAGTTACTACATCGAGGATTGATTGAGAACTAAATAAACTGTTAGTGAATATATAACAAATTTTGTATTTAATTTGTGCTTGGAAGAATTCGAAATTGATTTTAGTGCGTGTATAATCCACAAACATTTTCATTGCTTAGTTATTTTCGTATTCAAGATTATTGGTGTAAACATATCATCTATATAGATTATAAAATATTTGCAAGTATGTACGTGAACTATATCCGGAACAAATGAACCCCCGTCGTATTCAGACTTAATTGGGTTTTAGCTTCAACTCGAAATAAAAAAGTTTTAATTTATAATTAAATCATATTTATCATCAAACTTGTTTAAAATTTTTAAAATCTATTAAATAAGAATAATTATTATTATTACTGTAGAGTTACAATTTTTTAGAAAATCAAATATAATCAGAATAAACTATATGACATCTAGAACTTAAAAATTATTAAGAAATAATTTCAATTTTAGAATCTAACTATTTTGAATAACCTGGGGAGCAGATGAGCATGTCCCACACAGCATGAAAGATATCATTGGAATATTCCGAAATATTCCCATGGAATATTTCATTGCAATATGTATGGAAGCTATATAAAAGAAAACAGAAATATTTATGGAATATTGCAAAGGAAACATTCTACGAAAAACCCCTGGCAGCCTCCGTAAACCTTCCAAGGAAGATTCTGTTGGAAGATTGATGGATCATTGCACCGAAAGATTTCATGGAAGCTTTATAGAAGACTCCATTTTCCTTTCGGGGAAATGTTGGGAATTTTCATTGGAATATTCCAACTTAAGTCTCCTGGAAGATTCCGTAAATCTTCCAAGGAAGATTCCGTTGGAAGATTGATGAATCATTGCACCGAAGATTTCATGGAAACTTGAATGGAAGACTCCGTTTACCTTTTAGCAAAATATTAAAAATTGTAATTGAAACATTTCAGTGGAAGGCTCCTGAAAGCTTTCGTAAACCTTCCAAGGAAAATTTCGTTGGAAGATTGATAAAATCGTTGCGCCGAAAGATTTCAAGGAAGCTTGAATGGAAGACTTCGTTTATCTTTCAGCGAAATATTGGAAATCGTCATTGAAACATTTCAGTGGAAGGCTCCTGAAAGCTTCCGTAAACCTTCCAAGGAAAATTCCGTCGGAAGATTGATGAATCGTTGCACCAAAAGATTTCATGAAAGCTTGAATGGAAGACTTCGTTTACCTTTCAGCGAAATATTGGAAATCGTCATTGAAACATTTCAGTGAAAGGCTCCTGAAAGCTTCCGTAAATCTTCCAAGGAAGATTCCGTTGGAAGATTGATGAATAATTGCACTGAAAGATTTTATGAAAACTTGAATGGAAGACTTCGTTTACCTTTCAGCGAAATATTGGAAATTGTCATTGAAACATTGCAGTGGAAGGCTCCTAAAAGCTTCCGTAAACCTTCCAAGGAAAATTTCGTTGAAAGATTGATGAATCGTTGCACCGAAAGATTTTATGGAAGCTTGAATGGAAGACTTCGTTTACCTTTCAGCAAAATATTGGAAATCGTCATTAAAACATTTCAGTGGAAGGCTCCTAAAAGCTTTCGTAAACCTTCCAAGAAAAATTCCGTTGGAAGATTAATGAATCATTGCACCGAAAAATTTTATGGAAACTTGAATGGAAGACTCCGTTCATCTTTCAGCGAAATATTGGGAATTGTCATTGAAACATTGCAGTGGAAGGCTCCTGAAAGCTTCCGTAAACCTTCCAAGGAAGATTCCGTTGGAAGATTAATGAATCATTGCATCAAAAGATTTCATGGAAGCTTGAATGGAAGACTTCGTTTACCTTTCAGCGAAATATCGAAGATTTTTACTGAAATATTCCGGTTCGAGTATGCTGGAAGCTTCCGTAAACCTTGCAAGGAAGATTCTGTTGGAAGATCGATGAATTATTGCAGGGAAAGACCCAAGGAAGCTCTTAGGAAGCCTGCATCTACCTTGCAGCTAAATATTGGAAATTTTTTACTAAAACGTATGGGCCGAAGACTTCAGGAAGCTTTCTTAAACATTTCATGGAATATTCCATCAGTAGATTAATGAATCAGAAATTATTATTTTGAATCAATGTGAAACGGACATTACACTAGCACTCATAAATATTGCTTATCCTTGTTTGTAAGTTAAAAAAAAACAATGTTAATGATGCTATAGCTACGCCAAAAAGACATTTTTATAAAAATGAGATAATTGTTATAAAAATTAGGTAATTTTTTTAACCAAAATGACTTTATTGCATTGAAAAAAAACAAGTCCTTTTCCATTCAAATTTTTTATTATAATGACGATATTTTTCTAATATATTACTTGACACACCAAAAGGCGTTTTAAATAACGTCATTTAGTATGTTAGGGATTAGGACAAGAAACGACAAAAAATGACGTCGTTTAGTATGTTAGGGATTAGGACAAAGAATGACGTCGTTTAGTATGTTAAATGTTAACGAAAAATGACGTCATTTTCTACTAACAACCCTAGTGGAAATCGAATCTGTGAATAACTGGGAATAACTGTGAATAACTGGGAATAACTGTTATAAACTGTTCAGTTTGAGACAGGAATAACAGTTATTCCCAGTTATTCCCAGTTATTCACAGTTATTCACAGTTATTCCCAGTTATTTACAGTTTAGTTTAAAAATAATTTGAAAAATATAAATTTGAAAAAATGAAAAAAATATATTTTTTTTTTATTTTTTTTTCTGTTATAAATATATTTGGGAATAACTCTTATTCGTACCTCTGTTTTTTCAAATTATTTTTAAGCTATAAACTGTGAATAACTGGGAATAACTGAGAATAACTGGGAATAACTGGGAATAAATGGGAATAACTGTTATTCCTGTCTCAAACTGAACAGTTTATAACAGTTATTCCCAGTTGTTCCCAGTTATTTCCAGTTATTTCCAGTTATTCCCAGTTATTCACAGATTCGATTTCCACTAGGGAACGACGTCCTTTTTTATATAACTTTCCACATAGCATGAAATATTTCTAAAATATTTCTGAAATATTTCATTGAAAGATTCGGAATAAAACAGATATATTGATATGAAATGTTTCTGAAATATTGATATGTCTGCCTAGAAGATTGATTTGAAATATTTCATGTAATGTTTCTGTAACATTCTTTCATGATTTTGTGAAATATTAATTTGTAATATTGTTGAAAGATTGCAGCAACATTCGATCGAAAGATTCATGGAAGATCATGAATCTTTCAAGAAATGTTTCTGAAATATTTCTAAAATCTTTCATGAAATATTGATTCGTAATATTGTTGAAAGATTGCAGAAATATTTTATTAAAGGATTCATAAAAGATTATGAATCTTTCAAGAAATGTTTCTGAAATATTTCTAAAATCTTTCATGAAATATTGATTTGTAATATTGGTGAAAGATTCTATCAGATATTATTTTTGATTTTGTAAGAGTTGCATCTCAAACCATATTAGATACCTATACATTTATTTGCTATTTAGAATTTAAGTGCTTATTTATTTGTATCAAGAATTTTCGATCATATATACTAAACAAGAGAACGTCCTACCACTTGCGAGAGTTTGTCAACCGCATTTACAATCACATGAAAATATAATCAAGTAGCCACCTGCTGGCAAGATGGAAGAATTACTACGCACGCAAGATAAATACAAATATTTAGACAATATTTCTCCAATATTTCACTGTTATATTCATAAATTTTTTCAAATACTTCATGAAATATTTTTCAATGATAACAGGAATATTTCATAACATATTTCTTGAAAGATTTGAGAAATATTAATTCGAAACATTTCAAGAAATAATGTAACAACTTACTTGAATCGTTCAGAGTCGTATTCAAAAATTTTTTGAAATAAAATATTAAACGTTCCAGCAATATTACAGAAATATTTCAATGAATTTTTTAATTTTCATAAACTGAAATATTTTAAAGAAATATTAGTTTATCACTTATTTAATATTTCACTGTAATATTTCATGAATAATTTAAGGAAGCTTTCAGTAAGCTTCCAATAGAGTATTTTATGAAAAATTTACAGAAGTTTCCAGTAAGCTTTCACTGAAATATTTTATGTATAATTTACGGAAGCTTCCAGTACGTTTCCACTGAAATATTTCATGAATAATTTAAAGAAGCTTTCAGTAAGCTTCCAATGAAGTATTTTATGAAAAATTTACAGGAGCTTTCAGTAAGCTTTCACTGAAATATTTCATGAATAATTTACGGAAGCTTCCAGTACGTTTCCACTGGAATATTTCATGAAAAATTTACGGAAGCTTCCGGTCACCTTACAATGAAGTATTTCATGAAAAACTAACGGAGGCTTCCAGTAAGCTTCCACTGAAATGTTTCATGAATAATTTACGGAAGCTGTCGATAAGCTTCCATTGAAATATTCCATGAATAATTTACGGAAGCTTCCAATAAGCTTCCACTGAAATATTCCATGAAGGACTCACGGAGGCTTCCAGTGATCTTCCACTGAAATATTCCATGAAAGACTTACGGAAGACTCCTGATCGAGGACATATCCATCTTCCGAGAAGTATCTACTGGAAACTTCCTGAAAGCTTCCAACCTTTCTTCTACATCTTCCGGAAAGCTTCCAGGAAGCTTCCAGGAAGCTTACATGCTGTGTGGGGTATCCTTTCACGCCAGACTTTGTTCGAAGCCGTTTTGGTCTAGTGGGTAGCGTACGCGTCTTTCCTTTTGGGTGCGCGAGTTCAACTCTCGGTCAGGAACACCTTTTTTTTAAAATTTTTTTATTGTTTCAATATTTTTTTTTTTATTTATACTTTTCATATTTTCTATTTTTTCAATAATATTAAAATTAATTTTTATGAGCATATGATCTTTTTGTTTAAATAAAAAGTTTCTTTAAATAAATTATTTTTTATACGTAGCAATTAAACATAATTATAAATAAAAATAATAGTGATGGTTATTTTATAATACAGTAGTTTAATTTATTGATAATATATTTTATTATATTTACATAATAAATAAATTAAATTATTCTATTAATTTATTCTATGTTTTTATATATATATTCTTATATATATATATATATATTAGACAGGTCGTTATTTCCCGAAACTTACTGAGCATCGCTCCCAACCCTTAGATCGATGTGTTTATACTAAAAATTGAAAAAGCAGCTGAAATACCTTGTTCGAATAGAGATTCAACCTTGCCGAATCGCAAAAAACCGTATTTTTTATTGTTTTTTCTTATTTTTCTTTTTTCTACATACAGCTATGACTAAAAAAATTTTTTTGAGACCCTTTTTCACACTTTTTCTATTGCTGTAAGTTAAAATAATATCTTATAGGGTGATTTTAGAGCCAAGAAAAATTTTTTTTCCGAATTGTTGCTCTTGAAATATTAAAAAATTTTACTCAAACGAGGTTTATTCTCGTGTATTTTAAGGTTAAAAGTACTTTATAATTTTTTTTCATTTAAACAACTAACATAACTTTAAAGTAGGTTTAAAGATCTTCAATTTCCTTTTTTATAAAAGTTTCCAGGTGCTTCTGATACTGAGATTTGGCCATTTGAATTTGATAGGAAATTCGTAGAATAAAATCTGTAAACATCGTGAGCATGCAATTGACTATCAACTCCCTCTGATCACAAATTCAGTATTAAGAGGAGGCCCAACTATCTGTCTCTGTCTAGTAGTGTTTTTCATCTTTTATATGAACGCCACCAGTTTTAATAAGAAAAAAATAGTAGCCCCCGCTAAATATTAATATAATAAGTTAATTTTATAATCATAACGAAATAATTTTATCGCGTAATTTTTGAGTATGATTTGACCTACGAACTGCCGTAAATACAATTTGTCTTCTTTTATAAAATTTCGGTAGGTCAAATCATACTAAAAAATTACGCGATAAAATTAAATCATTATGATTATAAAATTTACTCATTATATTAATATCTAGCGAGGGCTGCTATTTTTTTCCTGTTAAAATCGATGGTTTTTATATAAAGGATGAAAAACACTATTAGACAAAGACAGAGAGTTCGGCATGCCCTTAAAGCACATCGAAACGGTCTAAGTAAAGCAAAATGAAGGTCTTAATTTCAACAAAAAAGTGGCGCTAGGTGTCTTTCGCACAGTCAGAGTTATAAAATTAGTAAATACCCATATAGAAATAATTTTCGGAAATATTTGTAAATATCTGTGAATATCTCTAAATGACTGTAAATCACTAATAAAAAGTATTGAGACTGAAACATTAATAAAAGTTATTTACACTTATTCATTATTATTTACAATTATTTATAGTTATTTAGTTATTTACGATTACTAAATGATTTTAAAAGTCATTTACTATTATTTATACCACTCTAACTTCAAAATCATAACTTTAATGTGATTATTCGGCTCTCGTGGTATAAAATATATTATAAAACTGATGTGTAAAGGCTTTTTTACGAAACTCGTTACAGCCCTCGCCTCCGGCTCGGGCGTTAAACTTCTCGTTTCGCAAATAAAGCCTTTACACACCCGTTTAATAATGTACTATTACAAACACTTACAGTTACTTACTCTTAATTACTATTATTTACTATTGTTTACAATTTTCAAAATTTTTAGGTAACTAAATAGTTTATTGTTATTTATAATTATTTACGATGATTTACAGTTATTTATAGTTATTTACTTTCGTTGTCTTAGATAATTTTCCGGAGCGTGGGTAAACGGTGATGGTCCTGGTCGTATTTTTCGTATTGACAGAAGACTCAATGCTCAAGCATACGTAAACAATCTTGAAAATGAGCTTCTGCCAAGTCTACGAGAACGATACGCAGACGATGAGGTGCCAATTGATATAGTGGAGGATAATAGTCCTATATATACCGCACATATAGTGCGTGATTGGTACGCAGCGCATCCCCAGCTCCAGAGATTTGACTGGTCACCAAGTTCACCAGATCTCAACATCATCGAGAATGTCTGGTCATATATGGTGAAAGTATAGAGACCTGGAATGGCACGAAATCGTGTGCAGCTCCTGGAACTCGTTCAAGAAGTATAGACTGCCTTATTTGATAATCCAGAATATTTTCATAATTTATGCGATTTCATCCCACGAAAATTGCAGAAAGTGATAGATAATGAAGATGAATTTATTGATTATTGATTGTTGATGACTTTATTATAGAAATGATTGAGAAATCTATTAAATTTTGATTCTGAATTTTTTTCAAGCTTTGTTTGCACACTGCACATGCAGAAGCAGCGCACAGAATTCACCTGTTGTGATCTCATAAAAGTAGTTCATAAGATTCAAAATTATAAAAGTTTTAATGTTATTAATTAGTTCTTATAAGATATGTAAAAATTTAAAATTAAGAGTTTCGTTCAAAGTTCGTTTGCACACTGCACATGCGCAAGCAGCGCACAAAATACACCTGTTGTGATTTCATAAAAGTAGTTCATAAGATTTAAAATTATAAAAGTTTTAATGTTATTAATTAGTTTTTATAAGATATGTAAAAATTTAAAATTAAAAGTTTCGTTCAAAGTTCGTATGCACACTGCACATGCGCAAGCAGCGCACAAAATACACCTGTTGTGATTTCATAAAAAAAGTTCATAAGATTTAAAATTATAAAAGTTTTATGTATTATTATTTAAGGTTTTGAATAAAGATATGATATAAGAAATTTTGCTTTATTTTTTAATTTCAAAGTCATTTATAATCATTAAAACGTAGTTCCAAGTTAACATTTTTATATAATTATATATTTTAAAGAATAATTTAAAAATTTTGTTATTATAAAGTTTTCAAAGTATTTATAGTTATATCAAATATAAATGAAGTGCCTAAAATATATAATGTTAAAAAAATATTTTTCAATACATTTTAAGTTTGCAGTATTGGTTGTATTAAAGAAATGTTAAATTTTTAAATAACAAACACTCGTCAAGAAATTTAAAGCTTAAAATTCTTTCTTGTTCAGTCAAATTTGTATTCAGTAAAAATTTATATCCTTCCGGATGCAAGATAGGATATTTAAACAAAAGCATACTGGAACGAGTCCATTCATTTACTCAGTAGTTAATCAATAAGCATTCCTGTAGAAAGAAATGAGATGCATGTCTTGCTTCAACTGTTTGCAAGCGAAGAAGCTGCAGTTTCCTTGTTTCACAGTTCATCAACTCCTCAACTAATTTATGATTGTAAGGATGGAATTTCATACCAATAGCTTTTATGAATTCACAATACATAAATTTTAAAAAAAGTTGAATAAGCAAGAAATTAATTTCAAATTTGATTGGAGACCATGGGCTAATAAAATTATGAAATCATAAAAAACCTTGATTACGTAAACAAGTATTCATAGAAAACAAACATTATGTCATCGAATACAATTATTATTCAAAAATATTACAAATTTAATCAAACATTCTTAAGTGTTATAAAGCATAAGACTTGTGGATCATGTCTTTTTTTTAATTAAATCATGTCTAAAAGTATAATATTTGTAATAATTAAAAAATTAATATTCAAAAATAAATTATGTTTTGGAATCATAAATAATGTTGAAGCCGCTAAGATTAGATAGCAGGTGCAAGCTACCAACAGAGTAAAATAGAGTAAAATTCCTTTATTTGCCATTAACAGAACCATGGATGTTGTATTGGTTATATCGAGGAGATGTAAATATTGGAATACTGAAATAACGAACACTTGTCAAGAAATTTAAAGTTTACAATTCAGGGGTCAAATTTATATCCAGTAAATATTTATATCCTTGCGGATACAAGATAGGATATTTAAACAGAAGCAAACTGGAACGAGTCCATTTATTTACTGAGTAGTTAATTAATAAGTATTCGTATAGAAAGAAATTAGATGCATGTCTTGCTTTAACTGTTTGCAAGCGAAGAAGTTACAGTTTCCTTGTTTCTCAGTTTATGAACTCCTCAATAAGTTGCAGATACTGAAGTTGATCTGGGGTTTGATGCTGCTGTTAAAATAGCTATTAATGGAGCCCGTATACATAACTCTGATTCATAATTGATTAATTACAACAATAATTTTATGAATCATTAATTTATGTAAAATTTTATTAAAAATAATTTAATAAAATTATGTAAATATTGAAAGCAATAGTTCTGTCAACTATTATATTTAGAAGGCACTCATTATGTCATACTAACTTTATTAAAATTAGTATAATAATTCATCATAGAAAAATTAGAAGTTTATTCAAGCATGAAATTTGTAGATTATGTTTCTTTCAGATATATGCATATTTATATATTTAATAAATGAAAAGTTGTATTAAAACATAGTTTATGTATTACAATTATAAATTTAAATTGTATTGAAATTAATGTAGTTAATTATTTTTAAAAAAATCATAAATTTTCTCAAAAGTTTTAATAATAAAAAATTATAAAAGTTTGATGTTATATTATTTGAAGTTCCAAATAAAGAACAAATTTTGCTTAATTTTTTAATTTTATAATTATTTATAATTATTAAAATTTATTTTCAATTCATTTTTTTTATACAATTATATATTTCACAGCATAATTCAAATTAAAATTTTGTTTTAATTCATATTTTTTATATAATTATAAATTTGACAGGATAATTAAAAAATATTGATGCTGTTTTGCCAACAGAGTGCAATTGACGAAGTTGCGAAGATTGATGATTCGAAACTCGATGTATAATTCATAGTTCGCTCACGTTATAGATTAAATATGCGACGTTGTCATTTTAGGTACACCTTCGGAAAAAATCATTTACGGTAAGCGCACATGCGTTCCGAAAAATTATCTAAGACAACGAAAGTAAATAACTATAAATAACTGTAAATCATCGTAAATAATTATAAATAACAATAAACTATTTACTTACCTAAAAATTTTAAAAATTGTAAATAATAGTAAATAATAGTAATTAAGAGTAAGTAACTGTAAGTGTTTGTAAATAATAGTAAATAACTTTTGAAATCAGTCAGTAATCATATATAACTAAATAACTATAAATAATTGTAAATAATAATAAATAAGTGTAAATAACTTTCATTAATGTTTCAGTCTCAATACTTTTTATTAATTATTTACAGTTATTTAGAGATATTTACAGATATTTACGAAAATCATTTCTATATGGGTATTTACTAATTTCATAACTCTGACTGTGCGAAAGTCATCTAGCGCCACTTTTTTGTTGAAATTAAGACCTTCATTTTGCTTTACTTAGACCGTTTCTATGTGCTTTAATACTGAATTTGTGATCAGAGGGAGTTGATAGTCAATTGCATGCTCACGATGTTTACAGATTTTATTCTACGAATTTCCTATCAAATTCAATTGGCCAAATCTCAGTATCAGAAGCACCTGGAAACTTTTATAAAAAAGGAAATTGAAGATCTTTAAACCTACTTTAAAGTTATGTTAGTTGTTTAAATGAAAAAAAATTATAAAGTACTTTTAACCTCAAAATACACGAGAATAAACCTCGTTTGAGTAAAATTTTTTAATATTTCAAAAGCAACAATTCGGAAAAAAAATTTTTCTTGGCTCTAAAATCACCCCATAAGATATTATTTTAACTTACGGCAATAGAAAAAGTATGAAAAAGGGTCTCAAAATTTTTTTTTCAGTCGTAGCTGTATGTAGAAAAAAGAAAAATAAGAAAAAACAATAAAAAATACGGTTTTTTGCGATTTGGCAAAGTTAAATCTCTATTCCAACAAGGTATTCCAGCTGCTTTTTTAATTTTTAGTATAAACACATCGATCTAAGGGTTGGGAACGATGCTCAGTAAGTTTCGGGAAATAACGACCCGTCTCATATATATATATATATGTATGTATTTAAAAAACAAAATTTAACTATAGTATTCAAAACATTCCAATTATTCATATATTAATATTTTCAATTACGATGTGTAGAAATAATTTATCTTAGAGCATACTTAATTTACTCGTGAAGAATTAATTTAATATTAATAAAAAAATAGAAAATTCAAAAATTATAAATAAAACAAGGAATAAAAAATATTAAAATAATGAAAAAATTTTTTAAAAAGTGGTCCTGACTGAGAGTTGAACTCGCGCACCCAAAAAGAAAGGTTCGTACACCACGCACTAGACCAAAACTGCATCGAGCAGAATCTGGTGTGAAATGATACATGCTATTCTGCCCCCAGGCTATTTTAAATAATTAGATTTTAAGATTAAAATTAGTTATCAATAATTTTTAAGTTTTAGATGTGACTAGGGGGCAAGCCCCCTGTGCAAGCGCGCCAACCCCCATCTTGCTTTTATAACTTTAAAAAAATTTAAGAATTTGCAATTTTTTAATAACTTTTATTTAAAATACTAAATAATATTAATTATTCAAAAGTTTTCTTGAGATTAATCTTTAATGAACTTTTAACTAATCTAATCATCTGTGAAGTCCTAGCTTTATACCAGGACAGAATTAATAATTAAATGTTGTGTGTTATGAGGGCTACGTGTATATGTTTTATTATAATATTAAATAAGGAATAAAGTCAGTAATTGATTTATAAATGTTTTATCAAATGTCAGTCTAGTAGTAAAAAGATTCTAAATTCAATGTTGTAATGTAAGTCCAAATATGAGGGGCACATTTCTGACGATGACAGCGACGACAGCGGCGATATACTTTCAATAGTATAGAGAGAATATAATATAAATAGATATAAAATGCAGCTGAAATTCAGCTGGAATAAAACCAAAATTTACCTAAAATTGCTTAAAATTAACATAAATTTTAGCTAATTTTTAGTTAACTTTTAGGTAACTTTTAGTTAATTTTCAGCTAACTTTAAGCTTAATTTTAGCTAGATTTTATCTAAATTCTAGCTAACCAAAGACAAATCGAATTCTTATACACAGCGGCAGTGACAGCAACAGCGGCGGCGAAATCTTTTTGTAATATATACCCCCTGCTCACTTCGCTCGCCAACCCCCCTTTTGAATTTAATACATAGATTTCATAATGTATATAATCCCTTGTAATAATTTTACATTTATGTACTTATATACATTTATGTATTTTTTATATTTTAATAATTAATAATCTACACATAATATAAAATATAACATATGATATAAATATTTATTTATACAGCGCACATTAGACGCTGTTATGGTCACCATCTCCAACCGATCTTTATTTCGCATTATGCTCCGAGAATCACCTCCCAACTTCTAAAGGCTCAATTCTTATTTCTTTCATCTGGCATAAACAAATATTTTCTTTTTCGTAAATTTCTAAAATCTTTTATAATACAAAAAGAAAAATAAATCTTATGATAATTTAAATCAAATTGACCTGATTTATCAGATTTTGAGTGAAAAGATTAAAATTTCAAATAAAATTCACAATAAATTAGCTAAACTTAGCTAAAAAATTAAATTTTTAGCTAAAATTCTCAATAAATCAGCTATAATTAGCTTAAAAAAAAATCTTATAATAATTAAAATCAAATCGACCTGATTTATCAGATTTTAAGTGAAAATTATAATTTTAGCTAAAATTAATATAAATCAGCTAAAATTCTCAATAAATTAGCTAAACTTAGCTAAAATATTAAGGTTTTAGCTGAAATTCTCAATAAATCAGCTAAAATTTACGATAAATTAGGTAAAATTTACCATAATTTAGCTCAATTTATCAGTAAAATGGAAGAGTTAAGGTAGGAAGTTGAGAGACTGACAGCGGCAGCGGCAGTGGCAGCGGCGAAAATCTTTTATAGTATAGAGAGATAAATAGTTTATTCTAATTATATTTGTTTTTCTAAAAAATCGTAATTCTACAGTAATAATAATAATTTTGGTTAGATAATAAACGTTGTTCAATTATTTAATTAAACTTTTTCATTCCGAGTTGAAGCTGAAACCCAATCAAGTCTGAAGACGAAGGCGATTCATTTGTTTCGAATATAGTTTACGTACATACTTGCTAATGTTTCATAATCTAAATAAACGATATGTTTACATCAACAATCTTGAGGATGAAAATAAGTCATCAATGAAAATGTTTGTTGATTATATACGCACCAAAATTAATTTCAAGTTCTTTCAAGCGCAAATTAAATACGAAATTTGTTATATATTCACAAAAATTTTTTTAGTTATCAATTAATCCTTGATTTAGAAACTAAAAATATAACAAGGCTGACACCAAAATCTTTTCGGTTATTTTATTCAGTTATTTTACTTCGAGTTAAGGCTAAAACTCGATCAACTCTAAATATAATGACTGTTCATTTCTCTAGAATATAGTCAACGTGCATACTTAAGAATGTTCTATAATCGAAACAGACAGTATGTTCACATCAGATAAGAATGAATGTAAAAACAAGTCATAAACGAAAATATTAATAGTTCATGAGCGCATTAATATCAATTTCTATTCTTTTCGAACAGAAATTATTTTCAAAAGTTTTTTCGTGCAGGTTTGATGTCAAACTTTTGCATAATTTTGATAAAGCTACTCAGTTCATCATTGAAACAAGTCACAGCTGTGTAAACACCAATTTTCAAAGTTGACAGGCCACTGAAAGATGCTTTTGGAACAAGTTTCCATACAGAACTCTTAAGACTTTCATTGGAGTTCTGCGTGTATCCACCAAGACATCTTTCAAGTAAATCTTCTTTTGTCAGATCTTCGTAGATTGGTTTTATTTTCTCCTTGATGGTAGATGGAATGCCTTGTGTATGTTTGAAATTTTGAAGTTAATTTCGAGCTTCAGCTTTTTGCTATTTGCACCAACTGGCAAATCCTTCAGGGCATAACTTATGTCGTGGCCGCTGGTCCGTTAATTGTTTATAGTAAAAAGAAGCCCAGATTGCATTTGACATATCCTGAACAGAATCTGGGTGATCTCTTACAGCTGTACCATAATAAGAGGTCAGCTGATCAATCACTTGAGCTGTTAATCTACCTCTTCCACTGATAGATTTTCCATCACTAAGTTTCTTCCCAGGAAGTGATTTCTTCAGATTTCTGAGTCGAGTCCCCATTCTCTTTTGGACACGACCAACGCACTCTTTCTTTTTGACAATAACAGAGTTCTCTTATGGCTTAGACTCAGGAATCTCTTTGAAAACTTTGAAATCTCCATCTCCAATAATATTTTCATATTGGACACCATATTTTTCTTTTTATCTTGCAAACATTTCACAAACACCTCTCGCTTCCGCATCCTTGATGGTTGGCTATACTATTTGGTTCATGCGACTCTTGACATTGTTCATAATCAGATATCCCTTGCTTATTTTCCCAAAGTGTACAACCTCTGCAGAAGCTATTTTTAATGGCAATATATATCACTTTGCCTGTTTGGCTTCCAATAATACTAGCTAACCCTTGTAATAAAGAAAATCTCCTTTTCCTTCATGATCCATTCAAGAAGTCAAATCAAGTTCTTCCTTAACAGCTTCAGACATAGATTCTTCTGCTACTTATTCACATACTTCACTAAGTTGATCATTAATAACATTGAACGCTGATTGTGCAACTGGCTTTGGCAAATCCATTATACCACAAAAAAGTAGATAAGCCAGCGAGTCCATGGCCAAGTGCACGAGCAGCAAGAACACTACGTCTATTCACTTCACATGCATCATTCATAACACCTACTCTCTTGCTAGAGTTTATAGATGCTAATTCACCACCAAAATCACAAATTACGTCAATTTTAAATCCTAGTCCTTGAAAAGAAGATTCAATAAAATGTATTTTATTATGGCACACATTACAGCACATAATTTTTTCAAACTTAGGAAATATAATGTTGATATCAACAATTCTATTTTTTGCCCTGGAACTTGAAAATTCTGTTCTTTTTAGTTGAGAAAAAGAAGTAGAGGGTCTACTTCATCTCTTTGCTTCAGGAGAATTTTTTTCACTCCTACCAAGAAATTTCCTTGGCCTCTTTTTAGATCTTTCTGTAGATCGTTTTCTATCTTGATGTTAGTTGAGAAATCTGCCTCTTGTATCTCTTTCATTATTTGACATTTTTGAGGTTCATATTCTTAATGCCAATTCGAGCTTTTTACACTTTAAATACACTTTAAATAGCCGAAAGCGTGAACGCGCGAAATGCAAACTGGTAAAAAATTACATGAATAACTATGTGCCACTCGTTTCCTTACAAAATCAAAACGAAATAAAATATCGATGTAAAACTTTTTAGGGATTAAATTAAGATAAATATTTTGTTAAAATTAAAAAAATAAACTCTTTTTTTCAATGAAACCTAAAAAAAATCAATAAAAATTTAGAAAATCTAATTTAAAATAATTCTTAAAATTTTTTAAATTTGTAAAAATTATATCATTATGGACTTAATAAATAAAAACAAAATTAAATCTCTAATAAAAAAAACATTTTGAGGTTATTTAATGATTTATGAATTATTGAATCAAGCAATAAAAAAATAAGTTTTTACATTTCTTCATAAAAACGAAACTTAATGAGATAGGGTAAAAAACTTGTTGGAGCTTATTCTACAGTAAATTTTCTATAAAAAAAAATAAACCTACATTCGATGGTGGGACCGGAAAAAAAAGTGTTTTGTGCCCTTAAGCTACGACAAGTTCCGTGCGACAAGCTATGACCAATTTATAGAACCAGCGTCAGGGCGCAACAGGCGACGAACTATTTCCACGAATTCGTTGACTCGACCAGTTTAACATCGGCCGTCATTTCCACGAAGGGAGCCTTGCATGCAGAGGTGTACAACATTTTACAAAAAATAAGTTTACTCTCTCTTTCTTTTGAGAATTCAAATCTCGATAGATTTAACGTTCAATCTCTTCTATATTTTCATTTCTTGTTCATCAAATGTTTTATAGGATCAACATTGATTTTTCTTTTAAAATAAATATTAAATATTTCCTTTTGAACAAATTTTTTTATTACATGTGAATTTGAATAATTAAAACATTTCTTTTAAATTTATTTTTTATGGATTATTTATATAATAGATAATCTATATATAGATAGATAAGCATTTATTCATATTAAGAGGCGGCCGTATCATTCTGTCCTTGTCTAATCTAAATTTTCGTTATTATAAATGAATAAAATATTTTCATAGAAAAGTAAGACAACCGCCCAATAGAGCAAAAGACAAGCAAACGATTCTTTTCTATGAAAAAATATGAAATTTTTATTATTTTTTGAGTGAAGTCTGAAACGAAAAAACAGTTCAATCAGCTCAATCAAGTTCGATTGTTTTTCCGTTTCAGACTTCACTCGAAAAATAATAAAAATTTCATATTTTTTCATAAAAAAGAATCGTTTGCTTGTCTTTTGCTCTATTGGGCGGTTGTCTTACTTTTCTATGAAAATATTTTATTCATTTATAATAACGTAAATTTAGATTAGACAAGGACAGAATGATACGGCCTCCTCTTAATATACAAAAATGCAAGTAACACAGTGTGTACATATGAATATTGCACTCAGGCATATATCACAGTCAAATAGCTAATCCTAATAATACTCGAAAAGTAAATTATTATGAAAAGTAATGCCACAGAATAATACAAGAAAAAATTAAAATTATAAAAAATACACGTAATAATACAATACATTAAAACAATCATTTATTTAAGTTTAAAATAATTTAACAATAAATAAATAAAATAAAATAATAAAAAAACGTATGCAAAAGCATACGACGCAGTCAATACAATGCAATGAAAAAATGCAAAATATTTACTCATTAATCATTCAGCCATCAATCACACAATAAATACATTCACACCTCAACCCTGTATATGGGACTTTAAAAAAATAAATGAGCTTATAAATTAAGGTATCAAATTCAATCAAGGTCGAGCGAGTACCCCCTCATTGCTGCCTTGAACCTGCTGAGAAATGAAAGATGTTTAATCTCAGCTGGCAGGGAGTTAAAAAAATGTGCACCTTGAACCTTGAAGGAATTTCTGCCAGTTTCAGTACGCATATTGGGCACCGCTAGCTCCTTAATTTTTTTCCTAGTAGCCACCCTAAGTACACATTTAGTAAAGAGACCCACGACGTGCTCCGGAGTATTCGTGCGTACAATTTTGTACTTAAGTACAGCCTAAAAATACAGTCTCCTCGAATCAGTACGTAGTCGACCCAACGCGGCTCTATGAAAAGAAACATAAGCTCCTATTCTTATGCCCAATACGTATCTCACACGCGACTTTTGCAGTTTTTGTATCTTTCTTTTCAGCTCCTCAGTAGCATTAAGCAGTACCACTGAACAGTAATTGAGATGTGGAAACAGCAGAGCAGTTGCAAGTTGTTAATGCAGAACCTCCGTCGTGTACTGACAAAAAAAAACCGCAAAGCATATAACACTCTGTTCAATTTTTTTGTTTCCATATTAATATGTGGCTTTCAAGAAAACTTAGAGTCTATTTTATTACAAGTGAATTCGAATAACTTAAATATTTTTTAAAAATCATTTTTTATTACATGTAACTTTTAATAAATTCATTTTTTTTTAAATTAATTTCTTTTATTGCATTTAAATTTTTAATAAATAAAGTGTTTCTTTTGAATTTAGGTTATTTACTGCATTTAAATCTTGCTAGGGTTATTTTTAGTTAAAGGGTTGTTGTTTGTTATATCTTGAGTTTTTTTATTTTATTTTATTAAAGTAAATTTTTCTTTTTACCAAATGGATTTCATTAAATTAAAATTATTTTTCAAATGAAAATTGGTATTTATTAGAGTTGATTTTATTTAATGTAAATTGTTTGTATTTTAATAAACGTATCTAATATTAAAATTAAAATTTGGCATTTCAGGAAAATCTCAATTAGATTAAAGTGAATTTAATTTGGGTCCTTATTCAAAGTAGCTAAATTAAATTTGATTTCATTCAACCTTACGGTGTTTCTCAATTTTTTCTCTTGTCACTGTAAGATCCGACTTGCGCCATGCTGGGTGACCATGAAGAAGAAGTAGTCATTGTTCCATAGTTTCGTTCCCAAGTGCGTGCCTTTTAAGGATTCGTATGAGATGAAGAGGTGTACTTCGAAGGACCCAATCCTAAACTCGTAAACACCAAGACTAGATTGAATTTTGTTGACAAGTCTTTTAGATATTGCACTCGATTCAACGGACTCTTAGAGTCAGAGGTTCCAGATGATCCTTAGCTATGACTTCTTTCGACATTAGAAAATGACTATTTCGACCTTACTGTTGGCGTAGATACACTTAAAGAGATAAAGTCAAACAGAAATTCAATCACGCATTCAACGTTAAACAACAGATTGACCATTGCAGAGCGATATAATTTTCCTGAATTACCAAAAATTACCCTCCCTTTCTTCAATGGTAAGCCTGAGAGGTGGTTAGTTTTTAAAAATATATCCGTCTCTCTCATTCATTTTCGTTGCGATCTGAGTAGCTTAGTAAAGCACACTCATTTATTAAACTCTCTTGAAGGTGCAGCTAAGGCAGAAATAATTAAGTTTAAATCTAGTGAGGTGGACTGTCCTAGGGCTTGGCAAACTTTCATCGATGCCTATAAGCACAAGCGGATCGTGGTAGTCTAACATCTTAATGCACTTCTCGATCTTCCCCAAATGACTACTGCTACGGCAGATAATCTTGCAACATTGTTTGATAGGGCTCATCAACATTTTCATATGTTAGAACGTCTTGAAACGAAAGTAGCTGAAGCATTTATAGTTAGAATGGTATGCTCATCAAACTTTCCAGCGAAGTGTCCTAAATGCAACGAAGGTCACTGCTTGCACAAATGTTCTTTGTTTCAGCAGCTGCCCAGGGGATAACTATAGGAATTGGTTAAGGCTAAGCGACTCTGTCATAATTGTCTTGATGTTCATTCCCTTTCATGTCCAAGCAGCAACTGCTGTAGGAAATGTAATAAAGATCATCACAAGGTGCTTCACAACGATGGTGCATTCCAATAACCTACACGTCAAACTCCTCAATCCAAATCCTCAACCAATCGACCTTGCAACATCTGACTAGAACATAAGTCCCGCGTTTTGGTAGCTTTCTTATCAAAGTCCCAATTTATTATTACAGGAATTAATAAAGTTCTAGACAGTTGGGAGGGTTTTGTCATGGCACGAGCTTTATTAAAAAGCTCGTGAAGTCATTACATTTATACAAACACACATTTTCTGTTAACATTGGAGTAGTGGATGGCCCGTGCACCTTTTCGAATCATTACATTAAACGACTTTTTATTCAACTAATAACACGTTAAAAATTGAACTTAATTTTTTAATAGTATTAAATATTGCTGAAGCTGTGTCTGATGAAACGTTTTCTCTAAAAATATTCAATTAGCTGATCCCCAATTTCACTTGCCGAAGGTAGTTGACGTTTTGTTAGCTTCTAGCACGATGATGGTCGTTTTATAAGTTGTTCAGGTGAAACTTCAACACGAGAACGCAAAACTTACGTTATAGAAAACTAGATTAGGTCGAATAGTCGCAGGAAAGGCGGAACGAGGAACGTCATCTGAGGTTGTTTCTTGTAATGTCGTTAGGCTAGATAAGCTTATAGAGCTTTTTTGGTCCATTCAGAACTTCGATCATGAACCTGTTAAATCTAGGGACAAAGAAGCGTGAGAACAAAATTATGTTGCTCATACCTAATGTGATACTACAGGTTGATATATAGTTAGGCTTCCTTTTGAAGATAGTAAATTCAATCTTGGTGAATCTAGAATGCAGGTATTCAATCGGCTTCATGCTCTTAAAAGAAAGTTTTAATCGCAATCACAATTAAAATTAGAATATACACAGGTAATAATGAATATACATCGCTAGGTCACATGACTCTTTGTGATGATATCAAGGGCGGGTATTATCTCTTCAACCACGCAGTGATCAAAAAGTGCAGTAAGATAAGCTAGAGTAATTTTTAACACATTGACAAAAACATCCACAGGTATTTCATTGAATGACACGTTGATGGTAGGTCCCACTATCTAGAACACTATTTTTAACAGCCGCTTTACTTTTGCACGCATCTATATGTAGTTACGGTAGACATTGGAAAAATGAATTGCCAAATTCTAGTAGCATCTAAAGATAAAAGATTTTAAAAGGTTCTATGTTATTATTAGCTGCTCCTTTTCTCGCTGTTCGTACTATCCAACAGCTCACTCTTGATGACGCAAAGAACTTTACTCGCGCTACTAAGCTTCTGTTAAGAGACTGCTACATCGATGATTCCATCTTTGGAACAAGTTCACTTGAAGAAATATTAGGCATTCGTGATGAAATGATCAAGCTATTAGGTCATGGTGGTTTTATAATTAGGAGATGGGCATCTAACCATAGACCCGTGTTAGATAACATAGATAAAAAAATTATTGATACAGATTGTGTAGTAACAGATGATTCTTTTAGGAAAACAATAGGGAGTTGGTGAAATTCACTACAGGGTGATATTTTGACTTACACTGTAGGTTCCATCGAATCTCAAACCACTTCAACAAAGAAAAAACTTTTATCGGAAATCTCCAAGATTTTTTATCCTCTTGGTCTTGTAGCCCCTGTGATTTTATATGTGAAGATGTTGATTCAGGATCGCTAGAAGGCTAAGATCACTTGGGATAAGTCACTTCCTCATGAGATTCACACTAAGTGGATATCTTTGGCTAACTAATTATCACTCTTGAAGAAAATATATTTTTCTCAATAACTTTTGATTCCAAATGTAGTTAGGATAGAAATCCATGGTTTCTGTGATGCGTCGATTTACGGCTATGGAGCTTGTCTCTTTATTAGGTAAATAAATAAACAGCGTAATATTCTAGTAAGGTTAGTCTGCAGTAAATCTAGGGTCACAACATTGCAGGAAATCACAATTCCAAGCTTAGAATTGTGTGCAGCATTCGTTTTGACGAAATCATACAGAAAATCTAAAGCTCAATTTGAATTTTCAGTCCATCAGGTGGTATTGTGATCAGATTCCACAATAGTGCTTCAATGGTTAAAAAACGCTCCTCATTTTTAGGAGCAGGTCGAACTATCTGTTCTTGTCTAATAATGTTTTTGTAACACTAAAAAAATGGCAGCTTCTGCTAGATACTAATATAATAAATAAATTTTATGATAAAAACAAAATGATTATATTACTTGGTTTTTAAATAATATGAGACCTTATGAAAATCTAAAATATAACCTGTCGTCTTTGGTAGGTCTCATATTATACAAAAACTACATAATTAAATGATTTTGTTCTTATTATAAAATTTAACCATTATACTAGTTTCTAGCGGGGGTTGCCATTTTTTTCGTGATACAGCCAATAGTGTTTACATAAATGATGAAAAACACTATTAGACAAAGACATATAGTTTGGTCTCTTTTTAAGAACATTTAAATTTAATAGAGTAAGTGACATCCAAACATTAGATAATTAGGTGAGTTAGAGATATGTTCACTCGGAAGATAACCCAGCTGATTTACTGTAAAGGACGATTACAATTTAAATTGACTTCTGGGCCAACGTAGCTGACTCTTCCCGAGGATAGGTGGCCAAAACCTGTCAGATTAGTGACGACCAACTTGCCTAGATTGAAGAAAGGAATTCGCTTAGTTTCAGTATCCACCTTTAGTGAGATTTATTCTTGATTTTCGAATTTCGAACGCTTTGTACGGGTTTTTGCTATCATGCTGCGTTGAAGAAGGTCGAGGTCAAAGGAAAGCTACACAACATCAGGTCCAGAAAGTAATGACGCAAGGCACCAATCACCTACGGTAGTGAAGTCGACATCTCCTTGGTTTTTCAGAATTCTCAGAAGCAGAACAACGTATCATCTTGTTAATACAAGGGGAAAGGTTTGCAGCAGCACGCATTCGACTGTCCAAAGCTTCCAAAAACGTATCAACTTCCTATCATAAAGCTACTTCATTCGATAAATTACATCATTTTATTGACGAATCAGGAATTTTTAGGGTAGGAGGTGGTCGCTTGCGGACTCCAGATCTTCCTTATGAGGTGAGAGGGACACCCCCAAAAAAGCGCTTAGTTTTCGAGAAGGTAACCGCTACCGTCCGACAAGTTAATTTTTTTAAAAGAAAGCTTCTGATCCATAGATTACGAATACAAACTTTTTTTTAAATTCCTAGTTCGGGAACATAAATAAAATTTTGAAAATGGCGGTTTAATAGGTAAAAATTCAATACGCAATGTAAGTAACCACCATTTTCTTTATGTTCTTGGATTCGGAACTAAAAAAAAGTTTGTATTCGTAACCTATGGGTCAGAAGCGTTCTTTAAAAAAAAAATTTAGCTTGTAAGACGGTAGCGAATACCTTCTCGAAAACTCAGAAAACTAAACGCTTTTTTGGGGATGTCCCTCTCGCCTGTATGGTCGAAGGCATCCGGTGTTACTACCCAGCAAGCATCCGGTCACCGATCTGATATTTTGAAAGTTTCATTTGCATGCAGGAATTTAATTTACACTTTGCGGTATATAGAGGAAATATTGGATCTCAAACGAGAAGGATAAGGTTAGGAACATCGTTAGACATTGTATAGATTGCATTCGTCAGAAACCCAAAATAGTCCATGCTCAAATGGCCGGTCTCGCAACGGTATGAGTTCACGAGTCACCACACGGTATTGTTGAACAATGCCAAGAATGAAAATAGTAATACCCAGATACTAAAGGCACCAATTGATCGTTTACGTATTTAAAATAGAGAAAAAAGTCTAATGAAAATGATCTTCATAACCGTTTTTTTCGTGCTATTGAAAAAAAATTTTTTTTTTAATTCTTATCAGATAATTTTAATAATTTTATTTTTTTATTTTTTTTCGAAGTGAAGAACTTATAGTACTCAGAATATTGGAAATGATTCGAGGACTCCGAAGTTGATAAATTATTATTGATTGGTATAACTGAATTTTCTGAATATCATCATGAAAATTTATCGGTTTTATGGGATTTATTGCAACTAAAAGAATTTCAAGGATCCATTTTAGCTAATTCAAAATTAAAAAACATTTTAGTTGATCTAATGTTACATAGCAGCAGCTATCCATGCACATGGTGTATAGTGTCTAAAGGAAATCTCGATTCTGTAGACAAACTAAGAACAATTGGAAGTTTTATTGTAATTTATAAAGCTTTGACAGAAAGTTGTGTCAAGAAAAAGAATTGTAAAAACTTTTATAATTGCTACCCATAATTTCGTACAATTGAGATCTATTGATAATCGATTTGATTCCACCACCCGCACCTATTGATTGGAGCTGTTGGCTATTTGTGCTAAGACATGCAAAAAATTTTTTAAAACATTATTGAGTTGTGGGTCAAGAAATGAAATTCATCATGAAAACTTAGGATTTTCTGGTAATCCTTGCAAAACTTTACTTTGTAAAATTGATATTTTGTGACAACTTCATGAAATGATGAATAACTTATCTTCTATGAAATACGTTAAATATCTTAAAGATTTTTAAAATATCATTGATTCTTGCTTTTTCATGGATTTGAAAGCTAATAATAGTAATAACACTTTTCCAAATCAGCTATACTGATTTAGGTATATTTGTTACTCCGAAAGCTCTCACGAAAATAATGAAAAATCTTCAAGAAAGTCGTACAATAATTTCAAGCACACAGCGGGACAAGCCAAAAAATAAAGGCATGTCTATTTTCCTGTAACATTTTATTTATAAGTTATTTGTAAGACATACAACGTCTCAAGCCAGAGCTTAATAGCAAGGTGTGTGCTTGTGTGTGTGTGTGTGTGTGTGTGTGTGTGTGTGTGTGTGTGTGTGTGTGTGTGTGTGTGTGTGTGCCAGCTCACGCTTGAGAGTTAGACACATGGGAACATCACATGCGTATTTATTGTGATTATCGTGAAGACGATAACGATAATATAAGATCGCAAAATTCCCTACGATCAGCTGCTTCAGTCTCTGACGTATCTAATAATTTCTACGATACTACCGACGGACTATATGAATTAAAAATAGCTTACAAAAAAAAATTTTAATCCAAAGAAGGCATAACGCAATGCGATGAACAAAAACAAAATGTAGTGCAGAAGTTACAACGACAAAAAGAAAAAGCAGAAAAGAAAAATAATTGAGATTGTTAATGGAACAATTACAAATTTTAACAACTCCAATGACGGAAAATAAAAATCCACTACCACTTCCAAGTGGACCACCTGCAGTTATAGACAACAACCCTAGATTGAATGTGCTTCCAGGACTAATGAGGGAACATCACCTATCAATATGCGAACTTTTAACAGAAATTCGGGAATATGACAAATCGACAGATGTTAGCGCATTTATTGATTAAATTATTCGCGCTACTAGACAACTTAGCTCTGAGCAAGAAATATCAGCGCTTATACGCGAATAGCCGTTAAGTTAAAAGGAAAAGCACAAGAAAGAGTTAAGAGAAATTAAGTAATTAGAGCTATGCGACAAAAAGAATGTTTAAATTCACACTTCAGAAAATTGGAACTTCAGCAGGAACTAATTAGCCGAAATGCGTAACTCTATGCGGCAGTGAACAAATGAAAAGGTAGCAGACTACATACGAAGATATAATAACATAAATCGGTGTATACAGATTTTAATAGATGGTTTGGATGACGATTTTAGAGACGTGCATAGAATTTATGAAAACAAAAATGCAATTTCAAAATTTATAAGAGAATTGTATCCAAAAGGATTGCACTTACTAGGAGAGTATCACATCTCCGGATCACGGATTTTGCTCTAACTTTGAGATAGGTTTTCAGATGTCAAAATATGGAAAAAGTCAGAGTTATAGACCCCAACGCTCAATATTTCTCTAGTTGCAGGCAAAATCACTAAAAAAGTCACTAGATTTTTAAACAAAACTTATTTAGAGGATTCGTCACCATGGTCGAAAGCCCCACCCTACCGTCAAAATCATTGGAAGGATCAGGATTACAAAACGCAATCTTTCTAACGGGTAGAAAACACTAGTATCTCTGAATGCAACCCTCAGGAACGAAAGGAAAATTATTAATATTTCTAGTAGACACAGAAGTAGGTATTGACAAAGTATTGGTTCCTAATACTCGCAATCCTAGAAAACAACAACCAGAAGAAAGACAAACAATACAGATAGTGAACGGGAATCACACAATTGAATATTTTTGGAAGAGACTTTATATATCACATTTCAAGCAATAAGATACCTCTCGATACCGATGAGCTATTGAGCCGAGGATGGCCACACAATCATAAAGCATTAGTAAATACAGAAGAACGAAATATAAGAATTTTCGAAGCATAAAATCACCCTTTACAGTTCAAATTTAATGAAAAACCTGTTTATGTAAATCAAGAAGTTAATCTTATACAAAAAGATATAGATATACCAGCTAAAGAATACATAATAACCAATCCGAAAGATATAATAATAACAGTAGATAAGCTATGTATGTACTGGCATAGTGAGCCAGAAATGCTGTCTGTTCTGGCTCACTATGCCGGTAATGTTATGAGGTTTTCTGAAAGCCCGGAATTTCTGGCTCACGCAGGTATGAGCGCTATGACATAGCGGCATATCTATTATTTTAAATATAATAATTCATATTATCATTTTTATATTATAATTTTTATGAAAAAACCCGCAGCGATAGAGCGATATGCGATACCTATCTACTATTTTAAGTATAAAAATTCATATTATAATTTTTACATTATAATTTTTTATATCTAATATACGATGAGGGAGTTTTAGATGATGATTGATTCATACTGGAATATTTTTCATCTACATATTCTTTCCGGTTTACATCTTTCTTTTTTCTGTTACGAAAAAGGGGTGTATACTCTGAACAATTTTGATCTGAATTTTGATCTGAGGAATTTGAGGAGTTGCCCCCTCCCATGCTTGTTGAAGCTTGTCCCATTTTGGAATGAATATGAAATCGGAAAGCACCTGCTATTTATAGTTAGTTACACCCCATTTTCTCGGAAATACTCTGAGTGAGAAATTTTTTCATGAGTCTTACTTTGTGAAGGGCGCAACTAGCTCTGTATGCTCCATTATGATGCGGACAAACCGTGACAAGTTTGATCTTGTCTAGTGGTGGAAAACCAATTTCTGCTACATCATGAACTTTGAATTTAAAGCGCTCTAACCATGCTTTCTTGATGGAACCCATAACCAAGACTTTACTACCATCGTGTAATGTCTCTCTGAGTAATTTTACTACATCTGTGTAGGGAGTATTTCCTGAATCCCAAGATAGTCCATGGTAATCCTCCTCTAACCATATGTTTTCTCTCTCATAATTATCCGATAGTCGACGCCAAAGATAAGGCTTCTTGAATAACAGTACAACAGGGTCGGAATCATCTTTGAGAGGAACTATAGTCAATTCTTTGAGAATGTAGTCATTGCCTGGCTGTTTGAAGCCTTGCACATCTACCAAGTATTCCATCCTGAATGATAGACTCTTACTGACGAGTCAGCTTTTTATAATGATTCCCTCATACAAGTTTTCGTACGTTACCGCTCGCGGCGCTGTACTGAACTACACGACCGTGTAAGATTAAGCAGTAAGCATAAGTTCCGGCTGGGAAGTTACCTCTCAATTAAAATTCCAGTCGAACGTCCACAGGGGCACTATTTGATGATTCGTTTTGTTTAGAACAATCAATCACGATTAAAGGTAAGTACTCGATAAAATGTTGCTTTTTTAGCATAGGCTCGATATCTTTAAAATAGTAAGCACTTTGAAAGTTGGCGTAAATATCGTACAGCTTTGCGTATTGATTATGAGGGATATCTAAATTTAGATTTCTATATGGATAGTATTGAGAATTGAGAAACAGCTTTACATTACTGATATTACAATAATCAAAGCGACTCGCGTTTATAGTTCTCTGACTTTTTCGATTTGTTTGAACATCTAGTATTATGAATCGTGGCTTTTCCAGCTGATTGGGAGTTTTGACAGTCTAAACATGCATCGATGTGGGAAGTAGTGGATACTCATACAAATCGCAACTACGAAAACTCATATCGATCGGTTTATCCTTCTCAACATCATTTAATAGTTGAATCTTGTACGCACTTGATACTACTGCGTAAGGCATGAGCCATTCTATTCTAGTCAATTCAATCTTGAAATTCTCAAACGCGTTAGCTCGAGCAGGGTCTGGTGCTGTTTGTATGACAGCGTTTAAATCATTTCTCGATCTCGTTAGAATGAGCTCGTGTTTCATGTTGATTACAATTTTACGATAATCTTCAGCGAAGCCGAGAATCATAGCTAGAGAAATCGAAACATCAAAGTAACCTGCATTATTAATCAACTGCTGTGTTTCTTTGACATCGAGCCATCCTGCGTTTTCAATAATTAAGTTTTGACTGGGATTGAGCGAGACCCAACCTTTCATTAGAGTAGTCAAACCTACATTCTTATACTTATCGATTTCCACTGCGTTGGTCTCGTAACGTATTTCCTCGAACATATGGCAGATGGCTTTGTTGACTAATTTAGTACAAGTTACAGCAGTTTTATCGGCTCTCACTAGTCTGCCACAAATATGTAGTGAACTGCGTGATCGTAGAAGACACAGATCTTGATGTTGAATAGCTATACGAATCTCATCGCTGTTGTTGAAGTTGGATGCTGAGTATGGTTGATGAGCATGTACCTCGTAATGCTCAATTGATTCGTCATACTTTACAGCTGACTTTATGAGTAGTATTTCTTCCATTTTTCTGTTAACAACAAAAAAATAAACAAGTTATTTTCCATCAGAGACGACACGAAGCCTGAGACTCCTTAAGAGGACGCTGGATCTCTCTATCCTTTTCTAATTAAAAAATGTAAATTTTTGGAAAAACTAGTAATTATTGATAGAAATTAAGGGTTGTCCGCAACTTCTATAGCGAAAAACAATATTTTGTCTGATGAGAGAAAATTAATTTTGTTGCTTTTTTTTCAAGTAAAGTTTGACATACTTAAATAACGTATTCTCTAGCCTAATTTAGGATTTTGTAAGTATGTCAAACTTTACTTGAAAAAAAAAGCAACAAAATTAATTTGCTCTTATCAGACAAAATATTGTTTTTCACTATAGAAGTTGCGGACAACCCTTAATTTCTATCAATAATAACTAGTTTTCCCAAAAATTAACATTTTTCAATTAGAAAAGGATAGAGAGATACAGCGTCCCCTTAAAAACTGTATGTTTTGCCGTGTTAACGCTTTGTCTGCTCTTGGCCGACTGATGCTCGGTCTCCATCTTGATCTGCTTTCATAACCTTTTCCAACTTCGAAATTAACTACAATTCCCATTACGCTTGTTTGAGATGTAATCTAATGCTAATAATTTCTCCTCGAATATTAACAAGTTGTCCGTCTTGATCGACTATGCGCACTTGAATGTGATCTATGCTCTTGACGACGATCGGAAGGTAAATGACTGGTGAAGGAACTTCGATGATCTTATATCCTGGCGGTACTGCTAGGAAGAACTCGTGTATCGTATGCACTCGCTGACTGTTTATATACCCACCGTAGGTGATGTCACACTCTATTCGTAGAGCGTTAACCTTCAAGATGGCTACTGGTAAATCCGAGCTGTGAGTGACGTCTACTTCTAGAAGACGTTTAGCGGACCCTAATAGAGGTCCTATGGAATTTTTCGATCGAAAATCAATAGGACGATTGCATTTAATTTCGCTGCGAAGAGGATTATTGTTAGGTTTAATATTGATTGAGTTTTGCTCGCAAGCGTCTCGCTGAGATAATTCTCTATGTCCTTGATCTCGTAACTACCTGTTGGTAAAGTTATTTTTTCTTTACCAACGTGGAATAAATTGCTACCCTCATCAATATTACGTATTAAATTAAAGGTCATGAAAGCAACTCAACCAAGAACATAATTTTCTTTGGGAGAAAGTTCAATGGGTGGAAAATGTTGTGTCTCAAGTACGGATGACATATCCGAAAGATTTAACATCAACGATTCTTCCATGATGACTGTTGAACTTATAATAAGTCGATATTCACACACCTATGTCTTTATATACTAAGAGCTCTGCTTAAGAATTTTAGACAAAGATGACCGCAGTTGAATGTATCAAAGTCTTGGTATCTTTGCGAATTGTACTTGATTTCATCGACACTCAAGTACAACATTAAATCTAAAGGTGGCTGAAGATCTCCAAAACTATCGAAGTAGACTACGATATTCCCTAGTTTTCGATAAGCTACTCAATGAGTTCCTGGTCCATCTGCGTCATCGAGATTAACGATGGATGATTCACGATAACGAGAACCACTCTTGGGTAATGCATTTCGCATATATACTCCTCGGAAGTTTGGAATTTTTAAAATTCTCGCATACTTTATGATGTCAGCGTCAGTAAGAACTCTCTCGGGTAACCTTACTTCGTCGATCTTTTTTTTTAAACCTTTACCATAGTAAGGCTTAAGACAAAGCCCTAGTCCACTCTTACTTGGCTGTAAATAAACCCTTTTACCGAGAGCTATTTCTTCCATTTTCTTATTATGTCTTTTAATCTCCTCCAATTGCGAATTGGCAGATTTAGAATCGTTGACTGCTTTAACTGTACCAGCAGCACCACCTGCAATACCACTAACTGCACTTAAACCGGCAAATAGCGGTATAAGAAATGCTAAGAATCCTCTAACTTTCTTTGGAATCGGTAGTTTGCGTGGAATCTTAACGTTTTCCTTACCACCTGCCGCTCTAACGGCACTACGTGCACCCTTCAATGCTGATGAAATAACTTTACGAGTACATTTGCTGGGAACTATTTATTTCGAGGCAGCTTTTATTACATTATTGAATATAATGGCTGCTCCCTTTTTCTTTCTTATACCCATACCGAATCTAGATATTAGTTTCATTGCTTTACTAACAGCAAAAGAAGCTGCTTTATCTCCTATTGATGGGTCCTTTGATTTTACTCGCTGCCAAGCTTCCTCTACCAATGCTTTGTCTGCAGTGTTTCTTGCTTCCAGGTTCTCGCGGTTTTGCGAATAAGCTATATCGTGTTCTTTACAAGTCTTGTCAAGAAAATTGATTCCTGGGTCACTCCGAGCTAGTCATTTAGCTAATATCTCTAACTCCTCGAACCGATAGACGGTATACAATATTTTACATTCAGCGAACACGAATCAGTAGTATCACCTGACGATGCCTTAGGGTGAAATCAGATGGAGCGGAAAATAGATGACGGAACGTCACAAAACATTCATTCCGTCGCCTTGTTTTCCGTCAAATTTTTTCCCTATATTCACATGGCGCGGAATGTAGCTGAAAAATTGTTAAAAATAGCATACAAATGTATCCGCGAATTTTAAATTAACAACAAAAATGTTAAAAAAGTTGGAAATAATCACCTATTGTTATTGTAATGAGATTCTTTTTTTATAAAAATAAAATATAGTTTGTTATTATAACCAAATATTTCAATTAACATCATTATTTTTTAATTATAAAATTGCTAATCAACGTCACAGAACTTCTATTCCGCTCCATGTGAATATAGGGAAACAAATTTGACGGGATAATAGAAGCGTCACAGACTTTTTGAAATTGTTTAAACAAATAGTTAACCAAAATAGAATTTAAAAGTTTGATTGAAATTAAAAGTACAGCTATGGAAAGCAAATTAAAAATATTACGTGAGGTTATTGAAGCACTAATAATTTTTTTAAACAAAATAAAAATTGATGTCGTCTATTACGTCGTCTTTACTCCGTTGGCGGAATACAAAGATGCGGAATTGAGGTTCTGTGACGTTCCGTCGCCTATTTTCCGCTCCATTTGATTTCACCCTTACCTAATTCCATAATGGTATTCGATGACATAGCTTGTGAGAAACAGAACAATGTAAAAGCATTTTTCTGTATGGAGAGACATAAAAACGTCGACTGTTTCTATCTTTGTCAATCTTATGCTCATGTACCAAAACATCTTGTAAGAGACAATATAAATTTATTAATAATTCTCCGACAAGATGATGTCAACTTGAGACATTTGTACGATGATCACGTAAATTCGAACATGACTTATGCACAATTTAAAAGCCTACGTTCACAATGTTGGACCGATGATAAGTATGGTTTCTTGATGATCGACAAAAATAGTCCAATCAATGCTGGCAGGTATAGAAAGGGCTTTGACTGTTTTGCTATAAATATAGCACACTCTTAGTTCAATCATATCATTCCATGATCAAACGTCGAATCGACAACATTGCCGAAATTCGTCGAAGAAAAGATATACTGCATCAACTTATCAAAGCGAGAAATGCAGCTAAGCATAAATACAATCTATTAAAATATGGAAAGGATAATTTTAAGAAAGCAATTGAAGAAACTTTCAGACCAATAGTCGATCCTTTGCAGAAACTTGTTGAGACATCTAAAAAATCTCGAAATATCAAAACCAAGGAACAAGCTACTGATGCTATGAGTGTGAATAATGACAGTATTGATCAGTCTTATGATGAACCATCTTTGAATGGAACTGTTTGACCGCATACGGATATAGAATTTGAATCAGCTCTCAGTGATGAAAATAGCGGAACGGATGATAACAAGTATATTCACAAACTCGTGAAAAATAAGACCCAGGATTTGGATAAAATTTATGGTGTTCGTAAAGAGGATAACAAATACCTAAAAGGCGACTCACCTATTTACTTTGAAGATAGTTATGTAAAAGTTAAGGATGTGAAATATCCAAGAACTGATGGTTTGCTAGAGTTGATACTAGCAAAACAGCCTAATCAGAAAAACTTTAGCTCAAGTGATATGCAAAACTATCGACAGATTCTTGAAGCTACTAGTGCTCACAAGAGACGTTATAGAAACGATGAACAGATTCGTGCTCATAGAAGCAAGAAATCTGATAACATCATTGCTTCTATGTTTAAACGTGGTGGTGGACTATTACCTCGATACAAAGTTGCTAGAAGGGATATGTTGATGGATTACGTCTATTGCGACGATCCTGATAATTTTATCGATCTATTACGATTATTCATAGGTGAGAGAGCAGCTGGAAACCCTAGTCATACAAACGAGATTCATTCAATCATCAAAGAACTGCAAGAAGCTGGCTATATATAGACATAAGCGAATACTTGAACATTATCAAGATGAGTGTCGACGTATTCGGACGTAATCTTAAACGAAGCTAGGGTAGTCGTCGTCCTTCAGGTGTTGGATATAAAATGACATCTGATGGTCAGTATGACTTGGAGAATGAGAGATTTTGTAATCTTGCATCACCTAATTAACTCAATGAAGCTGTAAATTTAGATACCCTACAACGTTTAGTACGTTTGGAAGTTCAAAGATTATTAGATTCAATATCTAGTTTGAGAAGTGATCTTAATAACCTAAATAAAATCGTAGAGATGAACTTGATAAGAAATTCGTACGAAGCCAGACGGAAATCGAGACTATAAAAGAAGCATTATTAGTGCAAAACAGTCAATCGATAACCATCGATGGAACAACGTAAAAGAGTAGAAGAGCTTTACAAACCAGCACATCGTAATTATCCGCGTCGAAAGTTCGATGTGCGAGGTTTGGACGAGATATGGCAAGTGGATCTAGTAGAAATGTAACCTTATTCCAAAGAGAATAAAGGATTTAAATATATGCTTATCGTAATAGATGTATTTTAAAAGTATGCGTGGGCAGTTCCTATTAAACGAAAAACTGGACAAGATGTCGCTGATGCTATAAAATCTATTTTACGTAAAGGTCAAGTACCAAAGAATTTACAAACAGATAAAGGCAAAGAGTTCTATAATACGAATTTTCAAAGTCTTATGGAAAGATACAAAATTAATCTATACTCTACGTACAGCAACCTTAAGGCATCCATTTGTGAACGTTTTAATCATTCACTGAAAAATATGATGTGGGTAGAGTTTAGTTTACGTGGAAACTATAAATGGCTTGATATTTTACCTAAGCTAGTAATAGCTTACAGTGATAGAAAACATCGAACTATTGGTATGAAGCTGAAAGAAGTTACAGCTACTGACGAAGCAGAACTTCTCAAACGTTTTAATAAAAAAATAATTTCAACTAAAAAGCCAAAGTTCAAAGTTGATGATAAAATTAGAGTTAGTAACGTGAAGCAATTATTTGAGAAGGGATATACACCTAACTGGTCCACAGAGATATTTACAATAACTAAAGTGGCAACAACTAATCCAGTAACTTATCATCTCAAAAATTATCACAATCAGCCCATCACTGGTGGCTTCTATGAGCAGGAACTCCAAAAAGTAATATATCCTAATGTATATCTTGTAGAAAAGTCTTGAAGAAACGAGGTAATCAAGTTTATGTGAAATGGCTTGATTTTGATGCTTCTCACAATAGCTGGATTAATAAATTTGATGTCTAAAAAATGAATAAAGAGAAAGTGGTATGAACCCCCACCTTCGCCGATACCTGTCAGAAACAATCAATAAATCGTCATTTGTTAGTCTTATATAATGAACGAATTCACTATATAGGACTAACCCATGACTCGTTTCCCTCTCTATGAACCTTTTTCTTTAATTTTTTTGTTTTATTTTATTTCATCCTAAAGAGGGGAAGATCTGCACAGTAGCCACAGCTTAACCGCTACTGAAGAGAACTCCCGAACCAGCTCGAGTCATTCATTCATCAGACTCTGCTAAGTAAACTTAGAATTCTTTATCAAAGAAATATGGATCTTGATAAATTCAACGAGCAGCTCGTTGACGCATCTGTCGTGCCATTGGGAATATATTCCCCTTGAAGAAAGATCAGACTTATTGTGTGAGTGAGTTTAGACCAGTTAAAAAAAAAGGATAAGTTTAGATTGATGGCAGTTTTAGATGGCGAATGGCGCATTTTTATTCCATCTCACGCATGCAGAGCCTTACAAGAGAATAATGAGTTTCACTTCAAGTTGAGAAAGGCCATTCAAAATTACAAGTTGTTTGTGAAGTATGTAGATGACAATGGAAAAGGTCTCGAGTTCTCCTTGGCTTAAGCGCTTGAATGTTAACGGAGAGATATACGAGTCATGGGTGCACTTCCTCCTTCTCGGAGTAAGAGTTCACAAGTGGCGATTTTTGGTTGTATCTCACAAATGGGGGTGATGGTTTGGACTCCCATCACTTCCTATAAAAAGCAAACACATCAAGATTTACATTCATTTCATCATGGAACAGACTCCAAGTCATACCTCTCAAAATTGTTCAGAGTACACTCCTCTTCTTCCACCTGATAAAAAGGTGAAGGATGAGAAAAAAACAACATGGTAAGAGTACTATGAAAAATATAAATCGCAAATGTCATCCAAAGATATAAAATATAAAAAGCTATAGAGTATTTAACTGAGTATATAAGAATGGGAACTATACTTCAAAGTCCTTCAACTGACTCCGGGACTTTCCCGAAAAATAGAATAGTCACTGCCACTTCCTCCAAAATATGCCCACTGATATTCCTGCAGATGATTCTTTACATAGTAAATGTAAAGTTTGCTGTGATAAAGGAATAGAGATACCATTTTTACCGTGTGAACATTGTTGCTGTTGCTATCAATATGCCAGTAATGTTAAACAATGCATAATCTGCAGAAGAGACATTAAGTTAAGAGTAAGAGTATTTATATCTTAAGCACCTCAAACAAAAAAGATTTTTTGTTTTTAGGAAGCGATGGAAGCTCTAACCAACGCACTCTATCTGTAAGGTACAACCGAGACTCGTCGCTTATGAACCCTTTACTACAATATCTAAATATTATGCATTATCAACACTTCATTTATCCAGCATTTAAATAAGTCTTCGAAAAGTCATACAATTCTATTAAAACACCTATAAATTTAATTGATAATTTTAGTCGAAAAAGTTGAACAACATGTCAGAAATCTATCCATCATCGGAGAGTTATGTGAAGGTAGTTGTATATTGAATTTGATCAAAATATTATCGAATTTGATCGAATGTTTATCGAACATGATTAAATTTTGATTAAATTTGATCGAATCTTTATCGAATTTGATCGAATGTTTATCGAACATGATTAAATTTTGATTAAATTTGATCGAATCTTTATCGAATTCGATCGAATGTTTATCGAACTTGATCGAATTTTGATCAAATTTGATCGAATATTTATCGAATTAGATCGAAGGTTTATCGAACTTGATCGAATTTTGATCGAATTTTGATCAAATTTGATCGGATTTTTATCGACTTTAATCGAATGTTTATCGAATTTGAACAAATGTTTATCGAACTTGATCGAATCTTCATCGAATTTGATCGAATTTTTAAGATTTAAGATAATTTTCAAGACAATTATCCATCGCCGTCAATAAATGGAATCTTTGAACCATTGGGAGGTATGAGATACTTTTCTGCATTTGACTTGGCCTCAGGTTTTTATCAAGTACCGGTTTTGCCAGAACACAGAGAGCATACTGCATTTTCTACTCATAAGGGGCATTGGGAATGTAAACAAATTCCAATAGGCCTGAGAAACGCATCTGCTACATTTCAAATCATAATAAATTTAAAATTACAAAGATTAATAGGCACTATATGTTTCGTATACTTAGATGACAGTATAGTATACTCAAAAACCTTTAAAGAACATATAAAAATTTACAGATATTATTTGATTGACTTAAAACTGCAGGCTTAAAACTGCAACCCGATGAATGCGAGTGTGTAAAACCAGAACTAGGATATTTAGGACATCTCATCACAGAGAAAGGAGTATCTCCTAACCCAAATAAATTAGAATGTATAAGAAATCATAAACAACCTTTCAATCAAAAGAAAATCACATAATTTCTAGAATTATGTGAATATTATAGGGAATTTATTGAAAATTGCGGTGAAATCAGAGTACTTCTTAATAAATCAATGAGTAGGAATGTCACGTTTTACTTTGATGATAAATGCAAAAAGGCCTTTGGAATATTAAAGGTAAAACCAACATCATCGTCTATATTAAAATACCTTAATTTGCTAGAGATCTTTATACTGAAAAGAGATGCAAGTAACGAAGGACTCGGAGCGATTCTCAGTCAAGGTGATCACAAGAAAGAAAAAGATTTACCATACCCCTATGCTTCAAAAACACTTAATCAAGCTGAAAAGAATTATTCAACCACCAAGAAGAAATTATTAGCAGCAGAGTGGGCAATGCGACACTTAGGACATTTTTCATATAGAAATCCTTTTACTTTAATAACAAATCATGTACCATTAGCAGATCTCGTAAAATCAAAATCAACAGAAATTGGATCTAGAATTTTTAAACTTTTGTTTAAAATCACAAAATTCTAACCTACACTAGAATATAAAAAGGGTAAATAAAATACTTATGCCGATGCTCTTAGCCGACCATTTGTTGCAAAAAAAAGTCCACGAATAAAGTAATTTAATGATATAGAAGGTGATATTATATATAAAAATACTGATAATCAAGACATAAATAAGTTTAAAAGAAGATACTGTCTAAATACACAGAAGAACAAATATTGGAGCTTAGAGGTTTTAACGGAAAGAAATTCTACAGATGATTTAAAGACTATAGCAGCACAAAGAGTATAAAGGAAATAACACTTGTATATTTTTGGACAGAGGAAAAACCTAAATATTGAAAGATAAAAATAAAACAAACATGTTAAGGAAACATTATACTAACTCCAAATAAAGAGTTAGCACAATCACCAATAAATTACTTACGCAGTCATTACCCTAATTATAAAAAAGAAATTCTAGAATTAAGAAATTTTGACACTTCGGCTCAAGATTTATTATCTAAACTTACTCGTTTTCTAAGAATAATTCGAATCAACAGTCTAGCGCAGAGTCTAGGAAAAAAGTAATAGCTAGAGCCCATAGCGAAGCTTATTGGGCTTATGTTTCAGCTATGTTTCAGCTGCATAAATATTGTTAGAAAACAAAAGCAGAAGAGGCTAGAAATTGAATCGATACTTGCGAATACTGCGTGGAAAGAAATTCTAATAACAGATTCAAGACTCGAGGCACTATGATAAATGTGCCACAAAATATTAACGAATAACGGTATATAGATTATGCTGAAGCAAAGGGAATAAAATTACTTCTTATTAGAGAAGCGCTTACATGATGTACTAAAAGTTATCAATTGAAAATCTAGATTAAACTACGCAATCTATGGAAGATTCAATTAGTGAATGGGGAACACCAAAGAAAATAATAAGTGACAATGCAGCTACGTTTATATCAGGAGCATTCCAAAATTCATTAGAAAAACATAAAATAACAACTCTATTGCATCCACAATCAAGTAAAGTAGAAGAAAGGATTATAGGAACTGTGAAGAAAAGTAGAATTGGAGCAGTCTCAAACAATATAAATTTTTACCCAATTATTACTGCCTATAATAGAATAATACATTGTAGAACAAAATATATACCTTATAAATTATTCTTTAGACAAATCTTAGACAAAGAAAATTTGAACCATGACAAGTCCAATTCATTAAATAAGCAGCTAGAGAAAATACAAAGGAAGTAAAAAAAGCAAGAGAAAATACACAAAGACAAACAGTAATTAATAAAAATACAGTATATGACAGACAAATTTCAAGCACCAACCCACGACCAGAGAATATGGTCAATTTTAGAACATCGCGCGGATTTATAGGGCCGGCAACAATTCTTACAGTCAATAATAAAAGTCATACGCTTATCTCAAATCCCTTATTTGTTACAGATGAAGGCGACAGTAATAATATTAACAGTCATGTCAATTGATACATTCGATCACTGCAAAGCAGATATAGAAATCACACCAGCCAAATTATCAATATTACAGAAAAATTACGGAACTACTAAGTGTTCGAAGATACTTGGACTATTGTTAATTATATGAATCTCACATCCCTTATACAAAATAAAATAGACATGTAAAATCGATTATCAGAAATCAAAGAAGCATGTAATAATGTTCACTGTACTACAAAAGGTTTTATTATGCATCAAGAAAAACATCTTAATGAACTATTCGCGAGATTATCCTCATTCTTACATTCAGAGTGCAACAGAAAAAAGAGAGGATTATTCAACTTTGTAAAATAAACTGAAGTCTTGGAATATCAGTGATGCTCAATAATTACCAAGGCAACTAAATTGTATTACTTAGTCTGCAAGAAATTGATGCATCGCTAGAGGAGTATGAGGCCTATATAACAGATTTATTAAATTCTATAAATATAGCAAGAAATGAAATATTATCACGTGAACTATTAAAACCTGAAATTTTAATAAAGGATTCTACGAAGTTTATATTAAAAGCAGCAATACGATGATATGTTAATAACAGCGAAAAGTATTTTTCAATATTAGAAGTTATAACGTTTACATCATACATTAAAACAGACGGACTCGTGTTAGTTACTAAATATCCCATCATCCACAATGACCCGTACAAAATCCTTAAATATGAACCTTAACCTATCGAAAGACGTTTTGGGAACACGGAAATATTAGACATAACCGATTAATATGTACTAACAACCAATGATATATATAAATAATCAAATTGGTAATAAAAATTTTACCAACGATTATTATTCGTACGAGCTTTCCTTAAAGGAAATCGACGAAAAAATAAGCTTATGTATACATCTAAATGATGCACAAAAAGAAAAATTTAAACAAATAATTATCGAGTTCAAAGAAGTATTCGTGAAACGGCCTGGTTTATTAACAAATTATAAATATAAATTACATTTAAAAGACGAGTCACCGTTCTATTCTAAACCTTATCCGATTCTTTTAAATTATCGTGAAAAAGTGAAAACCAAATTTAAATAAAATGCTAGAACTCGGAATAATACACTGCTCAAACAGCCCTTATATTAATCCTATAGTTGTAGTAAAAAAGAAGGATGACTCTATCAGATTGTGCTTAGATGCTCGCAAGTTAAACGAGCGATTAAACGATGATTATGAGGCTCCTCCTGGTATTGAAGAGGTTTTTCAAAGATGCATTAATAGTAAATGCATGACAAGCCCCGACCTTACCAACAGCTATTGGCAGATCGAGCTTGCAGAAGAAAGCAAGAAATTTACAGCTTTTAAATGCAATAATCACGTTTACGAATTTAACGTCGCAGATTTCGGTAAAAAGACAAGCAGTGCTGCTTTAATACGTGGTCTAGATAAAACTATTTCAAACTTAGATGATTTTTTGCTAGTATTCGTTGATGATTTACTAGTAAAATCAACAAATTTTGACGAACAGTTAGTGCACTTGAGAACGCTATTCCAGCGTTTACTAAAGCACAACTTGCGCTCAAATTTAAAAAAATTTAAATTTATAAGCGATCAAGTTGAGTTCCTCGGACATATAATATCCGCTGAAGGATTAAGGCCCGATCCGAACAAAATAAGATCAATAAAAAACTTTCGTAAACCGCGAAATATTAAAGAATTGCAAAGCTTTCTCGGTTTCGTGAATTTTCATACGAAATTCGTAAGGAATTTTTCTGGAAATGCTAAGTCTTTAATAGATTTATTAAAAAAGGGCAAAAAATATGAATAGCTTGAAGAACACGACCAAGCATTCATAAATGTAAAAAATCTATTCGATGAGAATATAATCCTAAAATTTGCAGACCCTAAGTGTCCTTATATCTTAACTACAGACGCGAGTGATTATGCTATATCAGGCGTACTTTCACAATTTAACGATGACGACGAAGAACAAATAATTTGATTCATAAGTCGTACGTTAAAGGGTAGTGAATGCTTTTTTTTCACTACAGAAAAAGAGCTTTTAGCGATAGTATGGTCGCTAGAAAAACTTGATTCTTACTTGCGAGGAGCTTTAAAAATTATCGTGAGAACTGATCACGAAGCACTCGCATTTTTGCGTAGTAGCAAGTATAATAATGCTCGATTACGCAGGTGGATATTAGCAATTCAAGACTTTAATATTTATCCTGAGTACCTACCAGAAAAGAAAAATGCAGTTGCTGACTATTTAAGTCGCATAGTTGACCCTGATTTTATAAAAAATGACGCTGAAATAATAATAGCCGCTTTAAAAACAATGAAATTGAGTAAAGAATTAATAAATGATCTAAAAAATTTACATGATTTACAATTAAAAGATAATGACATCTTAAAAATAATTGATGAAATTAAAACAAATGAAAGCTCTCAAAAACGTTTCATAATTGAAAACGATTTTATTTGTAAAAATACTCTTCATAGATTAAAAATCATATTACCGGAAATTGTCTTCAAAAAGCTCGTGTTGAAAATTCACGAACTTTACGGTCATGTAGGGTCTAAAAAGGTTTACCAAATGATTCATGAGCACTTCTTTGCTTATAAAATGCGTAAAAAAGTGCGCTTATTCTTGAAAAACTGCGATGCGTTTCAAAGAACTAAGCACTTAACTATTAAATACAAACAGCTTTTTCAACCGATACTCGTAGAAAAGCCTAATGACTTACTTTCGATCGATTTTTACAGGCCTTTGCTGACGTCAACGGGGGCGTAAAATTCATTTTATCGACAATAGACGTTTTTTCTAAATACGTGGTCTTGTATCCGTTAAAACGTGCAAATACGGTTACAGTAATTAAGAAAATTTTCAATGACTATATTGAAAAATACGGTAAACCGGAAGCTATAATAGCTGATCACGGTAAACAATTCGTATCCGATAAATGGATTAAAAAATTAAATAACGAATGCATTCGACCGATCGTTTTGTCTATAAGACATCCGCAAAGCAATGTGGTAGAACGCGTGTATCGCAAGCTTGGTCGTTTTTTCCGTATTTTTGTAGGTGACAAGCATACAAGTTGGATGAAGTATGTTGATTTAATTCAACAAATCATCAACGAGACGCATCCGAAACAACGACATGTACGCCATTAGAGCTACATTTAAACGAAAAACCGATAAGACTTTGGGAAAAATATCTAAAAATCCCAGAAGAAAAACAAGAAATATGTCAAGAAAAGAGAATCTCTTTAGTGCGAGATATTATGCAAGATCGCTTAAAATAGCGTGCGAATAAGAAAAACTTAAATAAAAAGCATTTCGTATTCTATGAAAATGATTTAGTGTTGATAAAAGAACAAAATCTATCGGATGCGATCGATAGAAAGATCGCAAAATTCTTTCACGTATTTAGTGGTCCTTTTTTAGTAACAGAAAAAATAGGAATTGATACGTATTTATTAATAGATAAAGATTCATTAAAAGATCGGGGTAAATTTTATGTATCAAATTTAAAACCCTATTACACGTGAAAAAATTTTGCGATACAAAATTTTTTTGTAAATAATTTAATTATAGTTTAAATAAATAATCTAAAAAAATTATAGCGTACAGTACATGAAATTACATGCGAAAAAAAACGATGAAAAAATTTATGTTTAAATAGAATACAAAATTTCATTCATTTTCACACGTTAATAAAAAACAAGTATTTATTTGCGCACCTATTTTACTGGTGTCAATTACAACGTTGAAAGAAAAACTACAAATACTTAAAAAGATTTTTCTTAATAGAAATGATATAGGAGAAATCATTTTTGAAATAATTAATTTGTTTAAAAATTTTCTTTATTCAAGAATATATTGAAATTCTTGGAAAAATATTTCTTTGTAAAGCATAAATATCGATTCGTTCAAGCTTGGCAACAACGCGCGGATTTTCGAAAAACAAGAATTATCACAGTTAACGCGTGTATATATATATAGTTTAAAAGAAAAAAAAAACTCGGTAACTGATGAATTTCACAATTTATTTTAATAGAAAAAAATTATTTAATTACTGTTACGAAAAAGAATCAGTTTTCTACGTCGCGTTTAAACGTAATTAATTATTAAATTTAAATAAATATTAAAAAGGGACAGAGCGCCTAGTACGGTAGTTTGAAGCGCGCGCCGTGAAGACTTGTGGGCCCTATATACGCTGCGCGCGCATCAGAGTAGGGGAAAGCTTGACTGCCGCGACTTACAAATAGCAGCTTGCGCGCTCTTACCAGTCGCGCCAGTCAAGCCATAGCCAGCAAAAAGCATGGATGCCTCCACGCAAACTGGCTTATATGGCTCATGCCATGCTACAACTCAGACTACGGCATATTTAATAGAAAAAAATATTATTGAATGTACATGGAAGCCTCATCAACATCTCCCATGTTAGTCAATAAAGCGGAGGTGAAATATATTTGTCTCGATTACAAATAAAAAACCAGTCAGGGGCAGGTTCTGTGAAACACGTCTCGCCGGCGGATTTAACCCGACGATGACGCCCCTGACGTTTCCGACTGCCGCGGAAATAGCGCTTCTCGAGGAAGAGCAGGAGAAGACCGGAAAGATACGGGTCCGTACGGCAAGGACGCCCAATCCTTTCCGATTGCCGTCGCCTTCGCCTGTTACGCCGCCACCAACGCCAACGCCTATGCCACCACCAACGACAGTCACTCCACGGATGAGGACTCCCACCGTGGAGGACTTTGAAAAGTTAGCTGCGCAAAAGCGTCGGATGGCTGCCACCATCACCTCAACTAACGGGAAAGAATATGACCCGGGCCCATCGACATCAAGCGCAACCTACGTGCCCATTAAAAGGCTCCGTCCTGGATCGTCCTTAGAAGACCTTTTTCAAGAAATGGAGGAGTTGGGTGTTTCGTCTAACCAAGACGATATACATTTAATCAACGTAGAGGACTTCGACTCCTGGTTAAGTGAAATCAGCCCAGAGTGCAAAAAATAGTGCCTTTGTTTGTTTAAAAAAAAAAAAAAAAAACAGTGATTTTCTTGTGTTTGTGATTTATTATTTAACCTTTAGCTAGCATGCCTCTCCAGCCGATTATAGCTGGCCTATGGGGTACTATAGTACCCCAGCGCGAAAAATTGTCGTAAAAACTAAAGTATTGGTTATCTTAACTCAAAAACATTCCGGAGGAATCTTCAGAGCTTACTCAAAGGGTAGCATAGTTTATAAGAGAAAAAATGAGACGGTTTCAAAATTTGATAAGAAAGAGCGTGGGGTACTATAGTACCCCCCCTGCCAGCTAAAGGTTAAAAAAGTGCGTATTTTTAGTTTTTATTTAGTTTATAAACAATTATTTAGTTTCAGACATTTTTTTTCGTTTTATGTGAAATTTTAGTAGTTTTTTTTTGTGCGTTTAGTTTGTAAAAAATTTGAAAGAAAAAGACAATTTTTAAGTTTAGTTTTAATTGAGAAAAAATAAACATTTTTTAGTTTAATTTATTAAATCAAAAGACTTTTCTAATTTATATTGTAAAAAGATTTTTATTTCGTAAATATGAAGCTACAACTGTGATAATTTTTGTTTTTTTAAAATAAAAAATTTTGTTTCTGCCTTAAAAAAAATTATTTATTTGGAGGGCGATCTAACGCCCCAAAGCGCCCTGTTTTCCACCTTTTTATTTTTTTGTATATTATTATAATTTGTATGTTTATTTAATTTAATTTTCTTATTTTTCATTATTAATTTTTATCTTTTTTGGCTTAAAATTTTTACTATTAAATTTTTTTTCATTTGAATTTGAATTTATTTTTTATTACCTTTAAATTTTTATTTTTTTAATTATTTATTTTTTTCTAATTATTCATTTTCTTTTATATAATATATTTTTATTTATTGAATTATTTGTTATTTATATTTTTATTTTATTTGATTTTTAAAAAAATATCTTTTATTTTTTTCATTAATAAATTTTGAGTTGCAAACGCATAAAGGCATAGTAAGCGCGTTGACCTATATACAAGGTTATATATAGGTCAACGTACATCTGGCTTACAGCGTAAGTAGAAAGGTTTTTATTAGAAACCTTTCTAAACAGAAGAAAGGTTTTTATTAAAAAAGAAATTCAAATTGAGCTCCGTTGACTCTGGGGATATACAAGCGCTCCAGGCTTAACCCCCCAGGTTAATACTAAGAGCTTTCAAATAAAATAAAATAAATTGAGCTTACGTCTTTAAATAGCTTCTCTTTTTATCTCACCGGAGAGTTATTTTTTTTTGTAATTATATATTTATTTAAAATAAAAAGTCATTTAATAAAATTTATATATCTATCTTTCATTTTATTACTAACAATAAATACTTTACATACTAACAAAGGTAACGTTCAGCATTATAAATAAGCTGGCGTTTTACTAATAAAATATTTAACAGCTACCCTCCAATCTGGCCTATTGCCCGAACGGAGCTTGTGTAGTTTGTTAAAAAGGGACATAGCAGCTACACTCCAATCCGGCCTACTGCCCGAACGGAGCTTTTTGTAGTTTGCTAGTAAAGTATTTAATAGCTACCCTTCAATCTGGCCTACTGCCCGAACGGAGCTTGCGTAGTTTATTAAATACATTAAAGAAAATTATACAAGTCGCGTACATAAAATTAAAAATCCATCGCGTTTATATTATACGCTAATTAATCCAGCATCGAATTTGGACCATAATTTATTTTTTTCTGAAAAGTAACTATTATCCACTTAGGTACTTTACAATTTTAAAATTTATATTGAGGTCATTTACGCCTAAATACACAGAAAGAAAGAGAGACGTTTGCGAACATGTGACTGCGCGTGTTTCCTAACCCTAAAACGCAAAAAAGTTTTCATCATAAAAACTAATTCTAAAATTTTATAGAAACGAAAAAAATCGTTCCAACACTATTATAATTCATGATAGTACCAATATTTTGGGTATTATTATTAGTGTTATTTTTTTTAAATGCCTGAATGACTACAATTGATTTTTATAATGACATTACTTGAATTTAAACTATTATTAATATTATTCCTTTAAATAAGTTCGTTTATTTTACGTGTCACAGCGGCTAATTTTTCTGATACTAGTTGAATATCAGTCGCATTTTCTCGTCAATCATGTTTCGTTAATCTGAGGGCCACGTTAGCCTCAGGACGTAACCTACTTACTGGACTCCCTCGTAGGTGATGTTACGTCAACCCAGAGATCACCTTAGAGACCTGGACATCATCTACAGGAAGTAATTAATATTTCTTGATTTCCAATTATAATACTAGCTGCACTCACCTGTTAATGATGTTATGCTGACCTGGAGGTCACTTTAGTTACCTAGACATCGTCTACAGGGAGTGTCCAATATTTCTGAATATTAAATTTCATTATTAGCTGAACTTCTTCGTAGATGATGTTTCGTCAACCTAGATCATCTTTGATACCTGGACATCATCTGCAGGAAGTGAATGATATTTCTGAATATTTAATTATAACACTAGCTCACCTAGTATTATGCACATCTAGTATTATAATCGAAAATTTACAAACATAATTTTCTTCCTGGACAAATGCTTAGGTGACGAGATCAACCTTCAGGTCAACAAGACATTAACTACGGAGAAGTGCATCTAGCATTATGATTAAAAATTTAGAAATTTCAGTCACTTCCTGGAGATGATGTTCAGGTGGCCAGGATTACCTCCAGGTCAAGAAAAGATTATTGACGAGAAAGTGCATCTAGTATTTAGTTAGTATTATAATACAATATAAAGATATACTTTACAATGTAAAAATATATCTGATCACGAAAGAAATATATTATTAAATATATTATCCAGTAAGAAATACACTCTTAATTTAATTTAAAGTGATTACTTTATTTCAATTTAATTTTTTTAAATTAAATAAAGTATATATTTAATAAAATTAATTTTTTTAAATTAAATAAAGTATATATTTAGTAAAATTATTATTTGGCCTTAGACATTATTTTGCTAGTTTTTCACTATTAACCGTCGGCAGTTAGCAGATAAACTGATCATTTTCTAATGATTGTTGGTCAATTATTTACTAATTTTGAAAAAAATGGTTAAAATATCATCAGTTTATAATGAAAATTTCTACCAGGATGGTACAGTTAATATCACTAATATAATTGTCTCTACATAATTATATCAATTTATTCAAGATTCTTTATTATTTCATTACAGAAATTATCAAGGATTCGACTCTATGTGGACGTATCAAATGTCATGGTAAGCGTTACGAAAATAATTTCACTATTTATACAAATTCTACAATAATTATTTCATTTATTACCTTAATTTGATGTATTATTAATATATTATGTATTACGCATGACTTATAAGTACATTTAAAGATAGATTGAAACCATTTCATAAAAACATCCATATTTTGTAAAGGAAAAATGAGACCATGTCGGATTAGATGATTTAAGTTTTTCACAAATTAACGGGATGTCGGAGCTGCAGCAATCGAGTTTTGCTTTATTTATTCTATCAATATCTTTTCAAATTTATAAATTAGACAAATATAATGACTTGTCCGCACTAAAGCTATACTAAACCAATAATTTTTATTAAAATAAAAAATCATTTGGACTTGTTATTTTTTTATGAACTTGGAATGGATAATAGATGTCAAACTCGACAAACCTAACCTTAAAATACGATACATTGAAAGTTCTTATTATAACTTTTCATGTATAGTTTTTTGGTGGATTTCTTGAGTTGTCCGCACTAGAGTTTTATGTTACTAATTTTTTCTTTTTAGCGAAAAAACTCGATTAAACGCACTGTTTATTAATAAGTTAGGATTGCAAATATTATTAGAAGGCGGGTAGCTCCGTCATGCTCTTAAGTAAAGGGTCAAGACTGGTCTGAACTGTCACTATCTAATAGTGTCTTTCATCTATATAAGCAAGATTTTTGAAGTTAATGCCTGTAAAATTAAAATATTAATATTTTCTAGCAATGAAAAGCTAAAAAGTTTGCTTTTCATTTGCGGAAACAGTCTTCTTGCAAATTTTCATTTGCGAAAATAGTCTTTGCGCAAATTTTTATTTGCGGATTTTTCATTTTTAGGTTATTAAAAAAAATTAATTTCCCGATATATCCGCGAAGCTGAAAATCTTTTCCTTCATATTTCATTTAAAACTCCTCTATAATAATATTCTTTCTAGACTATTTGATTTCTCCTTACTTGTGAATTAGGTAGATATTTTCATTTAATTAATTTTTGAATAAAAGAATTAGATAAATCAATTTATTAATATTTAGTGGATAGCAGTTTAAAATTTAGTTATTTTTAGTGATTTCTGTTCCATTCGTTCCTATATTTTAATTTTAATATCGCGGGCGCTATAAATATGAAAATAAATTAAAAATATTAATTATTATTTAAGGTATTTGGTATATTTAAGGTAGTTCAATACCCATAATCATAATAGTATAGTTGCACAGAAAATTTTATTATAGGTTAGTACTCTTGCGCATGTGCAGTTGACAACGGTTCAACTTTTTGTCCCGTGACTGCTTGGTTATCTATGTATAATATAACTTATTCGTGAATTGCTAATAAAAAATGTTTTGAAACAGGGCCGCCATGCATCAGCTGAGCTAATAGACGTACTAAAAAAGCAGAATTTTGTAGTTTCTGATTAAATATTTCTTTTAAATGGGCGTCAACGTAACAGTTTTTGCATATCAATCGAAAAGTAATTATCTTAATTATCTTTGGCCAGCTTTGAATATTTTCGTATCACAATTCAGAAAGATATGGCATGAAATGTATCAACTTTCGATAGATTACCATACTAATTAATGTTAAAAAGTTAATTTTCAGAATGTTCGATTCAAAAAATTAAGTCGTAAACAGGGTCTCAAATTTTGTTAAAACTTGTATCGAACCTTAATAAATAATCTCACAACGTTTCATAATCATAGTATCACAAGTAATTTAGTATCGAAATACCTTAATTGCATAAATTTTTTTCTTCTCATATGTAGATTTATTTATAAGTGATGAAATTGCATAACTTCGAATAATAAATATTTATAAGCAAATAAAAGTTAGTTAATAATAGAGTCGTAATAACCCACATAACACGAAAGCTTCCAAGGAAGCTTTCCGTGAAACGTTCACGTAATATTCCAAAGGAAGCTTCCATTAACCTTTCTGAAAACTTACTAAATCTTTCATTAATATTTCATTGTAATATTTCATGTAATCTAAAAGTAAACTAAAAGTTAGCATAAATAAATAAATAATAAAAGCTTACGTGAAATGTTCCCTTGAATCTTTTTGCAATCTTATAGTAACCTTACAGAAAAGCTTCTATGGATAAATACGCAAAGGTTACATGGAAGATATTAAGAAAGAGTACTGTAAGCTTCCTGAAAGATTCATCAGTTAGGTAACCGTGGAACCCTACAGGAAGCTTTCTAAAAAGATTTATGCTCTCTTTAATAGAATATTCCACTTACCTTAAATAGAATATTTCATAAAAGATAATTGAAAGCTTATTGAAAGATTCATTAGTAAGGTTACGTCGAAAGCTTTTCGGGCATCTTACGACAAAGGTTAATAAATGCTTTCACGTAATCTTTCATGGTTCATTAATGGAACCTTTCATTAAAAATTAATGTAAGAATCGATGGAAGATTCCTGAAAGCTATTTAACAACTGTGAGTAAAAACTTTTTCAATAAATGTTACGGAAAAACTCAACTGAAAGATTCCATGAAAGCTTACAGTAAGCTAAATGTAATCTAAAAAGAAGTTTACTGAATGCTAACGTGCAATATTCCCTAAAATCTTTATGGAATCTCACAGTGACCTTACAGAAAACCTTTCATAGATGAATACGTAAAGGTTACATGGAAGTGATTGAAAAAGATTACTGTAAGCTCCCCGAAAAATTCATCAGTTCGGTAATCGTGGAAGCTTTCAGGAAGCTTTCTAAAAAGATTCATGCCTTCTTTCATGGAATATTTCGCTTACTTTAAATAGAATCTTTCATAGAAGATAACTGCAAGCTTAATGAAAGATTCATTAGTAAGGTTACGTCGAAAGCTTTCGGGAATCTTCTGAGAAAGGTTAATAAAAGCTTTCACGTAATCTTTCATGAAACATGAATGGAACCTTTCATTAAAGATTCATGCAAAGACCACCCACATAGCAAAAAAGCTTACAAGGAAGCTTCCCATGAAACTGTTAAATAATATTCTAGTGGAAGCTTCCATTCACTTTTTCGAAAATTAACATAAGCTTACAGTAAGCATAATATAAAAAATGCTTCCTAAATACTTACATGTAATATTCCGTGGAATCTTTTTGCTATCTTCCTGTAACCTTACGCAAAAGTCTTAATGAATGGATTAGCAAAGGTTTCAAGTAAACTAACTGGAAAGATTGCAGTAAGCTTCCTGAAAGATTCACTAGTAAGCAAACTAAGAACACTTTTGGGAATATTAACTGAAAGCTTCATGTAAATGTTTAAGGAATATTCCACGAGACGTTAATTAAATCTTGCATATAACATACCTGTAAGCTTCCTGTAAGGTTCATCAGTTAGGTAACACAGAAAGCTTCTAGTTATCTTCCAAGAAAGGTATATGTTACTTTTGAACAACATTTTATGGGATATTTCTCGGAACGAACAAGGAAATGTCGGTAAAGTTGACATTTTTAATCTTTTTTTTATATGGTTTTAAATAATCAATAAATATTTATGTAAATAATAGATTTATTGATAATTAGTTTTATAATACAAAATTTTCTAACTAAAAATTATTTTTTTTATACAAGAAAAATATTTTAGAAATGCGCAATAAATTATTAATAATTTTTTCAATGAAAAATTATATAAAACTATTTTTTGTATTATAAAAATTAGATTTATTCGGTAGGATAATTAAAGTATTAATAATTAAGTAAATTAATTAGATATTATTTTCACAAAATATTTTCAATTGTATAAAAGAATTAATTTTTTAATACAAAAAAATAATTATACTAACCTCTAATTATTTTTAATAATTATTAATAACTTACTATTAACTGTTTTATTTAATTTTACAAATGCTGAAAAGAATATAAAAGACAAAGTTTATGTTACGTAAACTATATAAATAAAAAATGATCAGTTTTCGTAACAAGCGTACCGTAGCGTAATAGGTAGCGTTGATGCTTCATAATTTGTAGGTCATGGGTTCGAGCCCCGATCAGGTCGAAAATTTTTCTTGCGTTTTATGCGTTTTTATGCGTTTTATGAGTTATATGCGTAATAATGTTAATTATTTACTGTATAAAATAATTTGCAAGTTAAATGAACAATAAAATAAATCTATAAAAATGTATCAGATTCTAGAAGCTTAGTAGTTATCTTACTAGAATCTATTATTAAGATCTCTTGAAAGCTTATTGTAATCCTTTCATTAAAGCTTACTGAAAAGTTCCCTAAAATACTACGCGACAACTTTCCTTTAAATATTTCTGAAATTAATTTTTTCCATACATTTTAATCTTACTGAAAGCTTCTATGAAATCTTCCTGTAAGATTTAAGGGAATCTATATAACTGGAAATCTGTAAGACTCACGAAAGCTTTATAAATATCTTACCGAAATCTTTTATTTAGATTCCTTGGAAGCTTACCAACGTCTTACGAGAAAGCTTTCTAAAAGGTTTTCTAGAAGATTACAACAATCTTTTTCGGAATATTTCTGACAGCTAGTTTGTCTCAGACATTTTAAGCTTACTGGAAGCTTTCCATAAAAGCTTCCTGTAAGATTTCAAACCTTACACGAAAGCTTCCTGGAAGCTTACAGGAAGCTTACGTGCTATGTGGGAAGATCACCAGATTATAAAATTTAAAGGGACAATTCAAATTTTCGTAGATTCGTGCGTAAGATGAAAGAAATTTAAGAATGAATTATTTAAAAATAGAATTTACTTAAGAGGAGGTCGAGTATATCTGTCCTTTTTTAATCAAAGAATTGATTTTTTCACAAAAATTAATAATTGTAGCAAAAAATAAGAAGAAAGCCCCATCTCGTATAATAAAAAGGAAGATTTTCTTTTATGAGGAAAAATTATTTTTATCGCTTCGTTTTTAAGAAAACCTTGAAAAACTGAATCGTCCATCCTAACCTTTATTTTTTAAGTTTTTCAAGGTTTTCTTCAAAACGAATCGATAAAAATAATTTTTCCTCATCAAAGAAAATCTTCCTTTTTATTATACGAGATGGGGCTATCTCCTTATTTTTTGCTACAATTATTAGTTTTTGCAAAAAAATAAATTCTTTGATTAGAAAAGGATAGAGATATACGACCTGCTCTTAAGGAGATGTAAAACAGACACTTCACCTGTATTTATAGATATTAGCTTCCTTTCCATTTTATTGCTGAATTTCCAGAAAAGAAATGCATTAGCTTGTAGTATGTACCTTAATGATTATTTAGATAAATTTTCAAATAAATTCATTCATTAGTTTTTAAGATATTTGGATTCCAGTACAAAATTGAAAAATGTTAATAAATAATTTTGGAACCCAAAATTCTCAATAACTAATGAATGAATTTATTTAAAAATTCAACCGAATAATCTTCATGGTACATACTACAAGCTAATGCATTTTTTTATTGAAAATTTTGCAATAAAATGTAAAGATAGTAAATATTTATTAGTATTAGGTGTAGTGTCCATTTTACATCCCCTTAAATTACTTTTTTATTATTTATGTAGAAGCGAAAATTTCTTTTATCTTACGTACGCGTCTGCAAAAATTTAAATTGTCTCTTGAACCTTCTGACAGCCAGCATTTTTCCTACTGAAAAAGTGTAACTTTCTCAAAATTATCCATATAAATGTTTCTTAAGAGGACGCTGGATCTCTTCATCCTTTTTTACTTATAAAATGTAAGTTTTTAGAAAACTAGTGATTATTGATAGAAATTGAGAGTTATCTGCAACTTGTACAGTAAGAAGCAATATTTTTTCTAATCAGGACAAATTAATTTTGATGCTATGTTTTCAAGAAAAGTTTGACATAATGTTTAAGTATGTCAAACTTTTCTTGAAAACAAAGCATTAAAATTAATTTGTCCTAATGAGAAAAAATATTGCTTTTTATAAAGATCTCATCTGGTCAATCTCGCTGTCCAGTACAGCATTCAATTAAATCAATCTCGCTGTCCAGTACAGCATTTAATTAAATCGATCTCGCTGTTAAGTGCAGCATTTAATTAAATCAATCTCGTTGTCCAGTACAGAATTCAATTAAATTAATAAAGCGATTTTTCCGTTTTTCAGTTAACGTTAATCAGATCATGATCTCAGAGAAATCAAATTCAATCTCATAAATGCAGGGGGTTCTCCGAACCCAAGCTCATTTTTTTGGAAATTAAATGCATTGCATTAATTTAGTGTTAAGTGAAATTTCGTACGCATTTTCATTTAATTAATAGTGTGTGCGTCGTCACCCGTCATTAAATCTCTTTTTAAGTGTATGGCTTCAATTTCTGTAAATCAATAAACTTAAGTTTTTTTATGCCTTACGGCTTTTTTCCCAACATAGTGTTCTTTATTGTGTTGTATCCTTCATTTATTTAGTATAAATCAGTAAAATGGGAGTGATAAACTTTTAATGGGTTGATTTTAAAAAAGTTGATAAATTTACGTAAATAGAGTGTAAAATCACGGGTTTCATAATACATAAAAATCTTATTGTTTCTTAAAGTTGATTGAATTCATCGTTTTAAAAAGGAAATTTTATTTGAGAGTTAATTAAAATAAAAAAAGGAGAATCAGTAAAATCAAATAAAAATTAAATTAGGCTGATTTGCTGCCTAGGGCAAAAAGGCCTCGCTACAAAACAAAGAGAAAACAATTAATGCAATCAAATATACTAAATTCCTTGAATAATAATCAATATTTTAATTTATTTTCGTCATTTTGGCGCCCCTGATATTATAATTAGAATATAGATATATCGGGAAATTTATTTTTTCAATAACCTGAAAATGAAAAATCCGCAAATAAAAATTTGCACAAAGACTATTTCCGCCAATGAAAAGCAAACATTTTAGCTTTTCATTGCTAAAAAATAATAATATTTAATTTTTGTAGCCACTAACTTCACAAGTTTATATAAACATTATAGATTGCAGCAATAAGTATCAGCAACCTCTGTAATAGATAGTACAATCAACGAATATAGACATAAATAGAAGTGCAGAGCAAATAAGAAGAGTAAAGCAACTTTAGGAATCTATCCTCAGCTTATGTACAGACTGTATATCTATATAGTACTAATATATAGATATATTAACAATGTAAAAACGCAGGGGGTTACTTGTCTCAAAATTTTGTACATGTCTGCTCTTCTACTTACGTCTATATTCTTTGGTATGATAAATAAATTTTACAGCAAAAAAAGTATATTACAACCCATGGCCAGTAAATAAAGTAATTTTATTGCATAGTTTTTGAATAATATGAGACCTACCAAAAAATAAATTATATTAAAGATTATTCTTAGGCCTTATATTATTTGAAAGCTACGTGATTAAATTATTTTGTTGTAATTATAAAATTTACTTATTATACTAATGTTTAGCTGCTATTTTTTTCTCGTTTCAACTGATGGTGTTTCTATAAATGCAGAGACGTATAAAGCTTGTATGACGTCCTTAGCAAAAATAATGTAACACTCTTTCAAGGAAATAAAAATAAATTTTACAATACAATTTTCTACTACCATTTAAGACGTAATATTTTCTATAAATTTATACTTTGGAACTGATTCAACTTTTGTTGTCACCTATTAATCAACTAATATTTATTATTTGAAAGTCTGGAACAAAAAATAAATGCACCTTGTGAAAAGTTCATTGTATTTTTACTCAACTCAGCAAACAAAGCCATAGAATTGATGAATTTTATTGTTAAGTTCTGGCTCTCACCAGCACTTAATTAAAATGAGTGATTTATAAAATGTATAAAAGGGGTTCCAAAAGTATGGTCACACCTGAATATCTTGCAAAATAAGGGTGCTAGAAAAAAAAGTTGAGTTAAAAGTTTTGGGAAATCAATCGGTGCATCTGATGGTGACTTTAACTTTGATCCTAAGTTTCATCTTCAAGGTCATTTCAAGGTTCAAGTGATTTTTTAAAATAGAAACCCCTATTTTTGAGACCAAATTCCAAAAGAGCGGGAAATTTTACGTCTAAAACGATAGTTTTTTTCTATGACCTTCAGGAGGTAAAATAAAGGTCAAATGTTGAAGAATCGTCAGGAAACTTTTTTTTCAAACTTTTCTAGGATTTCTAGACAAATGAATATAAACATGACGACAAAAATGATATTTTAGAGTTTATCTTTGTGACATTGAAAAGGTAAATTGAAAGCTAAATATTCCACAAACACTCCAAAGATATAGCTTTGAACGTGCTAACTTTACTTTTAGCGCTACCCAAAAACAATGACAGAAATATTAATTGGCCACCTCGTTCCCGTGACATGTCTCCACTAGATTATTTTTTATGAGGCTACGTCAAAAACAAAGTTTATTCTACAAAAACCTGCGGTCTTGGGAACATTATGAGAACGTATTATTGACACGATGCGGACAATCCTAAATGATATGATTCAAAAGGCAGTTTCAGCATTTTATAATCACATAGTGTATTGTCAACTAAAAAATAGAGTACATTTAAAACCAGAATTTTAAATAGTAACTAACGATTTCTGAAAGATTTTTCATCTTGCTTTCGTATGCTGGACAGCGACTGGCTGGCCTTTATCGGCTAATCACCAGTCTGTCTTACTTTCACCGGATGGACTGCACCCTAATCGTAAGATGCAAGAGAGATAACGTTAATCAGGCACCTCAAAGGAAACAGAACTTACTACGTGTACGTTGTTGTTTCTGGGTAGCATTAAAAGTTAAGTCAGCATGTTCAAAGGAACAGCTTTTGAGTGCATGTGAAATATTTAGCTGACTGATTCCATTCAGATTCACGCAGACCGTTACTGGTTGAATTTTTTTTTTTTTTCTAAATGATAAAAATACCTTCTAATACGTATATAAAGATAAAATTTAGCTCAAAGAACGCTCAAAAATATGTTTCTTCTCGCTACAGCGTATTTAGTGTTGAGTGTAAAAATGAAAATTAATAAAAAATTGAAAATAAACCTCAATTTTCTAATTGCCGTAGCTCCGTCAATGTTTGACTTTTTTGAACGTTCTTTTAACAAAAATGTGTCAAATCCAGTCTAGTTTTTTAAAGCCGTTCCGATTTTCGTGATAATTTATGAAGCGATACGAGTTAATTCCTCTGAGTTATTCATGAAAAATCGAAAAAGATGATTTTTTTCAAACGCAATTTTCTCAATATCTATTTTTTTTTATTTGAAATTTTTATAATTTTATACATAAAAAATACTAACTTTAACCCTTTCGAGAGCGCAGTGGCGTGATGGATAGAGCTCTTGCCTTCAATGGGTTCGAATCCTGGCAAGGTACCTCTAACTTTTTTTCGAAAGAAAATTAATGTATGTGCCATTTATATCGCGACTCTTAAAAATCCGACCTCATTGGGTATCGGTTGATTGTTGGTCACAAAAGTGGCTGACCATCCATCGGTAGTCAAAGTTTTCGGTATGGTGGGTCAGACAGTCTAGCCTAATGTAATGTGTTAAACGGGAACCGGGCTAAGCTCCCTCGACATCACCATATAAAAAAGGTTAACATATAGAGGACAATATCCTTTATATATTAATCTTTAAAAAAAAAACAAAAAAAATATCATGTTTTCTGCAGATCAATTAACGGCCCACGAGCCACGCCTAGATCACGACACGACTTCTATAATCAGATAGAACCCGAAAATACCGAAGAATCAGATGGGAACCAAAAGATAACATTAACTATTTTTTTCTTTCTCTAGATGTACGCTATCCGGACTATAGCCTTTCTAATAACGGTATGTCGGAATCCTCTTCCTCTTAATAACATTTTTATTCAAAGTTTATAAATAAAAGATGAGTCGAATCAAGTTTTTTTGCTACGATAAGAAAATTTGTAAGTCTAATCCCGAGTGCGAACTATCAATGTACAGTATTTTGAAGTTAGATTTATTTAACTTGATATTTAATTTTCATTCAATGTTCATGAAAAAATAACAAGCTCAACTGAATTTTTATCTTAACAAAAATTATTGTATCAACTTAGCTTTAACACGGACAAATTATATTTGTTAAAATAATGAATTTAAATAGATATCAATAAAATAAAAAAAGCAAAAATCGTTTTTAATAACTCCGACATCTTGTTAAAGTCGACACCTTATTGATGCAACCTTCCACAGTAAGATTTTTAAAGATTAATGGCAGGCTGGAGTAGAAGAAGTAACAATTGAGTTGTTTGTTATTTATTCAAGTATTAATCGGTGTATCTTCAAATTTAAGGTTGAGCGCAAAAGATATTATTATTATGAACATCCATGCACAAGAAAAAAAAGTCTACTGCTTTGTTTTTGAGAAAAGTAAGTAACGCCAAATTAAAAGTTTATGTTTATAATATTTTCGCGTTACATACTTTACTCAAAAACAAAGCGATAGATTTTTTTTTCTTGTGCATAGATGTTCATAATAATAATTTTTATTGCGCTCAACCTTTAATTCGAAGATACACCGCTTAATACTTGAGTAAATAACAAAAATCACAATTGGACAAGGACAGCGAACCCGGCCTGCTCTTAATCCGGGAATATACTTACATAATGTCGGGACTATAATGTACAAAAACGACAAATGGATAGTGGTAACGTATATAAATCTCAGGGAAATCACACATTATACTACTGAACTAATGCAAAATATTGAACTTATAAGAAACAACTTATGTCAGGATGACGAACTAATTTCTCGACTGCATGAAGTTTAAATAAAAAAAATACATAAATACATTAACCTAGCTGATGCCGAACTCAAGATCATAAAAAACTTAAACGCCAAACTTAAGGGCTCCGAATCATACACATCAATAGATTATGAGATAAACAAAGAAGCCAGAGAAATCAGACAGCTAAATGAAAAACTCGAAATCATGAAAAATATATCCATATTTTCCACAGACAAAACTCTTAGTGTCCTTTTAATGAAAGATATAGCTATAAACCAACCTATATTAGCAAAAATAGAAGGTATATTAATAACCCACGTCAACTTATACAAAAAGGTAAGAGTCATATCCGCGGCAGCCCAAACAGGGAAAATTAGCGATTTATTGTTTACTTCAAACGTCATTTATAGAACATACCAGTACATAAACTTAGAATCAGACAATTCAACCTCCATTCCCAACTCCCCTAGCATTTTCGAAAGAATTCTATCGATTAATAAAAGCGGAAGTTGTTAAAAAAAACACAAACTAGTTATAAAAATTATATTTCCTCTTTTCAACCTAACCGAACTAATCCTTTAACAGGCATTCGCAATTCCCGTAACCACCATTTTTCACAAGAGCGTTATAATAATACCAAACCAGAAATTCATAGCTGTTAATAACATTTATATTCATACACTTCACACAAAAACATAATTAGGTTACTCTTGAATATCCGCTATACTATATTGTGAACTACACGACCAAATAATCATCAAGAAAGATGGCGAAACGTAATTATTATCGAATGAACCTGCCAAGGACTGCGAAATTAAAAAGATATAAATAAATAAAATTACATGGCTACATACAGAAGGAACAAACACCTGGATATTTACCGCTACTAAAACAGAAAAACTAAAAATAAATTGTGACGATTCAATGTTAAACGAAATCACCGGAGGAACAGGAATCATACAAATACAATCCGGCTCTCGCGTTTTCATGTTAATAAGACATTTAAATCCCATTAAAAACCATTACAAATACCTTGCCACACCCAGGTAATCCGACAAAGGAGAATCACAGATAGATACTTCAACGCCAATTCAGGTCTTTAACATATACGATTTTGTACTCCCCATCACACCTATTATTACATAAAAACACCTTCTATATAGAAAAAGAGAAAAGGAAATCTGTTTAACAATGAACATAGTAAAGAAACAAGAAAAAGATTCCTTTTTGGAAGAAAAAGAAAGACAAATAAGAACCTGCATGCACTTACACTAACACTCACACCCTAGGATTGTACTTGCCTGTTCTAAGTTCCAGAAACCAATTAACCTTGCCTTCTTCTTACTGTGAAATACAAATTAAATAAACTAACACTAACGCAACTGACGTACATAAAAAAATAGAAAGGAAAAGAAACAATAATAGAACTGACCATCATTACAGAAACTAATCTCATATCAACAAATGACATCAAGGAAAGAAGACCTAGATAATCGAAAAAGGTAAGAAAAAACAGAAGGCATTTTCCCTTGAGGAAAACTTCAGGCCCCCTTCTGCATGATACTCTTAACTAACATTGTGTGAGTGTGAACTAACAGTAAAAACAATAGAAATCTCATAGACTTTTTCTTATCAATTTTCTTTTCTATCAACAGACGGAAAAGAAAACACCCTCATAACCCTTACCCTTTTTAACCGACTTAAAAAAAGGAGGAGGTTCTCAATTCAATTGATTTTTTATGTTTGCTATCTTAAGGAGGCCAGATACTATTAGAAGCTAAAATATATTGCTGAAATATATTGATATAAATTGCTGATGTTTAAAAATAACTAATTTCATATAAAAATACATTCAATTTCGAATATTTTTTGGTTCAAAACATTTTCTATATCTTGAGAATTGAAGTGGTGGTGCTCGTTGGAAGTCTGGAACAAAAAACCCTTTACCGCAAGGTTTCTTCATGAGTTTTCATTGGATTCTCTTGAAATTTATTAGAGATATTCAAAATTACAGTAGAATCCATATAACTGTAAAATATTCATAAAAAATTCAAATAATAAAAAATTTTTGAAAAAAAACAATTTCAAAAAAAAATTTTTTTCATTAATAATTATAAAGAATAAGTTAATAAATAAATAGAAATAAATTAATTCAAAATCTGCTCCACTTATATGGATTCTACTATAATTTTGAATATTTCAGTAAATAACAAAATTTTCAATTGGACGAGGACAGCGAATCTGGGCTGCTCTTAAGAATCAAAATGTATCACATAGTTGAAATTTAATCATGTCTTGACGCTAAAGATTAAGAGAATAAGGTAGAGATAAATGTTCTTGTTAAAAGGTGCAGGAAAAGATATAAGAAATACATTCCAGCTCTTTTTTTAGCAGTTAATGGTCCTAGCACGCCAGTTTGCGGTACCACGTGGATTTGATACAGTCTACTTTAACTATATGTGTATATGTGTGTATATATATATATATATATATATATACTTTAACATCGCGTAGTGGACGTATTTCGTATATACGCACGTATGATTTCATGGAAAGTTGTTACTAAACATTCCGAAAATTCGCAGAATATTCCAAATTGTAAAAAAGGTGTGTGCAAAATCTGCATCTTTTTAGCTTTCATCAAACTAGTTAAGGCTTTTGTTTTAAAAAGTTCCAAAATTAACTGAACATTTATATGTTAAGGAATGAGCGTTAGTGCAAGCGTACGACTTGCAAAATATGTTACGCATAACGCACAGCAAATCATAATCGTTAAGAGTCAGCTGTATACCGACACAGTTACCTGTTTTACCGAATCTATTTAAAATTTATTTTTTATAAAAACTAATAGCTTCAGGCAGAAATAAGGAGATGGTTTCGATTCGTGTAATAGAAAGCAATATTTTCTCTGATAAGAATAATTTAATTCCACCGCTTTATTTTCAAGAAAAGTTGGAATAACTTGAAAATCCCATTATTTGACACTAATTTCTAATTTTTTAAGTTATTCCAACTTTTCTTAAAAACGAAGCAATAAAATTAATTCATACTAATCAAAGAAAATATTACATTTTATTAAACACATCGAAACCATCTCTTTATTTTTACCTCTTGTTGCTAATTTTGGGAAAAAAGTTAATTTTTTAATTAGAAAAGGACAGAGATACAGCGGACTCTTAATTGCTTCGCAGGCTAAAATAATAACACTAGGGAATGGAAATAAAAGAGAATAAGCTGTACATAAGAACACTTATCTCCACCTTATTCTCTTAAGCTGCAGCGTCAAGGTACGACTAGGCTTCATATATGTAATACATTTTAACTCTTAACACAGTTGTAAGATTGCGCCACTATCTAGTCATGAAGATCCAGTAATCAAGTATAGCTTTCTTCAGTGTTGATGAAATACCACAAATAAATATCCACTAAAAAAAATAACATGAGAAAATACGTCAGATTCTATGCCAAAATCCCATTGAGAGATAAAAACTAACATAATAAACAAGTCAAATAATGAAGTAGCCCCTGTTAAAACAGTAGAACTTGATTTCTACACGAAGCTAAATTAAGAGCAGGCAGGAGCAGATTCGATACTGACCGAGAATCAAAAATCCATTGTTCAATTTTTTCCTACTATACGTAATGGAATGAATAAATATTTTAAATACATACACGAAATTTATTTCTCTATCACGCTCGCTAAAACAATTAAGGCCAGGCCATAGTAGAATCTGATACCGACCGAGTAACAATTGAGTTCTTTGTTATTTACTCAAGTATTAATCGGTTAATCTGCAAAATAAAGGTTGAGCGCAATTGATATTATTATTATGAACATCTATGCACAAGAAAAAAAAATTCTACCGCTTTGTTTTTGAGTAAAGTAAGGAGCGCGAAAATATTATAAATATAAACTTTTACTTCACTTTACTTGAGTAAATAACAAAAATCTTAATTCCACAAGGACAGCGAGTCCGGCCTGCTGAAAATTTTAAGAAATTAAAAATTTTATACTACAGATGTTTATTAAACTCTAAGTACGGTTACTTACTTTTTGTTTAAAATATGGTGGATTTTATAAAAAAAATAATGTATTATACAATCAGGTATTTGTACAAAATTACAATTACGCTTGATTACAATTTTTTTTGAAAACAGTATAATTATTTTATTTATGATAAAAAAACATTTTCACTTCTCGGACGGTAATCAAAATTGCTCCGGCCTACTCTTAAAGTGGATTCCAAATGGATTTTTTTTCCAAAAATTTAGGTGAATTTGAGGTTTTTCAAGGATATTACAGTAGAATATCGATTGTAATATAATAAACATATGAAGAGAAGTTCAAGGGGGCTTGCGCCTGCGCAGAAGGTTAAAGCAATATACGGGGATACGCAGTCGATACGTAGAGGTTGTAATGCTGTACATCAAGTCCTTCCTTTAGGGGTTTTAACTATGTGCAGTAATTCTTTACTGGTTATAGGTTGCACAGATGGTCTGCAGGGCTAGTACGTATGCGCAGTAAGTCTCTATGGGTTATAAACATGCGCAGTCAATTCATAAAAATAGTAGAGATGCGCAGTCGGATTGTAGAGATTGTAAATTAGCAAGAGTTCGATTAAACTATCGGCTTTTAATAAAGATTTTACAAAGCTTGTTCCAAAAGAAACGGAAAAACTCCGCGAAATTCGTGTTTTCTTTAGTTTTCAGGGCCTATATGGCTTAAAAAGATGTAATTTAATTTGGTCATAAGTCCTAAGGCATTAAAATCTCTAATAACTTGGTATATAAGCGGGTTTTTGAGGTTGGAATAAAAACAAAACAAAAAAATCGCAAAAACCCCGTTTTTGGCTGTTTTCTCGATTTTCAAGCATGTACCGGTGGAAAAATAATTTCTGCAACCCCAGCGTTGGAAATAGTTGAAGGGCCAGGAAGGTTTCCGTAGCCAATGGAGGTCCACGGCTCCATCAAAGTTTTTCCTATGTATTTTGGTCCCCTGAATACGAATTTCGAGGGTGGACAGCTGGAAAATGGTTAGAAAAATCTCTACAGGCGATTTTCCGGTTAAAGAAAATTTTCTAATTTTTTGCGGGAAAAGTTTTTTTTTCGTGATTTTCATCAATTTTCAAGTCGAAACTACTCCTATAAATTTTTCCGTACATTGCGCCGTCTTTATGTAAAAAAATCGTAAATTAAAAAAAAAAGCCCATTTCGCCACTTTTAACGATTTTTATGATTTTATTGCACGGTTTTAATTACAAATTTTTACTTTTTAATTAGCTTAACGGTAGGCCGGAGTAGAACCTGATACCGACCGAGTAACAATTGAGTTGTTTGTTATTTACTCAAGTTTTAATCGGTGTATCTTCAAATTAAAGGTCGAGCGCAATATATATTATTATTATGAACATCTATGCACAAGAAAAAAAATATCTACCGGTTTGTTTTTGAGAAAAGTAAGTAACGCGAAAATATTATAAACATAAACTTTTACTTTGGCTTTACTTACTTTTCTCAAAAACAAACCAGTAGATATTTTTTTTCTTGTGCATAGATGTTCATAATAATAATATCTATTGCGCTCGACCTTTAATTTGAAGATACACCGATTAAAACTTGAGTAAATAACAAAAATGCCAATTAGACAAGGACAGCGAATCCGGCCTGCTCTTAAACTACTCTTTAATCCACCAGCTTTTGATTATAAAAAATGGTTTAGGCTGGTTGTGTCCTTCCTTAAATTTTTCACGATTAATGAAACCGCGTATTCAGAGAGTACACACGCAACGGTGCTCACGTGAAGAAGTCAGGTCGGAAAACAGAGGAGATAGAACTATTAAAGTCCTCAGTTCAAACTCAGTTTTTTTCATATATTTTGACTTACTAAACATTAAATTAAAGGGTGAAAAGCCGGAAAATGGCCAGGAAAATTTGTATGATAGAATTCTCAAAAAATTTTAAAAGTCAATTTTTGAGAGAAAGAACATTTTTTCGCATTTTTCATGCAATTTTAATGCAAAAGTTTTTAAGAAAAATAAGTTCAGCAATTTTTATAATTTTTACGATAAGAATATGCGACTATTGTTACAGTGCAGCAGAGATTAGAATAAGATTTCCTTAAACTTTATTTTATTATATTTGCAAAATTTATATTTAAATTTTATATATAGATTAAATTAATCTTTATCTATATTTTCAATCTTCTTTACATTATAAATATTTTTGCATGTAGAATTTTTGTTACATGAACGAAAAAAAAACACGTTATTTCTGATACTGCGCATACGCATGATTTTCTTGTGCAAACTTTACATATACAACTTGGTATTAGAATTTATAACAGGCATATTAATAAGCAGACCATTTACGTTGCTGCAAAGCGCGAAGATAAAATTGAATCATATACCTATTTTTACTATCAAATATATTTTTTCGACATGGCGTGCAGGAAGTTCGATTTCTCACATGATTTCCCGTACGGGAAGTGCCTTATTGTCGCACGAAAAAAAACGTGCGGGAAAAAAATTCTCGCACGCTGTGTAAAATATATTATGATGAATAAATAGTACATTACGTAACGAGTATGGAAAGGCTTTATTTACGAAACGAGAAGTTTACGGCCTGAGCCCAAGGTGAGGGTCGTAACGAGTTTCGTAAAAAAGTCTTTATATACTAGTTGCGTAGTGTATTTTTCGCCATAAGAGCCAAAAATGAGCAACGAAGTTGCGATTTTAGGGTTAGAATAGCGAAAATAAATTTGTTAAATATTTCGTATTATAAAAACGAGGATCTTAAGTTTTCGCGTAAGCATTGCAAGTAAGAAAATTATTTAAACATAAAAAAATATAGAAGAAAGGGGTTAAAATTTCAACAAAGAAGAATACCATTTATTAGATATTTAATATTATGAAAACGAAAATCTAAAATTTTTGCTTATGCATTATAAGTGAGGAAATTATTTAAACAAAGAAAAAAATATAAAAGAGTGGGTTCTAAATTTTAAAAAAGAAGAATACCATTTATTAGATGTTTAATATTATAAAAACGAAAATCTAAAATTTCCGCGTATGCGTTGTAAGTGAGAAAATTATTTAAACAAAGAAAAAAACGCTACAAGTGCTTTGGCGGAATGCTTTCTCATAGAGCTCTTTGAGTTTCATTAATTTTTTTATATTTATTTAAATGTGATTTTAATATTAAAAAATTGTCTAACATTAATATTTACTCATATTGTACTTTATAAATTTCGAACATATATGCTAGCTGTTTGCTTTTTCAAGATTTATAATTTATTTTAAATCATCAAGTAATACAAAAAAATTTGTTTTATTGAAAAAATGATATAATATAGTAATAAAAAGAATGATGACAACGAAATTTCTAATCTTTATAAAATGCAATCATATTTATACAGTTCATGTTTATGTCTCTATAAAAAAACTACTCTATGAATACCAATCTTCAATAGCTTCCCGTCTAGTTATACAAAAACATAGATGGTATACAAAATTTGAAGCAAATCCATCGAGTAATTTTCGAGATCTAACTGGTTAAATAAATAACATTTTCTTTTCAAAATTTCTTTTTTAAAATTTCAAAAATGCTCTAAAATTAAAACTACGCTATGAAAATCAATTTTTGAAAATTTCCCTTCTTTTTGCAGTCGCAAATAATTTCCCTGTAATTTTTAGAATAAATCTATCGAGTACTTTACGTAGAATAAAAAAAATTAAGAAAAGAAGAATCGAAATTTTTTTTTAAATCTTTAAAATTCTCTAAAATTGTAACCACTCTAAGAAAATTAGTTTTCAAAAGCTTATTTTTTTCAGACAATAGTGAATTAATTGTATAAAAATTTTGGAGAAAATTTATAGTATGGTTAACGCAAAAAAGAAAATAAATGAAAAATAAAAATTTTTTTGAAAATTTTCAAAGTGCTCTAAAATTAAAACTGCGCTGAGAAAATTAGTTTTCCAAAGCTTGTTTTCTTCAGACAGTAGCGAATTAATTGCATACAAATTTTGGAGCAAATCTATCAAATAGTTTTTGTAAAATAGAAAAAAATTAAAAATAGAAATTTTTTAAAAAATTTTAAAAATGCTCTAAAATTAAAAGTGGGCTAAGAAAATTAGTTTACAAAATTATTTATACTTTTGGCAGTCGAAATTAAGTTCCATACAAATTTTCGAACAAATTCTTCGAGTAGTTTACGTAAAATACAAAAAAAATGAAAAATCGAAATTTTTTTAAAATTCTTAAAATGATTCTAAAAAAAAACTACGCTAAGAAAACCAATTCTCAATAGCTTCCGCACCAGTTCATCAAAAAATTGAATCGTATGGAAAATTTGAAGTAAATCCATCGAGTAGTTTTTAAGATTTTATTGGCTTAATAAATAGAAACATTTTTTTCAAAAATTTCAAAATGCTCTAAAATTAAAACTAAGCTAAGAAAATCAGTTTTTAAAAATTTATTTTATCCAGGCAATCAGAAATAAATTCCATGCAAATTTTGAAGCAAATTCATCGAGTAGTAAACAAAAAAAAACAGGAGTGGCAGTCGTGGGGACTGGCCGACAGAAGCTATGCTTCCAGTGTATATATAGAAACTAGGAAGTGTGACATTTGCAAAAATTATAATTAATTTTTTAACGAAAACTTGTTATTTTTGATTCAATGTATTATGTATTTAAAAATATATTAATAATATAGTTTATTAATAACAATTATTAAAAAATTAAGAAAGAAATGTTTATGCGTAACTTATAAAGGTTCATTAATATAAAAAAACGAAGCAGTAAAACTTTCTAGTTTCTCAAATAAAATTTACAAAAATGTACAGTATCAAAATTTCTGGAAAATTTTCGTGAAAAATAATTTATTAAATAGAAACATAAAATAAAAAATTGAAAAAGAAATTAAATTAAAGATAAAATACCAATTTTGTTTTGTGTTATAAAATTTTCTTCAGTCATTTTTTTCTATTTTTTTTACCGTATTAAATAGTTTTTAAATTCGTGGAATTTTTTAACTTTCTTTAATTACTTATAACTATTTAAGAAATAAAGATACGTAAAGAGACTAGGGACAATAAATATTTTTTTTATTAGAATTATATTTTTTTAACTGAGCAAGTAATATATACAGTAAGATTACGAGGAAAGTACTTATACAAAATCAGTAGGTGCAAGTGAGAGGGCACAGGGAAATCTCGTTAACATGAATACATTTAGAAAAAAGAAACAGTACCCGCTTTGTATTTACCTATAACGTTCTATTATATATAGATACTTTCCTCAAAATTTTACTGTATATATGTATATATATATATATATATATATATATATATACACTTCAAGCATCAATTGTAGTACATTCAACGCACACATCCACTTGTGTATATACATGCATATTCTTAAGGTGGTTCATGGACTAACGTGTTTTTTCAAGATATTCTTGAAATTGTAGGTATAGTTTAATGAAGGTAATGTGAATATCATATTGAAATTTCAGAACATTTCATCGTTTCGTTTTTGATTAATCGATGTTCAAAGTTTTACAAATTACATTGAAAGTATATCTATATATATTGGAATTTTTACATTTCGTAGCTGTTAATCACAATATCTCATAAACTACATTCAAATTGTAGTTGAAAATTTAAACATATATAAAGGAACTAATAATAAAAATTTTCCAACAAGATTCACGTAAATTCATCGTTTTATTAAAGAGATAAAGTATTTTGAAAATGTAATTATTAGATAAACGATGCATGTTTCGTTCACATTTACGTTGCTGCGCATGCGTAACTGGATCATATGAGCGCTATCTCTTTCTCTCACAGCTAGCTTTCTCTCTCTTACCGCATGAACCACCTTAAGCAGAATGGGAGAGAGGAAAAAAGAAAGAAAAAAAGAATGTAAGTGTTTGTATGTTGATAGCAATTATGGCACCCTGTGCCATATTCGTACATTCACGCTGGGTGACATTTGGGACTGTCGATTTTTACACATTTAGTGCCCCTGCCGTAACGTCGCGTAAGAAGCATAGCTTCAAAAACCAAAAAACGAAAATCGATTTTTTTTTTTTTTTTTTAAACTTTAAAATGAAAACTAAGCAGGAAGAACCAAATTATCAATAGCTTCCCAGCAAGTTAGTCACAAAACTAAATTCCATGCAAAATTAGAAGCAAATCCATCGAGTAGTTCTCGAGATACAGTTTACTAACTGAATTCATACATCCACACACACACACACACACACACATACATACAGACATTTTCTGGAAACCACTTTTTTCGACTCACCGAGTTCAAATATGTACAAATTAATGAAAAAATAGAAAAAAATTTTTTTAATCGATACAATGCTTTCTCTATGAGAAAGCAAAATATAAAATAGTGGGGTAAAAATGTTAACAAAGAAAAAAAATATTACACTGACTTCAAACAATTGTAATAACATTAAAATTGATTTTAATGTGAATTCTAAAATTTAAATTCGTAAAAAAATGATCTAACTAAATGACGTTTTGGTTAAATATGTAATTTTTTGATTTATTTGAATATTTATAGAAATAAATTTTTTTTTAAACAAATAATGTATTTTAATTTACGTTTTCTTTCAATAAATATAAAGTTTACAATATTATATTTGTTTCTATTATTGCACCCTCGATTCTTTAATCCACTTTCAATTCCTTTTTTTGTAATATGAATTTTGATTGTGAATGATATAATCATTCTTTTGCTTTCTCATAGAGAAAGCATTATATCGGTAAAAGAAATTTTTTTCTATTTTTTCATTAATTTGTACATATTTGAACTCGGTGAGTCGAAAAAAGTGGTTTCCAGAAAATGTCTGTATGTATGTGTGTGTGTGTGTGTGTGTGTGTGTGTGGATGTATGAATTCAGTTAGTAAACTGTATCTCGAGAACTACTCGATGGATTTGCTTCTAATTTTGCATGGAATTTAGTTTTGTGACTAACTTGCTGGGAAGCTATTGATAATTTGGTTCTTCCTGCTTAGTTTTCATTTTAAAGTTTAAAAAAAAAAAAAAAAAATCGATTTTCGTTTTTTGGTTTTTTTTTTGTTTACTACTCGATGAATTTGCTTCAAAATTTGCATGGAATTTATTTCTGATTGCCCGGATAAAATAAATTTTTAAAAACTGATTTTCTTAGCTCAGTTTTAATTTTAGACCATTTTGAAATTTTTGAAAAAAATGTTTCTATTTATTAAGCCAATAAAATCTTAAAAACTACTCGATGGATTTACTTCAAATTTTCCATACAATTCAATTTTTTGATGAACTGGTGCGGAAGCTATTTGGAATTGGTTTTCTTAGCGCAGTTTTTTTTTAGAATCATTTTAAGAATTTTAAAAAAATTTCGATTTTTCATTTTTTTTGTATTTTACGTAAACTACTCGAAGAATTTGTTCGAAAATTTGTATGGAACTTAATTTCGACTGCCAAAAGTATAAATAATTTTGTAAACTAATTTTCTTAGCCCACTTTTAATTTTAGAGCATTTTTAAAATTTTTTAAAAAATTTCTATTTTTAATTTTTTTCTATTTTACAAAAACTATTTGATAGATTTGCTCCAAAATTTGTATGCAATTAATTCGCTACTGTCTGAAGAAAACAAGCTTTGGAAAACTAATTTTCTCAGTGCAGTTTTAATTTTAGAGCACTTTGAAAATTTTCAAAAAAATTTTTATTTTTCATTTATTTTCTTTTTTGCGTTAACCATACTATAAATTTTCTCCAAAATTTTCATACAATTGATTCGCTATTGTCTGAAAAAAATAAGCTTTTGGAAACTAATTTTCTTAGCGTGGTTACAATTTTAGAGAATCTTAAAGATTTAAAAAAAAATTTCGATTCTTCTTTTCTTATTTTTTTTTATTCTACGTAAAGTACTCGATAGATTTGTTCTAAAAATTACAGGGAAATTATTTGCAACTGCCAAAAGAAGGGAAATTTTCAAAAATTGATTTTCATAGCGTAGTTTTAATTTTAGAGCATTTTTGAAATTTTAAAAAAGAAATTTTGAAAAGAAAATGTTATTTATTTAACCAGTTAGATCTCGAAAATTACTCTATGGATTTGCTTCAAATTTTGTATACCATCTATGTTTTTGTATAACTAGGCGGGAAGCTATAGAAAATTTGTATTCATAGTGTATTTTTTTTATTATAGAGCCATTTTAAGAATTTGAAAAAATTTTCGATTTTTAATTTTTTTTTTTTTGATTTTACGTAAGTTAATTGATGAGTTTGCTTTGAGATTTCCATGGGAATAATTTGCATCTGCCAAAAGAAGGATAACTTTTATAAACCGATCTTTTTAGCGTAGTTTTCTTTTTAGAAAATTTTAAAAATTTTCTTAAAAAATTTTCATATCTCAGTATTTTTTCATTTTACGTAAAGTACTTGATAGAATTACTCTAAAATTTGTATACAAGTTATTTGCTACTGTCTTTATAAACCAAGTTTTAAATAAATAATTTTATTAGCGTAGCTTTTTGATCACTTCTTTTGTTTTCTGAGTTACTCTTGAAAATTTATAATAGTACTACTGAATTTAATTACCGTTACTAAAATTGACTACTTGGATTTACCAAGCTTAGTCGTGATAAAAAGATATCCACAAGATATCAAAAATAATAAATTCGAACCTATGTATAAGGCTAGCTAAAGTCAACAAAATTAAACACTTTAAAAGCTAACATTTAACCCAAACAAAATGTTGAAAAGGCAATCAACTAGCATATATATTCAAAATTTATAAAGTACAAAATGAATAAATATTAATGATGGACAATTTTTTTATATTAAAATCACATTTAAATAAATATAAAAAAATAATGAAACTCAAAGAGCTCTATGAGAAAGCATTCCGCCAAAGCACTTGGCAGCGTTTTTTTATTATTAATTTGTAAAATACAACCATATATTATGTAAAAGATCAAACGTACTTCCTACACCTTGTGTGGAAAAATAATATACGTAACACGTGCGAGAAATGGGTGATCTCGCACGGAAATCAACAAACTTCCCGTGCGGGAATCACCGACTTCCCGCACTAGTTATGTAATGTACTATTCCAAAACATGTTACAGTAAAACAGTACTTTAACGAAAAAAATTGTAATTTGTTCAAAAATTGTATTAATAATCAGAAACCAAGTTTTTTAAACTTTATAAAATTAGGAATGGCGTGCTGTACCTTTTGTTTTTGTAGCGAAAATTCTATATGTACGAAATGTTAATAAGATTAAAATATAGATATTGATTAATTTAATGTATGTATGAAATTTAAATATAAATTTTGCAAATATAATAAAATAAAGTTTGGGAAAATCTTATTCTGATCTCTGCTGCACTGTAACAATAGTCGCATATTCTTATAGCAAAATTATAAAAATTGCTTAACTTATTCTTCTTAAAAACTTTTGCATTAAAATTGCATGAAAAATGCGAAAATATGTTCTTTCTCTCAAATATTGACTTTTAAAATTTTTTGGAAATTCTATCATACAAATTTTTCTGGCCATTTTCCGGCTTTCCACCCTTTAATTTAATGTTCAGTAGGTCAAAATATATAAAAAAAAACTCAGTTTGAACTGAGGACTTTAATAGTATCTTCCCTGTTTTCCGACCTGGCTTTTTCACAAAAGCACCGTTGCGTGTGTACTCTCTGAATACGTGGTTCTACTAATCGTGAAAAATTAAATGAAGGACACAACCAGCCTAAACCATTTTTTTTATCGAAAGCTGGTGGATTGAAGAGTAGTTTAAGTTAATTGAACAGTTAAAATTCGTAATTAAAACTGTGCAATAAAATCTTAAAATCGTTAAAAATGGAAAACAGGGTTTTTTTTTAATTCGCGATTTTTTTACACAGAAACGGCGCAATGTACGGAAAAATTTACAGGAATATTTTCGACTTAAAAATTAATAAAAAACACAAAAAAAAATTTTTTTCCGCGGAAAATTAAGAAAATTTCCTTTAAGGTAGTTCACTCGACTAACGTGTTTCTTCAAGATATTCTTAAAATTGTAGATTTAGTTCAATGAAGGCAATGTAAATATCATATTAAAATTTCTGAACATGTCATCGTTTCGTTTTTGAATAATCGATGTTCAAAGTTTTACAAATTACATTGTAAGTATCTATATATATTGGAATTTTTACATTTCGTAACTGTTATTCGCAATATCCCATAAACTACATTCAAATTGTAATTGAAAATTTAAACATATATAAAGGAACTAATAATAAACATTTTCCAACAAAATTCACGTAAATTCATCGTTCTATTAAAGAGATAAAGTGTTTTGAAAATTTAATTATTAGATAAACGATGCATGTTTCGTTCACATTCTCTTTCTCTCACAGCTAGCTTTCTTTGTTTTACCGCATGAACTAACCATTTTCTAGCTGTCCACCATCAAAATTCGTGTTTAGGGGACCAAAATACATAGGAATAACTTTAATGGAGCCGTGGACCTCCATCAGCTACCCCTCCTGGCCCCTAGACTAAAAGTATGATAAGAAATACACAAAAAAAGTTCTTTAGATTTTAGCCAAATATTATCTTCTTACAAGGAGAGTATCACATGTGCGGGTCACAGATTTGTCTGAAACTGCGAGAAATAGTTGATCTTACCTAAAAAACATGTTTCCTAAAAGTATAGAGTCTAACGCTCAATATTTCGCTAGTTACAGGTAATTAAAGAAAATCATTAAAAAAGTTACTAGATTTTCAAACACTTACAGTTCTTTAGCATTGATAGCTAGAAACTTGAAACTTATTTTAAATGAAAGCTGAGCTCAAATCCTTTCAAAAAAGCACCTGCAGTATGTCAAAATATTATTTTTTCCCAAAGTTATAGCGTAATGAAGATTTGACCTTAATTTTCCTGTTTGAACATTAATAAAAATATAGCTAAAAGAAAAGCTAAAATTTGGTCCAATATTTGTTACGCTATAACTTTGGGAAAAAATAATATTTTGACATACTGCAGGTGCTTTTTTGAAAGGATTTGAGCTCAGCTTTCATTTAAAATAAGTTTCAAGTTTCTAGCTATCAATGCTAAAGAACTGTAAGTGTTTGAAAATCTAGTAACTTTTTTAATGATTTTCTTTAATTACCTGTAACTAGCGAAATATTGAGCGTCAGACTCTATACTTTTAGGAAACATGTTTTTTAGGTAAGATCAACTATTTCTCGCAGTTTCAGACAAATCTGCGACCCGCACATTTGATACTCTCCTTGTTAGTTAAAAGAACGATAAGAAACTTCAAATGTATTTGAAAATTGGAATTTCAAGGTAAAAAAATCTGCAAACTATCTGAAAAAAAATCTGGATATTTCTAAATACAATTACGAAGCTTTTTGCATATTTCAAGATTTTTTGGCCGTAAATTGTGTACGATAAAAATTATTTAAGAAAAAACAAGTTCTGGTCATTTTTAGGGTCCCCGTGGCAGCTTGGGGGCTGAAATTTTGCACAGGGGCATCTTTCAACATACTCTATCGAATAAACAGCGAGCCGTAAATATTTCGGCTAGGGCCGATTTGACCCCCTTATCCCGCTATAGCCTTTGAGGTCTTAAAAGGACGCTGGTTCTCTCTATCCTTTTCTAATTGAAAAATGTAGGTTTTTGGAAAAACTGGTGATTATTAATAAAAATTAAGAGTTGTCCGCAACTTGTACAGTGAGAAGCAATATTTTTTCTGATGAGGACAAATCAATTTTGATGCTTTGTTTTCAAGAGAAGTTTGACATACTTAAAAAATCATAACTTAGGCTAGAGAATATAATTTTTCAAGTATGTGAAACTTTTCTTGAAAACAAAGCATCAAAATTGATTTGTCCTCATCAGAAAAAATATTGCTTCTTACTGTAAAAGTTGTGAACAACTCTTAATTTTTATCAATAAGTACTAGTTTTTCCAAAAACCTACATTTTTCAATTAGAAAAGGATAGAGAGATCCAACGTCCTCTATTGATGGTAATATAATAAACATATGAGTAGAGAGTTGGAGGGGGCTCACCTAAGTAGAGAAGGTTGAAGCAATATATACTCTATTGAAAAAAACACGTATTTTTCACACGTGTATTTTTTTACAGCTCTTCGACAATCGAAGAGCTTTTATTGTCTGGCCTCATATATCTGATGCGTCTTCGAAATTTGTTCAAGGGATTACAAAACTTAAAGAAACGCCACCTAGTGAGTTCAAGTCAAATCGACGTAATCGATCATTAATAGCGATTTTAACGGGATGTCGGAGCTGCAACAATCGAGTTTTGTTTTTCTTATTTCATTAATATCTTTCCCGATTCATAAATTAAACAAATGTAATGAATTGTCCGCACTTAAGCTATGTTAATACAATAATTTTTATTAAAATCAAAAATCATTTAGACTTGTTATTTTTTTATGAGCTTGGATTGAAAATTAGATATCAAACTTAACAAACCTAACCTTAAAATACGATAAACGCATCGTTTATTCATAATTCAGGGTTGGAAATATTATTAGGAGGCGCGCAGCTTCGTCATGCTCTTAAAACCTAGGTGGCGTTTCTTTAAGTTTTGTCATCCCTTAAACAAATTTCGACGCATCAGATATATAAGGCCAGACAATAGAAGCTTTTTGATTGTCGAAGAGCTGTAAAAAATACACCTGAAAAAACACGCAAATTCACTTGAAAAAAACACGTGTTTTTCTTTAATAGGGTAAGGATGCACAGTCAGTTTGTAGGAGTTGTGGTACTGTACATTCAGATCTTCTTTCAGTGGTTGTTATTATGTGCAGTAATTCTCTACTGGTTGTAGGCTGCACAGATGGGCTGAAAGGCTTGCAGGTACGCGTAGTAAGTTTCTATAGGCTATAAACGTGCGCAGTCGGTTCCTAGGAATAGTAGACATGTGCAGTCAGATTGTAGAGATTGTGAAAAGGCAAAGTTTTATTAATGTATTGGCTTTTGAAAAATATTTTACAAAGCTTGGTCCAAAAAAAACGGGAAAGCTCCACAAAATCTGTGTTTTCTTGAGTTTTCAGGGCCTATACGGTTCGCTGAGGTGTAATTCAACTTCGTTATCAGTCTGAAGGCATAAAATCTACTATGAACTTAATAACTTAGTATATAAACGTGTTTTTGAAGTTATGTCGACAAAAAAAAACCATGGAAAAAACACAAAAACCCCGTTTTTTTCTGTTATTTCGATTGTTGAGCATGTTTCGATGGAAAAATAATTTCGGCGATACCAACGTTGAAAAGAACAAAAATAAACATAAAGCTATTCAGGTTTTGGCAAAATATTATCTTCATAGTTAAAAGAACGATAAGAAACTTCAAATACCATTGGAAATGGGAGTTTCGGGCTAAAAAGTTTGCAAACAATCTGAAAAAAATCTTGAAAATTCTTCATGTCATAACAAAGCTATTTGCATATTTCCAGATTCTTCGACCACAAACTGCGCACGCACCGAAAAAAATCTGGAGTTCTAGCGGTTCCGTAAGTCCTTGAATCACTATTGTTCGCAAGACCGGAACTCAACTTAATTTTATGATAGTATGAGATACATAAATATTTATTTATTTAATATTTTAATAGATGAACATTTATACGTAACTCGCCTTGTTGAAAAAATAAAAATTGCGGCAAATCAAATATAATATGTTTCATTCATTATTTAGAACATACAAAAGCTTTGGGAGTGTAATCTAGACTTAAAACTTATGAAATATTTGTAATATTGTTCAAATTCTTTGTTGAACAAAATCATACTTTCTCAAAAATGGAATGGGATTAATATAATGAACAGCATATTACTGTTTATAAAATTATTAGTTAAAGAATTATGTAACGAGTTGAGGAGAATTTATGACTTTGAAAATGTTGAAAATGTGAAATCTCCCAAAAAACTATTTGCGCATGTTTTTCATATATAACAAAATACAATCTTATATCATGTTCGAACAAAAATTGATAAAAATAAAAATTTTATAGTTCAAATAAAATATACATATTTTGTTGTTATAAAGAAAGTATAAATATTTCAAACGGTATTTACGTTGGTTCAATTACTTTTAAAAACCAGGAAATAAAATTGATTTATTTTCTTTTTATACTTACATCTGGCGAAAATTGTCGTACTATATTTTAAATAATATTTATATAAAAAAAAATTTCTTATTTACCACGTTTTTGAAATGTACTAAAAAGTATATCAATACGAACTAAAAAGTATAAAATAATGTCTATTATCGCTATATACATTTATCATCTCTTGTAAATTACATCTCTCTATATATATTGTCCAGGAAATCTTGATTGTGAATTTTTTATGGCTATGAAAATATTTGCAAGATTTAAATAAAAAACGTTGAGCAAATGTAGTAGATAATTGATGCATGGATAATTCATCTGCTATATAAATCACTAACAATTTTATTGCACTACAAACGATATGAACTGTTGTGCGAGTTTTTCAACGATACCTATTCCATACACTTCTTATTATCATGTATTGTATGCACCCCACGTTTTTTATTTTAAATCTTGCAAATATTTTCATAGCTATCAAAAATTCATAATCAAGATTTCCTGGACAATATCTATAGAGTGTGGTAATCTACAAGAGATGATATATTTATATAACGATAGTAGACATTATTTTATACTTTTTAGTTCGTTTTATTATACTTTTTAGTACGTTTTAAAAACGTGGTGAATGAAAAAAAATTTTTTTTTCATTCAAATATTATTTTTTACTTTTCCTTGTGTGTGTAAAATTTTGCATTCGATTATAAATGTTTTTATTAGCTTATGAAAAAGATATATGGCAAAATTATTCAAATCAATGATAAAACTTAATAAGTAGTCTAAATGCCTTTATTTAGAAGCTGGAGAATATTTCTATCGGTCTTACAGTCAATTTAAAATAAAAATGAATGAATAAATAAATAAATAAATAAATACAAAATTAAAAAAAAAATATAAATAAAGAAGGGCAGTCAGAATGCTCTTGTTTATAATCACCCCAGAAGAATCTGAAAAGTAAAACTTAAAACTTAACTTCTTTGAATCCTGAAAATAAAATAAATTAATTAATTGAAGGACAATCTGACTGCCCCCCACCACCAAAAATCCTTGATTTATTGAACTGTCCAACGTTTTGAGCACGCTGCTGCTCATCCTCAGGAACTAAATTTAATTTACTGCGCTGCCGCTATTTATACATAAAAATATATTAACATCCCCATTATATCTACCACCATTAAAAATTACTCAATATAAAGTTAAGTCTGGGCCATATTTTTTTGGGTCTTTTATTATTTTGGGCCCTATATTTTTATTTAATGCCCATTTTTTTGGGCCCTTCTTTTTTTTCATCCTTATATTTTCTTGGGCTTTTTATTTTTTTGAGCCTTTTTTTTTTGGTCCAATATTTTTTTGGTTCTATATTTTTTTGGGCCTTATATTTTCTTGCATCTTATATTTTTTTGGACTCGATATTTTTTTGGGCCCAATATTTTTCTGGTCTCTATATTTTTCAGGCTTTATATTTTTTGGGTCTTATATTTTTTGGGCCTTATATTTTCTTGCGCCCTATATTTTTTTGGGCCCTATAATTTTTAGAACCCAATATTTTTTTGGTCTCTATATTTTTTGGGCTTTATATTTTTTTGGGCCTTATATTTTCTTGGGCCTTATTTTTTTTGGGCTTTATATTTTTTTGGGCCCAATAATTTTTCAGGTCCTATAATTTATTTAGCTCTATAAATATGCAGCCAATATGCAGCCGATTAAACAGCGCATCCCAATATGCAGCCAATTCAACAGCGCATCCCAATATGCAGCTGATTCAACAGCGCATCCCCACGTGCAGCCGATTTAACAGCGCGTCCTCTTATATAGCTGATTCAACATCATATAAACTATTTTGAAAGCGTCAGTTGATATCATATATATATTTTAGTAAATATTATATTTTTATTATATTTCGAGTTCAACTATTACACAACAACATATAGAACATCTCTTGACATATTCTTTATAATATCCCTTTATAAACAATGTTTTTTGTATATATTGTGTTCTGATCACTTTTATTTTTTCCGTTGACAATAGCGTGGTCACCTAAAAATAATTTTGAATTATTTTTAAATTTCGTCCTTGAAAGAGCAACATATCATTGCCCATGACTGAGAACTGGTGACTGCAAATAAATACCAACTTTTTTATAAGATTGTCCTTGTGATTTATTAATAGTCATTGCAAATCCTAATTTAATAGGAAACTGTTTTCGTTGCATATTGAATGGAATTTCTTTCGTAGATGGAGATAAACTTATTCTTGGAATAAAAACTAATTCACCTTTGTTTTGACCGGTTGCTAATTCCGCTTGAATAGAATATTTAGGAAATTTTTTCACTATCAACCTTGTTCCATTACAAAGTCCTTTATTGAAATTTAAATTTCTTAAAAGTATTATTGTAGCCCCTACTTTTAAATGTAATTTATGTGGTGGAAGTCCATTAAGAGTTAACTTATTTAAAAATTCTGTAGGTAACATAATATCTAAATTTTCTTTGTTATCATCTTCAGCTGTATCAATACTTAAATATTCAACATGGTTTCCTTCCATTAAATTCAAAACATTGTTATGGATTTCAGTATCATCATTATTTTTAGGAGCCAAAATAACTTTTTCTGTTAGATTCGTATTGTTTATTTTTATTGTTTTTCTGAATATTTCTTCGACAAGATTTTCTTTAACGGCAGGCCGGAGTAGAACCTGATACCGACCGAGTAACAATTGAGTTGTTTGTTATTTACTCAAGTATTGATCGGTGCATCTTCAAAATAAAGGTTGATCGCAATAGATATTATTATTATGAATATCTATGCACAAGAAAAAAACATTGCAGCATTTTCCTTCTTTGATATCTAATAACCATTGTTTAAAATTATTATCACTATCCGAAACTCGCAGATTTTCATTTAACTTCATTTGCTTAAAATTTTGCCATGATAAAATAAATTTAACTAGATTTTTAATAATGTTCATACATCTACCATGTCGTACAATTGGTAATGTTTGCCTGAAATCTCCTGATATAATTACAGTTTTAGCACCGAAGGGTTGGTCGACATCGCATAAATCTTGAAAAAGACGATCAATTGCTCCAAAAGCAAATTTTGAAGTCATAGATGTTTCATCCCAAATAATCATTTGTTTTCCCTTTAATTGTTTGCCTTCTGCAGAATTAAGCTTAACATTGCAAGTTCTACAATCTGTTATATTTAACGGTAGTTTAAATGTTGTATGCGCCGTTTTTCCATCGACTGATGAATTCACTGCTTAACCTGTCCAAGCTACACATAAATAATGTATAGTATGATATTTAGCTATTAAAACATTAAGTAAATAACTTTTTCCACTTCCACCTGATCCATCTATAAAAATATATTTTTCTTTACTTTGGTTGTTTAGACTTCTTATAGTAGAATTGAATATTTGCCTTTGTTTATTATTTAAAGAATTTATTTTCACATTTACTTGATGTATTTTAATGTATGCACAATCATGACCTTTATAACAGTATTTGAGTAAATATTTAATGCATTGTACGATGGAACAAACTTCTATGTTTATGTGTGCATTAAATTTCAATAATAAATCAAGATTATAAGAAACAATAAATCCATTATCTGCAATTCTTTCTGTAAATTTATTTTTGAGAATTATTTTGAAACCATCATTTTTACGTTTGTACAGTGGATATCGATTGGATTTAAATGTTGTCGTATTATTAAATTCTTTTGGAAAATTTTCAGTACATTGTTCCGTATTTTTATCCATACACGGATAATTTATATTTTGCATACCACGGGGACTGCGTACCATAAATTGTTTAACAATACTATATAATTTTAGATGAATATCTCTATTTGGAATTTCCGCACTTATTATTTTATCATTTTTTCCGGGAATGTCAAATTTATCATTTTTATCTAAGAGTAACAGCATATGCATATGCAGTAATCCTCGTTTTTGAAATTTAATTACATAACTATATGCAATACATTTTCCTAATACTCCCTTTTTTATTACTAAATTTTTCAATTCTTCCACTTTTTTATAAAATACTTTTATTATAATATCTGGTCTATCTATTGCATTTTCATAAATTTCCAAGTTTTCAGTTATTTCTTTCCAAAGTGGGTTACGGGTCATAGTTACAATGAGGTCAGGTTTACCATAATAATTTACAAGTGTCATTAAGTCAATGTAATTTTGTTTTAAAAATCGTGAACTTTCTGTAAAGTTTGTCAGTAATATTACCATTTTTCCAATTTTTGAAGAATCGAATTCTTTTTTGTTATGTAAATAGTCCATAACATCTTCTTAACAATCACTTCTTAATACGTTTTAGTTTTTTCGTATGAAATATACTCTGGAGGTTTCAACTTTTTCAAACGCATCAACAATGAACTGTTGAGATAATTTTTCCAAATTAAAGAATGGATTAAATTCATTTCTAACACTAAATCTATAATTATGAAATTTCAAATTTGAAATATTAGATTTTCCAAATTCACTTATCATATTTGGCATCCATCCAGAACCACCATTAGGATAAATAAGCGGATATGTCATAGGATCTGTATGTTTGCTAATTGTCGGTATACTAATTGGTTAATCATACTTAAAGTAAATGACAATATCACGTTCAATAAGAGGAAGATCGTCTTCTCCAATATATACTTTTGCAATTTCATTACAGATAGGTAGATGATATCTATTTTTATCCAAATTATTATTGTGGACAATAGACATAGTAACAGTTCTTGGAGGATAATAGATTTTTGCACAATGTTGTAGTTTTCCTTCTTCTACTTTATGCATCATTTTATAGGCTTAGGCATGAGTGTTTATGTAATTTATCAAGATGTCTAAATGTTTTAATAATGTTAAATTTATATTAAACTTATTCCGTTTAATCGTTGCCATTTCATTATCTGAAATATGTAATTGTCCGTATTTACGTGCTTCATCTTTATTAGGATGTAACGCATACATTATGGTGAATTTGTCCACATATTCTAATAACTTGTGGTCCTTTACCTAGCAACGTATGAAAAATTAGCACCAAAATTTGCGAATGTTAAAGCATCATTGTACAACATTTCGTCGAAAATCAATACTTTCTTCCGTCAATTCAGTTGCTAAAAACACTAATTGTTCTGGGTAGAGAGGATTTTTTAACAATTCCACTTTACCTTTATGACAACAATTGGAGATATCGTCACTTTTAGTATATTCGAAAGCGAAATGTTTCGCATCACAATAATAAACACATGTATTTGTCATGGAACCAATGTTATTTTCAGATATGAGATTTCTATCGAAATATATATTTGCTATACAATCATTCAGTTTCAAATTAATTTTTTTAGTTAATGTTTTTTTTATTTAATTTCTTTGATTTTTCTTTACTTTGCCCTTTATTGTTTTATCAATAACTTTATTCAATAGAATGTTATGATTGTTATTATAATTATTATTAATGTGATTTTCATTATAATTATTGTCTTCAATTTTTAATCGCTTACACTCAATAAATAATGTCTTTAATTAATAAGAATCATATTTATGTTTTCGCTTTTTTTCATCTATTGGTTTATTTATTGTAGTATCATTATTAACATGTTTATTGTCATCAATTTCTATTTGTTTACACCTTGTGCGTGATTCTTTTAATTGGTAATAATCATTTTTTACTTGTGTTTTCTTAATAATATCGGCATTTTCCAATTTTTTATTTTTAATTTGTACCATTCTCTCATATTCATTATATTGTTCATTAATAAATTTTCTATAAGTCTCGTTTTTGCATAATATTTCTTTTGTATGCAATTTTTTCAATTTATTAGTATCTCTATTTTCAATTGATTTTATTTTTTATATCTTAATGCTTTCAATTTTTTTTATATATATTTAGTTGTTTTTCTTTCATTTTTATGTGAGCTTTTTTCTTACATGCAGCTTTATTCGCACGTATTTGTTCCAATTTATCAATACTCATTGTTTCCTTGAATTTCAATTCTGTTATCTTAGTATTTTTTAATTTTACTTCATATTTTTGTTTTTTTTCTTTAATTTTCATATAAGCTTCTTTCTTACGTAATGCCTCATTCGCATGTATTTGTTCCAATTTATCTGTACTTATTTTTTCCTTAAATTTCAATTTTGTTACCTTAGTATTTTCTTATTTTTGTTAATATTCATTTGGTTGTCCTTTTTTCATTTCCATAAGCTTTTCGCTTACGTAAAGTTTCTTGAACACGTCTTATTTCTAATTTATCGTCACTTTTCTTTTCTTGTATTTTCACAATAATGTCTTTATCTGACATTCTCTTATATTAATGTGATTGTTCTGTTACCATTTTCCTATTAACGGGATATCGGAGCTGCAGCAATTGAGTTATGCTTTTTTTATTTTATCAATATCTTTTTAAATTCATAAATTAAACAAATATAATGACTTATCTGCACCAAAGCTATATTGATAAAATAATTTTTCTTAAAATAAAAAATCATTTGGACTTAGATACTAAACTCGATAAACCTAACCTTAAAATACGATACATTGAAAGTTTTTATTATAACTTTATATGTATAATATTTAGGTGGATACCTTGAGTTGTTCGTACTAGAGTTTGATCTAACAAATTTAGTAGCAATTAAACTCGATTAAACGCATTGTTTATTCATAAATTAGGATTAAAAATATTATTAGAAGGCGAGCAGCTTCGTCATGTTCTTAAGTCCTGTTACAAATAAAGCATCTTTTTCATCTATTTTTTAAATTCTTTTTTATCTTCATTTAATTTAATCTCAACAGTCCTAGTTTTAATATCGTTATAATTTAAGTGGATATCATCGATTCCCATTATATTATTATGTGATTTTGAAAAATTTGTATCTGAAATGTCATTGTCAATTTCCATTAAAATTGTTTCATGATTCGAATTCTTTTGTTTACGATACATTTCCATGATCTTTTTTTGTTCTGCCAATAAATGTATTTGTGAGTTTTTTTTTCCAATAGTTCAATATTGGCGGAATCTAAATTTAATGGTATTTGATTTAGACGTTATTCATGTCAAAAACTTCTCCTCATCATGTCCGGTGGATTATCGTAACTAATATTTGCATTATTATTATTTTGTAAAACTAGAAACATTCTTATTTGTTGCGTTTTAAAAATTCTTGATAAACATAATCGCATTTGAAAAACATCATATCTTAAACAACATGGACCTAAATTATAAAATATTGCAACAGCAAAAACAATTGCATAATCGCCACAATCATAATTATTTGTTTGTTATTTACTGTTATGAATACTATGCTTAATTCCAATATGTTCAGAAATAATCTGTTTATATAAATCTTATGCTCATCTCATAGATATTTAAAATTTAAACTGTGATATATATGAATTACCTTATTATTATAATACACACAAATTCGGTGACCTTTTTCCAAATTTCCGGAAAATAATAACTGTATAAATTCTTTATCAATCGGTACTGAATTAATATATTATATTAATCATGGTCAGGTCAGGATTTAAACGTGATGGAATTTTTCGAATTTTCCAAATTTTTTGCTAAATAAATATTTTAATGAATTTTTTCCTCAAAAATTATCGATTTTTCGTTGAAACTTAATATGATACTTTTTCTTGGAAATTAGATGTAGAATTTACCTGAATTTTTGCAAATTATAATATACTGATTTCTATGCTTACTTGATCTATTTAAACATACTATTTAGTATATCTAAAAATCGAGCAGGTTAAATTGGCTTTTTAAAGTCTTATTTTTTTCGTTTTTTTATGAGGAAAAAATATACGAAGCCTCCAGTTGGGCAGCCTTCTTAAAGTTACTTAATTGTGCAAAAAAGTCTGAATAAATCGTTATTTTGGATCAATGATGAGATTCGTGATTTTTTTTCTGAAAAAGTATTGATTTTTGGGACAAATGTATAATAATGTTTTTTATTGGAAATTGTATGTAAAATGTATGTTAATTTTTGTGAACCATTATTTGCTAAACATTATGACATAAATTATAAATGAAATTTTGAAATTTTAAAATTTATTTTTTGTTAAATTTTTAGTATATATGGTTCATAATGTCTTAAATTACAATTTGTAAAAATATGTTCATATTCTACTCATGATTTCCAATAAAAAACATTTCCATACATTTGTCCCAAAAATCAATACTTTTTCAGAAAAAAAATCACGAATCTCATCATTGATCCAAAATAACGATTTTTTCAGACATTTTTGCACAATTAAGTAACTTTGAGAAGGCTGCCCAACTGGAGGCTTCGTATATTTTTTCCTCATAAAAAAACAAAAAAATAAGACTTTAAAAAGCCAATTTAACCTGATCGATTTTCAAATATACTAAATAGTATGTTTAAATCGATCAAGTAAGCATAAAAATCAGTATATTATAATTTGCAAAAATTCAGGTAAATTCTACATCTAATTTCCAAGAAAAAGTATCATATTAAGTTTCAACGAAAAATCGATAATTTTTAAGGAAAAAATTCATTAAAATATTTATTTAGCAAAAAATTTGGAAAATTCGAAAAATTCCATCACGTTTTAATCCTGACCCCTTCGACCTGGACCTCTAAAATTTTTTTTGTATATTTTGGGTATCAAATAGAACATTTTCACAGATTTTCGACGAATTCTATTTTTTTGTTAGGTGAGTTGACGTGAAACGTCCCATCTATATATATATATATATATATATATATATATATATATATATGAATAATTGCCGAAAATAATCATTTTTTATCATTATATTATTTTTACAAATTTCATTATTATTTATTTATCATATAACAATTAATTCATACCATTTTTCATAATTTCTTTAATTTTTCAGCTTTTAAAGTAAAAAGGCAGTAAATAAAATCAGTTAATATAAAAGCAATTCTTTTGTGAATATCTTTGGAAAAAGTTCATTAAAAATGAATGAAAATTCTCAAGAGAATTTTTATTTTCAATAATGGTTTTGACTGAGGAAGATAAATTGATTGTTAAAAGACAGGGATTGTATAGTGGAATTGCTTTCATGTTAACTGATATTCATATATTAGAATTTAATAACATTTTAAACCAGTGCATCTCATTCGACATGCAATTAACTTCACTAATTCAGAGACCACAATATGTTAATTCAGTACTGATTGCAGAGTTAGCATGATTCTTTACAGACCTGAATTTTGAAGTTTTCTATTGGTTCTTATATGTATTACATGGTAATTGAAATTACTTATTGTCTGCTACTTCAGAAATTGCTTTTCGAGGGCTTATCTCCTTTTATTTTTTATCAACTTAAAAATAAATTTTTGACTGTGTAAGAAAGAGCCACCAATAAGGAGTTAAAACAGTTTAAAATATATATTATCATGTATGATTAATTTTTATATTGAAAATAAATTAGACATGAAAATATATATTTTAAACTGTTATAACTCCTTATTGGTGGCTCTTTCTTACACAGTCAAAAATTTATTTTTAAGTTGATGAAAAATAGAAGGAGATAAGCCCTCGAAAAGCAATTTCTGAAGTAGCAGACAATGAGTAATTCCAATTATCATGTAATACATGTAAGAACCAATAGAAAACTTGAAAATTTAGCTCTGTAAAAAATAATGCTAACTCTCCTCCTTATCTAGAACAAGAAGAATTCTCATAAATTTCTCTCTAAAACACCAGGATTTTTAGGAAAAAAAATGATTAAGTTGGGACTTTTCCAAAAATTTTGAAAATTTTTTTCAAGTTATCACTTAATAATAATTTTTTAAACTTTTTAATCAGAGTTTAAAATAATATTAAATATATGATTATCATTTTAATAGTTTTTATAAAATATCATGTAAATTTTATAAGTATAAATTATAAATTATTTAAGGAGATGTAAAATGGACAGTAAACTTGCACCTCTAAATATTGACTATATTTCCATTGTATTTCAAAATTTTGAATAAAGAGATGCATTAACATATAGTATGTATCACGAAGATTATTCAGTAAAATTTTTAAATAAATCTATTTATTAGTTATTGAGAAGTTTGGGTTCCAATATTATTTACTAAGATTTTTCTATTTGAAATAAAAAATTCAAATATCTTGAAAACTAATGATGTTTGTTTTTCTTATGGAAGTAGAGTGGGAAATAGTCACTTGATGGAATAAATTATACGCTTTTTTACTTTAAGCACATGTGTACATATATTTTTATATTATGTTTCATCAAATTATTTTCAATTTTATTCAGTACTCAAAATAAACTTAAATCAATTAATTCCTATTTACTTAAAATTAGTCATTTATACCTAATAATATAATAAAAGAAAATTTAACCAAGCGACATTAGCAGCGAAAAACTGAAATATAATTAATACCTATTAACGTAAAACCTATTAAATTGTGTAACAATTTTCAAGTTCATAAATATGATGTAAATTATATAATATATATAATTTACATTATATTTATCAACTCTAAATTACTAATAATTAATTTAAAACTCAAAAGTAACTATTTTAAAACGGAATATGGAAGATAAACATGTATCGTTTTATCCCTTAAATATCACGAATTAGAATATTAACTATTAGTAATTTTAAAGTATCATATTTTATGAAAATAATTCTATATTTAATAATTTTTAATTTTAGTAACAGGAAAAGCCGTACGGAAAGAGATTAATAATCACATTTTCTGCGAAATATTGCCCTTGAATCGAGTAGGTGAAATATCAGTCTTAATACCAAAAAAAAGACACTAAGCATCGCAAATTTATGCTCTTACTTCATAATACAATAGTACCAACATTGGTCCCTAAAATTCAAGCTATAGTACTAATTGAAATTATATCGTCACTCTTTTTGTTTTCTCATAGAAAGAGCATTGTATCGATAAAAAAATTTTTTTTCTATTTTTTCATTAATTTGTACATATTTAGACTCAGGGAGTCGAAAAAAGTGGTTTTTAGAAAATGTCTGTATGTATATGTGTGTGTGTGTGTGTGTATGATTTCAGTACGCCAAAAATATCTCGAGAACTATTCGATGGATTTGCTTCAAATTTTGTATGCAATTTATTTATTTGTTTAACTGGGGGGAAGCTGTTAAAAATTGATCTTCTTGGCTCAGTTTTTTTTTAGAGCTATTTTAAGAATTTTAAAAAAATTTTGATTTTTCATTTTTTTGGTATTTTACGTAAACTACTCAAAGAATTTTCTTGGGAATTTGTATCGACATTATTTACGACTGCCAAAAAACTTCTACTAACTGATTTTCTTAGCGCACTTTTAATTTTAAAGCAATTTGAAAATATAAAAAAAAAAATATTTATTCATTTTTTTTTCTTTTATGAAAACCATTTGATAGATTTGCTCCAAAATTTGTATGCAAGTTATTCGCTATTGTCTGAGGAAAATTAACTTTGGAAAACTCATTTCTTAAGCGCAGTTTTAATTTTACAGCATTTAGAAAAATTTTGAAAAAATGTTTATTTTTCATTTTTTTTATATTACACAAAAACCATTCGTTAGATTTGCTCTAAAATCATTATGCAAATTATTCGTTATTGCCTTAATTAAACAAGCTTTGGAAAACTTATTTTTTTAGTGCAGTTTTAATTTTAGAGAATTTCGAAAATTTAAAAAAAAAATCTTTTATTTTTTTGGGTCTTACGTAAACTACTCTAAGAATTTGTTTAAAAATTTGCATAGTAATTATTTGCTACTGTTAGAATAATAAAAATATTTAAAAACTAATTTTCTTGGCATACTATTAATTTTAGAGCATTTTGAAAAGTTGTTATTTTTTATTATTTTTCTATTTTACGAAAACCATTCGATTGATTTGCTCCAAAATTTTTATGCAAGTTATTCGCTATTGTCTAAAGGAAATAAGTTTTAGAAAACTTATTTTCTTAGCACAGTGTTAATTTAAGAGAATTTTAAAAATTTTCATACAAATTTTTATTTTTTATTTATCTTCTTTCTGAGCGTGGTTACGATTAGAAATTTCGTTGTCATCGTTCTTTTAAAGTATAAATTTATAAATAAATATTAATGTTAGACAATTTTTTTATATTAAAATCACATTTAAATAAATATAAAAAATTTAATGAAACTCAAAGAGCTCTATGAGAAAGCATTCCGCCAAAGCACTTTGCAGCGTTTTTCAAATACCTTAGTACATAAATTAGATATACTTGATTTAGAACCTATTTTAACAATACTTTCCTTTCTCTGTGCAGTTGTTAGTTCTAGTAAATGTCAAATACTGTTTTCGATCATTTCATGGTTCGTGATTGAAACACGTGATTAAAAAGAATGAATTCCTATCATATTTTTCCGTTGATTCAAATGCAATTTAGTAGAACAAATTCTTAATTCATCATGACATAATTTGTATTTATACAATTTTTATGCACATTGTAACTTTAATTAATCTTTTTTATAAAAATATGAAAATTTAATTTAGTACAAAACTACAATATTAAAATTCATAAGTTGCGGTAATTCTTTTTCATTTTAAAACTGGCTAATTTAAACATAGTAATATAATATATGAAAATTCAACTGAGCGACGTTAGGAGCGAGGTATTTTTTGTCAGTACTTAATTAATGATAAAACTTAATGGGCAGACAGAACGCTGTTATTTCTAAATACTTTTTTTCACATTCTCTTATTAATGAATTATGTTCCATCGACACATATAAATTCAATGAATGCAGCACTTCACAGCCACTAGCCTCTTTTTTTTCACGAACTGTGGCGTGCGCAGAGGGAAGAGGATCGGCGATAATGCATTAATAAAGTTGCGACAAGTTGGCTAGTCTTTGTTTTTGAATATGTTAACATTTAAACTATTTTTAGAGAACACGTGGTCGCACGCTGAATTTTCCCCCATTTTGACGATAATGACGCTGCTGAAAATTCTACTAAAATATGATATTTTATGCATTAGTGGACCATGAAATCGATAAAATTTAATGTTAGACTGATAAAAACAATGTAAAATGCTGTAATTTATGTCTAATTACGATATATGACAGGTTAGAGAATTAAAAAAATTTTTTAAAGATTCTTAGACACTAATGTTAAAAGTATATCTATATCCCTAAGAGAACATAATGTTTGAAAGACGTCTAATAAACGTTCTAATAAATGTGAAGTGGAAAAATTTAGTCTGATTTGGGGAATGCCCAAGCCCGTGAAGTCAACCGTGCGAAGCTCCGGAGTTTAATTAATACAATTTTGTAAAATTTGTTCTACGAACTTACTGCCCTTAAGGCTCAACTCCATCAAAAAAGGATGACTTTCGAGGACCAGTTGATGTACAAAGTCCAGAGCTTCAACGGTCAAGTTACTAAACTCCAAGCGGAAGATTCTCAATCCGTTAACAACGGCGAAGATCCTCTTAGGGAGTTCGAGTTAAGCCATATCTGAAACTTCGAGTCGATGTTATAACACTCCACCAAGCTCAGCTCTGTTAAAACCTGGTTATCTTTAATGAACTTAACGAGTTGCTTTACAAGCCATTGCGGGCAATTGACCAAAATGATGGAAGTGAGCGTTAGTCGAGCCTGGGGACAGAGCCATGAAATCAGGAAGAGCTTGTCGGATCCCTCCTCCTCACTCTTCTTCCTCCAAGCCAAACGCACTATTGGGTCGTTATGGACCGACAGTTTAACGACAGCCTCGAGGCTGACCCTGTTCTCGAAAAACCCGGTGGTTTTTCCAATAATCAACTTCTCAATGGAGAACTGTTGGGTCAGCGTCTTAAGTGCCGTTGGCGTCACCACGACGCCGCGCAGATCAACACCCATGAGGCATATCCGTTCTACCCGACCCGACGGGTTACCTAAATTAATGTCCAACAAATTCTGGAAGTCAGACGTGTCGATGGGCCACCACTCGCGGATGGTGATTGAACTAAAGAAAAATTGTCGCGCATCATCTCTCATTCTCTGCGGTCCGTCAACCGCCTGGTAGCGTCGACTAACCGAGTCGAAGTGCAGATACCCAATCTTATATCGAACTGTGCGCCATCCCTTCAAAACAGTGATTAATGCCAACTTGGCGTCATTGTCCAAGTATTTAATGATATTCGTTAATACGGCATCAAGGCGAAGAGCCACCAGGCAGGCAGGAGGGGGTCCCTTGGAGACTTTGACAGTCAGCTTTGAGCTGTCTGTCACTACGTGCTCCTTAAACGGACATACTTTAACATATCTTCTGTTCACCTGGCCTCCATGCCCGCCTTCAAATAAAATTTATTTAAAATGGCGTCGCACTGCATTTTCGTCGATGACGCAAGGTTATCGCAAGTTACCTTTGCACTGCATCGCTAACCTTTAATAAATAACACGTCGATGTTAAATTCCGACTGTCCACGGGCAAGCAGCATGCCACCTAGTGCCTTCTTTGACACTTTGTGCATATTATAAACCAACAAAGAGCGCACAGGCTGGTTGCCCACGAACAAGGTCGGGAGGCGGCGGTCATAAGTGGGTGAAGTGCTCGGGTAAGTGCGTTGGGAAGCACGCCTAACCGCGTTCATGCGATCGTCGAGTGATCACATATACTCGCTCCTAAACTTGAGCAAGAAGGTCTCCGCGCGCCGAAGATGGTGTCTCACGGGCGCGTCACTCAGGGTGATCGTGATTTCGGCTAATATACACTCGTGGATGCGGAGAATCTCTGCTGAAACATCCTGGGTTCTGACCGAACTGCTGGAGGAAGTCATGACTTCAAGCAAACCGGATCAGCAGGAACTAAAGGAAACTTACAAGAGTTTCTATTATTAATCATGTTTATACATTCTGTGAGGAGTGTTTTGATCTCCTCTGGCTTAATAATAATATTCGGCTTGCGTTTTTTATACAGTTTAGGAATTGAGTGCGAGGAATTACATATATATCTAAGGTTCAGTCACTGAATTTCATCCGTTTGTTTAGTTTTTTACTCCCTACTTCAATCAAATCAAGTTTTTTTCTCTTTTAATATATTAGGAATAAATCTTTCTTTCTTGGGTTACGAAAGGAGTATGTATGGTTAGAGTTTCAGGTGGAGCTAAGTTGTCTACAACAGGAGAAGGAATAGGTGAAATTTCTGTTACTTCCGGAGCGTCTACTAATCTATTGCTTTGCCGTAAGGTGTCCGGATCTTCATTTTCGCTTACTGACTCTACGCTAGTCAGTTGAGTGCTGTCGTTATCAGTGCTGTCGGTACGTTCCTCCCCCCCCCCTCCCCCCAGCGAGGACCCGCCCACGTCACTGCTCCTATATATTTGAACTTGATGTGTTATAAGACCGGGTTTAGAAACAGAATCTGATTTGTTAATTCACGATGGTTCTTGGCCAGGAGTTTTGTGTGCACAAGGTACAGAGTCATTATACTGAGAGGGTGGGGGTTGCAAAGCCTCATCCTCTGTGTTAACATTCCAGTCCTTCATTACCGACTGCTGAGTCAAGAGATTATCTGAAACTTGATTGTCATGCTGAGTGTTGAGTTTTACTGCACCAGAGGGCGGGCGTGGCGATACCTTGCTCTTTGCGTTATCGACCAATTCGCGGACCGTGGTGTTAGTTGTTTAATTAAAATTCGGCGAAAGAAAATGCTGCAGGGAAATTCCAGTTACATTAGGATTATTTATATTATCACTTGCGTTATTGCATTCTTCTGCTAAGAAATAGGCTGGTTTTAGACGCTCTAGATTGACGGTGACGTGTTTGCCATTTTTATCTAGCGTGAAGGTACGTCCATCTCGGTGTCGCTAGGTAATCTTATAAGGACCAGTGTACGGCTGTGTTAATGGTGGTTTAATTGCTCTAACGCGTTCAAAGACATGCGTGCAATTCGCTAAATCCTTAAAGACAAAGGGCTTGGCAGAATCATTATGAACGACCGGAACTGGCTTTACTTGCGCAACGTAGTCTCTAAATTCCGACAAAAAAGCATTATCATTCGCGCAAGAAAGATCACGAAACTCAATAAGATCGCCCGGTATCATTAATTTCGTGCCGTACACAAACTCCGCTGGACTTGCATCTGTGTCTAAACGTACTCTCGTACGCAAACCCAGTAAAACATGTGACAAGACTTTCATCCAGTCGTAGTTATGTGCAAGACACATTAATGCAACTTTTAACTGTCTATGCCATCTTTCGTTCGAGCCATTCGTCTGGGGATGATACGCCGTTGTTCGCGTTCTATTAGTCCTCATAAGTTTTAATGAGGAGTTAAACAATTGTAACTTGAATTGACGCCCCTGATCCGTAGTTATAGTAACGGGTGCTCCATAGCGCGTTACCCACGTATCAAAAAATGCGCGTGCAACCATTAGGGCCAATATATCCTGCAGAGGTACCGCCTCTGGCCAGCGCGAGAATCTATCCATCATAGTGAGAAGATATCTATAGCCTTCACTCTCTGGTAGAGAACCTACAATATCTATGTGCACGTGTGCAAATCTCACGTCAGGTTGAATAAAGTGCGATAGCGAAAATTTGTTTTGACGAGAAACTTTAGAACGTTGACAGTCTACACAGTTTTTGCATCGCTCTTTTATCTCTTTAACCATGTTAGGCCACACGTAATGTTGTCTAACGAGTCTATCAGTTACACGACCTGAAGCGTGCGCATTATTAATGTGAAAGATTTTGAATATTCCCCGTCTAAAGATTTTTGGTACGTACGGTCTAAAGGTTTGCGCGGCGTAATTGCAATAAATAGCCGTTCGATTGGGTCCCCAGCGCAGCCTAGTTAACTTTAAAGGGTGATTAGGATCCGCCATTATCGTTTTTAATTCGTCATCATGCTCTTGTTCTTGCGAGATTTCCTCGAGAGTAAAAAACGTCGGAAAGTTAAATGTCGGGATACTTGCAAGGGTCTTTTTGACAAAAGGTCCACCAGTTGATGCCTCATTACTCCAGTCGAGAGAGGCTGGTGCAATAGAGGAATCAATACGCGAGAGCAAATCTGCGACCACATTGTCTTCACTTCGTGAGTAGCAAATTCCCGCGTTAAATTGCGTTGTATAAGATAATTTACGTGCGCGTAATGGCGTACAGGTATCTTAGTCTTGCACAAGCACGTATATAAGCGGTTTATTATCCGTAAAAATTTTAAAAGTTCAATCTTCTAAAAAATAGCTAAAGTGTTTTAAAGCCTCGTGAATCGCCATTAATTCGCGGTCGTATGCGCAATAGTTGGACTGCGCCGGCGTGAACTTTTTGGAGAAAAATGCTAATGGCTACCAACTGCCGTTCACATATTGCTCCAAAGAGGCACCCATTGCGAAGGAGGCATTTGTTGATACGCGTATTTCTGCACCTGCGTACCGATGAGCTAAACTGATGATGTTACTTATATCGTTCTTAGTTTTTCTGAAGGCTTTTAACGCGTCTGGGTTTCAAACTACCGGCTTTTTATCTTTTTTCTTGTTGCTTTTAACTAGTGCGTGCAGATGGTGTTGCGTTTCTGCTGCTTGTGGGGTCGCCTTTCTATGAAAATTAACTAACCCTAGAAATTGACATAGCTCGTCTATCTTTTGGGGTTTTGGGAAGTTTCTTATAGATTCCACTAGTTTGGGGTCAGGCTTCAGGTCATCTTTATCGATAGTATGATCGAGAAAAGCTAATCGTTCTACCCCTAGAATGTATTTTTTCAAATTAAGATGCAAATGGAAGTCTCGCAGCCTTTCAAGCACTATATTTAAGTGCTTTTCATGCTCCTCGGGTGAGGCGGACGCCACGAGTATATCGTCGATGTATGCAAAGACGAAGTCTAAATCCCCTAGCGCTAGATTAACGTATCTTTGAAATGTCTGTGACGTGTTTCTGAAACCGATGATCATAACGAGAATTTCATATAGACCAAACGACGTAATAACTGCAGTTTTGGGGACGTCGTATGGAAAAATGGGTATTTGTAAGAACGCACTTTCCAGATCAAGGGCGAAAAAAATAGTTTTACCATATAAATTACCGTAAAAGTCATGTTAATTTGGTATCGGGTATCTATCCGGTACCGTAACCTAATTCAACCTCCGATAATCTCCGCAGATTCTCCATTCCCCATTTTTCTCTTGCACCATATGTATAGGTGTCGCCCAAGGGCTTTTCGAGGGCCTGCAGACGCCTGATTTACACCACTCTTTAAATGTTGCTTTCGCTATTTTTAACTTTTGCGGATGCAAGCGTCGTGGTTCCTGTGCGCATGGTGGATCCGTGGTTTTGATATAATGATAGATTTCCCTATTCTCTGGGGGTTTTGGTTTATCTACGCCTATTACCGTTGGATATTTACTTAGTGTATGCGCATATTTCATTTTAGGGTCTACTAAGGAAATTTGTATGTCAAGAACTGCCCTGTTAAAACCGAGAATGATTTCATTCGTATAAGCGTTTATTAATTGTTTTTTATTTAAATCAGGCAAAAGATAAAAATGATTCAAGATGTCTCCACCCATTATCGGGTGAGGTACATCTGCAATAATGGACGACCAAGGCACCTCTTGCGCATGCCTAATATTAAGTTTTCTGTATAGTGTGCCGTAAGTATTAATTTGAGTGTCATTGGCCGCGTATGGGTGCATGTCAGTCTTATTACCTTTAAAGTTTTTCGGAACAACGGATATTTCCGCGCCCGAGTCTATTAATGCCCCGAGCACAACAGTCCGCAATTTGTTCGTCGGACACGCCAATTCACTAGATCGTGTAGGGGATTTTTAGAGCCAACTATAATAAAATAAATTGCGGAATATTTTGCTTAGGGCATAATGCCTGAAATTGGATCTATTTTCTTACAGTTGGCTCTAAAAATTCCCTAGGCACGATCTAGTGGATTGGCGTGTCCGCTGAACAAATTACGGACTATTGCACTCGGGGCATAACTCTTTTACTTCGTTCGCGCCCTCTAGATTTGGTACGTCCACGTGGTTTAAATTGCGATCTACTTCTTTCTTGGACACGTTTGTTAACTATTGCGTCAACTTTAGTTATGATCGAATCTAACAATTGACTTTCCGTCTGTTTTATCTCGTGTACCGTGTTGTGAGTGCCGTACAAATCAGCGTGCACTTCGTCTGCATGGTCGACCGTATCTGCCTCGTTCTTCGGCGTGACATCTTTCCGTACGAACGGGCGTATATTGGAAGGTAAATTCGCCTTCCATGCTTTTAAAATTAAACCACACGGCATTTCTTCTCCCGCTAAGCTAATTAATTAATTCAGATATTCTGATGGCTTGCGCGTACCGATTTGACAACCTCTAAAAAGTTTTTGTAATTTACAATCGTCTGACGGCATATATTTTTTAATTAGAATACGTTTAAGTCCTTCATACCGGTTATTACCTTTAAGCATTTTAATACTGTCCGATATATTTGTTATAATACTATTGTTTAAGTTCGGCATCACGTTAATATACTTTATATTATCGTCTATTATATTTTGCAAAATCAATTGATATTCATACATTTCGAACCACGTCGTGGGATCGTGTTGCCAAAATGGTAACTTTATTGGTTTAAAATTAACGTTTGCCAAGACTGACGGTTGAATGTTATAATTGTTCGTGTTTATGTCATGTGTGTCTGTTGTGTATGTTGACAAGGTTATAAGATTCTTAAAGTCTGAAGGCATCTGTTCGTTTGTTTGTGTTTGCGGATTAGAGGTGTTAGGCTTCGAGTTAAATTGTGTCGTTGGAAAAGAAAGAACTGCTTGCTTATGAGTAGAGGTTGAGCCTGATGAGAAGCCGTCTTGCTTTTAATTATTTATTAAAATTCCAGAAAATTTAGAGTTTAAACTTTGTTTTGTTTTTGACGTGTTAATATTACTTGTGAGATTTGAATTTAACGACTTTGGAAGGTTATTTCGATTTGTTTCTGGAAAATTCGCGTTGCTTACATCATTTGTATTATGATTTTGATGACTTCGTAAAATTAACGATTTTAAAGATTCTATTCGTTTATTGAACATTAGTACTTGCTCGTTATGAGTTTGTTGTAAATTTTTAATTTTATTATAGCAAGCTTTCTCCAGGTTCTCATAGGCCTCTCTAGATACCGTTTTTTCATGGAACGCGCTGGCCGTTTTAGTCATTAAAAATCTGTTTTGATCGAAATATGACGCGCTTTTAGACTTAAATGCGAGAGGTCTATTTGCGTTATTTCGTGCATTGGGTATGAATCTACTAGTTATGTTTAAATGGCGACGTTTCCAGCGAATTTTGTGTGCTTGTTCGTGCGATTGCACCACCCCCAACTCCCGTCGCGCCCGCCTCACCCGGGCTTAAATTTTGCGGGGAGACGTTATTATTATTTTGCGTATATGACGCTTCTGTTGCTGAGTCCTATGTATTTGTAGGACTAATTTCTTTTAAGGGCGAATGAAACACGTCTAAAGGCATTTTTACTGACAGGCAGTCGCGAAGGAGGGAAGAAAGTTTTACTGCTATCTAACGAGCAACAGTCAGAAGGAGGCTCTCTTCCCGACGTATATGATAAAAAAGAGTCAAAGGTCATGAATTTTATTTTTCCTTTTGAAGGATAGAAAAAGTCTGTCTCGTGCAGTCAGGCTAACCTCTACGTGTCCAGCGTATAAGACTGCATGCAGTCGACGACTGAGATACTAGAAAGTCTTCTGGTGCACGAGCATAATTAACCAAAAAAGAAAAAAATCCTATTTGACGCGTCAGGTTGATCCTTGGTGTTAACGCAAAAGACTGCATGCAGTCGACGACTAAGTACCAAAAGATAACCCTTCTGCGTGGAAATAGTTATAAAAAAAAGTAAATGAAGAGAGAACCCCTCCAACGACTATTTGCCCAGCAAAATTCTGTTATATGTACAATTTGAATAAATAAATAAATAAGACACAGCACAAGACAAATAATAATTTAAATAAGAAAAATAATATATGTTATGTTTAATAAAATGATAATATATGTATATATACATATGTATATATGTGTATGCGAAGCGGAGTAAATAAGTAAGAGATAAAATATATACCTTAAGAACAATATGCAAACGATTTATACGTACACGTAGAATAATTAACTAATATCTAAAGTTACGATAAAAATTGCTCCGAAGTTTCTAGATCGGTGCGTTCATGAAATTATGAAGTTGACTATCTATATGCGTTATATAGTACGCGTTTAAAGTCTAAAACTGGCCTTTCTGACACCAACAAAGATTAAAATTTTCCAAATTTACTTTTTAGGTTAGTATGATAGAACATGCATAAAAAAGCTGTTAGATGCTAAAAAAAATTTTTTTTACAACGATTACACAGGTAGACAATTACTGAGTACTACCTGTGCAATTTGAACGCGTGTTACAAAGTCTTATGCTTAGAAGACTTGTACTTGTGTGCACAACGAGAATAAAACAAAATAGAGAGTTTCTTTACAAATGCTCTCAATACCTCGAGAAAAGGGAGATGTCTTGTTCGACGACGCTGAAGCGATATGCCGTGAAGAAGCGTCCTGCTCCTGAAACGACTCGCTGACGTTGCCAAGCCGAAGCACGAAAAAAGAAAAGATCCTCCTTAGTCTTCCGACCTCCTGGTGCACACCAGATGTTAATAAAAATAAATTTTTGCTCGAACGGCGAAGCAGGCAGCCAGTTGCTTGAGACAATCAAGCAACACGCACGTCAAGATGGCGGTCGACAAGGCGTCCCTTGTGCGTTGGCGTAGATGTAATTTCTCAAGCCGTTAAGCGTAGAAGTCTTATAGGCGTGTACCCTTGACCAGAATCACGTCGGGGTCACCAGTTGTGGTAACTACCCAGGATAAGAAAAATTAGAGAGAGGTCTAAAAGAACACAAGATAAGTGTATTAATATATTATATATATTTGAAGACAGTCAGGGTGACTGAGCACAAGGACCGTTGAAGCTAGACTAAATACAACGGAGTGGCTCGCTCGCTGTTACTCGCTTGTCTGTCTTGACGCCTGTGCAGAGGCGTTCGCATGTATACACTTATGTCTTAGTGCGCTTACAGCGCCATACTCATACATAGACTATGTGTGTGTCCCCATAAGAATATAAAAATTTTGTTCAAGGTTAAATTTTAAACGTTTTGAATATATTCTTAAAATTTTTATTAAACTATACATGAACGTTAAAATTTAAATCATTAAAAACATTTTCTAAATATTTTTTAAACATTTTTATCATTATTTATAGTTTTGGTGAAATTCAATAATATTGTTTTAAAATTAACAAAAACAATATTTTTTTTATTAACATTATTCAAACACACTAATTTTTTCATGCACAGTAAAATATTAAATGCTATTTTTCATCTGAATTTTTAATAATTTTCATGTTTCTTTTATAAGAAAAATTAAAAATTTTCAAGATTTTCAATAAATAATTAAATTATAAATAACAATACAATTCTTATTCTTACTTAGTATTTTATTATTTTTTATTTCTTATTCAATTTGATTTTTCGGATATTAATAAGTGATATAATAAATCCAATTTTATTATTAAAAATAATGAGATTTTATTTTAAAATATTTACTGTGAAATATTAAAATACATACAGAAACAACTTTCAATATTAATAACACTCTTATTATTATTATTATTATTATTATTATTATAAAACATTTTGAATCTATCGAATGCTCAAGTCAAAAAAAATCGAACTTTTTCATATTTTTCTATAAAAAAAGACATTTTTCGCATTTTCTAAATAATTCATGATCTGTAGTTTTAATAGTCTCCTTTTAGAAGGACAGTGCATTGCACTTGAAACTCAAATTTTTTTTTTAACTTCGAGATATTATTTCTTATAAAAAATTATGATATAAGCCGCGTCGATTCGGTCCAACGTTTAATTTTTTCAAAGTTATGAGCAGTTTTGTTTAAATTTTAAAGCTTTCTAAAAATATTGCATTTACTTCATATTTTTACATTTTTTGAACTAATTATTCTAAAATATTTTTATAGGAAATACAGTAAAGTTGAAATTTAAAGCTTTAAATAAAATAGAAATTTAATTCAAACAGCTTAAGTTTTTAAAAACTTATAAGAGAATAAAAATAGTTCAAATATTTAACCGTAAATGTTCACAGAAAATGAATACTGCATTTTAATTTTAATTATATCGTAATCTTCATCTTTTCACAACTTTTGAACAACTTGAACTTTTTTAATACGATTTGTTTTTAATGAAAAGGTTTCAATCTTAATTTTAATAGATCCTAGTAAAAACTTTATGAAGTAACAAATTCAAAAACTTTATGATTATAAAGCAAACTCAATTTTTATAGAAAACCTTAAAATTTAGTCAAAATTACTTATGATTTTGAAAAAATTAAGCGCTGTATCAAATAGACGAGCACATTATAATGTAATGTAAGAAAATATCTTAAAGTTTGGAGAAAATTAAAGACCTAAATGCTATGCATTCCTTGTTAGTTTAACAGCTTATAAACTAATATGTATTTATCTTTATTTTTATTTACATCAACATCGTAAAGGTTATTTGAAAATATATTAAAATTTATTAAACTAACGCTGGAAGATTTACAAATATTCATTATAATTAAGATTTATAATATAACAATAATAACTAAAATGACATTTTCGTTGATTTTATATTTAAAATAATTTGCGCCTTTAAACTTGTAATAGTCATGTTAAACTTATAAAAAATTAATGATATTTTTTATTTACTTTTTCAATAATTTATTCTTATGAAGAATATTCAGCCTGTATTAATTGAACTTTAAGCGGCTCTATAATCATTTTACATATGTATGTATCAATGGAAAAATTACAAAAGAATTATTTAATGGTATTTTGCAAAGTTTAACTAAGATAGAATCATATGAATATGATCGCAATGTCCTGCTAGTAAACTTCACTATTTTAATATTTAAAATATTTAAATTTAAGGGCTTGGAATAAAAATGACTCAAAATATTTAACGGCAGGCCGGAGTAGATCCTGATACCGACCGAGTAACAATTGAGTTGTTTGTTATTTACTCAAGTATTAATCGGTGTATCTTCAAATTAAAGGTTGAGCGCAATAGATATTATTATTATGAACATCTATGCACAAGAAAAAAAAATTCTACCGCTTTGTTTTTGAGAAAAGTAAGGAACACCGAAGTAAAAGTTTATGTTTATAATATTATTGCGTTCCTTACTTTTCTCAAAAACAAATCGGTAGATTTTTTTCTTCTTGTGCATAAATATTTATAATAATAATATCTATTGCGCTTAACCTTCAATTTGCAGATACACCGATTAATACTTGAGTAAATAACAAAAATGCCAATTAGACAAGGACAGCGAATCCGGCCTGCTCTTAACGGTTTACCGATCACATTTACATTTCTATCATTAGTTCTAATAAAATTATGACATTCCATTACAACCCCATTACTAAGCATAACATAATTATTTTTTCCATCATAAGAATTAATAGAATAGTTATTTCTACGTATAATCTCAAATTGCTCTACTTTTGTCTCAAAAGAAAGTGTTGGACCATCATGGTTCTTTTCCAATAAGAAGCTTTCACTAGAATCACGAATGCAAGTTTCCGTAGAAAAGTCATTACAAGCCTTTATTTCCGACAATGTTCGAGCAATTTGTTGTAAAGGCTTATCTCCTTTGCGCACCAACTATTTAATTTTCCTAATATGATTTTTAAATCTGAAAGCACTAAATGAATCAAGATGTTCAAAATTTCTTACATCTTCAACAATATGTAATAAATTGTGAATATTGTGAGATACATTGCTTGTTCCATAAAGAATTTCAAAACCTTTAACAAAATTTTTTAATGAAACTTTAGCGAAATTTAAATATTCTAAGTTCCTGGTTAATATAGGATTTACTAAAATTGAAATTGCAACGTGTAAATGCAGAAAATTTAAATATAAATCAGGATTAAGAGCAGGCTGGATTCGCTGTCCTTGTCGAATTGAGATTTTTGTTATTTACTCAAGTATTAATCGGAGTATCTGCAAATCGAAGGTTAAGCGCAATAGATATTATTATTGCAAATAATTATGCACAAGAAAAGAAAAATCTATCGCTTTGTTTTTGAGAAAAGTAAGTAAGGGGAAAATATAATAAACATAAACTTTTACTTTAGCGTCACTTACTTTTCTTAAAAACAAAGCGGTAGATTTTTTTCTTCTTGTGCACAGTTGTTCATAATAATAATATCTATTGCGCTCAACTTTTAATTTGAAGATACACCGATTAATACTTGAGTAAATAACAAACAACTCAATTGTTACTCGGTCGGTATCAGGTTCTATTCCGGCCAAGTCTTAAGTACATTATATAATATCACTGGACCCGTATAAAGTAAAAACTGTCTTAGCTCATGTGCTTTCCATAAGCGTCGAACATTCTTAAATTGTCTTGGTTTTCGATTAAAATCAGCGGGCATATATTCTCTTAGGTTTTGTAGAGCATCTGATATCTTCTTTCTTTGGATTTCAGAAAGTTTTGTATTCGTTGATCCATTTAACCACAATTCTATTAATTTTAATGTGATCCCTAAACAAATCAAATGCATATAATCCAAAACTACATTTGTTACACAACCAAAATTGGGAATCTCATTTAAAATCGTTTCTCCACGTTGATATTCCTCATCTACATAAAGATTCTTTTTGAAATTTTCATCAGTTCTTAGAGTTTGTGCATTTCTTGGAAAACATACTTTAAGTTGCATATAGATACCTTCTATTATACATTTTGTGCAACTATGGTATCCAGTATTATATTTCACGTTAATTATGTATGCTTTTGCTGATGCATCACAAGCAATGGCTCTTAATTTGATTTTATAATGTTTTCCTTTAACTTCAATACCATTATTTAGCATATTTATCATTTCATCTACGAATAATTTTAATAGTTTATTACTTTCAGGTTTATCTTCACCATGGTAGATACTTATAACATCCAAATTATTTAATACAATTTCAGAAGAGGCGATGATCCATAAACCTTTTTCTGATAAAATAGCAAGAGGAGCACTATCAATATTTAATAATTCTAAGGAATCTATGTCTATTTTTTTGCAATATATTTAAAATAAATATTGTTATTGCATTTTTAAGACCATAATGACAGTAGTGTCGCTTGTCCATGCTACAGATTTCAGTACATCTTTGCGTTTTCAATAATGTTCGGGCATCTTTAGGAAGTTCATACTAGTATTATCATTTAATATTTCTAATAACTGATTAATCGCAGTGTGTGGTATTGTGTAAATAAATTTTATGCACCATTTTCGTATATCGTTGGTAAACTTCATATTTCCTATAGATTGTGTTGATAACTCACAATCTGTATCAGTTTGTAAGTCTTCATCTTCACTTCCACTTTCTGAAATTGAATCTTCATTATAGTCTATTTCTTGTAAAAACATATGCAAAATATGATTGTCTTCATCAATTTCTTTGAACTCTGGAAGTGTCACAATTTCTTCTGCCTTGTCGGAATGACTATCATCAAAATTAATATCTGCCTTCAATTGAGAATAATCTAAATTTTCATTAATCTTCAAGGGCTCAATTTCATTATCATCAATATTACATTCATTTATAAGATTCAAATAAGAATTCAAATGCACTGCTTCCATTTCTGCTTTTGAGAAAAAAGATGTTCTTGATTCAGGCAGACTTTTATTTTCATTGTTTTTCAATATATTTTTATCAGTAAAATTTGTTGTTGCTACATTTAAGAGCAGAAATCTATTACTTATTTCTTGAAAAGTAGCCTTCTTTTCATCAGCAATCAAACGACGTTTGTGCCTTTTTGAATAAGAAGATATGTGACGTTTTCTAGAGTTCATTTTTTATTAAAAATACAGACTCATTATAAAACCTGAAATACAAAATAATTTTTTAAAAATATGTAAAATAATTATAGTAAAATTTATTAGGTCCAACCGAATTATTAAGTGAATAAACAATTAAATTAATTAAATAGATTAATTTCACAATGAAAATTAGTCTAGGGGCCCACTACAAATCCCGTGGCCACTTTTATGTCTCCCTAAACACCAAGCTATTCTTTTGCATTTTCGACTCCTAAATCCAAATTTCGAGAGAGTTTTGATAAAAAATGAGGAAAAAAAGAGTTATAAACAATTGATTTTTAAATTTTTGAAAATTACCATTTTAGACCATATAAAAATTATTTTTGATACTTTTAATGCATATTTTATATTAGATTAATAGAAGGGCATTCAAAAGACTCAATATAAATAAACAGATTCGCAGTTAATATCAATAAGGCTGATTCCATTTCAAATCGAACAGTCAGTATACACTCAAGTCACCAATTACTGCGCTAATGGAGTATGTTATTCTACCCTAAAAATAAGGGTATACGTATTTTTTTATTTTGCTGAAATATCAAAATTGCATCAGATATGCACTTTTGAAAATTGCATACAAAAACTAAATGTTAAAACAAAAAATGTTGAGAATAACTTTAGAGAGCTATCGTTTTACCAATTTCCAATGAATTTTGATAAACCTTTTTTTATTTTATTTCGTTTTGAGCCCTCTTCAACTCCGTGCAAGAAATTTAAAAAAAAACTAAAAAATGACTGAGATATATGCATTTTACCAAAAAATGCACTTTTTATGCACATGCATTTTTCTCGAAAAGGCCATTTTTTTTTTTGCTGAAATTTTTTTTGCTGATAGAGGACCAAAATACCTATCTAATAGTACTTGTTTGATCCCGGGCTTTTTGGTTTGGAGCGAGAAAAAAATTCACAAATTTTGTTGGTGAAAAATGCTTGTATATACGTTCGGAAGTCTTAAGCAGTCTGCATTCAAACACTGTCGTATGCTTGGCTCATCATTTGTTTACATTTGTATGCATGTATATAGCATCAATAGTGATATATATATATATATATATATATATGTGTAAATTCGTAATATAAAAATAAATATTTAAACATGAAAAAAAAGAATTCTATTCGTGTATATCTATATTATGTATGTTTCGATGTACAAACATTAGGAGGCTAACTCGCGGACAAATACATCGCGTAACCAAAACAGCATATTAGAACTGTTATATAGAAGCTAGTTATTTTTACGGCTGCTTTGAAAGGTGCTTCTCGGGCTTGTGAAAAATTCAACAAAATTGTGAAATAACAATGTCCGAAATTTACTCTTCTAAAAGAATTTCATGTCCCGATTTCTTTCAAATGCACAAAAAGGTAGTTTATATGAGCAGTAATTCACGTTTTAGACCGTTGGAAGATTTAGCCATTAATTTGGCACAGCTTCATCCAGATTTAAATATATTGCCATCTACTAATGTATGTAAAAATTGCCATAAACGCATATCAAAAATGATTTTAAGTGATCTTGAGTCTATATCTGAAAATGAAATCACTGAACTTTTTAGCGGAAGAGATGATGATTTTATTCCGAAGACACCCGAACGAATAGAGGAATTAAACGAGAGTATTAATTCAGTTTTACCTGAACGTATCTCACCCCTAAAAAGAAAAACTGTAATACCTGAAAATTTTAGAGGAAATTACGTATCCAAAAAGAAAAAATCCTTAATTTCAGCTTTTTCTGCTACTGTTGGAAGTAAATTAGAAGATGCGTATGGCACTTCAGTTGAATCAATAGAATCGGACGAAAATTCCACTGAAAACTATTGGAATGAATTTTTAGGAAATTTTAAATTGGCTTTAGAAAAATGCTCTTCTATTTCGGAGAAAATAAAACTTCTAACTCTACTACCTTCAAAATTAAGCAAAATAAAAGTTTGCTACTATTCCCGAATATAAGCGAGTATATGATAAATAAATCAAGAAATCTCGTGAAAAATAAAGGAGTTTATTCGGAGCCAGATTTATATACTGGTCATCCTATTGATGAAAGCACAAAAAATATCGTTATGGAATATTTTTTAAATGATGATTTTAATTGTAGTAGACAAAGTCCAAATAAATCTGATGTCGTAACTGTTAAAATTAATAACACAAAAACTAAAAAAGTCAAACGGTTTCTTACTCGAAGCTTAAAAGAAACATATAGTCAATTAAGAAAAGAAATAGGTAAATTTCGGACATTGTTATTTCACAATTTTGTTTAATTTTTCACAAGCCCGAGAAGCACCTTTCAAAGCAGCCGTAAAAATAACTAGCTTCTATATAACAGTTCTAATATGCTGTTTTGGTTACGCGATGTATTTGTCCATGAGTTAGCCTCCTAATGTTTGTACATCGAAACATACATAATATAGATATACACGAATAGAATTCTTTTTTTTCATGTTTAAATATTTATTTTTATATTACGAATTTACACATATATATATATATATATATATATATATATCACTATTGATGCTATATACATGCATACAAATGTAAACAAATGATGAGCCAAGCATACGACAGTGTTTGAATGCAGACTGCTTAAGACTTCCGAACGTATATACAAGCATTTTTCACCAACAAAATTTGTGAATTTTTTTCTCGCTCCAAACCAAAAAGCCCGGGATCAAACAAGTACTATTAGATAGGTATTTTGGTCCTCTATCAGCAAAAAAAATTTCAGCAAAAAAAAAAAATGGCCTTTTCGAGAAAAATGCATGTGCATAAAAAGTGCATTTTTTGGTAAAATGCATATATCTCAGTCATTTTTTAGTTTTTTTTTAAATTTCTTGCACGGAATTGAAGAGGGCTCAAAACGAAATAGAATAAAAAAAGGTTTATCAAAATTCATTGGAAATTGGTAAAACGATAGCTCTCTAAAGTTATTCTCAACATTTTTAGTTTTAACATTTAGTTTTTGTATGCAATTTTCAAAAGTGCATATCTGATGCAATTTTGATATTTCAGCAAAATAAAAAAATACGTATACCCTTATTTTTAGGGTAGAATAACATACTCCATTAGCGCAGTAATTGGTGACTTGAGTGTATACTGACTGTTCGATTTGAAATGGAATCAGCCATAACATGTCATACCCGCGCGGAAACAAATAGCTACATCGCGCGCGACAGATGCACTATTGATAAAATAGGTCGCTCTTGGTTGCACAAAAAAATGATAAAATTATGATTATTATTAAATTTATGTATTTTTTCAAATAGGATTAAGTTCTTTAAACGTGAAATATGCATTAAAAATATTAGAAATATTTCTTATTTGGTTTAAAATAGTAATTCTAAAAATTTAACAATAAATTGTTTATAACTCTTTTTCTCCCCATTGTTGAGCAGAACACCCTTGAAATTTGGATTCAAGAAGCGAAAATAGATAAGAATAGCTTTGGTGTTTGAGGGGACATGAAAGTTCATTACTGATCAAAAAATATTTTTCACAATTTTGGATAATAAAGTTTTTTTTGTAAAATAGAATAAATATGTTCATTAGAATGATTTTTATATAAGTAATCTTAGATTATCAAAGATAATAAATTCTTAGCTTACATTCAAAATTATTAAAATCTATAATATAATAATATTTTTAAATATTGAAAATCTATATTTAAAAATAATACTCATGACTACCTATGAATCCTCGAAAGATCATACGAAATTTCTCTCCAACACACAACAGTGTAAGTTGTCTTTTGCAGATTGAAGTAGCTTGTGTACCAAGTATATTATTTAGGAACAAGTACGATGATAAATATCCAACTGACTTATAAAGAAAAATTATTTTCAAGTGATACAAATGAAAAATAATAAATCTTTAAATATGTCAACTCACTAAAACTCATCAGTTTTTCACTTAAAGTTTGTCATACGAGTCACCTTAAAAATTGAGATAAGTTTAAGTATCTATTTAATGAATATTAATTTTAAATTACAAAACAAAACTATCACACACAGATAAATTATTTTAGAATAAAATATAAATAATAAAAAATAAATACATACAAATCGTAATTAGAAATATAAAATAATGTACGCAGTTTCAAAAAGTATTTCCATTAATTTTTTGATATTTGTATTTTTAAAAAGAAAATATTAAGCAAAACTCATTATGAATCAATAACTAAATTATAATTTCTTTTTAAACTTCATAATTGGATCGAAAAAAAATCATAATACATATAATAATAACTTGATACGTTAATTCATTATAAAAGAAAGAAATATGTGCACGTAAAGAGAGCCTTAATAAAAAGTTCTACCTTTATATTATTTTCAAAAAAAATTTTATATGTACAAATGTGAAACATTAACCTGTACAAAATAGAAACACTCAGATCCAGAAATTCAGATTTTTGGTTGCAGCAACTTAATTTAAAAGTGATGCTTTTTGTAATTAAATACGATACTCTTATTATTAATGATTACTATCAAGAGGCAAGGTAGCGCCTCGACGGCGAGATAAGGTACGAATACGAAAACGTCTAGGCGCTCCTCTTATACTTTAAAATAGAGTTTCAAAAATTTCAAAATCGAATCCTATAAAAATGCATTGAAATATACACATAAATACAATTGATAATATTTAAAGATTTCTATTATCTTCAATTTTAAAAAAATTTGATTGCAAACGGTTCACTCAATCACGAGAAAATGCAGTTTAAAATGTCGTATTCTCGTTATTTCTTTTCTTCTTCATCGTTTTCAGCCAGCATAAACTGCGCAACCGGAAATGCGCAGTATCAACGAATATAGATGCTTTATAATATATTTTAATGTTCATGGTATATGTGCATTGATACATATGTATATGTATATATATAATATATATATATATATATACATGGTCCGTTTCATGCCAACTTGCACCCGTTGACCCGTATATTTTTTTGTTTATATATATATATATATATATATATATATATATATATATATATACACATACATACATACATACATACATACATACATACATGGGACATTTCATGTCGGCTAGCACGTACTCATAAGTGCAGGTTTTTTATATATGTGGTACGTTTCATGACAATACGCACACACCCATCCGAGTACCCTTAGGTTTATATATATGGGACATTTCATGTCGATTCGCAAGCATGCACACGCACGTTAATAAACATAAAATTTTTCACGTTAATTCAAACGCACACACACAGGTTTATATATATGCGACATTTCATGTCTATTCGCAAGCATGCACACACACGTTAATAAACATGATATTTTCCATGTCGATTCGAACGCACGCACACACACAGGTTTATACATATAGGACATTTCATATCGATTCGCATGCATGCACATACGTTAATATACATAGGATTTTTCACGTCAATTATATAACCCATGCCCATACAGGTTTATATATATGGGACATTTCATGACAACTCTAACACACCTATCCGAGTGCCCTTAGGTTTACATATATGGGACTTATTATGTCAATACGCACGCATCGGTATTCATAGATTTGACATTTCTTGTCAACTCGAACGCGCAAATACATCTAAACATGTACTTGAGATTTGTATTTTTATATATCAGACCGTTCTGTCAATTCACATGCACGCACGCACATGGGCTTATGATATATATATATATATATATATATATATATATATATATATAGTCGTAAGACAAGATTCAACCGACCCCCCCCCCTCAGCCCCCCCTCAAATGTCTGTCGGCATAGCCCCCCTTAAATTACGTTGTAATTCCTCTTATAGATGGCTATTCCAAAATTAAAGTAACTTAGGCCCCCTCTCAGCCCCCCTCGCCATCCTTAATTTTTGTAGCCCCCCTCAATTTGCCCCCCTCAAATTACGTTGTAATTCTTCTTATACATGGCTATCCCGAAATTAACGTAACTTGGGCCCCCTCAGCCCCCCTCGCCCCCTCAATTTTTGTAGCCCCCTATCAGCCCCCTCAAATGTCTGTCGGCATAGCCCCCCTCAAATTACGTTGTAATTTCTCTTATAAATGGCTATTCCAAAATTAACGTAACTTAGGCCCCCCTCAGCCCCCTCGCCACCCTTAATTTTTGTAGCCCCCCTCAATTTGCCCCCTCTAAAATTTCGTTGTAATTCTTCTTATACATGGCTATTCCGAAATTAACTTAACTTAGGCCCACCTCAGCCCCCCTCGCCCCCTCAATTTTTGTAGCTCCCCTCAATTTGTTCCCCCCTCTTCCTCACTTTTTATAGCCCCTCCCTCATTATGCCCTCCTCCCCACTATGATATTATGATTAAGTAATTCGTAATAAAAAAATATTCTTATTATTAATAATATTCTATTATTATAATAACAATTATAAGTAATTTAATATTATTATAATTAGTAATATTTTATTATTATGATTGTAACTGTAACTATTTAATAATATAAAGTTTTTTCGTATTCTAATATTGAATTTCAAAAATGAAAAAAAAATTATTAATATTAATATTCTATTAATATAATTGCAAACATAATTAATTGATAATACAAAGCTTTCTCTCTGCATTTCCTTTATTCAGATAAATATATAATATTTTTATTTCTTTTCTGATATTTTTATTTCTAGATATTGTATCTTTATTTTTACTATTGAAAAAATTTATTAACTACAATAGTAAACTATGAATTACAAAATGAATTTAGCTTAATATCCATAGGTACTTTATTAACAATTGTATTTAAATAAAACATTTTTTTTTAATTAGAAATAAGATATTTACATATTTGTCTTAATAAAAGATTTTTGGGCTTGAGACCAGCATAAAAATATATGGCTGCATTAAAAGCTTATAAAAAGCATTGTTTGTTGTCGCTAAAAGAAGCTTACAAATTCATCTTCATTGTCGCTAAAAGAAGCTTACAAATTCATCTTTATTGTCGCTAAAAAAAGCTTACAAATTTATTATTGTCGCTAAAGCGATTGTTTGTTGTCGCTAAAAAAACTTTATACAAACATATAAATTTATTGTTTATTGTCGTTAAAAAAAGCTTACAAATTTATTTTTTATAATCACTAAAAGAAACTTATAAATTTATATCTCATTGTCGTTGAAAAAAGCGTACAAATTTATTGTTTACTGTCGCTAAAAAAGATTACCAATTCATTTATTATTGTTGCTGAAGCGTACAGATTTATTGTTTATTGTCACCAAAAAAAATGTAATATAAGCATACAAATTTATTGTATGTTGTCACTAAAAGAAGCTTACAAATTCATCTTTATTGTCGCTGAAAAAGCTTACAAATTTATTATTGTCGCTGAAGCGATTGTTTGTTATCGCTAAATAAATATTATACAAGTATATAAATTTATTATTTATTGTCGCTAAAAAAAGCTTACCAATTTATTTTTTATAATAATTAAAAAAAACTTATTAATTTATATCTCATTGTCGTTGAAAAAAGCGTACAAATTTATTGTTTACTGTCGTTAAAAATGATTAGAAATTCATTTATTATTGTCGCTGGAGCGATTGTTTGTTGTCGCTAAAAAATTTCAAACAATCAAATAAATTTATTTTTTAATGTCGCTAAAAAAAGCTTAAAAATTTATTTGTCATAATCGCTAAAAGAAACTTACAAATTTATATCTCATTGTTGTTGAAAAAAGCGTATAAATTTATTGTTTATTGTCGCTAAAAAAGATTACAAATTCATTTATTATTGTCGCTGAAGCGTACAGATTTATTGTTTGTTGTCACCAAAAAAATTTCATATAAGCATACAAATTTATTGTTTGTTGTCGCTAAAAGAAGCTTACGAATTCATCTTTATTGTCGCTAAAAAAGCTTACAAATGTATTATTGTCACTGAAGCGATTGTTTGTTGTCGCTAAAAAAACTTTATACAAACATATAAATTTATTGGTTATTAGCGTTAAAAAAAGCTCACAAATTTATTTTTTTATAATCACTAAAACAAACTTATAAATTTATATCTTATTGTTGTTAAAAAAAGCGTAAAAATTTATAGTTTACTGTCGCTGAAAAAGATTATAAATTCATTTATTTTTGTTGTTGAAGCGTACAGATCTATTGTTTGTTGTCACTTAAAAAATTTAATATAAGCATACAAATTTATTAGCTGTCGTTAAAAAAAGCTTACAAATTTATTTTTACTGTCGCTAAAAAAAGCATACAAATTTAGTGTTTATTGTCGCTAAAAAAGATTATAAAAGCGTACAAATTTATTATTTGTTGTCGCTAAAAGAAGCTTACAAAATCATTTTTATTGTCGATAAAAAAAAGTTACATATTTATTCTTCATAATTGCTGAAAGAAACATAAATTTATATTTTATTGTCGCTGTTAAGTCCTGGCTTTCACCAGGACTAAATAAAAGTGTATGATTCTATTATGTTAAATATTTTTGTATGATTTGAAATATGAATTTGAATTAATTTGAAATAATTGAATTTATTATTAAATTATAATTATGAAAGATAAATATATGTATAATTTAGTGGTGAATTGAACTCCACTAATATTTAATTGAGTAAACCGTTTCTCACAATAGAAATATATTGAAGAACACTTATTTAGAGTATTTGAATAGAGTATATATAAAATGAATATTCTTACCTTGATTGATTCAAGTAGACGAAGGCTGGATACAGACAGACAAAGAATAGATATAGGCACGATTTGAAATAAGACTCGAGTCGAATATAAGAAGCTTTTAAGATATTTATTGACACTTGTAAAAATAATTAAATATTGAATACAATAACTTTATTTAAATTTGAATTTGAATTTGAATTTCAATTACAGGATTTACGACTTGGTACCAACGATGATCCTGGGGTAGTGCCCACTGTCGTTCATTGCAGTTGGCTTTTATAAGATTTATCTTGACATGATTTCATTAGAAAATAAGTGGATCTTGCTTGTTTTATGATTTAGTAATTTTGAAGCAACGAATTTTGTTGCTTAATATCAACTTAAAGTTTCTTTACTGCTTAGGTTAACACATTCTTTTATTGTTCGATGATTGTTTAATTAGTTCATCAATATCATATTAATGAAAAGATATTTTAAAAATTGTAAATTAAAAAGTAATATAAAAGATACGTTGTGACGTAACACCTTGGGGCTCAAGAGATTGCATATCGGAAGGATAGGCAATCGAAAGAAAAAGAAAAACAAAACAGTTATCGAACAATTCACAGATAATTATTACAAGCTTAATTGATAAATATAGATATTTTTCTATTAGAATAGATACTAATGCACAAGGGTACGTTTTATTTCGTACACCTTGGGGCTCAAGATTTTGTTCATCGGCACGAAAAAACAAAAATGAAAATAATACAGTTATTAAACAATTTACAAAAATATCTTAAAATCTATTTGAATATTATATTAATTAAAATATTTTATTTGAATGTCTCCATACTATTATTCGATGGATTTTCCTATTATATAATTGTTAATGTACGAGTATTGGTATGGAGAAAAAAAAAGGAAGATGAAACATTCTCAAATTGTGTTGCTATTTTAAATTTTCTAATATTTTAAATATATGGTTTTTTTTTTTTTTTTTTTCTAATAGGAGATCGCTTGAAATTATTCGTGATTTGCTTATAAATATTTTTTTAATATGTTTATAAATCTTGTATTCTAGCTTATGAGATATTTCGTAACAAAAAATAACAAATAACGTGCCATGTAAAATAATTATAAAATAATATTAGATTCGTCAAAATAATAACAATTGTTCAAGTTCAAATATAAGAAATGTTTGTTTTTTTTTTTTGTTTTTTTTCCTTTTAAATTTCAAAAAATAACAGTCGAATATAATTTATAGGTTCTTATAATTGTTTAAATATAAGTGAATATTTATTCACTTCCCCCCCGGCTTAAGATAATTGCGCAGGTGACAACTAAGCAATAAGAAGAAAAATTTTCTAAATTCCTATTTTCATATTTTCACTTAATACACTAAATGAGGCTATATTCATTAAACCAAAAGTAAAATCCTATACGTAATATAGTTTACAATGCAAATTCTTACAGAGGTGGTACTAGTTTACCTGAACATAGGTCTGGTATAAAATTAAAATAGCTCGATATATTTTTAAAAAAACTTAAAATTAACTAAAAATATATAGATTATAGTTATTAATAATTCGTAATTAATATTAAATATGATCTAGTTATGATAATGATCTAATCAAGAGTCGTACTAAAATTTTTGTATATATACAAGTTATTGAGATTTATTTTGACATTTATGAAAAGCTATAAATTTTAAGAAGAGATCTAACATAAGTTGAAAAAGTAAATTTTATTATTTCAGTTAATTTATATATAATAATAGTTAGTAAATTTTTCAAAATTTTCTTTTTTGTCTGTAATTTGTATGGTAAGTTTAACATAAATCTAACTTAAACGTAAACTGATTGTTTGTAATTTCTTGTCTTTATTTTGACAAATATGTACTCTAAATAATTTTAGAGTTTAGGATGAAGATTGAACAAAGTTCTTTCATTCCATATAGAACTTACAATAAAGTTTATCATTTTTTTTTACTTTACATAAATTGTAATTGTAAAATAAAATTTTTTCTAAGTCTTAATAGAGACTTTTTTATAATAATTTTTCTCTTATTTTTGCAATACGAATTCTAAATAAATTTAGAAGTTGAAACATTCATTTGAATATTGGTTCATGTTGCATTTGGATAAAAGTATTTAACTTTTCCTTTCTTTTTTTTTTTGTATATATGTTTTTCGTGTTGAAAAATGAAATCAGTTTTACGAATATATATTAGATAATATATGTTTGTATACCTTAAATTCAGAGACAAAAGTAATTGATTTATAAACAAAAACATAAGACTTAATATACATTAATAAGTTTAATGATCATTATAAATGTTAGATTTCTTTTACAAGATCTTTATTGTTAAGAGCAGGCCGGATTCGCTGTCCTTGTCTAATTGGCATTTTTGTTATTTACTCAAGTATTAATCGGTGTATCTGCAAATTGAAGGTTAAGCGCAATAGATATTATTATTACAAATATTTATGCACAAGAAAAAAAAAATCTATCGCTTTGTTTTTGAGAAAAGTAAGGAACGCGAAAATATTATAAACATAATCTTTTACTTCGGCGTTCCTTACTTTTCTCAAAAACAAATCGGTAGATTTTTTTTTTGTGCATAGATATTCATAATAATAATATCTATTGCGATCAACCTTTATTTTGAAGATACACCGATTAATACTTGAGTAAATAACAAACAACTCAATTGTTACTCGGTCGGTATCAGGTTCTACTCCGGCCTGCCGTTAATGAAAAATAAAAAAAAAAAATAAAAGTATAAGTAGTAAGATGCATATAAATATAATTTTAAAGCTTTAAATCTTATTATAGATAATGCATATAATAATTTTACATATTTTATTTGATTATTGACTAATACTGATTTAAATAAATTGATTTAAATTTCTTAATTTTTTATTTAAAAACCATTCGTTGTTGATTAAATCAATTGATTTAAATTTGATTGTTTCTCACTATTTAAATTGATTGATTTAAGTTGATAGAACTCTTAAATCGACAATCTGTAAATTTACAAGCCACATTTTGAAAACTTACAGATTTTTATTTTATAAAAATTGTTTATCAATAAAACATAAATAATATTAATGAACTAGAATATAAAAAATGAAATTATAGAGATTAAAAAATTTATGAAATGTGTAAAAATTCCTGAAAAAGAGAAAAAGTAATTAGATTTTTTTCTAAAATATTTATAATTTTTGTTCATGATATAATAGTAGAAATTAAATGTATTTCTGATTTGTTTGATGTTATTTAAAATTTTTAATGATTAATCAAAGTATTTAAATATATTGTTATCAATTATTTTTTTATTTGAACCTTGCTTATTATGAGTTAATGTGATATCCTTATTTTTAGGAAAAATTTTGTTTTTTAGACACGTCTTATTATTTAATTGTTTTGGTTTTATTTTGATAATATTAGTGTATTTGATATATTTATCAAACACCATTTTATTTTGATTTTTATTTGAATTATTAGAGCTATTTGTTGTAAAGCATTTTTGTATTTTCAAAAATTTATCATTTTCTTGTAGAAAATCATCTTTGTTATTAGCTGTGTCGTTTTTAATGAGTTTGGATATATTATTTTTGCTGGCAAGATTTGTTTTATTTAAACATAGTTGAATCAATTCATCAAGGTCTGGTCCATCTTTGGATTGTAATACAGAATTATCGCTGTAAATAATTTGTGCTTCTTGTGCAAAATTAGTCTCTTGAATTATTTCAGAGTTGTTCAGTTCTGGTAAGAAATTTTCAATTATGTTTTCGTATTTTATAAAGTCATTCATTAATGGGCCAACATTGTCGAAAATTATTGATTCTTCTTTTGCATTTTTTAAATTATTTTCGCATTCTTCATTTAGTTTAAGATCATTTGTATACGATTTTTCTTTTTCTACACAATTTATTTTTTTTGTGTCATTTCTTATGGTCTGAACATATGAATGCCCTGTTTCGAAATCTTCTAAAACTGGAACTTGATGTATTATAACTTGACTACTTAACAATTTTTCAGTTTGTTCAGATTCAATTGGAATACATTCAAATTCTTTTGTTTTTATATAATTTATATGAGGTTCATTGTATTTAACTTCTCTAGTAGTTTTCTTGGCTAATAAAATAGCATTAGCTTGAACATTTTCTTGATGTTCTATGTTTGTCTTTACATCATTTTCTTTTTCGTTAATGTTGATATTTGTTATATCAAAAGGTGTAAATGTTTTATCGTCTATAATTAGATTGTTCATATTATGTGTTTTAAATTCTACCGTTTTATGAGTTGACGTTTCTGGTTCATTAACAGATGTATTATCACAGTATTCTTCATTTCTATTATACGATAGATCAAAAAGTCGTAAATCTCTTATTTTCTTGCAATTTTCACGTGAGTGACCTGTAGTTTCACAATATATACAATAATTTTTTTGTTCATAGTAAGTAAGTTCATCATTTGGATACAGAATATTTAATGCTATTATAAAATCATCTATGTTGTTGATTTTTGCTCGATGTATAATAGACAAGGTGCTACCTCTAAGTTTCAACTTTGCAATTAAAAACAGTTTCCTTTGATCGTTAGCTAAACTTCTTACTAATTTTATTTCATTAATATATTTTCTGGGTAGCATGTTTTTACCATCAAATATTGGTAAAACTTCAAAAAATAAAAAATTATCATCATCGTTCCACTCCATTATGATTTTTATCTTTTAATTTTTCATCAGGAAAATTTAATATGTTTAATTAATGTTAGCATTTTATTAATGTAAAAGATGATTTATTATTATGAATATTTTTAGATTGATAGATGCTCATTTAATTTTGTAACAGAATATATACTATTCTTATTACCAAGATACATGTAATTAATGTTGCATGAATAATGCTTAAATGATCTTATCAATATCATGTTTTTTTCTTTCTTTTTTTTCTACATCGTTTACGATTGTGTTTGTATAAAAAAAAATACTGTAAGTGTTATTTATTAAAATTCTTTGACTGTCCTACTATTTTTGCTTGAAAATTAAGAATATTGCTGATCTATGTTTTGAAATTTTATATTGACCCACTGTTGTTGAAAATATCCGCGAGTATGTCACACGGTAATTTTGCTGAGTCAAAATTTTTATGAGTTCGATACTCTTTATAGTTATTTGATTACCAGTGTCTATTTTTTTTTAAATGCCGTTTTGTTCTGATTTCCAATACTGAAACGTATTTTACTTTCAAAATTATGTATTGAAAATTATGTTATTTTCACGATTTTATAGAATTGTTAATGTATCAGATTACTGATTTTATAAAGTCAATGCAAGAAACTTTTAAATATAATTGATAAAAAATGAAAAATGTTTTACAATTATTAAGAATAATTTATGTATGAACTTATTTATTCAATTATTTTAATTGAATATAATCTTTAATCGCGCACTTCACGATTGTATATTTTAATTACGCACTATGCGTATGATATATGTATTTAAATACAATATATATATATATATATATATATATTTATTAATTGATGCAATTCGCTAATAATGCACTTCGCATATAGATATTTATTTGTTTTAGATAACACTATTAATATTTAATGACACACTTTGTGTTTATTTTTAATGACGCTATTCGCTTTAAATATTGCACTTCGCGTATAAATAATTTATCCAATGGACGCTATTTTGCGTATAATATTTATTGTGCCCTTGGAAATATAATATTTTATTTGACGCACTTTTGCGTATAATATTTATTGTGCCTTTGGAAATATAATATTTTATTTGACGCACTTTTGCGTTTTCTTAATTCACTTTTAAACACTGTATTTATAATTGGTCCTTCATATATATTTTTATGCACTTCGTATATATATATCTATATAGAGAATTTTCTCTAATGATCCCTCAATATATTCAATACGATTCCTCAATTAAAAAGTTTGTACCGGAACCAAAATGTTACGGTCAAACTAATTCGTACCGGAACCAAAATGTTAAGTCCTGGCTTTCACCAAGACTAAATAAAAGTGTATGATTCTATTATGTTGAATATTTTTGTATGATTTTAAATGTGAATTTGAATTAATTTGAAATAATTGAATTTATTATTAAATTATAATTATGAAAGATAAATATATGTATAATCTAGTGGTGAATTGAACTCCACCAATATTTAATTGAGTAAGACAGACAAAGAATAGATATAGGCACGATTTGAAATAAGAAATAAATTCTTTTATTTTATTAAGAGTTTCTATTGGATAATTCAATTCGATATTATCATCACTTTGATCGACTCCTTTATGAGTAGCATAAATAATTTAAATAAAAGAATAATAAAATTACTTAACGGCGAATCGACAACTTATTATAGCATAGATTATGTCATCGTTATGAGCTGCTAATATTACTCGATTTATGTTGTCATTATTATTAATGTTTTTATATATTTTTAAACAAATATCATTAGTTTTCCATTTATCAGGAATTTGAAATGATTTAATTTGACATTCACCTATTTGTAATAATAAAGAATTAAATGATTTATTATTGCAGCGGATATTTTTATTTAATTTTTAAATTTCAAATAACGGCCATAAAAAAGAATATTTTAAACTATTTTGTACTATTATGTGTTTAAAACTATTTTTTATAACAGGAAGTATTTGGCGAAAATCACCTCCTAAAATTATTAATTTATCACCAAATGGTAAATCATTACAACATAAATCTTGTAAAGTTTTATTAACAATTTCCAAAGCTTTTTTTGGTATCATTGAAGCTTCGTCCCATATAATAATATCTGCATCTCGTAATTTTTTTTTGTCACTTTCTAATTTAAAAAATGTGATTTCTACATTATCTAAATCTAAAGGTAATCTAAAAGTTCTGTGACTTGTCATTCCTTTAGGTAATAAAATTGATGCAATTCCAGTTCATGCCATTGATAATACTTTTTTACATTTGTATAAAAAATAATAAATTAATGTTTTATACAAAAATGTTTTTCCAGTACCACCTGGTCCATCAATAAAATATAATTTAGAGGAATATTTTATTATGTCGTCAAAAATAAATTTTTGATCTTGATTTAATAATAAATACATTTCGTTAAACATATGTTTATTATATTCAATAATTTTTGAATTTTCTTCCTGATTTTCATGGTTAATTTTTTCTATTGGTTCTGGTAAACTAAAATTTTTACAAGACATTTCTTTTGTCAATAAAATTTTATTAATTTCATTTAATGCTTTATTTTCTTTATCATCTTCAAAATCTTCACTAAAATATTCTTTGAATTTATTCCATATTTCATTACCTTGAATATTTTTTGATAAAAGTAACCATGCAAAATATTGACGCAACTGACTCGGTAGCATAATGGTACAAGCTTCAGAAAATATATCGAATATTTGCGAAGAACTTCCTATTAGCCCCATTGCAACTGCTGTTTCTCTAAAAGTATTATACGTTATGTTTTCGAAAGTTCTTAATTCTGTAAATGAAGTTATGCCTCTAACACAATTTAAAATTAATTTTAAATGGAATCTTTCAGTATCTTTGGGAGACACAATATTTAATCTTCCAATAGTTTTATGTTTTTTATCACGAGTACGTTTGATCCAACATTTATTGTTATTGAATACGCAATATTTAGGTATATTACTGTATTTTATTTGTTTTGCAAACTCATCTTTAATATTAAGATTAAACCATGCAATTAATGTTGTTTTCCATTTGTCTAAAGCTTTTGATTCTTTATTTTCTTCGAATATAATTTTTTGCTGATTTTCCGTATGAACAGCTAATCTAACAACTGTATGACTTCTTCCACATATCGGAAATTGAGATAATCTCCAAGCTGCTTCCATAGGACTCATATATCTTCCATCTATAAATTGTGTAGTTTCATCATAAGTCTCTTTTTTGTCTTTATCATCATTTTTTTATATTTTACAAAAAGCTTTATCTCCACCTTTATGAATATAATTATAAACATATTTTATACTGTGTATAGTGGTACATATTTCAAAATTTATATGACACATATTTTCTGAGTAAATAACTATTGTAAGGTACAACCATTGAATTATCTACAGGAATAATTTGTTTATTATTTTTAATTTCATAATAATGATTTTCGTGTGAATTATTTATTCGTTTATATTCCGGAAATCCATTTTTTTGAATAATAGTATTATTAACAAAATTTTTTAGATATTTTTTTGTACAAGTATTTTTATTTTTATCGTAACATGGTGAATTATTGTTATGTGGTCCATGCAACATGTGTTTAATTACTAATTTTTGTAATTCCTTGTCATCACTATTTGGAATTTCAGCTGAAACATATTTATCTATTTTCTCTTGAGTTATTAATTTATCATCAGAGTGTAACGTTATAAGAATATGAGCATGTGGTAAACCTCTTTTTTGAAATTCAATTGTGTATACATAAGCAATAACTTTACCAAAAATATTTTTTTTAACGATATCATCAAGTAATTTATTGAATTTAGTATAAAATAATCTAACTGTTATATTAGGGATATCATTAGGAGTAGTACCTGCTGGAAATTTTTTTAAAACTCTTTTTAATTCTTTCCACCTTGGATTACAAGTCATAGTAATAAAAATATCAGGTCTACCAACCTCTCTATAAATGGCCATTGCATCTTGATAATGTTGTTGCATATATCTAGGACTTCCTATATAAGTTGATGGCAATATAAATAGATTACCTATTTTTTCTTTTTTCTCAAAATTATTTGATATATTACAAGCGCTATTTAATACATGGTCCAATAAGCCTTAATAACATTCAATTCTTAATTGTCTTTGATTATTTCTTAGAAAATTCATTCTATTATTTTCAATTTGAATTGCAACATGTAGAAAATATTGTTGCGTTAATCGTCCACAATATAGTAAATGATTAAGAAGGGGCCGAACTATCTGTCTTTGTCTAATAGCGTTTTCCATCATTTATGTAAACACTATCCGGTATAACAAGAAAAAAATAGCAGCCCCCGCTAGATATTAGTATAGTTAGTAAATTTTGTAATAACAACCAAATTTCTTACCGCATAGTTTTTGACTAATTAGAGACCTACTAGCAATCTAGAATATAACCTATCTTCTTTTGGTAGGTCTCTAATTATTCAAAAACTACGCAGTGAAAAAATTTGGTTATTATTACAAAATTTACTTATTATACTAATATCTAGCGGGGCTGCTATTTTTTTCTTGTTATACCGGATAGTGTTTACATAAATGATGAAAAACGCTATTAGACAAAGACAGATAGTTCGGCCCCTTCTTAAAATTAATAGAATCTGGCCTATAAGCCAATCTATATGAATAATGTTGTAACATCGTTAAATTTTCTAAAGATTTAGGACTTTGAGTATGACCAATACTCCAACCTAAGTCCCCAGATGGAAAAAGAATTGGAAAAACTAACGGATCTACATGTTGAGATAATTTACTTAAATAAACATGTTTTGGTTCATTTTCTATTGTATTTTTAGGATAAATGCATAAATCATAATCTTCTGAAATTGCAGATTGTGATACTATTATAGCCCCACATTCAGATGTTAGAGGTTTATTATAACGATGCTTGTGTTTATCATTTTTTCTGATAAAATATAATTTATAATTTGGTAAATTCTCTAAGTTTGTTAATTGATGTGAATGTTTATAATATTTAGCATAAGGATTACTATTAAATACTTTTGTTAATAAATCCAAATGATCTTTTATTAAATTTTTATTAGTTTTTTAATTTTTTTTCAATCGCAGTATTATCATCATAAATATAAAATTGACCACAACAAGGTTATTGATTATTATTTGGTATTAAAGTTTTAGGAACATAATGATGTACTTGACCTTGAAGTTTTAAATTATAAATTGCTTTTTGTTTTTCATAAATTATATTAGCACTAAAAGTAGCAAAATAAAATAGGTTATTATAATACCTAATTAAATGTCTAAAAACATTATTATATAAGATTAATTCTTTTAATTTATTATTATATAAACTCAAAGGTGATAATTTAATTTTTCCTTTGCGACAACAAGTAAATTTTTTTTTTCTTCTTTCCAAAGTACTGCAGAACAGCAGGAACATTTAAAATCAATTTCACCAAAATCAGATATATAATCATTTTTTTTAGTTATTATTTCTATTCTATTTGTCGATTTAATTATTTTGATCTTCTTACTTATAAGATTATTTTCTTCATTTTATCTTTTTAATATATTTTTATTGTTTTTAATTTTTTTATTAGTATTTTTTTCTATAGTTATATTACTATTTTCATAATTTGTAATTTTTATTTTTTTACATGGACTAATTTCTCTGTTACATAAAAATTTACGTTTCTTATAATTGTTAACATTTTTTATTTTATTTTGTTCTAATTTAAAATTAGTATTATATAAATCAATTATATTGTAATGACCATCATCATAATTTCTACTAAATAATAGTTTTAATTTCTATATACTTTCATTGTTACCAAAATAATGAATAATATTACAATTATTAAAACAAACTGTAATAAATATATTATAAATTTCACAGAAACTATATATTTCAGTATCTGTTCCATATTCTCCACATTTTGACATTAATTGTTTATAACAATCCATGTTTTTAATATCAATTTTATTATATATTTTTCCTATAATAAAAGATTCATAGCGATTCCAATTATCAATAATATTATTAACGACAATTTTTCTTGTTACATTATGATAATTTTGATTATTATATAAAAAAAAAGAAAAACAACGAAATAAACAATTTCCATCTCCAATAGTTTCTATTTTTATACTATTTGACATGATATTTAAAATATATAAAAAATAAATATATATGCTTTTATTTAATCACATACCTATTGTTTTTCCTTCTTAAAAATTTTTCTTATTCTTCTTTTAGAAAATATGTATAACTTTTTTTAAACTGCTTTTTGTGTAAATTCAGAAGATAGATTGCATTCTATTTTAAAAAATATAAAAGAAATACATAGAAATAAATTAATAAAATTAATAATAAGTTATTTCATAACACAAAATATTTTTCAACAATATTTTTGTTAAAAAATATTTATAATATATCGTAATCTTCATGTATTATACAAGCCTTTCATTAAAGTTCTATTAATTTTACAGCGAAGTTAATACGTGTAATACTATGATAATGTTTTAATGAAAAATACAAGATTATTATAAAAAGTTTTTGTAAGATTATCCCATATGGAAATAATTTCTGTGAAAAACAAATTAATGATTGTGTAAAAATGTGATAAAATATGAATAACTGTTAATAACTATAATTTTATTATTAATATTAATTTTATTAATGTCTCAATCGCGGTAGTTTATTACAATTATTAACAGTTATTAACAATTTCTCACAAAAATTATTTTCATATGGGATAATGAAAAATTTTCACAAGATTTTATTAAGGAGATGTAAAACGGACACTACACCTGTACTTATAGATATTAGCTTCCTTTCTATTTTATTGCTGAATTTCCAGAAAAGAAATGCATTAGCTTGTAGTATGTACCATGATGATTATTTTGATAAGTTTTCAAATAAATTCATTCATTAGCTTTTAAGATATTTGGATTCCTGTACAAAAGTGAAAAATTTTAATAAATAATTTTGGAACCGAAAATTCTCAATAACTAATGAATGAATTCATTTAAAAATTTAACTGAATAATCTTCATGGTACATACTACAACTTAATGCATTTTTTTATTGAAAATTTTGCTATGAAATGTAAAGATAGTAAATATTTATGAGTACAGGTGTAGTGTCCATTTTCCATCCCCTTAATAGCTTACTATACAGTTTTCAGACAATATTATAAAAACTTTAACGTGTCTTGTGTATAAATTTTTAGTAAAGTTTCATAAATTTTTGCGATAAAGTTATATATAACATTTTGATAAAAAACTTCGCGAAAATTTGCAAAACGAAGATAATCATAAATCATATATTCTAAAATCTACTTAATTCTATCGTATATCGAATGATGATAATTCTAGAAAAGCTTGAAAACTCTTAATACGAAGCTGAGCAAAAATTAATTTCGTGTTGGACGTCTCAGACGTCGAGATATAAGATCCTGCTATACGCAGTTTATAGTATTTGATTACCCCGAGAGTAGAGTGGCGATGCTTCAAGCGTCTGCATGTTTATTGCTGTTTATGAACGAAATTAAAACTGTTAAAAATAATAGAATTTTGTTTTGAGTGAATCACTGAAATTTTTCTTTTAAATTTCATGCAATTGTATAATTAAATTATGGTAAAATTTATAATTTTTATGGAATCGTACAAAAAATAACGTAAAATTATTCATGTTTTTCCTAACAGTGTATAATCGAAAAAAATTAAAATATTTATTTCATTTACTTTATATAGAAGTACATCATGTAATATAATTGAAACTTGAAAAGTGTAAATATAAATTTTATAATAACACTTTATGTACTTCAAATAAAAAATTTTTAACTTAGATATATCATTTACATCATATGTTTAAGAAAAAACTATAAAAATCACTAATATGTCTAAAAAAATGAATTTATTTAATCAATGATAATAGCAGTAAAATAAAACTTTGATTTATTTAAAAAGAATTATATTATTTAGAAGTTTAGTTTACTAAAATTTAAAAGAATGAATAATTATAAAATAAAATTACTATAATCATAAATATCATGAATTTTTGTACACTTATTCTAAACAACTTGCTCTAATACCTGTACTTATTTAATCGCTATTATAGAAGTCACATATTCAAGAATACTAGAGAAATCAAAAATCTCGACTCAGGATCTGAGACGCCCAGAGCCGAATTTAAAAAGCTCGATCGTGCCTCTATGCTATTACGATGATCCGTGAATTCCATATATACGAATTTCGAATATTATCAAGTTCAATTTCATTTTTATTTTTAATATTCTATTTTATATTCTATTTTTAATTTATTTCAAAAATATATACAAGTTTGATTCATTGTGAACTTTTGAATATCGCGTTAAACCATCTTTTTCCTATTAATTCTAATTCTATAACTTCATATCTTATATTTTTATGTATCGATGTTTTCTATTGAACTTTTTTCACATTCACAAATATGAAATTTCAACTCATTATGTCCTACTCTCCTATTTACTTTGGAATGTGTGTATTCAGGGGGTTGGCGAGCGGAGCGAGCAGGGGTGAACCCCCCCTAGTATATATATATACGTACTGGGAGGGGGGGCTCTCCTTGCTCGCTCCGCTCGCCAACCCCTGAATACACATTTCAAAGTAAATAGAAGAGTAGAACATGATGAATCTAAATTTTATATTTGCAAATGTGAAAAAAGTTCAATAGAAAACATCGATACATAAAAATATAAGATATGAAGTTATAGAATCAGAATTAATAAAAAAAAGATGGTTCAACGCGACATTCAAAAGTTTACAATGAATCAAACATATATATTTTTGAAATGAATTAAAAATAGAATAGTAAATAACAATTAAATTTCAAGTTATGATTGTATATAATAATATTTAATAATAATTATGAACGAATAATAAAAAATAGAATAATAGAAAATTACTATTATAAATAAATATTTTCATCTTCTTATGTCATAAATTTTATACATATCGAGAAGATGCAAAGAAAACGCTTCCTCTCTTCATTTTTTATTTTTGGGCTTGAGACAAACATATATAAATATATGGCTGCATCAAGAGTGTTTTTTATTTTTTATTGTAGCTAAAAGAAGCTTACATTTTTATTTTTTACTATCGCTAAAGAAGCCTACACTTTTTTTGTATTTTCGCTAAAAAAGCTTACAAATTTACTTATTATTGTCACTGAAGCATACAGATCTCTTGTTTGTTGTCGCTAAAAAAATCTCATGTAAGCATACAAATTTATTGTTTGTTGTCGCTAAAAGCAGCTTACAGATTAATTTGTTATTATTACTGAAATAATTTTATAGACTTATTTTTTATTATCGTTAATAGAAGTTTACAAATTTATATTTCATTGTAGTTATAAAAAGCTTACATATTTATTTTTCATTGTCGCTAAAGAAGCTTGTACAGTTGCTTTGTATTTTTACTAAAAAAAGTTTAAATAATTTTAAATATTCATTTAATATGTCATTAAATTTCATTGTCGCTAAAAGAAGCTTACAAATTTATGTTTTATTACAAGCTTACATATTTATTTTTTATTGTTGTTAAAAAAAACTTATACATTAATTTTTTTTGTAGTAAATCAATATTATTTTATATTTTGTATTTTAATTATCATCAATTTGTTTTTCTGTAACCTTAGAGAATAATCATTTTATATTGAGAATATTGTATTTATTAATGTAATGAAACAAAACTATTAAATTATTTAATTTACCTCATTTAAAATTATTCTATTTGCTAATATAAGTTCTTCTAACTCCATGTTTTCACCATTTAATACTTTAATAAATTCCAATCTTTTTACTTTTAATATATATGTAATATCTATAAAATGTTTAAAAATATATATATATATATATATATATATATATATATATGTACATGAATATTTTCATAAATGTATATGCATAAAATATATTACTATAATTGTTTTTACTATTTTCTTCTATTTCCCAATAATTTCTAGTTTGCCATATAAAAATAATTTTCGTGAGAAATTGTAAATAACTGTTAATAACTATAATAAACTACCGCAATTGAGACATTAATAAGAATTAATAACAGTAAAAAATAGTTAATAACAATTAATAATAGTTAATAATAGTTATGAACGCTAAATGACAATTATTAACTGGAACTCATGATTATTAATAATTATTTATAGTTATTCACATTTATTCACATTTATTCACATTTATTAACATTTACTCACATTTTCCAAAATTTTAGAATTGGTGAATAATTTATTATTATTTATACGTATTTATAATTATTTATATTTATTTGCAATTAGTTACAGTGAATTATAGTTACTAACACTTTTTTACAGATATTTACAGTTTTTCACATTTATTAACAGTGCTACGTACATTATATTGTACGTATATTATAATGTAAGACATAAAATAAGGTAGAAACTCGGAGAAATGCGACTCCGAGTTCCGGACCAAGAGTCGTACGATGCGCGAAGTGCTGATTCGGCACTTCGTCGCGGGCAACTTACATCGTCGTTTTAGACGACGAAGAGCGACAGACCATCGCCGGACGCGCTAGAACAAAGTAGTAATCAGTCTCTCTCTCACTGTAATTACTGTATAATAAATAACAGATAACTTCATATTAATTCTCTTGTAATTATTTTACATCCTCACACTCCCCATAGGAGTGCGTATCAAAAATCCCACGTAACATTTTGGTGGCAGCGGTGTGGGATACGCAGTAAGGTTTTTAGAAAATAAATAAAATTTTTTTTCAAGAAATAAACTTAAAGCGCGTCAGATAAAATAGAGAATTTTTTTAAAAGAGAGAGAGAGAGAAATAATTTGATTAATTAAATACAGCGAATAAATACATTCTTTTAGCGAATTTTTTTTTATTAAATATTTTTCGAAATCGCGTCGCGAGTTAGCAACGAAGAAGATCGGAACGAGAGGAAGGAAGGAAGGACGTCCAAAAAAAAAAAATTTATAACCGAAGAAATGAGAGTGCTCCTTATCACGCTGCTCACTCTCTGCTGCAACAAGTAAGTACAAATTTATATAAATCGTATTATATTGTCCACGGGGTTAGTACAGGGTCACGGGAAAATCCGAATGAAAAAAAAAACAGATAGAATAAAAATTAGAAATTTTTCTTTTTCTCATGTTATTTATAAAAGTGATTAGTACGCGAATATAGTGTGCGTTAGGAAGTCAAAAAAAAAAAAAAAGAAAAACGAGCGCGAGCGTAACAGAGAAGTAGTGCCGTTCTTAAATAAGAGAAAATAATATTCAAATATTGGAAATTTTAATAAATCCTTGGAAAAAATTAAATTCAAACAAGCGGGTGCGTGCAAATAATAAATTTCAGTATCCGGGTTATTTATTAAATTTTTTCTTTTTCTTCAATTTTCAAAAAAATTTAATTAATTTCAAAAGCATATTATCAGAAATTATTATAAATATATTCGCTTATTTACGTGATCAAATAATAAATTTTGCAGTAAGGAAAGAAGTTAAAGAGAGGAAGTTAACATTTGGATTATATTAATTTGATAGTTGATTTGTAACGTTAACGTTTACGGCAAGGTTAATTAATTATCAGCGCGCATAAGAAAACGTAAACGCTTTACCTTCTCACGCGTAATTTAAAAAGCAGTAATAAAATTCAAAAAAAATTAAATTGTAAAATCTTATTTATCGAATATGTCGCTCATCAATTTATTTTCGAAAAAGGACGGAAAAGCGAGACGTAGAGGACGTTCGTTGTCTCCTATTAGAGGTTCGCGTAGTGAAGAAATCTTAGCCGAATTCGGGAACGAAAGGATATCATTTCCGACCATGTCACAGAACACGGTGTATATGCCAATGTACACTCCGAGATATGGTGAAAATTTAACAGTTAATTTGTCAGAGAAAGAAATGAAAGAATTGAATGAAAAATACAAAAGAGCCGCGTCTCAGGGTTTCGAATTACCCAAAGAATCATTAAATATTATGAAAGAAAGAAACATAGTAAGTAACGGCACGCTCCCACGGAATAAAAGGGAAACCGAGACTCAAAAATCGAAATCAGAGGAAAGCCCAAAAACCAACGAAACGTGGTTAACATACGCGAACCAAGGTCCGAACCAGCTAGTTTATTCTTCGATACCATACAATTACACGAGTTTTCCGCAACAAATTCCACAACCATGGAGTAATATGATACCAACGCAAGTCAACCCAAATTTTCCAATAAATTCACCGACAAATACTAACTACGCATTAAATACGCAACAAATAAATCCCATGTTAAATATGCAAAGCGCAAATTTTCAGAATATACCTCAATTATCATTACATCAAGCGATAAGGCAAATACCATATTTTGATGGAAGCGTAGATAAATTACCCCTATTTTGCTCTGTGTTAAGGAACATAGTAAATAGTTTTGGGCCAGGTTGTCAAATTTTTATTATATACGAGTTAGCAACGAATCTCACGGGAAAAGCGGCAGATATTTTTACGGCGCGGTTGATGCAATACGAGTCGATAGAAGCTCTCATAGCAGACTTAGAGGCGCAATATAATAATATAACAGTGATGGAGGAATTATCAACGCAATTAAAAATAATTACACAACAACAAGGTGAATCGGCAGCAGATTACGGCGCGCGGACGCAAGCTTTATTGAATAGGCTTTTAGTAATTTACGACACGGTGCCCATGTTAAATGTACAAGATCGATTAGCAAGGAAGCAATTAATAGAAAGAGACGCCTTACAGTATTATTTGTTCGGATTAATATCGCCCTCAGATATGCAAGTGCGTTGCGAAAAACCTCAGACGTTAAGAAAGGCTATACAACTTGCAGTCGATTTTGAAAATAAACAAAAGACGCGACTTTTTGCACAGATGCAAAACTCATTTATAAACGGCCTGCAACCCGTAAATTCGATAGCACAAAATACGCAATCGCTGTCATTATGGTCTCAACCGAATATTAATAGCATGATGCAAATGACGCAAAATCAACATCAGTTATTAAATACAAATAAAGTGCATGAGGCACAAATAAAAGCAATGCAAGCTATGCCTGTAAAAATAGAAACAGGTACAAGTGCAGTTAAATGTAGCTATTGTGATAAAGAAGGCCATAAAGAAGGCGCGTGCATTAAGAAGAAATATGATAAAATACAATGCGCTTATTGCGATAAGATGGGGCACGCGACGGCAGAGTGTCAAACACTAAGAAATGATGCCGAAAATGGTATTATTCATGCACAAAATAAAAATAATGCGCAAAATGTTAATAATAATAAAAGAAAGCAATCAAACGATAACAGAAATTATACGAACGGTCCGCGAAGCAATTATAGCAGAAGTAATTTCAACGATAATAATTACAATAAAAATTACAATAATAATAATTACAATAGAAATTTTGATAATAATTATGGCAGAAATAATCCTAATAATAATTATAACAACGTGAATGCTAATAGTAATTACAGAAATAATTATAGCAGATTTAACAGTGGGTTCAATAGGAACGGAAACTATGACTCACGCAATAATGAATATAATTATAATGCGCAAGGACCGCCGCGTTATAATAATTATGCACGTAACGATAATAGAAATGATATAGGTTTTAATAGAGGTCGTAGTAGAGACAACAGTCGTGAGAGATATCAATATAACAGGAACGAGAATCAAACACGCGGCCCGGATAAAGAGCAGGATTCAAACGCAAAGATAAATGAAAATAATCGAAGTGGTAAAATGAACGAGCCTTTAAACTCGCAGGATGTCCGCCGCAATCCTCAGGCGCCGGGCAGGAATTAATTAATAATGATCAGAATATATTAAATAACAGTAATAATAGGCATGTAAAAATTAGGCGCACAATAAATATGAAACTCGCGTGCGCAGGGCGTAATCCGCCTATTGTTAAACTGGAAAGTCGGAATTTAAAAGAAAAACGTGCAAGATTTTATGTTGATTCAGGAGCAGATATTTCCGTAATAAAGGCCAAATGTATAAATGAAAATACAATTATAGATAGGCAGCATATTTTAGAGATTACAGGCGTCGTACCAGGGGAAATGTATACGTTAGGAAGAGCAGATATGACTCTTCAAGGACTACAGTGTGAGGTCCATACTGTCCCAGATAGCTTTCCTGTAAAAACAGATGGGCTACTAGGCTGGGAAACTATTAGTGAGCACAACGGACATATAAATGCCGTACATAAGTGCATTGATTTTATAAAATTATCGATTCCCTTTGAGCGGGTGGAAACAGTGGAAATTCCCGCAAGAATGAGACGCGTTATTGCTGCAAAAGTTATTAATAATGATGTAGAAGTAGGCTGGGTGCCACTTCAAAATTTAGGGCCAGGAATATTATTTGGAAATTTTATTACGGAAAATAAAAATGGTAGAGCATACGCAGTATGTATAAATACAAATCATAAAGATATTGAAATTCCGACTCCAGAAATAGAAATTTTTCCATGCGAGGTTATTAAAGAAGATAATAATTTTTATGCCGGTGGGGACGGCAACCACGAAGGAAACGAAGTTTCTGATTGCAAAAAAGTGAGACGCGCAATGTCGGAGTACGCGCAACAAAATTCAGAGAAAGAAAGTGCTGATGTTAAAATAAAATATGTAAACAGATGCATGGCAAATAAAACTCCATGTGAAATAAAAGAAAGAGTTGAAAAAATAATGAGTATTTTAGACTTGGAAGATTTGAACGAAGAAGAAAAAATGCACGTCAGAGAGTTGATATCCGAGAACCCCTTCGTTTTCGGTCTAGACGATGAGTTGCTCCCAGCAACAAATATTTTAACACATAAAATAAAAACGACTCATGAGGAGCCAATACGTGTGAAACCATACAGATATCCGATAGCATTAAAAAATATTATGCAGCAAGAAATAGAGAAGTTACTGAAAAAAGATATTATAGAACCATCTATGTCGAGTTATAGTAGCCCAGCATGGATAGTTAACAAGAAACCTGACCCTCAGGGCAGGAAACGCTGGCGTTTGGTGACAGATTTTCGCCAACTAAATGAAATCACTGTGGGAAGTTGCTATCCACTGCCTTTAACTTGTGACATCTTAGAAAATTTAGCGTCAGCAAATTATATTACCGCCGTAGACCTTAAAGACGGCTACTATCAGGTGAAAATTAATGCAAAAGACGCACATAAAACTGCGTTTTCAGGGCCATCGGGTACATATCAATATAAACGTATGGCTATGGGGTTATGTGAAGCACCCATGACCTTTAGCAGGGCAATGGCTCTAGCTTTGCAGGGCTTGCAAGGTTCAGAGCTTGAAATTTACTTAGATGACGTGATTATACACGCGGAAAATTTAGAAGATTTTTAAAATGCATTGAGAAAGCTAATCTAACTATTGAACCAAAGAAATGTAAATTTTTAAGACGTGAGGCGAAAGTATTAGGACATATAGTAGGAAAAGGGCAAATTAAAACAGACCCTAAAAAGATAGAAGCAGTGCATGATTATCCTATACCTACAAGTAAAAAGAAAGTAAAACAATTTTTAGGCTTTGTTGGTTATTATCGTCGATTCATGAAAGATTTTGCAAGCATAGCAAGACCGTTACATAAATTAAGTTCAAAGAAAGAGAAATTTCTGTGGCTAGAAGAACATTAAATAGCATTTGACACGTTACGTGAGAAGCTATGCGAGGAGCCTGTGTTGGCCGCGCCTAACTTAAGCGAGCTATTTATAGTAACAACAGATGCGTCTGGTTATGCGATAGGTGCAATATTGAGCCAAGGAAAAATCGGTGAAGATCGACCTTGTGTATATGCCTCACGATGTTTAAAAGGAAGCGAACTTAGATATACTGTATATGACAAAGAATTGTTGGCAGTAGTTTTTGGAAAGGAACAGTTTAGACCTTATTTATACGGTACAAAATTCACAGTAGTTACAGATCATAAACCGTTAAAGCATTTCCATACGAGCACAAAGCCTGATTTAAGATTTAATAGACTAAAAGCAGCTTTACGAGGATATACGTTTGATGTAGTGTATAGACCAGGAAGGAAAAATAATGCAGCTGATGCACTCTCTAGAAATCCAGTGATTGCAGACGGCGAAGAAAATCCTGAATTACCACGTGCAAAAATGTATCAACTAGCAGATAAGCAAGAAAATCAGGAACCAAACGCAAACGAATGCGGTCCACCAGCAAGAATTTTTATTACACGCGCAATAAATAAAAATGCGAATAAAACTAAAGAAAAAGATTCAAGTTCAGAAAATTCTGATAATCCTAAAAAGAAAATCTTTATCAAAGAAACAAGTGACGAGTCAGAAGTTAATAGTATAACCGGATCTGAAGAAAATTGGAATTATGCAAAAAGAAAGAAAGACCCTTGGAAAAGATCGGCGTACAGAAGGAAAAGGCGAAATAAGAAAGCGTTAAAAACATGTAAAAGTCAAGCAGATAGAAAGAAAAAATTAATTCAAGCTGAAAATATAATAAGTCAAGCACAAGACGACGGTAAGCTCGCATATATGCGAAAAAGCACAAACATGCGAGAAGGAATTCTTGCAGCAAGTACACCAGTAGATAAGCCACATGCAGTGTCATCAAGAAAAGAAAAGAATACGTGTGAGCCAGCGAGCGAAATATCAAAAAATAAAAGTATATTGAAAAATAATAGAAACAGCTGTGACGTAGAATCGCCATTAGAAACAATAAATGTAAAATCAGAAACATCTCAACACAACATCATCAAAATAGAAAAAAAGAAGGAGACACAGGATGATTCACAACACACTTCGCAAAGTAAAGAAAGTAGCCAAGGAAGTATATTAAATATGATTCCAGAAATAATAACAAAAATGCGTGCTCGATTTTTAGTTGATGTGCAAGAACGAGAGATAAATGGTAGAGAAGGTGTACAAATAAATATATGGGAAGAAACTCCAGGAGAAGTAGCAGAAGCACTAAGAGGCGACGTACCTCAAGAAATAATAAATCAAACAGATTTTAATGAGCGAGAAAAAGTTCGACCTCAAATGCCAAGAGAATACTACAAATTAGTACCAAACATAAGCTTAGAAAAAGATAAAGAGAAAAAATCATTAAGAATAAGTTCTGAAGTCGAAATTATTGACAGTGAAACAGACAAAGGTTCATATTTCGAGGACGAGTTTGAGGTACAAGATACAAATAAAAATCAAGAAAAAGAAATTATAAGTGAGAGTGAAAGCGAGAGAGATAAGCATGACGTCAGTGAATCTGAGTCGCAAGACGAAAGCATGGAGCAGGAAGAGAATGAGAGTGACGTAGAGCTAGATAAAAATGATTTAGATGAGACTGAGTCGCAAGACCTTGAAGAAGAAGAAAAAACTGACGAAGAAAATGAGCATATGAATATAATAGAAACAGTACAAAACGATGACGAAAATGGACCAATAAGTTGGAGTAATTCTTTTAATGATGGTGCAGGTGTATTTGAGGTATATGATGCAAGTGATGAATGTGCACAACACTGGTTGGATTTGATAAAGGATGACAATATACCAAAAGACGGTAATTGTTTTTTTCACTCAGTAATAAAAGTATGTAATTTAGGAATGTCCGCAAATGAATTAAGAGACATATTATTAGACGCAATATCTTTAGGTGCATGCAGAGATCCACAAACGGCAGAAGCTATCTTAACGTCACGCACAAGACACGCAGATGTAGATTACGTATTTATATTTTCTTGTGAATTTAATCAAAACATATGCGTGCATTTTGTAACAGATTATGATGAAACACTATATTGCCATTTTAAGGCAAATAGTTCAAATAATTTTATTCATCTACATTTAAAAGGAAGGCATTTTACGCCGTACCTTTATACAAGGAAAAATAATATAGTAAAAAGGCATCAAAATAATAAAGAAAACGAAGAAAGTACAGCGTCGAGCGAAAACGACAACGAACAACGCGATAATAATGTCAACGAGCCAGGTACTCCTATTACACCTACGACAGACGTACTGGCGCAAAGAGAAAAGGGTCAATCACATAAGATAAGTGATGCGCTCGAGCATTGCCTTGTAAAAAATGCAAGGCCGCCGCACGAGAAACCACCTTGGAAGCTACTAGATAACGAGTCCTCGGAACCATTGCAGAATTATGTTAAATTAAATACCAAAAATTTTCGTAAAGGAGAAAACGTATATTTATTAAAGCAAGAGCGAAAAGAGAAACACAATGTTCAATACGGCGGGCCTTTTAAAATCGAAAAAATAAACCACGCGAAACATAATATAATGCTAAAAACGCAAATAGAATGAAACAGATAAAACCAACGAGTAACTAGTATAACATAAAACCTCTTTCCTTTTGAAGGAATACAATTAAAATTATTAAGATATAGCAAAAAGCTTTATTTTTTTTCTTTTTCCGCGGCCTTCGGACGAGGAAAAAGAAAGAATGACATATGATCACTGCTTATTTTTACAGAAGAGAAATAGAAAATATATAAAAAAAATGAAAATTAACAATAATGGTTGAAATTAAGAAATGAGAGTAATAAGATATCCTTAAAGGCGCGACGTTTCAACAAAATATTGTATTAGTGAAAAAAAAAGAATCAAATATCTTTTGAATAAAAGCAAAAAATAAATAAGAAAAATAATTAGTAGATAAGATTCAGTTGTACAGCAAAGCGTCAAAAGAATTGGCCGCAAGAGAAAAGAAACGTTTTTTACTAATAAATAAAAATAATAAATTAGCTAATTGTTTTTGAGGATAATTGTGATTAAAATATTTTTATTATCAACAAAATTGTAAAATTAGCAAAAGTTAGGCAACTCAAATAATAATAACAACTATAAAAGAAATGCAGGATCTCGCCTAAGATTCCCTATGAGTATCCTTTTACCCCTTACCCCTTACGGAAAATAAAAGTCCAATGAATAAAAAAAAATAAGGTAATAACAGGCATGAGTTCAAAGAAAAAGAATAAATAAAATGTAAATAAAAATTATAACGAGAAGTAAATCTTCTCTATGTTGTAAATAAAGCAACATGACATGCATAGTTTAATCAACAAAACATGCAAAAAAAATAAAAAAATAAAAAAAATGGAAATGAAAGCAAAAAAAGACTGTTAAATACAGTGAACTATTATGTGCATGTGTTATCAGCTTCGTGATAAAAGAAGTTGAATACTAATAATAATTACAAATTATTAAGAACTCAGCTAAAGGATTAAGATCTGAAAAAAATATATCACCTTAACAACCGAACATATTCCAAAAACCCATGGGAATCGAACGCAAGTATCCTTTATAAATTTGTTCGAAAAAGAAGTAAAATGAAAATCCAATGAGTTTTTTGAGTTGAATAACGTTGCTTATAAAATTAAAATAAGAACACATAGAAAATACTGGAAGCAGAGTAAAATTTTAGAAAAAAAGGTGATTATCAAGCCAATCGTAGTCGAAACCGTGGCCATATTCGAGTTGACGCAGCGCTTCTTAAACGATAATGTCAACCAAAAAAAGATAAACAAAAGCGTCAAAGAGAACACATAGAGTTAATAAGTAAAGTTTTTTGTAAGACGCAGCTTTGAGGATACACATTAGAATATTAATCAGTGATCAATTTAATAAAAAAAAAAAAGAAGTAACAAAATTTTCTATAAGGAAGGAGGAAATCAAAAAATAAATAGATAAATGACGGTTAAACAGTTAGAAATAGAGGGGGGACCCTTTTCTACTAATAAGTTAATTTTTGTTTCAGATAAATCATACAATTATTGAAAAATCATGTACAAATTTTATTATAAAAGTTCGACAAAAAAAAAGGAGTTCGAATCCACGTTCGAATCCACGTTCGAATCCCGCTTCAAACCCACACAAAAACAAGTAGAAGGTTCTTTAAATCACTTTAGAATAAAATTAAATATCATCCGAGGAAGAATGTATTTCGCGATGTGAAAGGCTTCTTATCTTATCAAGAGTGCAACATGATTCGTTCGTGTATCTTCAGAAGAAACATCTCTTAACATTAGAAAATAAGATAATGAATTTTGTATTTAAAGCTATATTATTTATTAATTTAAAATTCATTTTAATTTTTGTACAATTTTGTAAAATATTTTATTATAAATGTCATATATCTTTTTGGAAAAAAGAGAGAGACCATAAATTCATAGTTTAAATGAAAAAATATTTAAAAATAAAACAGTAGAATAAATTAGAACGCAAACAACACAACACTAACACAAACAAATAGAATAAGTTAGAAATTTTTGTAAGATAGGACGGGCATCGGCTCGTGTAGGTACACAAAAAAGTACCAATTACACTTTAGGGACTTAATTTTAATAAATTTTTTATTGTATTCATGTGTACGCTCTTGGCTTCGGGGGCCGAAGCCTCGCGGCCTCGGACGTGCGACGCACATTATATTGTACGTATATTATAATATAAGACATAAAATAAGGTAGAAACTCGGAGAAATGCGACTCCGAGTTCCGGACCAAGAGTCGCACGATGCGCGAAGTGCTGATTCGGCACTTCGTCGCGGGCAACTTACATCATCGTTTTAGACGACGAAGAGCGACAGACCATCGCCGGACGCGCTAGAACAAAGTAGTAATCAGTCTCTCTCTCACTGTAATTACTGTATAATAAATAACAGATAACTTCATATTAATTCTCTTGTAATTATTTTACATTCTCACACTCCCCATAGGAGTGCGTATCAAAAATCCCACGTAACAACAGTTATTAACAGTTTTTCACATTTACAAAATTTTCCGCCTCTAAATAAAAAAAAGATTATACGTGTGAAAATTGTTGAAAGTGTGAAAAAGTGTTAATAACTGTTAATAAATGTGAATAAATGTGAATAAATGTGAAAAATTATAAATATTTGTAAATAACTATAAATAATAGTAAATTATTATTATTTACAGTTAATCATTATTATTATCTATTCGTAACAATTATTAACTGTTATCAACTATTATTTACTGTTATTAATGTCTCAATTGCGGTAGTTTATTATAGTTATTAACAGTTATTCACATTTTTTCACATTTTTACACAGTTATTAATAGTTATTTACAGAAATTATTTCCATATGGGTTTGTTCCTCTTTCCCAATTCACATATTCATTTTCTAATTTATTTAATAAAACGTCCAATTTATATTGTCCATCCGTTATTGTTCCGATGTATTCTGATTCATTTTTTTGTGCAAAAGAATTTCTTAAATACCCTTGTATTTCTGAAAAATTAAAAATTATTAATATTATTATATATTTTTTTCAATAATATTTAATTACTTATTAATCCAGGTCTTAATTTTATTTCTTCGAAATTTATTTAATTTGTTTTGTTATTTTTCAATATGTTGTATTCGCCTAAAGGAATAATATTCGAATAATATTTTAATGTTAAGTCATATATATTATTTCCTATATCGTATCCTTTTACTTTTGATACATTAACATTTTCTAATAATATTTTCTGAAATATTAAAAAATGTTTAATATTATGTTGTAATTAATAATATTGTATATTATGAAAATTTACTTCGTTTAGTTTTATATTTTTTTTAAATTTTTCAATATTTTTATCATAAATATTGCATTGAATTCTGAATTCTTCGGGATTATTTATTATGAATTTCAAAATCCTGAAATCAGTTTGTTTTTGTTTGTTAACAAAAGTTTGTTCTTCGGAAATTTCTTCAATATATGCAACCAGAGATCTATTATATGCAATCAAAAATATTTATAACATATATTATATTTTTGATTTTTTTAATAAAGTTTTTAATACATACGTTGATTGATTTCCTATTACAATTTTAGTTTTTAAAAATTCCGTTAACGAAAACGGCATTATTTTTTCTTTTTTTGAAATATGATCTTGGTATTTATCATCGCTTTTTCTCTTTAAATTTTTTTCATTCATATTAATTCTATAAATAAATTATTTAATAATTTGATAAATGTTCATAATAAATAAGTTGATCATACATTTCTTATAATGTATTTTTCTTTAAAAAAGTATTATATAAATATAAAAGTAATTAAATATTATTTTTATATATTTATTGAATTAATTTTTTTAATGTTATTAATATATACTTTACATTTTTATGTATTTTTATGTAACATAATAAATTATCTTTTTGATGAAATCCTTTTCCACGAATGTTGCAAATATTATTATAATTAGATGCATGACTTTGTAAGTGTCTTGTTAAATATTTAGTTCTTATATATTTATTTTTGATTTTTGCAAATAAAACATTCTAATTTTTCAAGTTTGTTATGTTTTTTTAAATGTCTTATACAACCTCTTTTATATTTTAATATTTTTGCACATATATAACAAATATATATTTTTTATGAATGAAATTTCTTATTATGTTTCAATAAATGGTTATGTCTCTTATATATAGTGTAATTTAATATTTTTTAATATTATTAATTTTTATTATTTATAACCTATGTATAATTTACTATACACATATATATTTTATTAATAATTAATTTTCTACTTTCAACTAAAAATTTTTTTATTTAAAATATACGCAGTTATTATACTTTTTAATTATTATTAAATGGGTTATGTACAAATTACGTAAGGATATTTTCATTACATACTCTTCATTATTTATATGTAAGGGTCTGCATTTTTTTTTCTTTCTAATTTTGTCCCCTTACTTTATTTAACGTTTTGTTAATTAGGTGGGGCTAGAATAATGAAAATTACATTTAAAAACAAATTTTTTTTATCATAGAACTTTTTTATTTATTAATAAATGAATATAATAATCGTTAGTTTCAAATCGTAATTTCATAATTTTAAATTTTTTTATTTATTAATAAATGAATATGATAATCGTCAGTTTAAAATTGTAATTTCTAATCTTAAAATTATAGTGTTTATAAAAAATCATATGTATTAATACGTATTTCTGTATCATTAGTCTTCTTTGTATTTATTTATTTAGAATTATGTAGGGACAATATTCTTATAATAATATAAACAATCATGTGAATATATATAAATATATAGATACATGTGAGAATATGTAGACTTATACAAATTATGTATTATTATACAAAATAAAGTATATATAATTGTACATAAACTATGTATTATTGTATATAATCCGTGTATAATTATATATAAGTATAAAGGTAAACTCTTGTAAAATATTTTTATACCTCCTCTTTCCATCTATGTGAGAGATTATAAGTTATTTGGACGTCCTTTGTCCCCCTATCAACCTTACGTTATTTGTACACGGGTCTAAAATTAATATAAAAAATTATAAACTTTTCGATTTTAATAATAATTTCAATAGATAAAATTTTTATATTTAAATTAAGAGCAGGCAGGATTTGCTGTTTGTTTTCTAATTGATTTACATCGATTAATACTTGAGTAAATAACAAAAAACTCAATTGTTACTCGGTCGGTATTAGATTGTACTCCAGCTTGTTCTTGAAAGAAGAATATTGTAATGCGATGAGTTCAAGTTTTAAAATTGAAATGTTTTAATTAATTATATATTAAAAATAATTAATAATCATTTGTCATTTTTTTTTATATTATACAATTATTAAAAAGCTTGTAAACTTAATTACAACCTTAGTAAATATCGAATCCATGAATAACTGGGAATAATTAAAAATAACTGGAAATAAATGGAAATAACTGGGAATAATTGAGAATAACTGTTATAAACTGTTCAGTTATTCCCAGTAATTGCCAGTTATTCCCAGTTATTGCCAGTTATTCCCAGTTATTGCCAGTTATTCCCAATTATTCCCAGTTATTCCCAATTATTCCCAGTTATTCTCAGTTATTCCCAGTTATTTACAGTTGAGCTTAAAAATAATTTGGAAAAACAGAGGTACGAATAACTGGGAGTAACTGTTATTCGTACCTCTGATTTTTAAAATATTTCTCAATTTAACTGGAAGTAACTGGGAATAACTGGCAATGACTGGGAACAACTGGGAATAACTTTTATTCGTACCTCTGATTTTTGAAATTATTTTTAAACTAAACTGTAAATAACTGGAAATAACTGTTTTTTTTTGTAATAAGAATACAAAAACTAACAATATGTATAACAAAAATATAAATACACATATTAAAAATATATACTGTACATAAGTCACCAGTAAATATCAAATACACCATAACATACAAAACCAATTTATAAAAACATAATTTAAAAGAGGAATCCTCGACACATAAAATAAAATTGGACATACTATAAAAAAAAATTGACAATCATAACAAAATAGTAAATTAAAAATGAAATTATTTACATTTAAAAACAATACCGAAGATGTCATGACTTCTAACGGAATAACTGTTATTCCTGTCTCAAACTGAACAGTTTATAACAGTTATTCCCAGTTATTCACAGTTATTCTCAGTTATTCACAGATTCGATTTCCACTAGAGAAGATTTATATTCATTTTGCTAAATAATAAATATTTATATTTTTGATATAAGTTAAAATAATTCGTTTATATAATGATTGTTACATAAATATATTGTTTCTGATTCCATAAAATGTTGCCGAAAAATATTTATTAAATATTTTTTTAAACCTTTCGTAAAATATTTCTGTAATATTTATTTATTCAATATTACAATAAAAACTTTTCAATGGGTATCTTAGAAATATTTTTAAAATATACCATGAAATGTTTTGTTGCAATGTTTCTAATATATTTCAAGAAACATTTCATTAAATATTTTCGAAAGATTTCGTGAAATTTAATTATGAATTTCGTAAAATTTAATTGCAGAATCTATTAAATAATTTGAAATTAAATTTTTTAATATTTCCTATTGCAAAAATTTTATTTTAAAAATAATATTATTAACTGTAGAGCTATGGATTCGTAATCTCGAGATCACAAGTTCCAAGGCTGATACAAGCACCACTGTACGTTGCATGGGCTTTGTTCACAAACGCACTGACGATCTCCGTCGCTAATTAGTATCGCAATTATAGCTGAAATACAGCGACGTTACATAAACTTTAAAAAAAGTCATGTATATTGTTCTTGTCTTGATTATAAAATACCGACATTACAGGTTCCTACATTTATCATTCTTAATCCAAAAATTGTAAAAATATCTCATTATGATTAAAAAAAAAGTTTCTTTTAGCGATTATGAAGAATAAATTTGTAAGCTTTTTCTAGCAACAACAAACAATATATTTTTATGCTTATATGAAGTTTTTTTAGCGGTAACAAACAATAAATCTGTATGCTTTTTATGAGCTTTTTTTAGTGACAACAAATAATAAATCTGTACGCTTTTACAAGCTTTTTTTCAGCGACAACAAATAATAGATCTGTACGCTTCAGCGGCAATAAGAAATAAATTTGTAAGCTTTTAAAGCTTTTAATGCAGCCATATATTTTTATGCTGGTTTCAAGCCCAGAAATCTTTTATTAAGATAAATATGTAAATATCTTATTTCTAGTTTAAAAAAAAACATGTTTTATTTAAATACAAGTGTTAATAAAGTACCTATGGATATTAAGCTAAATTCATTTTTTAATTTATAATTTACTTCTGTAATCAGTAAATTTTTTCAATAATAAAAATATAGATACAATATATAAAAATAAAAATATTATATATTCATCTGAATAAAGGAAATGCAGAGAGGAAGCTTTGTATTATCAATTAGTTATGTTTGCAATTATATTAATAAATTATTAATAATAATAATTTTTTTTTTCATTATTGAAATTCAATATTAGAATATAAATGAAATGCAGCGAAAAAACTTTATATTATTAATTAGTTACAGTTACAATTATAATAATAAAATATTACTAATTATAATAATATTTAATTACTTATAATTGATATTATAATAATAGAATATTACCATTAATAAGAATATTTTTTTATTACTAATTACTAAAGCATAGAATCATAGTGAGCGGGAGGGCATGATGAGGGGAGGCTATAAAAATTGAGGGGGACATATTGAGGGGGCTAAAAATTAAGGGGAGTTAAGCGGGGGCTGAGGGGGGCCTCAGTTACGTTAATTTTGAAATGGCCATTTATAAGAGGGTCTACAACGTAATCTAAGGGGGGGGGTCGGTTGAATCTTGTCTGACGACTATATATAGATAGATATATACGTGTGTGTATATCTGTGTACACATATACACTGCCGCCGGAATACTTTTGCCCCCCTTCGTCTAAAATCGACTTATCTAAAAAGTTTTATAACTCTGGAAAAAATGATTGTAGTCTAAAAATTCCAACGGGATTCAAAAGATTGTTGAAAATTCTTTCAAAAACTATTGGTTTAATACAAAAATTTTCCTTCGTATCTCTTATCCTTGTTTAAAAAGAAATTTTTTTCAACTTTGTTTTGACTTTGTAAAATAGTGTTCAATTTCAGTAGAAATCGTTACATTAATACAAAACTAAATAGGTTTTAAAGCTTATATTTTAACGATGAAAATGCAATGTCGAACGTCTAGATTCGACCTTTTAAACCAGAGTTATAAGATTTTATATTTAACAATAAGGTTTTTTTCGATGTATGAATATCTCTGAATTTAAGAGGAATAGAAAAATTTGTCAGAAAGAAAAAATGTTCCTTTTTGGTCAAATAATAATAATACATAATAAAAAATTGATTTCGAAAATTTTTTTTTTTTTTTGTTGGAATGTAATGAAATTTTGATATCTTTAAAATATTGAACAACGTGGGTAAAAAAGGCAAAAAAAAATTTTTTTCCATAAATTAATTTTTTATTATATACTAGGGGGGGTTCCCCCCTGCTCGCTTCGCTCGCCAACCCCCCATTGTCAATATCAATTATCAAATCAATATCAATTTCCAAGAGAACGTTCTTAAATTAGATAACAATTAATTAAATTAGCTAACAATTAACTACCTTTCAGCTATCTCTCAGCTAACTTTCAGCTGAATTTTATCTGAATTTCAGCCAACTTTTAGCTAACTTTCAGCTAAATTTTATCTGAATTTCAGCTATCTCTCAGCTAACTTTCACCTAAATTTTATCTGAATTTCAGCTATCTCTCAGCTTACTTTCAGCTAAATTTTATCTGAATTTCAGCTAACTTTTAGCTAACTATCAGCTAAATTTTAGCTGAATTTCAGCTAACTGAGGGCACATAAAATTCTTATACACGGCGGTGGCGGCGTAGGCGATATATCTTTATTATATAGAGAGATTATTATTATATCAGGCTTCGTCAGTCAGCTCGCGCTCGCTGGGCAGACCCGACCTCTCGGGGTCTGGAGCTCTTCAGCCATGCTGACTATTTTTGGTGCCAATGAGGTTGGCCAGGTCTCTTTGAGATCTGGAAAAACTCGTTGCAGTCGGCTGTTGAGTCGTCGCGCTGAACGGACCATCTGAATTAGTCAGAGAATCCCATTAAGAAGGCGGCTTGACTTCGTTCCGATAGCGGTGCTTAAGCACACGAGTTGTCAACCTCGTGCTACCGTACCCGGGTCTTTCGAGATCTGGATGCCCGGATCTTTCGAGATCTGGATGAAACGTCATCGTTCTAGATGAACTCTTTGAGTTTATTTTATAACTTTGACTTTGAACGCCATAACCGTTTTTTATTTTTTTATATTTTCAAAATTTTTTTTATTCATTCCATTTTTGAATGTTGTTAAGCTACGTAGATCCTCTGAGTGAGTCGGTGGAATTATTTTTGCTTGACTTTGAACGTCATCAGCTTAACAGCTTATAGGTCATTGGAAGGACCCTCTGAATGAGTCGGAGAGTTCGGAAAATGACTTAACTTTTTTGAATGCAGTTAAGCCAAGTAGATTCTCTGAGTAAGTCGGGAAAACTATTTTGGCTTAACTTTGAACGTCAGCAGCTTAACAGCTGATAGTTAGGTCATTGGAAGGACCCTCTGAATGAGTCGGAGAGTTTGGAAAATGACTTAACATTTTTGAATGTAGTTAAACTAAGTAGATCCTCTGAGTGAGTCAGAGGAACTATTTTAAAGTTTTAGCTTAACTTTGAACGCGCTCAGTTTTTTCAACAGTTGGTCGATGTTAGCTCATTGACTGAAGCCTCTGAATGAGCCGAAGGCTTTTGAAGATGGCTTAACATCTTAGTCAAAATCGGTCATATGTAGGCCCAAATAATATATATTTTATGTATTTTTTTCAGATATAAGTTTAGGTATTTTTAAGTGGACAGTATGGTGTCAACCACTATGGTAAATAAATTTTTTTTTCATTGCATTAATCGATAGTATATCATTTATATGATGTACATATGCATATTTTTTTAAGGGGAGTGTACCGCATGTTAGCTAAAAAACATTTTTTTCGTTTTTATTGCAAAATTGATAGTATATCATCTCTAGAATATACGTATGTATATTTTTAAGGGAAAAGTACGGTATAACTATTAGAAAAATTAATTATTTTTTTTTATATTAATAGTACTTTTGATTGAGCTATAAGATCATACTAATATATTAATTATTCTTGTTTTTCCACAATTTTTTTTATTTTCCACTCAAGGAGTTTGAATTTTTTTCCTTCGTTAATATATCTTATAAGTATATTCAGAATGAATTTATAGTTTTAAAAATCGTTCATAAAATACATCTTTTATTATTTTATTTATACATACAAATATATTTAAAATTACTTTAATATACAAAATTTTTTTTTATTAAGTAAGGTAAGATCTTTGTAAAAATAATGAAGCGATAGTTAAAGTTGAATACTTCAATACCAAGAACGTCGCCATCTTTCAAACCACTTATCTCAAAAAGTGGTTTGAATTTAACATTCTGCACCCTATTCAGATTGCCATGAGTGAATTTCAAGAGAGAAACTCTTCGCCTAATTTTGAGCTTAAGCATAAATATTAACAAGCTTAATGCAGTAAGAGGAAGCTCTTTTATCGAACTACCGGAAGAAATAAAAATGAAAAAGGCTTGTGTTAATGTTCAAAATAATGTTAATGAATGTTCCAAGTGGGCAATTTTTTTGGCGCTTCATCCTCCGTCAGACCATCCACAGCATGTATCTAAATACAAAAAGGACAAGAAAGAACTTGATTTTACTGGAATAGAATTTCCAGTATCTCCACAGCAGATTGCTAAGTTTAAAAAACTGAACAAGATTTCAATCGATCTATTAATCTTGAAAAAACGATGTAAGTATTTCTTTTTATATTAAAATCATTATTAATAAAATTAAAAATATAACTTTTTTTTTATAAGTAACGAATTTGATGTCTCACCGTGCCATGTCACCGCTGAAAAAAAAGATAAACATATTAATTTATTACTAATTCAAGATGTGTATGATGAAGAAGCTAAAAAAAAGAATCACGATGATGATTTTGACTTTGTGCCCAGAGTTTTCCATTATGTTTGGGCAAAATCTTTATTACGTCTTGTTCGATCTCAAGTGACAAATCACAAAGCGAAGACATTTATATGTGACCGCTGTCTTCATTATTTTAGAACAGAAGATAAGTTGAAGGAACATGAAGTTCATTGTGCTTCACTTAACAAGTGTAAAATCAAGCTTCCTTTAACAAAAGACAATATTCTGAAGTTCGAAAACCACAAGCGTAATGAAAGAGTGCTTTCTGTCATAAACGCGGATTTTGAAAGTCTATTGAAACTAGTGCGACATGTTCAAGCTTTTCAAGAGCATCAAGCTTACAGTATCGGCTACTACATTAAATGTACTTTCAATGATGCCGATTCCGAGTGTAAGTGCTATAGACAAGCTGGAAACGAAGATCAAACTCCAGCAGAATTGTTTGTAGCAGAACTGAAGTCATTGCGGAATGAGTTCGAAGAAACCTACGTCAATCCTAAACCCTTCGATCTTTCAAGGCAAGAACAATTTTCTTTAGGTAGAGCGACAATTTGCAACATTTGCCGAAAGACTTTCAAACCTTAGGATGTTAAAGTTCGTGATCATTGTCATCTGACTGTAAGGTAAATTTTTATACATTAAAAAAAAATTATTTTAACAAATAACTTGACGTTAATAAATATTTTTATTTTTCAGATATCGAGGAGTAACTCACCAGTCATGTAATCATAATGACTTCAGATTCATACCAGTGATTTTCCACAATCTCACTGATTATGATTCTCATTTCATAATCAAGGAAATCGACACCGCTGCAAATTTAAAGGGTCGAGTAAGCCTAATTCCTGAGAATAGAGAAAGATGTATTTCATTCGTCAAGTATATCGAGGGAAGTGAGATACACTTTAGGTTTATTGATTCCTTCCGCTTCATGCCATCTTTTCTCGAGAAGTAAGCATCGTACTTAAGCGAATCAAATATAGTTGAGAAAGAATTCTAGGCTGATGGGTATAGCGCTGAGCAAATGGAATTATTGAAACGTAAAGGAGTCTTTCCCTACGACTATCTGGATTGCTCTGAGAAGCTTAACGACGTTCTTCTCCCCTGTAAAGAAGCATTTCACAACGAGCTAACAGTCAGTGATATTACCGATAGTGAGTTCGACCATGCCGAAAATGTTTGAAAGACATTCAACATCAAGACATTAGGAGAGTACTCGAATCTTTTTCTGAAAACCGATGTACTTCTTTTGGCCGATATATTCGAGAACTTCCGCTCGACATGTATCGAAGCATATGGTCTGGACCCTGCTCACTATTTTACCACTTCTGGCCTTACTTGGAATGCTATGCTCAAGCACACAGAAGTAGAGCTGGACTCACAGACATAGACATGCTTATGTTTGTAGAGAGAGGAATCAGAGATGGTATAAGCCAGTGTTGTAATCGCTACGCTAAAGCGAACAACGAATACATGAGCGATCATTGGATTCTCGATGAAGAGTCAAAGTACTTGATGTACTATGATGCTACCAACCTGTATGGTTGGGCAATGACCCAATCATTACCTTACGGAAGTTTTGAATGGGTAAACCTGAGAATTTCAATATCATGACTGTTGACAACGAAAGTCCCATCAGCTACATATTGGAAGTTGATCTCGAATATCCTTAATCTCTCCATGATGCTCACAAGGACTTACCTTACTGCCCAGAACTTGCGGCTGCTCCAGGATCGAAACAAGTCAAGCTGATCACCACACTGTCCAAGAAAGAGCGCTACGTCATTCATTATCGTGCTCTGAAACAGGCTCTCAATAATGGTTTGGTTCTTACCGAAATCCATAGAGCTTTACATTTCGAGCAAAAGCCGTGGCTCAAATCGTATGTAGACCTCTACACTAAGAAGCGCAAACAATCTAGGAACGAGTTTGAAAAACTCTTCTTCAAGCTTCTGATTAACGCAGTTTATGGAAAAAGAATGGAGAATGAGCGCAAGCGCGTTGATGTAAAACTCGTCAACAAATGGGAGGGGCGCTACGGAGCTAAAGCATTAATTTCCAAACCCAATTTTCATAGCAGCACTATCTTCGACGAGAACCTTGTTGCTATACAGCTTTCTCGCACTAAGATCACCATTAGAAAGCCATTGTACGTCAGTATAAGTGTTCTTAATCTCTCTAAAACTTGCGTGTATGACTTTCACTATTCGTACATGTTTGATCGACCAGGTGATAAGTGTAAGCTTCTCTACACTTACACCGATAGTCTCATATATGAAGTCAGAGATAAGTTCGACACTTCTGATTATGCCGAGGGTAACCAATTTGGTATGCCTCGTCTTAATAAGAAGGTTATCGGCTCAATGAAAGACGAGTGCAATGGCAACATAATGACTAAATTCATTACGTAGTAAAATGTACGGTGTCAAGAGCCCATCAAAAAGGTCAAAGGAGTGAAATCCAACGTCGTGAAACATGTCATCCAGTTTGAAGACTACCAGCGCTGCCTGTTTGAGGGGAAAATCTTGTCTGTCAGCAGTGCAATTTTAAATCCAGACAGCACAATGTGAGGACTAAAAGACAGCGGAAGATCGCTCTCAGCTTAAATGATGACGAATGTTATCTGCTGGAGTGAAGCACAGATACGTTACCATAGGGACATCACTCCATGCCGCCTTCAAAGGAATTTGCGCAGTGCGCAGTAGTGGCGACGGTGGCTCGAGCTGTATTTAAGAGAGCTCCCGAGCCAGCTCAAGTCATTCCTTCGTTAGACGGACCACCTGCTAAGACGCAAAGAATTGAATAAAGTCATACGACTTCGATTAGTCTTTTGAAATGATTCAAGGTAAGTTAAAGTATTGTCTTTACTTCAAAGCCTATTCTTTAACGATTTTATTTATTTCTTTACTCTTTTTCAGATGGATCGTTCGAAACTTAACCAGATTGCACGTGGCGACTTCTTACCAACCAAGAAAGTGAAGGAAATGGATAAGAACTATAAGTTTATGGTGGATTTGTTGCAGATCTGGAAGATAAAATTCGTATCTTTCTGCCATCGCGCGTTTCTACTGCTTTAGAGAAGAATGGTGAACTTTTCTCTAAGTTGACCGATGCCATAGAACATCACAAGTTGTATGTAACATACTTAGGCGAGACTAGAAGTGGCATCAAGTTTTCATTCAAGTAGGCGCGAGGAAGTTAACGGAGAGATATACGAGTCACGGATACACTTCCTACTTCGAGTTTACTTGGTGTAAGGGGTTCACAAGTAGCGATTCTTGGTTGTACCTCACAGATGGGAGCGAAGGTTGGGGCTCTTATCACTTCCTGAACAATAAGAAGTTTTTTTTGTTTGAAACGCCTAAGGTCACTTAACACTCAAAAGTCAGTTTTTAAAACTGTCTAAACGATTTTGCTCTTTACGATACATGAGTATTTATTGGGCTGTAGTTTTGTCGATCAAACTTTTATGAATACAATCAAAGCCGAGTCACTTTACGTATACTTGATTCCCACCTTTCTTTAGAACTTTTTCTGCAAGATAAACGTCAGGATGTTCAACTTTTTGAAGTTCTTCTTCATTAAAGACACCAGCGATTGGCTGATCTTGATAGTCAGTACGAGACGGTACGTTGTCAGCTGCATTGCTTTAACTTGTTCAATCGTGAATATTTCAGCAGACCAATTAGGTGTGCATCCTTTTTCGAATACTTGTTTTAACTTACTCATTCCAACTTTGTCACCGACCTTGAATTTTGCTTTTGTTCTAACAAGTTTGCAAGCAAATCGTGCGCGAAACTAAGATTCATTTGCAATTGTAACACCTTTTGGTTTAGCACCGATCGTTCGATGTTTTGTATTGTAAGATTTTATCAGATCAGGTAGAATATCGATCCATTTAAAGTTACCACGTAATCTGAACCTCATCCACATTTTATGTTTGAGGGTACGATTGAAGCAATCGCAAATGGATGCTTTGAGATTACTATACGTTCAGTATAAGTTAATCTTGTATTGTTGCATAAGATTTTTAAAATAAGTATTATAAAACTCTTTGCCCTTATCTGTTTGTAAATTTTTGGGTACTCAATCTTCACGTTATATAGGTTTCATGGCAGCAGAGACTTCTGCTCCAGTTTTTTGTTTCACAGGAACGGCCCATGCGTATTTAGGAAAAACATCTATAACTGTAAGCATGTACTTGTAGCCTTTGTTCTCTCGAGAATAAGGTTGCATCTCTACGAGATCAGCTTGCCAATTTTCATCTAAACCTCGCACATCAAACTGTCGACGTGGATAGTGACGTCTGGCTGGTTTATGAAGCTCTTCTACAAGTCTTTCGTGTTCCATGGTCACAGAGCTAATGATTGCTTAATTACAGCAAATTGGCTTTTATACTATGAATATTTGTTTTAATTTTAGCATCTTGCATCTAATTTTTAATTAACTTGGATAGACCTTCAATGTCTACATTAATATTTTTTATCTTCTCATCATACTCATCCTTTAACTTATGCAGTTCTAATTCTGATACGTTAAGATCATCTCTTAATCTAGCAGCAACTATGTATACACTCTGGACTTCAGATGTGATCAAACCTTGCAGTGTATTAATATTTACGACATCATTCGATTGCTGAGGAGAAGGAACATTGCATAACCTCTTATTTTCTACATCGAAATGTCCATCTTTTGTCAGTTTATAGCCAGTTCTAGGAGGTCTTCGACTCCCCTTGCTTTGTTTAAGATTACGTCCGAATACATCAATGCTCATTTTGATACTGCATAATACGTGACTGCACCTCTATATATAGCCAGCTTCTCGTAACTCTTCGATGATGGCATGAATGTCATTGATATGGCTTAGATTTCCAGCTGCTCGTTCGGCTACGAGTAAACGCAGTCGATCACCGAGTTCATTCGGACCATCCCAGTAGACATAACCAAACTCGGTATTTTTTCACGCCATTTTGTATCGAGCCAACGATTCACCTTTTTCATCAGAAAATAGAGGGGCTATAATTTCACTGAATTTTTTACTTGCATGTGAACAAATGGGTTCATTGTCTTTGTATTGTTTCTTGTGAGCTTTCGTGATTTCAACAATTTGACGATAATTTTTCAAACTTCTATTAGTTATTGAGCCTGGAACAGGATGTTTTTCAACGAGTAATTTTTGTAAACCTAAAGTCTTTTGAAACTTTTGATCCTCCACTTGAATATAACTTTTCTCAAAATATATCGGTGAATTACCGAAAAAAAATTGATCACCCTTTCTACGAACTCCATAAATTTTATCCATTTCTCTGAATTGTGAGTCCTCAGAGAAATCTTTACTAGCAGATTCAAACAAAGATCGAAAAGAATCATTTTGCAAAGTGTCCATCAATTCAGTATCATCATTATCTTCATTACACTTAATCATTTCTGGTAAGGGTTCTGGCTTTAAAGTTTCGCGTCTTTTTTTACCTTTAGTGAAGATTTCCATAAGTGGGTTGATGATTAGCTTGAAAGTTTCTCCAACAATCCTTTCGGAATTTTATTCCCCAAATTTTAACAAGTCATACTTGCGTTTAACTGCTTCACGCGCTTGAATGACTTGCTGAAGTAAAACTTAATTCAGCTTGAGGTCTTCCATGTTTTTGCTTTGACAATTAAACACAGATTGATGAATTAATACCTAGTGTGCGTTATATTTATAGCAAAACAGTCATAACCTTTTCGATATCTACCAGAGTTCAGTGGACTATCTTTAGCGATCATTAGAAATTCATGCTTGTCATCATTCCAACATGTAAAGCATAATTCTTTGAATAGTGAAAAAGTCATGTCTGAGTTAACATGATCATCGTTTAGATATCGTAGATTAACATCATCTTAACGAAAAACTATCAAGAGATTGACATTATCTCTCACAAGATGTTTTGGGATGCGAACATAAGACTGACAAAGATAGAAACAATCAACTTCTTCTTGTCGTCCCATGCAGAAGTAGGCTCTAATGTTATCTTGCTTTTCACAAGCTACATCATCGAAAATCAGTATGGAATTTAAAAGAGCTTCGTCAGGTGGTATTACTGACTCGTGTTCGCTAAATGGAAATTATTGCATACCTCCTATCGGCTCTAAAAGCTCTTTCAGTTACTTGTATTTTGCTTGATTAAGGGATTTAGAATAAACGAAAAACATTTTTAAATCTTAGACCATTAGGATGCGTTATGAGTGCTAATAAACTGTTAGTTTCACCACTGTTAGATGGTTCACAAAATACAGCTCTTTCAGTATCTAGGAGTAAATTCCATATTTCTTTGATTTTTTCTCTCGTTCGACGATAGTATCAAAATTCATTATCAGCAGCTTGACCGATTACTCTTTGAAATTCATCTTAATAGATTCAAACTACGACTGCTCACTGCTCAATTAAGTATAAATACATCGCTTATATACCCTGTGAATCAGTTACTCTTTAGCCTTCAAAGTGTTATAATCGTATATCGGAGACGCGGTCGTGGTTTGCTTACTTAAATAATTAATAGTCTTCTAATAGAACTTTATTTACCGGGATATCAAAACTATGGACTTGGTACAAAATTAACTAAACGTTTAGCTAGAGGTGATCAAGACATTAATCTTCTCAACAAAGCCTGTAAGAAGCACGATATCTCTCATTCACAAAATCGTGAAAATATAGAGGCTAGAAATATCGCTGATAAAGTTTTAGGAGAAAAAGCCTGGCAAAAACTATCATCGAAAGACGCTGGTGTTGGTGAAAAGGCAGCTGCATTCGCTACTGCAAACAGTATGAAAATAAAATCTGAGCATGGAATGTAAGCAAAAAAGAAGACTCTCATTGTTACTCTCAACAAATCATAAAGGCCGCTTCCAGATCTATGAAACTCGTAAATATGCTCGTAAAGCTATCCTCTCTGCTTTAGAGGGTGCTTGGAGTGCTGTGAGAAAAGCTGGTGGTAAGCATAAAATTCAAGTGATACGCGGACTATCAATTTCATCTAAGGTTGGAGGATCCTTACCATTCCTTATTCCTCTTTTTGCTGGTCTAGGTGCAATTGGTAGTTTAGCCGGAGGTGCCGCAAGAATAGCTAAAGCAGTTAATGATTACAAAGCTACTTAGAAACAATTCGAGCAGAAACAAAGGCATAATCAGGGGATGGAGGAAATAGCTCTAGGTAAAAGTCTTTATTTGAAACCTTACAAGACAGGACTTGGTCTTCATCTAAAGTCTAGTTTTAAAAAAAATGATCGTCAAAGTGAGGTTACCACAAAGAGCTTTGACCGACTTTGATCTCGTAAAGTATGCCAAGATATTGTGAATTCCGAATTGTTGAGAAGTGTTCATGCGAAATGCTTTACCATTAAGCGGCCCACATTTCCATGAATCTGGAATCGTTAATCTTAATGATGTTAATAATCCTGGCACACATTGGGTAGCTTATCGTAAGCGAGGTAAAAGTGTCGTTTATTTTGATTCTTCCGGAGAACTTCAGCTACCACTAGATTTAATGATTTATTTGCGAGTAGATGAAGTCAAATATAACTACGAGAGATATCAAGATTATGATACTTTTAATTGTGGTCCTTTATGTTTGATGTTCTTAAGTAAAGAACTTATAAAAGGAAAGTCAAATTAGCTATCTCTCTCATTATCCATTGAACAATCATAGGAGATTTATTGACGCTAACTTTTCTAGTATATCATCAGTGCTCGAAGCTCAGTATTTTCCACCGATCGAACTTCCATCCGACAAGAACTACGTTCTTGGCTTAATCGGACTTTCGACCTTTAACTCAATATCTTATATCGATAGTGGTAATAACAAGTTCTACGTTAGTAAGGAAGGAATTGTATAACCGACTATAAGTTACAAAATCAAAGATATAAAAAATTATCTTAGTGAGGCATTAGCACCAAAAGAAATTTGAAACGATATAAAGCCAAATAATAGCACGCTACGTTGCATTATAACTTGTAGTCATCCCATTGATTTTCGACCAAAAGATTCCATTGATTCATTACTGGGTTTCACTAAACGTATTCTTTTAGAAAAAATCGCTCACGATTCTGATTTACCTGTAGCTATTTTAAAAGTTAACGCATTTATAGTCAAGTGCATACCATACACGAGTTCTTTCCTGCAGTTTCACCGGGATATAAGATCATCAAAGTTCCATTTCCAGTCATTTATCTTCCAATCAGCATCAAGAGCATAGATCACATTTAAGTACGAATCTTCGATCAAAACGGACACTTGATTAATTTTCGAGGAGGAATAATAACAATAAGATTACATCTTAAACAAGCATAATAAGTATTGTCTACAACACTAAAGTTGGTAGAGGGTATATAAGTAAGTCAACATGTCGACTAGTCATCAGTCGTCGAACGACAAAGAAAGCGTCAACACGACAAAACATTCAGTTTCTAAGAAGTCTAAGGCTAAAAATTTGTGGTGGAAAGTAACGTGTATATTCTTCTGCTGTTTTCGAAAATATGAAAGGAATTCTGAGTATACAGTCGGGAGTAAAGCTCGATGAATCTGTCGAACAATATGAAGTACACGCTCATCATCCTTATTCTGCGTCTTTATTCAATAATAGTGATGAGATTCGTATATCTATTCAACATCAAGATTTATGTCTTCTTCCATCGCGCAGTTCACTCCATATTTGTGGTAGGCTTGTGAAAGCTGACGGAACTGCTACAGCCAATACAGTGCCAGTCAATAACGCCATCTGTCACATGTCCGAAGAAATTTGCTACGAAATCAATGCTGTAGAGATCGATAAATGTAAAAATGTTGGTGTAACTACACTCATGAAAGGATGGCTTTCCTTCTGTCCTAGTCAAGAATCAACTCTCGAGATTGCTGGATGGGTTGATGTGGAGAAGAACGAAAGAATAAATAATTAAGCAGGTTGCTTTGACTTATCTATTCCTCTTAGTATGATTCTTGGTTTGGCCGAAGACTATCGTAAAATTGTAGTCAATGTAAAACATGAACTCATACTGACAAGATCGAGGAATGATTTAAATGCAGTAGTTCAGACGCATCATGAAAATAGATATGAAGATTCCAAGATTGATTTGCAAAGAATAGAATGGCTCATGCCTTTCATAATGTTATCGAATACTCATAAACTTCAGCTACTCAATCATATTGGCAAAGAAAAACCTATTGCTATGAGTTTCCGCAGTTGGGATTAGTACGAGTATCCTCTACTTCCAACTACATCAAAACATCATTGGACTGTTAAAACTTTCAATTGTAAGCCGGAATCTCATGCACTCTTTGAAACGTTAGATCAGCGGTTTTCACCTTCGCTAGGCTAAACGTGAGAACAGAGTTATTACGTTAGCCGGAACACAGGAGTAGTATCGCAACAACAAATCTTCATAAAGACTATAGTACAATGAAAAATAGAAAGAACAAAGTAAACACCGATCTGGTAAAGAACAACCATCTTTTGTAATGCTAACGTGGGTCAAAGGTGAAAACCTTGTCAAGGCTTAAGTAAAAGTGGTAGGGTTTGAGTGAGTCGTACGGGTAAGGTACAACCCTAGACACCGGTCGGCCACGCATGGCCACTGATGGTACGGATGCTCATTTCCCCCCTCTTCGGATGGAAAAAAAAATCATTATTATTATTATTATTTTGTTGTTGTTGTTGTTGTTGTTGTTGTTGTTGTTGTTGTTGTTGTCCATCTACGATGTGGTGGCGGGGCGAAGGCTCAAGCACGATCCACATATCGCTGGCAATCCTTAGTGATGGCTAAGGATATCTGGATGATCGCGTAGGCACTTCCGCTCCACGGAACTGCCAATCCTTTAAAATTTTATGTTTGTATTTACGTGTACTAAGGAGCAACACAGTATAGCTGGATGTATGAATGAGCTGCGGCTGCCGACCAATGGATATTCCCGTCAGACTACGCGGGTTGTACGTTTGTGGTGACTTGCTGACCTTCGTTTAGTAATAAGGGTAAAAGTCAGTCCCCTCTTCGGCGGAAGTCGTGACGGGCAAAGGTCTCGTAAAATCACATGTTAGTTAGGAACTTTTACGTACTTCTACTAATGTACCCAAAGCCTATGAAGGGGTCAAAGTTGGTCTGTACAGGCGCAAGTACGAAGGATTACCTAGTCAGTATTTTCTTATACCAAGTCTGCGCAGGAGAACTACGGAATGTCTAGCCCAAAGTTTAGGGCCAGGCGCAGCACGGATCTGACGTCGCCCACTCAATAAGGATGACGTAAAACCTTTAGCATTAACATGGCGCGGGCCTCACCCGTAACATCTTTTTTAAAATTTCTAGGTGTCGCTAGGGTTGACTACCCAAAAACCGCTTCTCGGCTGCGGCATCCATAAATAGGGTACCTCACAGACGAAGATAGTAGCTCTAATGCGTCTGGAGCTCCCATGATGGGCGAACCGTCTTGAACCAAGTATACGTTTTTATATGTCTAATTTAACAGACACAAAAACCCAAAGCAAACCAGATGCGGCTTGTAATAGCCAAAATAATGAAGAAGGCCACAGCAAACAGGCTGTTTTCTCAACGATGACAGAGGTAGAGACCGCCAACATGACCGGAGAGCAGAGGTCTCAGAGGATGAATAAGATCTTTATGCTGATAAGGCGGGCTATCAAGTCGATATCCGTTACCTCTCTGGATGTCGAAGACAATCTTTGAGAGCTCATCCAGCACGTGGACGCTATGAAGATGGACTTTTCCCGCTTGCTTGCGGCAAGAACATTCACTAAACAGATGGAAGTGACTGAAACGCCTCAGGCAAGCACTGCAGCTAAGCGGCCTAGGGAAGAGGACTTGCTTGAATCAGGAAGTAATTCTAATTCGCGAACTCAACTTAAGAAAGGCCGAGCTGTAGATAAGGATGAGCCCTTTCAGATGGTACAGAATCGGAAGGATGTTAGGCTGCTAAAAAACAACAGCAGCAGAAACAACAAGCGCTGCAAGAACAACAGCTGCCAAAGCAGCCCAACACTAAAGCACTAGCGGCCAGAGCATTGGCCAAAGTAACAGAGCAGCCTGCACAGCAGCTGCCAAAAAAGAAGAAGAAAAGGAGGGGGAAGACAAAGAAGCGGTCTGCCGCCGTCCTTATAAGACCAGAAAGAGGTAAGACATACAGTAAGGTTCTGCAGAACACCCGGCAGGAGCTAATAGAGAACAGCCCGACGAGTAACATCAAAGGGATCAGAAAAACCAGGGCTGGGGATGTCCTGATTGAGTTGGGCAACACCCAGGAACTTGAGACCTTCAGTGAATTTCTAAAAAGAACGGTCGGTGAGACAGGCAAAATCGAGGAAATCATCCCCAAAGAACCAGTCGAAATCAGAGATATAGGCTGCCCCGCAACGGTGGATGAAGTAAAGACAGCAGAAGGAGCTGTCTTCACACAAGCTAATAGAGACTTGGGTGAGTTCAGCGTTTCGCTTACAAACCCATACAGCAGAGAGCTTCGCTTGGCCATTGTAGAGATGGAACAAGACCAGGCATCGTTCCTGCTATCCCAAACCAGAGTAAAGATCGGCTACACCAACTGCCGTATCACAAGTTAGCGACGGGTTCAGCGCTGTTTAAGGTGCCTAAACTACGGTCATCAGACGCATGACTACCGAGGGCCTGACCGTAGCAAGATGTGCTACAAGTGTGGCAAAGATGGTCATAAGGGATCGGCCTGCAAGGCTACTAATATTCAGTGCATACTATGTACTGAGCGTGAAGTAGACTCAGCAGAGCGGAAACACATCCCTGGGTCAGGTCAATGCAGTCTTTTGCGAGATTCTAGACCGATTCGAAAGACAACGCTAATGATGGCTGTATAACGGTCCTCCAAGCCAACTTACACAGAAATGACGCAGCCAACAGTCTCCTAACTCAAATAATATTCGAGACAAAGGCTGATGTGCTCTCCATGAGCGAGCAGTATACAAACTGGACCGTTAAGACCTGGTTTAAAGACGAGCTTGGCACTGTAGCGATCTACATAGACCCAAAAAACATCAGAGTGGACGCAAACGGAGCTGGAGAAGGCTTCGTATGGGTTAAAAGCAGAAACGTTACATTTGTGAGCTGTTATTTTACACCAAACACAACAGCAGACACATTCAGGCGACGTCTGGATCTGCTAGAAGACTTTGTCCGCAGAATGGAAGGCGACGTCGTCGTCGCAGGAGACTTTAACGCGAAAGCGTTAGAGTGGTGAATGCCACTAAAGGACAGTAGAGGAGAATACATCATGGAGATGGCAGACAGACTTGGCCTAGCAGTGCTAAACATCGGAAGCACTACAACATTTAGACAAAAGGCTAGTGGAACGATTCCTGACGTATCTTTCGCATCAGAAAATATTTCACGGAAGGTGTCAGATCGGAAGGTGCTAGAGACATACAATGGAAGTGACCACCAGTACATCACATTTCGAATCCATGATAGATCTCAATCATCAAGGCGAAATGTGGCTAGGCCAGTCAGATAAAACGTTGCCAAGCTGGACTCTCAGAAACTTGTCCAAGTACTGCAGCAAGGATTCGACAATCTACCGGATGCGACGATTGCCACCAAGAACGCCGACGCTGCGGAGGTTCTCGCGGAAGAGACGATAAGTCTCATTTGCAGGGCCTGTAATGTGTCGATGCCACGCAAGGGATCGCGGCAACATAAGCGTCCTGCGTACTGGTGGAATGACGATATCGTTAAGACCAGGTCAGAAGCTCTAAGCCTTAGAAGAGAATTTCAAAGAGCAAGAAAAAAGAGAAAGCCAGATGCAGATATCTTGTCGGCACAATACAAGAACGTGCATAGACAGCTTCGTAAGAAGATCAATCAAAGCAAAACACAATGCTGGAAGAACCTGAGCGAAGACGTCAACAGAGAGGTGTGGGGCTTGGCCTACAAGATCGTGACCAAGAAGCTTTGCACTGCTACCACGTTACCATTCAAAGAAGAGACTATGGCGAACATCGTTCACCACCTGTTCCCGACACATCCACCACTCAAAGAACAGAAGAATGCAGAAGAACCTGAAGAGATCCCGCTCTTTACAAGCGGAGATTTACAGATCGCTGCAAGAATGATGAAGAACAAAAAGGCACCTGGCCCTGACGAAATACCATCCGAGGTCCTTAAATGCATAGCGGTGAAAGCGCGATCTCTCTTGTTGAACATGTACAACGCGTGCCTCCAGACGGGTGTGTTTAGCACCCCCTGGAAGGTTGCACGTCTTGTGCTGATCAACAAAGGAAAGGGAGGTGATCCCCGGCATCCATCGTCCTACAGGCCACAGTGCATATTGGACGAAGCAGGGAAGCTATACGAGAGGGTACTGAAAGCGGTCTACTGTAAATGCAGTAGAAGAGGTAGTGAATGTAGCGAGAGAAGCATGGACTGGAAACCATCATTTCCGTCTTATCGCGTTCCTCGTGCGAGTGATACGTGACGACCTAAAAAACCGTATCCTTCGCTATGATACAGAAGAAGGCTGGCGTGAAAAGGACCTCAGCGCAGGCGTTGCACAGGGGTCAATATTCGGCCCAGACTTTTGGAACATTCTGTTTGATGCATTGTTCAGACTTGCAATGCTGGATGGGGTGAAAATGTTTGCGTACGCCGATGATGTCGCTTTAGTCATCACCGCGAAAAACGCGAACATTGCGCAGCACATACTGAATATGGCAATAAGAAGAATCTCCGAATGGATGGTGAAACTTGGTCTCGAATTGGCGATGGTCGAGACAGAAATAGTGCCCTTAACCTGGAAACACATTAACATCGAGTTTCCCATGACAGAAGGTACAAACGTGGTGCAGACAAAGAGGGAGGTAACGTATCTTGGCATGAAGCTAGATGCAAAACTAACCTTTTTGTCGTACCTAAAATACGTCGCCAACAAAGCGATTAAGAAAACGTTGCAGTTATATCGTCTTAAGGCCAACACCATCGGCCCAAAATCAAGCAAACGACGACTTTTAGTGTCAGTTACAACGTCCATCTTATTGTACAGCTCTCAAATATGAGCCAACTCAATGAGAAAAAAGACGCACCACAAAACATTATCTTCTGTTCAAAGGAGAGGGGCTCTCAGAGTCACCAGCGCTTATCACACTGTCTCGGGACCCGCGGTACTAGTTATCGCAGGAATCATCCCGATCGAATTACAGGCGATGGAACGCAAGTGAACCTACGGAATAAAGAAACAGGAAAAAGAAACTGCAATAATCCAAAAAGAAGAAAGACAGGTCACCATGGAATCCTGGCATGACACATGGAATCGGAAGGAAAAAGGCCGATATACCAAGGCACTCAATAAAGAACAGGCTCAACGGGTGAGGCACGGGGAAAAGCACGGGGAGGTAAACTATTATCTCACCCAGTTTCTCAGTGACCACGGGTATTTCTGCTCCTATTTCAGTAAAATGGAAAAGGCTCAGGACCCGGGCTGCATCTTCTGTTTTGCTGATCGCGACAATGCGTATCATACGTTTTTCGTCTGCAATTGGTGGAACGAAGAAAGACGTCAGGCCGAGGGAATAGACGGACGACTAATGCCAGAGACAATTATAAGCGAAATGATCTCGGCTAAAAAAAAATGGGATGCTACAACATTTTTTGTCAAAAGCGTCCTTAGACAAAAGAAAACGTATTTAGATAGGGAAATTGATCGACGTACGAATGATACCACGGGAGCCATGCTGACGTTACTGCATAATCAAGAAACATAAGCTGGTCCCGTAGATTTAGGGTACGAATGTGGCGACAAGAATTTCTTTTAAATAAGAAAACCAAATTGTGCACCATATAAATGTGGGAAAATGCGTAAAAGCAAGATTTTGCTGATGTGTGACTGTCGCGGAAGGTTAGATAATCATCATCATCATCATCATCATCATCATCATCATCATCATCATCATCATCATCATCATCATCGTCATCGTCATCGTCATCATCCTCATCATCATCGTCATCGTCATCGTCATCATCATCATCATCATCATGCTACCGGTGCTTAGCATTTGGACACATCAGTGCAACCTGTAAGGGACCAGATAGGAGTAGTCGGTGTTATCGGTGTGGTGGGCCTGGGCATAAGGCAGGAACGTGCTCAGCCGCACCTAAATGCTTTTTGTGCAATGTAACAGGTGCATCGGCTAAATCCAAGGCCCATGCTGCAGGTTCAGCGGCCTGTAAAGCTTACCGGAAGGCATTGGGAGACAACCGCAGGAATGGCTAAGATCCTGCAAGCTAATCTCTGGCGAAGCAGGACGGCTCAAAACCTTCTGACCCAAATCTGTCTTGAGAAAGACGTTGACCTTGTATTCGTCAACGAACAGTATCGGGACAGAGAAGGGTCAGAATGGCACAAGGATGATCTTGGTACGGCGGCCTTATGGGTTTTCAATTCACGTCGGATCGATGTGGCGTGCCATGGATCTGGCGAAGGCTTCGTTTGGGTAAGGTGCAGCGGCGTAAACTACGTCAGCTGCTATCTCACTCCAAACGAAAGCATCGGCGACTTCCAGAAGAAGCTGGATGCACTGGAAGACGCGGCCAGAGAAATGGAGGGCGAGCTTATAATAGCGAGGGACTTCAACGCTAAAGCCGTAGAATGGGGTGAGAGCTACTCGGACTCCAGAGGGAAAAGAGTGCTGGACATGGTGTCCAGACTGGGACTGGTGGTATTGAACACCGGTTCCACCTCGACCTTCAGGAGGCCCGGGTGCAGGGAGACAATTATAGACGTCTCCTTCGCAACCGAGCGAGTGTCCAACCAGGTGCGAGACTGGCGGGTGATCGAGGGCTATACAGCCAGCGATCACCAGTTCATCGTGTTTCACGTACACGATGAAACGTCAGTCACGGCGGTTAAACATAAGCGCCACTGCAGCTGGAATGTTGCAAGATTGGACACTAGAAAGTTGGCTCAAGCCCTGGATCGAAGAACCCGAGCCCTAATTGAAATACCCGAAGGAGGTAATGCCTCAGAACAGGCTGAAATGATAACTGAAGCAGTAATGCGAGTTATCAATCGAGCCTGTGGAGAGGCAATGCTAAAAAAGATCGAACTTGAAGGGAGACGGCCTGCTTATTGGTGGGCGAACGAGATCGCGGAACTGCGGCGGAAGTGCTTCCGGCTACGCCGGTTAGCACAGAGAGCCAGAAAGCAAAACCGCGAAACCGCTCGAAAAGTCGATGAGTATCTAGCAGCAAAAAGGGCCCTGGATCGGGCCATTACTATGAGCAAGTACCGATGTTTTGAGAATCTGAGGGAGGATCTGAATAAAGATCCGTGGGGGAAGGGATATAAAACTGTTATGCGCAAAATAGGGGCGTTTGTAAAAGACGCCCCGAAAAGCGCGGCGGTTATGGACCACATAGTCCAATCCCTCTTCCCCACTCATCCAAAGCGGGAGGATGATTCCTTTGATCTCGATAACGAGGAGGCGCTTCTCTTTACTAGAATGGAGTTGGAGAACGCAGTGCGTTCTCTAAGAAACAAGAAGGCACCAGGGCCTGACGGTATACCGACCGAGGTGCTGAAAGCCGTGGCACATAGTCACCCAGAGCTCTTGCTGTGGATGTATAATTCTTGCCTCCAAGCAGGGAGATTCTGCTCTCGGTGGAAGGAGGCAAGGTTAGTTCTCATCAGCAAGGGCAAGGGGCCGCCGGATGAACCCGGGTCATACAGACCCTTATGCATGTTGGACACAGCTGGTAAACTCCTGGAAAAGCTCCTTAGATCCCGCCTGCATGCTGCCCTTGCAGCCGCGGGCGATCTCTCCCCGAATCAGCATGGATTCAGGAGAGGAAGGTCTACAATAGGAGCCATCCAGGAGGTAGTGGAGGTCGCCAGAAGCACGGAGCGCGGGTATCATTTTTCGCGCCCGATATGCCTTGTGGCGACACTGGACGTCAAAAATGCATTCAACACGCTAAGGTGGGTCAATGCACTGCAGGAGATGGAGCGGACCTTCAAGATACCTAGGTACCTTCTCCGAATCATAGGGGATTATTTGAGGGACCGCTTTATCCAATATAATACTGCAGACGGCCCAAGACGAAGGGAATTGACGGCGGGGGCGGCTCAAGGTTCTGTCCTGGGATCCGATATATGGAATATATCATATGACGCGATGCTCAGGATGAAAATGCCAGAAGGCTGCTCTCTGATTGGGTACGCGGATGATGTTGCTGTAACCATAGTCGCCAGAAATGTGGAGACAGCACGGACGCGACTCAATCATGTTATGTGCCACGTAAAAAGATGGATGGATACTCATGGGCTAGAGTTAGCAGAAGCTAAAACAGAGATCGTGCTCCTCACGAAGAAGCATATACCGAAAACACCGATGTTTACGGTAGGCGGCACAACTGTACAGGCGAAAACAACCGTAAAGTACCTGGGGGTTACGCTAGATACGAGGCTAACCTTCTGGGAAAACATAAGGATGGGAGCGGACAAGGCGGCTGCGGTAGTGGTGAAGCTCTGTAGGGTGATGGCCAACATAGGGGGCCCTCGACCCTGCGTTAGGCGCTTGCTGTTGCGAACCGCTGAGTCCATAATGCTTTACGGCGCAGAAGTTTGGGCGGACGCTCTGCGATTCGAAAAGTATCGCAAGCGTCCTGCTTCTGTACAGAGAAGGTGTGCACTTCGTGTAGCGAGTTCGTATCGCACGGTCTCTGAGCCAGCGATTCTGGTCGTTTCGGGGGTTATCCCGATAGATCTGCTGGCTCAAGAGCGGAAGTTCGTCTACCAGAATAAGGCAGAGATGAGGCAGGAAGAAGCCAAAGTAATCTCCAGGAGACAGTCGTTGATCTCCTGGCAGACGCGATGGGAGACGGAGAGACGCGGAAGGTGGACGGCCAGGCTTATCAAGCAGCTGTCCCCCTGGCTATGTCGACAACATGGCGAGATAAATTATTACCTTACCCAAATGTTGACTGGTCACGGGTACTTCCGCGCCTACCTGCATAAGATGGGCAAAGCTCCAGACCCCAAGTGTCTGTACTGCGGGTCTCTTAAAGATGATGCCAAGCATACATTCTTTGAATGCGAACAATGGAGGCAAGATCGGATGGGTCTACTCAACAAGGTGGGAAGAATTACACCCGATAATATTATCGACGTAATGCTCAAATCAGCGGAAAAGTGGGAGTGTCTGGCTAATTACGTCCAGGATATTCTTCGGCGTAAGAATATTAATATTATTATTATTATTATTATTATTATTATTATTGTTGTTGTTGTTGTTGTTGTTGTTGTTGTTGTTGTTGTTGTTGTTGTTGTTGTTATTATTATTATTCCTTCGCATGTTGCTGACCTTGTAAGTGTCCACCTACGATGTGGTGGCGGGGCGAAGGCTTAAGCACGATCCACATATCCCGAGCAATCCTTAGTGATGGCTAAGGATATTTGGATGATCGCGTAGGCACTTCTGCTTCACGAAACTGCCAATCAATAAAAAAAATTTTGCGTTCGTATTTACGTTGTACTAAAAAGTAGCACAGTATAAATGGATGTATGAATGAGCTGCGGCTGCCGTCCAATGGATATTCCCGTCAGACTACGGAGTTTGTGCGTGGGTGGTGACTTGCTGACTTCTGTTTAGTAATAAGGGTAATTTAAAAAAGCCTGAAATTTAGGGCCTGGCGCGGCACGGATCAGATGTCGTCCACTTGATTGGGATGACGTAAAACCTTCAGCATCAATATGGCGCAGGCCTAACCCGTAACATCTTTTTTAGAATCACTCGGTCTCGCTAGGGTTGACCACCCGAAAACCGCTTCTCGGCTGCGGCATTCTCAAGTAGGGCACCCTTCAGGCGGGGATAGTGGCTCTACTGCGCCTGGAGCTTCCATGATGGGGTTACCGTGTTAAGTCAAGAAAACGTTTATGTATGATGTTAAATTTAAACAAAACTTAAACAAAAGCAGATGCGGTTAGCAATAGCCAAAACATAGAAGAACAGAGAAAGCCGGCCGATCCCCCAAAGAAGTCAGGGGTGGAGATCGCCTGCTTGACAATGGAAGAGAGATCTCAGAGAATTAACGAGATCTTCACGCTCTTCCAAGAAGCTCTTAAGTCGATGCCAAACATCCCTCCTAATGATATTTTTATTCAAAGTTCATGAGTAAACGGTGTGTCGAATCATATTCTTTCACTACAGAAAGAAAATTTATAAGATTCATCCTAAATGTGGACAACTCAAGAAATTTATCAAAATATTACACATAAAAAGTTAAGAACAAACTTTCAATGTATAGTATTTAGAGGTTAGGTTTATCGAGCTTGATATCTAATTTTTATGCAAAGTTCATGGAAAAAAAACAAATCTAAGTGATTTTGTTTTCTAACAAAAATGATTGAATTAATGTAGCTTTAGCGCGGACAAGTCATTATATTTGTCTAAATAGACAATTTAAAGAGATATAAATCAGATAAGAAAAGCAAAAATCGGTTCTAACAACTCCGACATCTCGTTAAGACGATGTTTTGTATTTTTTTTTCGTTCATATTATTTCAAATTATTCTCTATATACATGGTTAGAGGAAATGACTGTGTTTTTACCGTGCAAATAAATAAATCAATCATCATAAGCATTTATTGTAAGTACTGAACTAAGTCACCAATTTGGTTCCGACAGCTTTTTAAGCTTTTTTCGGGAATTTTTTATAGGGTAAAATAAAATGCAATTGGTTTAAAATTTTTATATGTTATTATTGTACCCTTAACCGGAATAAATTTTTTTTTAATTTTCAAGGATGGTTTTCCAGGATGAATATAACGTAAAAAACGGTAGGTCGTTGGCCCCCGTGACTCCGACACTTGAGAATGTCTGAAACAAAAAATTCGAACTGACTATTGTTCAGTAGGCTTGTAATTCTGATGGGTAGTAGCATTAGGTAATTTTATTGAAAAATAAAAAAATGGCGGACTTTCAAAAAAAGTGACTTAATCGACCTGTAAAATAGAGAATTAGGGATGAAAATAAGTGATTTTACTACTAGACAGAACTAGCTATATGTTAAATGACATATTAAAATTTCAGCCCAATCGATTTAATAGAAAAGTTTTTATCACCCTGGCGAACCGCAAGAAAACTGTTTCGAGAAAAATGTGTGAAGTTTTAGTAACATTTCTTTTATAAAAATTATACTTACATTAAATGCCACAAATTGTGATGTATATATAAATATTGTAATGTAGCTGCACTCCAAAATAAATGTATATTAATAAACAGATTAGAATTTTAGTATACAGAAAGATATAGGATATTCGGAGCAGGTACAAAGGTATAGGAAACACTATAGAGAGGTCAACTTACGATACTTTTACCTTAATTGAGCACTTTCCAAACGAAAATTTATACTAAAAAATGAATATCTTGCGTTTTGTGAGAAATGAGCTATTTAAAGCATTGTAAAATGAATTCAATTTGAAATAAAAAATTTAACTTGGTAGGTAAACTAGGGGGATTCTAACGCAGGGGGGTTCTAACGCAAGAGGATTCGAGCGCAGTGATTTTTAACATGGTGTTATTTCGAGCGCAGAATTTTTTAAACTTTTTTTAATTTTCTAACTATATATGTATTGTTATTTCGAGCGCAAGATTTTTTTAACTTTTTAAAATTTTAATTTAACTATATGTAACGATGTATAACAAGTATATATATCAATATACTTTTATATATAACGATATACTTTTATATATATAACGATATACTTGCATATATATAAAGATACACTTTGATATATAAAGATATACTTTCATATATAACGATATACTTTTATATATATAAAAATATACTTTAATATATGTTTGCATATATGTACACATGAATTTTACATTTTTGTTATTCAATAATTTACCTTAAATATCTCATTCTAAAAATGTTTGGTGGATAACCTATCTCTGTGACATCGGTGACATTGAACTTAAAGCGCTCTAGCTACTTTTCCTTTATGCTACCCATTACTAAAATTTTTTTAACAATATATGCTATTTCAGTGTAGGGAATCGTACCAGAATGCCAACACAATCCGTGATAATATTCTTTGAACCATGTATTTTGCACTTTATATTATTCTGTAAGTCTCTCAACACAATCCGTGATAATATTCTTTGAACCATGTATTTTGCACTTTATATTATTCTGTAAGTCTTTCAACACAATCCGTGATAATATTCTTTGAACCATGTATTTTGCACTTTATATTATTCTGTAAGTCTTTCAACACAATCCGTGATAATATTCTTTGAACCATGTATTTTACACTTCATATTATTCTGTAAGTCTTCGCTAAGGAAATGGTTCTTTGAATAGTAATACTAGAGGTTCGGAATCATCGTTTAGTGGAACTGTAGCTAACTCTTTGAGGACATAGTCATCACCGGGCTGCTTGAAGCCTTGCATATCGACCACGCACTCCATCCTGAATGACCCTCTTGAGCGTGAACATGTAATTTATAACGGATTTCCACCACCATTTAGACAAGTTTTCTCACATTACCGCTCACAGGGCTGCACTCTACAATACGATCGTATATGATCAAACAATAAGCTGATGTTCCAGGAAGAACATTAGCTCTTGACTCGAACTCCCAAACAAACATCTACTGAAGCACTTTTCAGAGACTCATTTTGTTTCGAGCAGTCAATTACAATCGGAGGAATGTGTTCAATAAATTGTTGCTTTTTTAATAGCGGCTCCATATCCTTATCATAGTAAACATGCTGAAAATTAACATACATATCGTAGAGAAGAGCAAACTGATTATGGGTGATATCTAAATTTAGATTTCCATATAGATAATACTGAGAATTCAGGAACACCTTTACATTACTTAAGTTGCAATGATCGAAACGACTCGCATTAGTTGTCTTTTGATTTTTCGACTCGTTTGAAAGCCTAATATGACGAAAAGTGGCTTTTACAACTGATTGGAAGTTTTAACAGTCCAAACATGTTTTGATATAGTCAGAAGTAGAGGATACTCGTACAAATTCCAACTGCGGAAACTCATAGCAATAGGCTTTTCTTTGCTAATATGATTGAGTAGCTGAAGTTTATGAGTATTCGATAACATTATGAAAGGCATGAGCCATTCTATTCTTTGCAAATCAATCTTGGAATCTTCATATCGATTTTCATGATGCGTCTGAACTACTGCATTTAAATCATTCCTCGATCTTGTCAGTATGAGTTCATGTTTTACATTGACTACAATCTTACGATAGTCTTCAACCAAACCAAGAATCATACTAAGAGGAATAGATAAGTCAAAGTAACCTTCTTAATTATTTATTCTTTAGTTCTTCTCCACATCAACCCATCCAGCATTCTCGAGAGTTGATTCTTGACTAGGACAGAAGGAAAGCCATCCTTTCATGAGTGTAGTTACACCAACATTTTTACATTTATCGATCTCTACAGCATTGATTTCGTAGCAAATTTCTTCGAACATGTGACAGATGGCGTTATTGACTAGCACTGTATTGGCTGTAGCAGTTCCGTCAGCTTTCACAAGCCTACCACAAATATGGAGTAAACTGCGCGATGGAAGAAGACATAAATCTTGATGTTGAATAGATATACGAATCTCATCACTATTATTGAATAGAGACGCAGAATAAGGCTGATGAGCGTGTACTTCATAATGTTCGACAGATTCATCGAGCTTTACGCCCGACTGTATGCTCAGAATTTCTTCCATATTTTCGAAAACAGCAGAAGATTATATACGTTACTTTCCACCACGGATTTTTAGCCGTAGACTTCTTAGAAACTGAATGTTTTGTCGTGTTAACGCTTTCTTTGTCGTTCGACGACTGATGACTGGTCGACATGTTGACTTACTTACTACCCTCTACCAACTTTAGTGTTGTAGACAATACCTATTATGCTTGTTTAAAATGTAATCTTATTGTTATTATTTCTCCTTGAAAATTAATCAAGTGTCCGTCTTGATCGCTGATTCGTACTTGAATATGATCTATGCTCTTGATGCTGATCAAAAGATAAATGACTGGAGATAAAACTTCGATGATCTTATATCCCGGTGAAACTGCACGAAAGAACTCGTGGTATGCACTCGTTTATCGTTTATATAGGCACTAGAGGTTATGTTGCACTCGACTCAAAGTGCGTTAACTTTTAAAATGGCTACAGGAAAATCAGAATCGTGAGCGATTTTTTCTAAAATAATACGTTCAGTGAAACCCAGTAATGAACCTATGGAATCTTGTAGTCGAAAATCAATGGGATGACTACAGGTTAAAACACAACGTAGTGTGCTGCAATCGGTAATACAATTTCTTCCTTATCAACATAGAACTTGTTATTACCACTATCTATATGAGGTATTGAGTTAAAGGTCGAAATTCCAATTAAGCCAAGAACGTAGTTCTTATCGGATGAAAGTTCGATCAGTGGAAAATACTGAGCTTCAAGCACTATATACTAGAAAAGCTTAGCGTCAATAAATCTTCCATGATTGTATAATGGATAATGAGAGAGATAGCTAATTTGACTATCCTTTTATAAGTTTTTTACTCAAGAACATTAAACATAAATGACCATAATTAAATGTATCATAATCTTGATATCTCTCGTAGTTATATTTGACTTCATCTACTCGCAAATAAATAATAAAATCCAGTGGTAGCCGAAGGTCTCCGGAAGAATCAAAATAAACGACACTTTTACCTCGCTTACGATAAGCTACATAATGTATGCCAGGACCATCAACATCATCAAGATTAACGATTGCAGATTCATGGTAATGCGGGCCGCTTAATAGTAAAGCATTTCGCATAAATACTCCTCGAAAATTCGGAATTTTCAATATCTTGGCATACTTTACGAGATCGAAGTCGGTCAAAGCTCTTTGTGGTAATCTAACTTCAAGAATCTTTTTTTTTAAACTAGATTTTAGAAGAAGACCAAGTCCTGTCTTGTAAGGTTTTAAACAAAGACCTTTACCTAGAGCTATTTCTTCCATCCTCTGATTATGCCTTTGTTTCTCCTCGAATCGTTTCTGAGCAGTTTTGAAATCTTTAACTGCTCTAGTTATTCCTGCGGCACCTCCTGCTAAACTAGCAATTGCACCTAGACCAGCAAAAAGAGGAATAAGGAATGATTAGAATCCTCCGACCTCAGATGGAATCGATGGTCTGCGTGGTAGTTCGATTTTATGCTTACCTCCAGCTTTTCTCACAGCACTTCGAGCACCCTTTAAGGCAGAGAGGATAGCTTTACGAGCATACTTACTAGGTTTCATGAATCTAGAAGTGACCTTATTTATTTGGTTGGAGTTACAGTGGGATACTTTTTTTTGCTCCCATTCCAAGCTTTGATTTTATTTTCATACTGTTTGCTATAGCGAATGCAGCTGCTTTTTCACCAATACCAGCGTCTTTTGATGATAGTCTTTGCCAGGCTTTTTCTCCTAGAACTTAATCTGCAATATTTTCCGCTTCTATATTTTCACGATTTTGTGAATAAGAGATATCGTGCTCCTTACAAGCTTTGTTGACAGGATTAATTCCATGATCTCCTCTAGCTGAACGTTTGGTTAATTCCATACTAGGTCCACAGTACCGATATCTTGGTAAACGACGTTCTATTGGAAGGCTATTGATTATTATATTAAGTGAACCACGACTGCGTCCATAATATACGAACATAACACTCCGAAGGTTAAAGAGTCACTGATTCACAGGGTATATACGCGATGTATTCATACTTGATCGAGCAGTTGTACTTTAAATCTGTTGAGATGAATTTCAAAGAACAATCTATCAAGCTGCTGATAGTAAATTTTGATACTATCGTCGAACAAGAGAAAAAATCGAAGAAACATTAGAATTTACTTCCACATACTATAAGAGCTGTATTTTGTAGACCATCTAACCGTGGTAAAATTAACAGTTTATTAGCACTCATAACGCATCCTAACGGTCTAAGGTTTGAAAATGTTTGCGTTCATTCTAAATCTCTTAATCAAGGAAAATACAAGTTCCTGAAAGAGCTTTTAGAGCTGATGGAAGGTTCGCAATACTTTCCATTTAGCGTACACAACTCAGTAATACCAGCTGACGAGGCGCTTCCAAATTCCATAATGATTTTCGATTATGTGGCTTGTGAAAAGCAAGACAACATTAGAGCCTACTTCTGCATGGGAAGACACAAAGAAGTTGATTGTTTCTATTTTTGTCAGTCTTATGCTCGCATCCCAGAACATCTCGTGAGAGATCTGTCAATCACTTGATAGTTTTTTGTCAAGATGATGTTAATTTACGACATCTATACGATGATCATGTTAACTCAGACATGACTTTTTCACTATTTAAAGAATTATGCTTTAAATGTTGGAATGATGACAAGCATAGATTTCTAATGATTGCTAAAGATAGTCCACTGAACTCTGGTAGATATCGAAAAGGTCATGACTGTTATGCTATAAATATAACGCACACTCGGTATCAATTCATCAAGCTGTGTTTGATTGTCGAAGCGACAACATGAGAGACCTTAAGCAAAATAAAGTTTACTGATTCAAGCGCGTAAAGCAATTAAACGCAAGTATGACTTGTTAAAATTTGGAAAAAAAAATACCGAAAGGATTGTTGGAGAAACTTCAAGGCAAATCATCGACCCACTTATGGAAATCGTCACTAAAGGTGAAAAAAGGCGCGAAACTTTGTAGCCACAACCCTTACCAGAAATGAATAAGTACGATGAAGATAGTGATGATACTGAATTGGAGGACACTTTGCAAAATGATTCTTCTCAGTCTTAATTGAATCTGCAAGCGAAGATTTCTCCCAGGACTTACAATTTAGAAAAATGGATAAAATTTATGGAGTTCGTAAAAAGGATGATCAATTTTTTTTCGTCAATTCACCGATATATTTTGAGAAAAGTTATATTCCAGTAGAGGATTAAACCTTTAAAAGACTTTAGGTTTACAAGAATTGCTCGTTGAAAAACATCCTGTTTCAGGCTCAATAACTCATAGAGATTTGGAAAATTATCGTCAAATTCTTGAAATCACGAAGGCTCACGAGAAACAATACAAAGACGATTAACCCATTCGTTCACATGTAAGTAAAAAATTCAGTAAAATTATAGCCCCTCTATTTTCTGATAAAAAAGGTGGATCGTTACCACGATACAAAATCGCGCAAAAAAATACCAAGTATGATTATGTATATTGGGATGATCCGAACGAGCTCGTTGACCGACTGCGTTTACTCGCAGCTGAACGAGAAGATGGGAATCCAAGCCATATCAATGAGATTCATTTCACTATCGAAGAGTTACGAGAAGCTGGCTATATATATTAAGCTGCAAGTTAAAACTTGTAACATTATCAAAATGAGCGTAGATGTTTTTGTACGTAATCTTAAACGAAGCGAGGTAGTCAAGGATCTCCCGGAACTGGCTATAAACTGACAACAGATGGACATTTCGATGTAGAAAATAAGAGGTTATGCAATGTTTCTACTCCTCAGATACCGAATGATGCCGTTAATTTTAATACACTGCAAGGTTTGATCACATCTGAAGTCCAAAGTGTATACATAATCACTGCTAGATTAAGAAATGATCTTAATGTATAAGAATAAGAACTGCAAAAGTTAAAGGATGAGTGTGATGAGAAGATAAAAAAAATTAATGTAGACATTGAAGGTCTATTCGAGTTAATTAAAAATTGGATGCAAGATGCTAAAATGAAAACAAATATTCAGAGTATAAAAGCCAATTTGCTATAATTATGCAATCATTAACTCTGTGACCATGGAACACGAAAGACTTGTAGAAGAGCTTCATAAACCAGCCAGACGTCACTATCTACGTCGACAGTTTGATGTGCGAGGTTTAGATGAAACTCGGCAAGCTAATCTTGTAGAGATGCAACCTTATTCTTGAGAGAACAAAGGTTACGAATACATGCTTACAGTTATAGATGTTTTTTCCAAATACGCATGGGCCGTTCCTGTAAAACAAAAAACTGGAGCAGATGTTTTTGCTGTGATGAAATCTATATTGCGACAGGGTCAAGTACCCAAAAATTTATAAACAAATGAAGGCAAAGAGTTTCATAATACAAATTTGAAAAATCTCATGCAACAAAACAAGATTAACTTATACTCAACGTATAGTAATCTCAAAGCATCCATTTGCGAACGCTTCAATCGCACCCTCAAACATAAAACGTGAATGAAGTTCAGCTTACGTGGTAGCTATAAATAGATCGATATTTTATCTGATCTTATAAAATCTTTCAACAATACAAAACATTGAACGATTGGTGCTAAGCCAAGAGATGTTACAGTTGCAAATGAATCTCAGTTTCACGTACGATTTGCTTGCAAAGTTGTGAGAAAAAAAGCAAAATTCAAATTCGGTGACAAAGTTCGAGTGAGTAACTTAAAACAAGTATTCGATAAAGGATACTCACCTAATTGGTTTACTAAAATATTCACGATTGAACAAGTTGAAGCAGCGCAGCCAAAAACGTACCGTCTCAAAGACTATCAAGATCAGCCAATCGCTGGTGGCTTTTATAAAGAAGAACTTCAAAAAGTTGAATATCCTGACGTTTATCTTGTAAAAATGTTCTAAAGGGACGTGGGAATCAAGTATACGTAAAGTGGCTCAGCTTCAATAGTCTTCATAATAGTTGGATCGACAGAACTGCAGCTCAATAAATACTCATGTATCGAAAAGAGCAAAATCGTTAAGACAGTTTTAAAAACTGACCTTTTAGTGTTAACTGACCTTAGGCGCTTCAAACAAGAAAAAAAACTTTTTTTGTTTAGGAAGTGATGGGAGCCCCAACCTTCGCTCCCATCTGTGCGGTACAACCAAGAATCGCCACTTGTGAACCCCTTACACCGAGAAGTAGAAAGTACACCCGTGACTCGTATACCTCTCTGTTAATTTTCTCGCGCCTATTCGAATGAGAACTCGATGCCACTTCTATTTTTGCCTAAGTATGTTATATACAACTTGTGATGTTGTATGGCATCGGTCAACTTGGAGATAAGTTCATTATTATTCTCTAAAGCAGTAGAAACACGTGATGGCAGAAAGATGCGAAATTAATCTTCCAGATCTGCAACAAATCTGTCACCGTATTTGGTCTTGGCATATTTTAAAGCACTCACCATAAACTTATGGTTCTTATCCATTTCCTTGACTTTCTTGGTTGATAAGAAGTCACCACGTGCAATCTGGTTGAGTTTCGAAAGATCCATCTGAAAAAGAGTAAAGTAATAAATAAAATCGTTAAAGAATGACTTTGAAGTAAAGACAATACTTTAACTTACCTTGAATCATTTCAAAAGACTAATCAAAGTCGTATGACTTTATTCAATTCTTTGCGTCTTAGCAGGTGGTCCGTCTGACGAAGGAATGACTTGAGCTGATTTGGGAGCTCTCTTAAGTACAGCTCGAGTCGCCGTAGCCGCTCCTACGCATTGCACAGATTCCTTGGGAGGGGGGATGGAGTGATGTCCCCATGGTAACGTATCCGTGCTTTCCTCCAAAAGATAACGTTCGTCATCATTTGAACTGAGAACGATCTTCCACTGTCTCTCAGTCCTCACATTGTGCTGCCTGGATCTAATGTTGCACTGCTGACAGACAAAATTTTCTCCCTTAAATAGGCAGCGCTGGTAGTCTTTAAACTGAATGACTTTTTTCACGACGTTGGATTTCACTCCCTTGGCCTTTTTGATGGACTCTGGACCTTGTACCTTGACACTGTACATTTTACTTCGTAAGCCATTGAATTCAATCATTATGTTGCCATTGCATTCGTCTTTCGTTGAGCCGATAACCTTCTTATTAACACGAGGCTTCTTATTTACACTTATCACCTAGTCGATCAAGCATGTACGAATAGTGAAAGTCATATACACAAGCCTTAGAGAAGTCGAGAACACTTGTACCGACGTACAATGGCTTTCTAATGGTGATCTCAGTACAAGAAAGCTGTATAGCAACAAGGTTCTCGTCGAAGATAATGCTACTATAAAAATTGGGCTTGGCAATTTAAGCTTCATCTCCGTAGCGCCCCTTCCATTTGTTGACGAGTTTTACACTAATGAATGATGTAGCGTAATGAATGATGTAGCGCTTTTTCTTGGAGAGTATGATCATCAACTTGACTTGTTTCGATCCTGGAGCAGCTGCATGTTCTGGGCAAAAAAGTTAGTCCTTGTGAGCATCGTGGAGAGACTCAGGATACTCGAGATCAACTTCCAATATGTAGTTGATGGGACTTTCGTCGTCAACAACCATGACATTCAGATTTTCGGGTTTTCGTACCCATTTAAAACCTCTATATATATATATGTATGGTAATGATTGGGTCATTGCCCAACCATAGAGGTTGTTAACATTATAGTGCATCAAGTACTTTGACTCTTCATCGAGAATCCAATCATCACCTATGTATTCGTTGTTCGCTTTAGCATAGCGATTACAACACTGGCTCACACTACCCCTGATTCCTCTCTCTACAAACATAAGCATGTTTATGTCTGTGAGGAGTTCCAGCTCTACTTCTGTATGCTCGAGCATAGCATCCCAAGTAAGGCCAGGAGTGGTGTAGTAGTGAGCAGGATCCAGACCATATGCTTCGATACATGTCAAGCGGAAGTTCTTGAATATATCGGCCAAAAGAAGTACATCGGTTTTCAGATAAAGATCCGAGTACTCTCCTGATGTCTCTATGTTGAATGTCTTCCAAACATTCTCGGCAAGGTCAAACTCACTATCGGTGATGTCACTGTCTGTTTGCTCGCTGTGGAAGGCTTCTTTGCAGAGGAGGAAAACGTCGTCAAGCTTCTCAGAGCAATCCAAATAATCGTAGGGAAAGACTCCTTTATGTTTCAATAATTCCATTCGCTCAGCGCTATATCCATCAGCCTAGAATTCTTTCTTAACTATATTTTATTCGCTTAAGTACGATGATAACTTCTCGAGAGAAGATGGCATGAAGCGGAAGGAATCAATAAACCTAAAGTTTATCTCGCTTCCCTCGATATACTTGACGAATGAAATATATCGTTTCTTATTCTTAGGAATCAGGCTTACTCGACCCTTTAAATTTGTAGCGGTGGCAGTTTCCTTGATTATGAAATGAGAATCATAGCCAGTGAAATTGTGGAAAATCACTGGTATAAATCTAGAGTCTTTATGATTGATATTGCATGACTGGTGAGCTGCTCCTCGATATCTGAAAAATAAAAAATTAATTAATGATGAGATATTTGTTAAAATATTTTTTTTCAATATATAAAAACTTACCTTCCAGTCAGGTGACAATGATCACGAACTTTAACATCCTCAGGTTTGAAAGTGTTTCGACAAGTGTTGCAAAATGCTGCTCTTTCATAAGATAATTGTTCTTGCCTTGGAAGATCTAAGGGCTTAGGATTGGCGCAGATTTCTCCCAACTTATTTCGCGATGACTCCAGTTCGGCTACAAACCATTTTGCTGGAGTTTGATCTTCGTTTCTTGCTTTTCTGTAGCACTTACACTCGGAATAAGCATCATTGAAACTTTCTTTGATGTAGTAGCCAATACTGTAAGCTTGATGCTCTTGAAAAGCTTGAACATGTCGCACTCGTTTCAATATACTTTTAAAATCTGCGTATATGACCAAAGGCACTCTTTCATTACGCTTGTGGTTCTCGAACTTCAGAATATTGTCTTTTGTCCAAGGAAGCTTGATTTTACACTTGTTTAATGAAGCACAATCAACTTCATGTTACTTTAACTTATCTCTTGTTCTAAAGTAATGAAGACAACAATCACAGATAAATGTCTTCGCTTTATGATCCGTCACTTGAGATCGAATAAGACGTGATAAGAATTTTACCCAAACGTAATGAAATCTTTTAGGTACAAAATCGAAATCATCATCATGGTTATTCTTTTCTTTATCTTCTTCGTCATATACATCTTGAATCAGTAATAAATTGATATGCCTCTCTTTCTTCTCTGTGGTAACATGGCATGGTGAGACATCAAATTTATTACCTATAAAAAAAAGTTATATTTTAAATTTCATTAATAATGATTTTCATATAAAAAGAAATACTTGTTATTCAGTTTCTCGAACTCGCAATCTGCCTCGGAGATACTGGAAATTCTATTTCAGTAAAATCAAGTTTTTTCTCATAAGCACGGTATTTAGATACACCTTATGGATAATGTCCAGCAGGGTGAAGAGCCGAAAGAATTGTCCACTTGAAACATTCATAATCATTATTTTGAACATTAACATAAGCCTTTTTTATTTTTACTTCCTCCACAAGTTCGATAAAAGAGCTTACTCTTACTGCATTGAGCTTGTTAATATTTATACCCAAGCTCAAAATTTGACGAAGGCACCAACCAGAGTCTCTCTCTTGAAATTCACTCATGGCAATTTGAATAGGTTGCAGAATGTTCAATTCAAACCACTTTTTGAGATTAGCGGTTCGAAAGTTGGTGACGTTCTTCGTATTGAAGTATTTAACTTAAGCTATTTCTTCGTTATTTTTATAAAGATCTTACTCAGCAGCAGGTTCAGAGTTGAGTGATATACTCCTATGTTCACTAAGAGCAATCTTAATATTTTCTTTAAAGACAGGAAAAACGTCTGTTGCGAATTTATCTAAATCAAGGCGGTCAAGATTGGAAAACACTCCTGACAACATTCGTGTAGCGAAGACAGATTGAAAGTCATTCCATTCTACTTTGGCACTCTCACTGTGAGCCTGAATATCACCACCTCTTTTTGTAAACTCAAATAGCTTCTCTTGAATTGTTATGAGATGTCTTGATGAGATCTCTTTTGTTTCTCTGATCTTGATACTGTCACTGTGTTTAACTTGAGCTGCAAATCTTTGATCACTTTTTCAATCAAGCACAATCACCTTCTGATATGACTAGAATTAGCTTCACCACTTGCCGCGTAACGCAAAGACTTCTAGAGTTCTTTAACGTTCGCTGCATAATATTCTGCCATGACTAACACTTATTTTAACTTGAAGTCACAATAAAATTTACTTACTATAATCTTTTTAAAAGTACTTATAATTTTCAATTTTGCACTCTTTTTTCAGTAACAATATTCACTTTTTATAAAATGTTCACTTATTACTTTTATAATTCAAAATCACTTTTTACTTATGAGCTCTCCGATGTTGCTCTTTGAAGTTGCTCGATGAGAAATGAGAACTACTCGTGGTTGTTGCTGTTCATGTAGAGACACCGAACGCATACGATGGATTAATAGTGGGGGTAAGTTGAACGTGATTGGCTCGTCGAAACTTTCCGATCGTGTATAAAAGTAAGAAAATTTTTAATAAAGCATTAGTTCAAATCGAGATGGAGTACATCGTGGACGTCCAGGGTTTTAAGAGCTCTTTGAATAAATTCATATTTAAGGAAGTTGCCATAATAGCTCTTGAAGATGATGCAGCCCCGATGGTATTCAACTTCCAACCACCATATTTCATGGGAAATACCTTTTAAGCCAGTATAAAGGTGTTAATCGATGGTTGGAATCATATTGGCATGGTATACCTTGGTGGTCAGGAGATGTTCCCAACGAGAAGCTAGAGGATACTTTACAAGAATATTGTAAGGATGCTACTAAAATTTGGATTAAAGGAAAGGAAAAAAGACAATGGATATCGGAAATATTACGGAATAAGTAAGTTTATTATTATTTATTAATTATCTATTTCTAATAATTTATTTTTATTTTAGAATGATTTGTAATATTGAACATAATGGATGTTCATCTCCTTCAATGCTGGCAAAGGAAAATGAGACTCCGAACTGTTCTCTCCATAAGTGTAGCAATCTCGTTTGCCCATTCAAAAATGCGCAGATGTTAAAAGAATGGCTTCTGGAAATCCGGAAAGCAAACAATTCAGGGTTGGATGAAGTTGATTGCAACATAAATAATATGATTGTATCAGATGACGACGATGATGAATGTCTTCGTAATAAATATTTTCGTAAAATAAATAAATAAATATTATATTCAATGTATATATAAATTGAGTAAAATTGGAGAGATTTAAAATCAATGTGAGTTAACTTACTATTGATGGGAAGAATCTTACAGGTTGAGAGCGAAGGATGGGGCTCTTACCTTACTTAAAAAATAAAAATTTTGTATAGTCAAGTAATTTAAATATATTTGTGTATATAAATGAATTAATTAAAGATGTATTCTATAAACGATTTTAAAACTATAAATCCATTTTGAATATACTTATAAGATATATTGATGAAGAAAAAAATTCAAACTCTTTCAGTCAAAAATAAAAAAAATAGAAAAACAAGAATTATCAATATATTAGTATGATCTTATAGCTTAATCAAAAGTACTATCAATTTAAAAAAAAAAATTCATTATTCTAATAGTTATACCGTACTCTCCCCTTAAAAATATACATACGTATATTCTAGAGATGATATACTATTAATTTATGCAATGAAAAACAAAAAAATGTCGCCATACTGACCCCTTGAAAAAAATGCATATGTATGTCATAGAAATGATATACTATCGATTTATGCAATAAAAAAATTTATTTTTCCAAGTGGTTGAGACCTGTCCCCTTAAAAAATACCTAAACTTATATCCGAAAAAAATAAATAAAATGTATATAAAATATTATTTAAAAAGGATGAAAATAGGATGTTCCATGTTTTAATTATTATTTGGGCCTGAAAAGAACCGATTTTGCAGTCATTATATTGTAGTTATTATGTATCTTAGTAGATGTTCAACCATCATCAAAAGCCTCCAACTTATTCAGAGGCTTCATTCAATGAGCTAACATCGATCAGCTGTTAAGCTGCTGGCATTCAAAGTTAAGCTTAAACTTCGAAATAGTTCCTCCAACTCACTCGAAGGATCTACTTGGCTTCACTGTATGCAAATATGTTATTTTCCAAACTCTTCGACTCGTTCAGAGGGTCCGTCAAATGACCTAACTATCTGCTGTTAGGCTGCTGGCGTTCAAAGTTAAGCCGAAATAAATTCTCCGACTTACTCAGAGGATCTACTTAGCTTAACTGCGTTCAAATATGTTAAGCCATTTTCCAAATTCTTCGACTCATTCAGAGGGTCCTTCTAATGACCTAACTATCAGCTGTTGGAAAAACTGAGCGTGTTCGAAGTTAAGCTAAAACTTTGAAATAGTTCCTCCGACTCACTCAGAGGATCTACTTAGCTTAACCCTTTCAGTCACAGGAGCCACTATAGTGGCACCCTTTCTCATTTTCTTTTTTTTATTGTTCAATTCGCACTTTAAGTTTAATCTTTATTTTTTTTGCATTTTCGTATAAATGAGTGTTCATTTTATAAGTATCATATGATATATTTTGAATATCTGATTGTAAATAAATCTAAAAAATTAATGTATAATAGAAAATACGTGTTTTTGCGAAAATTATTTGTGACTGAAAGGGTTAACTACGTTCAAATATTTTAAGCCATTTTTCAAACTCTTCGACTTATTCAGAGGGTCCTTCCAATGACCTAACTATCAGATGTTAAAAGCTGATGGCGTTTAAAGTTAAGCTAAAATAGTTCCTTTGACGCACTCAGAGAATTTACGTAGCTTAACAACATTCAAAAATAAAAAATATGAAAAAAATTAAAAAAATTGAAAAAATTAAAAAAATTTAAAAAATCAAAAAAATCAAAAAAATCAAAAAAATAAAAATAATAAAAAAAAATTTAAAAAATTAAAAAAAATTAAAATAATTAAAAAAATAAAAAAAAAATAAAAAAAATATAAAAAAGGTTATGGCGTTCAAAGTCAAAGTTATAAAATAAATTCAAAGAGTTCAGAACGATGACGTTTCATCCAGATCTCGAAAGACCCGGGTACGGTAGCACGAGGTTGACAACTCGTGTGCTTAAGCACCGCAATCGGGACGAAGTCAAGCCGCCTTCTTAATGGGACTCTTCGACTCATTCAGAGAGTCCGTTCAGCACGACGACTTAACAGCCGACTGCCACGAGTTTTTCCAGGACTCAAAGAGACCAGGGCAACCTCATTGGCCCAAAAAAACAGTCAGCACGGCCGAAGAGCTCCAGACCCCGAGAGGTCTAGTCTGCCCAGCGAGCGCGAGCTGACTGACGAAGCGTGCGTCTCTTCCGAGGTATATACCTAACGGCGGCGAGAGAGCGGTGGCACGCGGAGTATACAGCGCGCAAAAAAAGAATATAACACGCGTAGTAACTTTCATGTTACACCATCAAACGTCTTATATTGTTGAAATTTTATTTATTAAAAAATTTTCCTCGTTTACCAAAATTCTCACTACGAAGTTTGCCGTCACTACAAGAGCGTCGACCAATCAGCGGCGAGATGAGTAGCTATAAATTAAAGAAAATTCGCAACTTAATTTCATTCTTTCGTTCTGACTCAAGTCGAAAGTATGTCTTCTTCTGAAGACGATTCTGGGTACAGAACATTGGAAGAGCTGGTGGAAAATTTTTTCCAAGATTTAGGATTCGATTTTTTATCAGACTCTGATTTATCATCACCGCTATCAGTTGGGCCATCGTCGTCGCAACCAGCTGAGTCACTGCTATCGCCATAAGTTGAGCCATTGTCAACCAGCTGAGTCACCGCAATCGCCATCAGTGCTGCAGATGATGGAGACACCCTTCGAAGATCTGCCAACTACAGTGTTGGTGTATGATCCTTTTATGCACCAATACATTGAAATTCCCATCGAGAAATTAAAAGTCTATCAAGACCCATCTCAAATCAATGAAGAGGTGGGCGAAGAGGTGATTATATTAGATGCTTTTCCAATAAAATCTCCAGAGGTGATAGATCTTGTCTGTCCATCACCTCCAAAAAGAAAAAGAGAGGATGAAGAAGAAGCGAAGAAGAAAATTAAAGCTTTTTTGTCACATAAAAGGAGACGGGAAGAGGAGGAAGAAAAAGAGCCTGCTAAAAAGGCTAAATTTCAATTATTTTTTTTATTTTAACGCTCTCTGGTATTTATGGATCAATCGACCTTTTTGAGGGCCACATATATTTCAAACGTGAAACAAATTGTTTCAAATTTCTTTACATTTCTCAAAAAAAATTAAAATATTAATCAGTCCTTTTTAGTACTATATATTTGAACATAAAAATTATTGCTTTAAAATTAAAGTATATATACATATATACGCAAGTATATCGTTATATATCGAAGTATATCGACGTATACGCAAGTGTATCGCTGTATATGCAAGTATATGTAAATATATACTTTTTATACATCGTTACATATAGTTTAATAAAAATTTAATAAGTTAAAAAAAATTCTGCGCTTGAAATAACAATACATATATTGTTAGAAAATTAAAGAAGTTAACAAAATTCTGCGATCGAAATAACACCACGTTAAAAATCACTGCGCTCGAGTCCTTCTGCGTTAGAATTCCCCTAGTTTACCTACTCAACTCCCTTTTTTCTTTATCATCTTTTTTGGCACCATTATTATTTTATAAAATATATTACAAACATTCATTAGTAATATTGAAAATTTGATTCATGTTCTTAAAATATTAAAGTCAAAATGAAAAAATTAACTTTAATAACGTCATTTTTAATATCATGTTTTGAATATATTAAAAGGTTTCAAATGTTATTTAGTATAAGTATCTTCATACCTTAAACATTTTTTGCCTTACCATTGAATTATCATGATCGAATATTTTATGTACCAATGTTATGTATTATGTTATGTATACATAAATAAAAGAGTATAGCTGGATAAGTACGTTAAAATGGCCTGTCCTTCGATTTTTTTAAAATTTGGCCTATTTTTTTATCATGTCAAAAAACTCCGATCCTAAAAGTTACAGCTCGCTGGACTCAAAATTGGCTTCCTAACCTCGAAAAATGTGATTTTCAGTTTTTTAAGCATATCTCTGCGAGTTTTTAGCCGATTTGGGTGATTCGAAATTAAGATTAAAGGGAATCATAATGCACACATAAGCTTATTATTTTTAGAGGTTTTTGAAACCAAAACATAACCTAAAAATGTGTTTGATAATTTCTAAGTTGCGTAGAAAAAAAACTATTGTTTGGATTTTTTTTAGTTCACCCCAAAGTCTTCTTTTTATTTGAAATTAGTACCATAAATTTTTCCACATTTTTTAAAAGGGTGGAAAGTAGTTAAAATGATGAAAAACTCAAATTTCCACTCATTTTTGGGATTTTTAGAGTATTTAAACAATTTCAAAGTACAATTTATGATGAAAAATGAGTTCAGCGACCCAAAATACTCTTTAATATGAGTTTTTGGTTACATTTTTCCACAATATATTGCTCAAATGTCGAAAACTAACCTCAAAAAACGCGTTTTGATATTGCATACGACGTAAAAACTCACGTTATCTCGGTAATGATCCAAGGTGTTGGTGTTTTTTTCTCAAGAATGCTATATTATTAATGACATAGAAACTCACATTTTCCATATTTGACACAGTGCTTTTAATGTTAAGCTAAACACCAACCTTTAAAATAAGTTATCTACCAACAAATTCGTTTACATATAATGGTAAGTCACGTTTCTCTTGAATAAGTGAGAGTATATGCGCGAAAAAAATAAAATTAAAAACGCTGTCAACTGCCTTAGCGCAGTGCTTCAGAGTTCTTTAAGTTCGAGTAATTAGACTTCATTTTTTAAAATGTAATTGTAATATAAAAAATGATTTACTAGTAATATTTCCTAATATTTTTATAAAGCTCATCTTAATAAAGTTTCATAATTAAATTTGACATTAAAAAAAAATAATAATATAATGAAAAAAAGCTTATTTGATAAATGAAAAAGCAAATCAATAGATCATGCAAATTTTAGAACATGTGCATCGAGTACTTCACGTAAAGTAAAAAAAAAGAAAAAAAATCAAAATTATTTTAAGTTTTTACCTATAAAAATTATTTAAGAAGGGGCCGAACTATCTGTCTTTGTCTAATAGCGTTTTTCATCATTTATGTAAACACTATCCGGTATAACAAGAAAAAAATAGCAGCCCCCGCTAGATTTAAGTATAATAAGTAAATTTTGTAATAACAACCAAATTTTTTCACTGCGTAGTTTTTGAATAATTAGAGACCTACCAAAAAAAGATAGGTTATATTCTAGATTGCTAGTAGGTCTCTAATTAGTCAAAAACTACGCAGTCAAAAAATTTGGTTGTTATTACAAAATTTACTAATTATACTAATATCTAGCGGGGGCTGCTATTTTTTTCTTTTTATACCGGATAGTGTTTACATAAATGATGAAAAACGCTATTAGACAAAGACAGATAGTTCGGCCCCTTCTTAATGACAATTAATTAGTTTATTATAAAATATAAAATCATTTAGAAATTTCAAAGACACTTATGTCTATATAGTTATTTTCTTGTTCTGAAAATAAAATAATGAGAATATTTAATTTTCAGTCATATGCGGTAGGCTAGAACCACTTAACGTATCGTCGGGTTGGCGGAAAAACATAACTTAGCTAAACTCTTAAAAACGTAACAACTTGGTTTCTACATTCAAATTCAACTTGGCGCTCAAAAAAGTAGTAATTATAAATAAACGTTATAACTCCTATGTTTGAGCATAAAAGTTATAAAGTTTTTATAGCCAAACCTAAATTACAATTTTTTCATACGCTAAGTTGAATCACAACTTCTTAGTTGCCGAAGCCAAGTTGTTACGTATTTGAGCTTGGCTAAATTACGATTTTTTACTCCCACCCGACGATATGCTCAACTACACCCAACGACAACAGCGCCCTTGTTCCTTCTTGTGCCTTCTTGTTCCTTATGGTTATGGTTTATGCATGTTTATCTGCTATGACCTTTAACTGTTTTAATTGTGGTAAAAAAAATTTTTATTAATAGAACATACAACGATATTACAAATAATATTTAATATTATTTGTAATATCATTGTATGTTCTATTAATACAAATTTTTTTGACCACAATAATATTTAATATTATTTGTAATATCGTTGTATGTTCTATTAATACAAATTTTTTTTACCACAATTAAAACAGTTAAAGGTCATGGCAGATAAACATGCATAAACCATAACCATAAGGAACAAGAAGGCACAAGAAGGAACAAGGGCGCTGTTGTCGTTTGGTGTAGTTGAGCATATCGTCGGGTGGGAGGAAAAAAATCGTAATTTAGCCAAGCTCAAATACGTAACAACTTGGCTTCGGCAACTAAGAAGTTGTAATTCAACTTAGCGTATGAAAAAATTTTAATTCCGGTTTAGCTATAAAAACGTTATAACTTTTATGCTCAAACATAGGAGTTATAACGTTTATTTATAATCACTACTTTTTTGAGCGCCAAGTTGAATTAGAACGTAGAAACCAAGTTGTTACGTTTTTAAGAGTTTAGCTGAGTTATGTTTTTCCGCCAACCCGACGATATGTTTAGTGGTTCTAGCCTACTGCATATGACTGAAAATTAAAAATTCTCATTATTTAATTATGAAACTTTATTAAGATGAGCTTCATAAAAATATTTGGGAATATTACTAGTAAATCATTTTTTATATTAGAATTACATTTTAAAAAATGAAATCTAATTACTCGAACTTAAAGAACTCTAAAGCACTGCGCTAAGGCAGTTGACAGCGTTTTTAATTTTATTTTTTTCGCGCATATACTCTCACTTATTCAAGAGAAACGTGACTTACCATTATATCTAAACGCATTTGTTGGTAGATAACTTATTTTAAAGGTTGGTGTTTAGCTTAACATCAAAAGCACTGTGTCAAATATGGAAAATGTGAGTTTCTATGTCATTAATAATATAGCATTCTTGAGGAAAAAATGATGTTTTCAATAAACATTAAGTCAACACCTTGGATCATTACCGAGATAACGTGAGTTTTTACGTCGTATGCAATATCAAAACGCATTTTTTGAGGTTAGTTTTCGACATTTGAGCAATATATTGTAGAAAAATGTAACCAAAAACTCATATTAAAGAGTATTTTGGGTCGCTGAACTCATTTTTCATCATAAATTGTACTTTGAAATTGTTTAAATTCTCTAAAAATCCCAAAAATGAATGGAAATTTGAGTTTTTCATCATTTTAACTACTTTCCACCCTCTTAAAAAATCTGGAAAAATTTATAGTACTAATTTCAAATAAAAAGAAGACTTTGGGGTGAACTAAAAAAAATCCAAACAATAGTTTTTTTTTTACGCAACTTAGAAATTATCAAACACATTTTTAGGTTATGTTTTGGTTTCAAAAACCTCTAAAAATAATAAGCTTATGTGTGCATTATGATTTCCTGTAATCTCAATTTCGAATCACCCAAATCGGCTAAAAACTCGCAGAGATATGCTTAAAAAACTGAAAATCACATTTTTCGAGATTAGGAAGCCAATTTTGAGTCCAGCGAGCTGTAACTTTTAGGATCGGAGTTTTTTGACATGATAAATTAATAGGCAAAATTCTAAAAAAATCGAAAGACAGGCCATTTTAACATACTTATCCAGCTATACTCTTTATTGAATGTAAAGGGAGAAGTATGCACACATATTGGCAATTATACGATACTGCAGTGCCAAAAACTGATACTAATTACCATAAGGTGGCGAAATTTGGAACCCTTCTAAGAGTAGTTACGTATATATATATTACCTGGGTTCTCTTAGACAGCTTCCAAGTAAATCCGCTAGGACCGTGACGGTATCGTATGATCGCGAATTTTCAGATATATAAAAAAATTATACCCAACAGCTTATTAATTGATATCACCGGTTTTTATTGGTGGTGGTTAATGGTAGTAAGGACATGTTAAGAATACACCAATACAACTTCTCAATAAAAAAATTGCATCACTAACTCTGAAAGGTAATTAAAAGACTGATAAGAGGGCGTTAAATGTTATATATAAACTTATTACATCAAACATAAACGATATCTTTTTGTCAAACGAACATTAGAAATGAGGACTTTTTATATTAAACACTGATGTTTTTATGTGAAACAAATATTTTTTCAAAGATTAAATAATACTTAAAGTTTAATCAATTCGATTTGAATTTTCCATTATAGTCTCTCCAAATCAAAAGTTCAAGTATCAAGAGAAGACTTACTACCAATATCGTTACCAAATAGACGTGAATACAAAAGTAGGATCTCAAAATCAATATTTGAATAACGAGTCACGGCTCCATATCGATGCTAACGTAATATTACGTTTTTTAAGTCCCTGCGAGGGTTCGTTACGTTTTAGTAATGTAAGCATTAATCATAATCGTGAAGCTTATCTACCTGATTTTCCTGATCGTGCTGGAGCCGAATTCAAACTTCATCTTGAAAAATACATGTTACATTTTGCTTTTGACGATGGAACCTTAAGGGATCTATGTCCGACAACTGGTGATCCTATTTGGGCACTCAATCTGAGACGTGGTGTCTTATCTATGTTACAAAACACAATGTCAAGATTTGATGTTGATCATAGAAGAGTTGAGCTTGATATTAACGGTGAGTTCACATTATTTTTTTTATTATTTCAAATAATGAACTTACAAATATATACACAGGCAAAAAAGTGCAAAGATGCTTTCTAAGAATTGTTTCACCAATATTTTAAGTATCTCAACAAGAATAAATTTTTCATTCTAATAAATTTAAATTTCATTCGACATAATTTCATGCGAGAAAAAATTTTTGGTCCACACAAACGAAATAGTTTGGAATATTTTTAGTGAATACTACTAATATTTTAAAATATCCATAACTTTCTTTTCTGATAAGAAGAGTATCACTACCTTAGGTCATAGATCTTGTTGTAACTTGCAGATATGTTTTCATACATGAAATTGTAAAAAAAGTCGCGAGCATTTGGTCTAACACTCGATACTTCCAAAATTAAGAGATATTTTGTTCAATTTTCAAATATTTTATTGAAGAACCATTGTTTATAATAACGGATATTACTCTTCAATAACAGCTTCGAAGTTAATTCTGCAACATTTTAGTAAAAGTTGAGATTCAATTCTTTCAATTAAAAAAAACGTGTTAAAAAAACTTAACACTTTCAAAAGTTATAATAAAATGAAAAACATGAAAAAAATTAGCACAATAATCCAATGAAAATTGTATTCGCAAGTTACAATAAGATCCGTAACCCAAGGAAATCCGAAAGCGCCTATCTGCCATCTCCCGGTACACGGTGGCGCGTGCCGAATTTTCTCTGTCGGGACGGAACACCGAGTACCGTGCTTTGTGAATTATATTTTTTTTTATTAATTGCGTTAATAAATGAAATCACTATAGTAAATAATTTCATAAATTGTATTTGAAATAGCAATAAAAGGACTAAAAAAACACATTGATGGTTAAATTATGTTTAAATTATAATATATTTACATAAAATTGTAGGTTATGTTATTTAAATTTTGTAGACAAATTTTTTTTTAATTTAAATCGAGAAGAAAACTGTAATTGATGGTATCAAAAGATATTTTAAAAAAGATTACAGTTACAAAGCTATTTGTCATTTATTAAAGAAAAAACACAACGTTTTCTAGATAAATATTTTCAGTATCTGTTTCTAACAGAAAATCATCTCCATTTATTTTGTATATTAAAGTACTATTCTTTCCAAAGTAACAGCTTTTTTGAATTTACCATTTTTTACCATAATAAATTTAATTTAATCACCATTAATTATTTTAATTTTATTACTAGCTTTTTCCATTGCATTATTTTTGATGTCCATCTAAAATTATCAAAATGTTTTTTGTATACAATTGGAAAAAGATAACCTAAAATTCTACAATGTGAATATATTATGATTTAAACATACCTTAATTTTACCTGGAATGTACCTTTTATGTAATCTTGTAATAATTTTTATAATTTTAATCACTATAAAGTAGCGTATTGTTACATGGTAATATTTCACTTCAAGTAATTGATAAAAAACATATAAATCACAAAGCACGGTACTCGGGGTTCCGTTCCAACAGAGAAAATTTGGCACGCTCCACCGTGTGCCGGGAGATGACAGATAGGCGCTTCCTTAAAGTAGTAATCTCTCCCTGTGAGCAACAAATCTAAGTTAAAAGTTAGTTATCTAAATCAAAACACGATCAGTTGCAAGCACTTATGCACAATGACAAATAATTGTAAATATTTATGAAAAATTTTGAATAATTCCAAATTGTTTTCTATAATGATCGTAAAATTTCAAAATTGTATAAAACTATATTTATAAATTTTAATCTGTGATCCCATATAATGGTTTCTAATAATTATGAAAAATCATAGCAACCAAAATTAGAAAACGATTTATCACCGTCTGCCTCGCAGATTTCTATTATTTTTAAGGTAAGAGTAACTGATAATTAGTGTATTTACTATCTCCCCTCCTGTAGATGGCACTAATATCTAATTTTGAAAATGCTAGGAAAACTTGCTTAAACAAACTTATTATTACTGTCTGCCTTTTATTTTATGAAGTTTAAATAAAAATCGCCCGCTAACTTCACGGCAGAAACTTCTGGCACGTTCTAAGTATCGATGTAGATTTTTCAAATGGTTAAGAAATAAATTAACTTGAAATGATTTATTACCGTCTACCAAAGATGGATTATGTTTTTTTTAACTTAATCAATCATAAAAAAATTATTGGCAAATACTTTGTCATAATATAAAATTGAATGTATATTTTTAAATATGTTAACGTTTTAAGGTTATCATAAATAATTAAATACTGTCTGCCATTTAAAATTCAAGTTTTTTATGGTCAACATAAAATAAGAAAATTGAAGAAAATCAAACATTTCTTTTTAATATATGTCATTAGCAGACGCCAATGAAAGTGTCATGAAAAAAAAGTGAGGGTGACTTATCTATTACCGTCTATTATTAACTTTATTATTAAAATTACATTATTTGCTAAGGTAAATGTTAAGGCGGCTTTTCAGGAGGTTTTATTCTCCTAGAAGCCCACCTTTAAACTAAATTTTCAAACGGGCGAAAAATAATTTATTAATGCTAGGCGAGGTAAAATGAATAAAAAACGAAAACAATCTATTTATGCTACAATGACAGGTTTTTAATATCTATAATCATTACAATAATGATAATAATTCTTACTAAAACAATTAAGTTTAAATATTGTTGGATAGCGTAAAGTACTCTGTTTCTGATCACATACATCAACAACAAATTAATCTTTGTTTATATACGTAAGTTTACATAAACCAATATAAATTGATTTGTTTATGCAGGAAAGAAAAACAATCTTTTTATGTTGAATCTGTCGTTTAACAAATTTGAAAAAAAAAAAATATAAATAAGTTGGATTTACTTGATTTTTATACAATGTCAAAATTTTATATTAATACGATGTTCAAACATTTTCATACATATTTTTGAGTTTATAAATTATTTGCCCATTTCATGAAAATATAAATTTTATAATTTAAAACCATGACGATTGAACGGTGATGCTTACATTGTAATAATTTATTTCAAAACATTTTCATTAATTTTACTAGTTGCTTCAAGAAAAATTTTGTGGCTTCCGAAAATCAGCAATGTAATAAAGGTTTTTCTCTAATGTAAATACTATTGTATTTCTTTCGTGACATAATTACACAATTAAAATTTCAATGCTTTCAAGATTAATTTTAAATTGTCCAAATTGTTAATATTTATTTTAGCATTGATTTTTTTTAAATATCATAATTTTTACGATTTTCACTGTTAAACATATTCTGGTTAAAGTACTTATCTTTCAGTTGAGAATATTTTGTGGGCTGGCGGAGCGGTATTGCCGGCTTTCCTAGTCCTCCTGCTGCATGCTCGTAGGCTGGATTCGTGCTTATACGTAGTATGCAACTAAACCGCAAGTTTTTCCCCCTCGCCCCGGGAGCCCCGAACCAGAGCGAGTAACGATAATAACACATTGAACTAAATTACAACAAACTCGCCGAAATCAAATAATATGCAATAAGATTTTTGAAACAAAAAAAAGGCAAAGTGATTTTAATTTAACCAAAAACAAAAAAAAACACACAAAAGAAACAAAATTAACTCGCTAGGTTCAAGCACTTCCAGGAAAACCCGGAAGTAAGAAAACAAAAATAAGAGGAACACAAAAAAAGAAAAAACTTGTCATGATACATGGAAAAAGATTTAATTCGAAATTAGTGACTGCAGCCGCGCAGGCCTCAGCACACTCGAACTACCACTTGGGCCTGGTCGCGCAGGTCTGATTAATTAGAACGCAAGCAGTTGAAGCTTCACTTTGACGGAAGAGAGAGAAGAAAGCGAATGAGAGAGAGGTCCGATCCTGTCTCCCTGTCAATCTCACTTCAAGCATTCATGGAAAAGATCGTCACCGTCCTCACTTTCTTTAACATAGAAAAGACTGAAGAGAGGCGACGACAAAGTTCCCCCGTCAAAGGTTGCACGGACAAGTTCTAAGAAAGTGATAAGGTGAAGAAAAAGAGTAGCCTTGAACGTTTTCAAGCTACCTTTTTCCTTACTATGTTAGAATAATCTTGAATTAATATTCAAAATTACTTCAAGAAAAATAAAAAAATGAAAAATTTGACGGGTGGTTTTTCCGACACTTAACACCCCCCCCCCCTCCTTACTAAAAAAGTCTGCCGTTCCTAGCAGTAATAAATGGTTGCGGAACAAGCAAGCATCAAGAGTCCCAGGAAAACCTGCATTACAAAACAAATTTACATCAATTATTAAAGAAAATAAAAAAATAGTGGGTGGGAGAGCAGGTAAGATTTTTTTTTTATTTTAATAACTTGGTATTACAATAATGTTGTAGGAAATGTAATATAAATAAGACCTCGCTTTACAAAACAAATTTTGAATTTATATTAGTTAAATAAAGGAAAATGTACAATTCAGAATTAAATTTTGAAATCATTGATAATGAAACGAGTACTGTTTTAACCTGGGAAAATAATAATATAATACAATTGCAACGGTAGTACAACTATTCAATTGTAAAAATCTAACTTGATTAATGACAAATCGAAAATCTTTTTGTTGAATTTAAAAATGATAAGAGTAAGTGAGCTAATTTAAGGTAACGATAATTTAATTCGTACTTTATGAATTTAATTACTTATGGCTATAGAAATGCAAAAGGAAAAGATATCTATAAATATGTATAGCTAATTATGACTTGTATTTTTTTCTTTCTGCCCGATGGTCGTCAACTCATTCGTCTTCACAGGAGGAGCGGGGTTCTCTTCCTTTTGCTCCCCCTGCAGGTGGGTTGATTTTTGCTTTGTCGCTGCCCCATAATGTAGATAGTACGATTGGCCAAGCATGGTCATACCGTTGGCCGTCAATGGAGCCGGTGAATATGGCTGGTGGTTGTTGGATTTTTTTTTTGCTTCTCGTCAGTTTACCTAATACAGAAAGTATAATGAAAAAAAAACATGTTTTGTTAAGGTTGAGGGCTAGTCGCATGCTGATGTTAATTTTATGCATATTTTCATTTGCGGTTATTAAGAAAAGCATCAGTAGTTACGACAAACGGTAGTCTTTCGGGAGGTGAGGTATACACAAATTAAGCGGATTTTGGATTGCAGGGGTGGTGGTACGGTGGAGTATTAGACGTCACGCCTGTCGAATAACTTGGTGATCGGTCAAGGATAAAAGATGTTCGTCAGTATCGTCTGGGTGTATGTGGGTGATTTTGGGCTGTATTGACGATTGTTGGTCTGCCCTGGTCTGTGAATCGACTTGCGATTCCGTCTCATCAGGTACCTGGTTGGAGATAGTCTCCTGAAGTCAGTGTACGTCTAGCGAGTAGACGCAGTCTTTACCATGCACTGCGTAATTGCCTGTAATTGGTTCATCACACAAATTGCATACGTAGTAGATGTAGTTTTCCTGCGGTCTAGCAGAGCCGTGAGATAACGGATGCCTGTCTAAGCACAACAACTAATGTGTGCATCGGTATCTGGTCGTAATGTTATAGTCACAGTTTTCACATTTTGTCCAGGAATCGCTGAGTTCGTATTGTCTTTGTCTCAATCACATTGGTTCCGCTTGCCGAGTACCGTACTTTATCTTTGCTTGCGATAGAGCTTTTTTAGCGTCTCGTTCTCGGAGGAAACGTACATATCTGTATCTAGACGGGGTCAGTCGTCCTCTCGTAATTGTTACGTAGTCTAGTGGGTCAAATTGTTGGAAAGCGGAAGCTAGAGTCTTGATAGTATCATTAAGTGCTATTAAACAAAATAGTCGATTAGGGTCAACGCGGGCACTATTTAAATAGATTTTGGTGATTGATTGACCGGTTATGGTCTTTCTAGTCAATCCCTGGGCAGGGATTGGTTCTTCGAAGAATTTTTCTTGGATTTTATTGTACTTATCCCCAGTGCATTGTAAAGTCATCATGTGTTCGATAGTCCCTTGTTTTTCTAGATCTCAGATCATTTCCCAAATTGTCTGGTCTTCACTAATGAATAGCTGCAGAGTCTCGCTGGTCCACACTGTGGAAAAGATGTCCATCTATAACTGTGAGAAATATGATCTACGTTAGTCATTAAACCAACGTCACGACTCATGTCATGGTGCCATCGTTTTGTTGTTGGCTTGTACTTGCCAGTTGTTTTTCTGCATTTAATCGTTTTTGCTGCTAGTATAATTAGGAGTAGGATACATGATAGTATGCCAAACCCATAACTCCCATGTGCAGTCTTTCTGACATTGTCAATTTCCAGCTTATGTTTCTCTATTTCTTTCAGTTTATTGAAAATTTGTTGCAAGTTTTGCTTGTTCCATTGATCCTTGTCATTAAGTTGCAATATTGCTGGCAACTTGTCATCGTGGATCACTTCGTTTGGCAAAATTCCAGTCAGCAAGTAAGTCATTTTTAGTTGTAATTTTGGCTCATAAGTATAAAATTCTGCGCTAATACGGGCTGTCATGCTTACTAGAGTTACTTGGGTTGTTTTTCCAATGCAACCATCCGGTATTTGTAATTTACCAGTCCCGTTGAGTTGTACAATTTCATCTTGTTTTTGATTGCAGATAATTCTCACAGTGGCTTGTTCAATTAAACATTAGCCATATCCCTCTGTATTGAGGTAACTCCACTGAGAAGCTGGGTCGGTAAGGTATGTGACGGTGCAGTGTCTGAAGTTATTTTCATTAGGCTGCACTAGTAGTAACAACTCGCAATCCTTTGAGGTTGTAACATCTAATAAGGGTCCACGGGTCTCATATATTAGCCCGTATCTTTGATTAGTACATTCATGTAGGTAATCATGATCGAATTTTATATATTGTTTATTTTTTTTTCATTCAGAGCTAAAAAGGAATGGGTCGGCTTTACCTGAGCATAACATATGTGTTGGTTTTTATATAATTGCGTGGTCAAAAGAGAGTACATACGATATAGCAGGTATGATTCAGCTTCTACCATGGGTAAGGATAGGAATACAATAAGTCTCTAATTATCGTACACAACTTCTATTTTAGAGATTCGAGCTATCTCTTCCGGTCATATATGTTCCGTGGGCATGGGAAAGTCCAAGTCAGTTAAATGTTCTTGAACTTCCTTACTTATGACTTGAGTAAGGAGGTTCAGAGTTAATAAATTTTCAGATAATCTTCCCTGCAATAATGCCGTCGCTATGTCAACTACTTCTTTTATAGCATCTTGATTTTGTTCAAAGGTCATTGCTAATTGATTATGGTGTGAGGTAAGGCGTCTTAGATACGTCTCCTTTTGTTGTTCGCTGTCAATGTTTTGCATACTTATCTCTATACTTTTCAGTGCTTCAGCGTGATTATTTGTAACATTTTCGAGGTTACGTATATTAGTTGAGATTATATGTGCTCTTTGGTTGATCAGCTTTATAATCTCTTTGTTGCCCTTGAGCACCTTATTCAGACTCTTATGAACGTCTTCAACCTCGTCTTTGGTTACTAGCCCAAAAAACTATCACTGATGCTACCAATAAATCCCAGGGGAACCATGGATCTTTTCATGGTGTCTCGGTTGTTACTCCTCTTTTTTCTAAGATGCAGTCTGGACAACAAAGCTTCCACTTGTTGCTGCATATTTTTCAGTTTATACTGTTTCGTCAATAGTACGGGCAAATCTAAGGAATATAAACAGTCTCCATTCGTATAAATCCTTATGCAGTCCCGGTAGGCGTCAACTGCTGGTTTTCGTTGATCAATCATGTTTGGTCGACAGTTTAGTTTAGCGAGTTGGTCATGGCAATGGCGAAGAGCTCGGGTGGTGATGTTGGTTATATCCAATCGAGCGTCGATGGCGTCAGTATCTATATGGATCGAAATCTTCCACTCGGCACGTTTAAGTCGTAGCGTCCTTATCTTTTCATAATAGATTCTGGGCTTAGTCTGCAGTACAGTCAGCTTATGTGATGGATATCCTATAAATTGGATAATACAGATAGATAGATTCATTCCAGCTGCTCTGTTCTTCATGGCAAAGATTTATTGCCTGTAATGAAAATCACTGATTAGTTTTTAAGCTGGTTTGACTTTGTCGATATGTTTCAATATGGTTTTCCCTTCAGGGGTTTTCATCAAGATGTCGTTATGCCCGATTAGTCCTGTCACCTTAAGTGGCGATAAGTGATATTTGTTGAATTATAATGTCCTCGGTTCGTTTTTAACGTACACGTATTGACCGATTTTTGGTTGGAATATTTCAACTTTGCGGTCATAGTATTCTTACTATATACTACCTGCATACGTATGCAGTTTAAGATGTGATTTCTCATACTAGGCCAGTAATAACGTTCTCTTATCTTTGCATATGTCTGATTTATTCCTTTATGTCCTCGGATCAAAGTGCTATAAAGAATGATTATTATTTCTTCTCGTTGGTTTTCAGCAAGATATTCCGATTGGCCATAGCATAGAGTTACTGTGATGTCAGTGTTTTGGAATTCTTCCCTTAAAATGTCATTATAGACGCCCAGTGCTAAGTGATTGGTCACTTTTCTTGCCTTGGGCATCCTTACAGATGTAATCTTTTCACTATTATACACCTGTAAGGTGTGTCGCAGGTCTTCGTAGCCTAAAGTATCCTGTTCATAATCCTTAACTACTAAAGAGAATACGAAATGTCGTTTATGAGGAGTAATAATAATATTTCCTCTTTTAGGGCTTTGCTTTTGATGGCTCGGAGTTCAATGGCTTCTATGTCATTTAGCAGTTTATTTACAGTGTCATAACGATCACAGTCCCCTGAAATAAACTAGATGATATTATCTTTAGTATAAATAAGGCGATGTCTAGTGGACTTTATGCTGCATACTCCGTTGCTATTGGATGGGCCTGATTTTCCTTTGCTGACCTCAGATGATGGGTGATCATCACTTCATGTCCAAGGGTTAAGTAACATTACCCCATTGGCATCTACTGACGCTCTGGAATACTCAATTTGAATTGGACTTTCTTTCACTTCAGGTATTGGTTGTAATCTGGATAACAAACTGGGTCTTTTGATTGTTCTTAAAGTACTGCTATGTTGTGGAGCAGAGGGACGCAAACTGGGAGTAGCTGATAGAGCTCTCTCCAGTGGTCTTGGAATGATTGAGGCGTCTAAATTGCCCTCGATGTCTGCGTCTTCGGAGCTCTCTTTCTCAGATTAATTCTGATGAGTGATAATTTTCTCTATAGTTTGTTGTGCATTACTCACAACATCATGGGTACTCGCTAATAGAGGAAGAATGTTAGGAGGCTGATCAGTAGCAGTTGTTTCTAACTCAACCTGTGCGGCTATGCTTTCAGTAGATTTTGCTGATATTTTAGTCGGTTGTACTTAACGAATTTCTGCTAATCCTAGTTCTCTTGCTTTTTGATCTAGTTTCTCTCGTTAAGGGAAAGTTGTTTCCTCGTCTTCAGAGAAAAAGTCTGGCTATAGCTTAGTTGGTGAGTTGGTATTTTTCTCCACGAAAAGCCAGTCTCCGGTGTTATAAAAGTAATCTTGGGGGCTTTCCTTTAATCGTTCAGATTTGAACTGACAATCATTCCATATTCGTTGTTTATCAGCAGTCTTCAGAGTGGATGTGCCTACTGGTATGGTTACCTGTTCAGGTTGTTTGTCTTGATGAAGGCTAGATTCATTTATCCCAGTTGAAGACATTAATGTTCGTGATACAGTACCCTCATCTTCTAATAAGTCAGAGAAATTGATTTTTTATATGTCTAGATCTAACGTGGGTTGGGTGCTTTCATCAGGAATAGAAGTTGTTTTAGTTGCATCCAGCAATCTGTCCTCTGTCTCTCCATCAGTGCCTTCGCCAGTCGCCCATGTCACTCATCGGAACTGCTTTCATTTCAATAATACGTGGGTCGGCAAGTTCGTCTGATTCATGTATATTAGGCTTTTTTGATATGCTACTGTCCTTCTCTGGGTCAGCGCTCGAAAAGTCTCTTAGTTCCATTCGTCGCGGAACTTTTAAAGAAGTTAGATTTCTGGTGAATGATGTTCCAGGCTCGCTTTCGGTATCCGATGCGAGCGCTGGTTTTCGTTTAGTCAATCGTTCACTCTCGCTGGTTCTTGAATCATTAAGAGTTATTCGGTTACCACTGTGATCACTAGACAATTGGAATGGGGACGAAGCACTTGATTTTGTCTTAGTGGCCACCACCTACGGCGCTTAGCTTGTCAATGTTTCTCGATAGGTTACCTTTGGTCGCGTCGAAGTAGTTTTAGTTATCCGTCCTTGTTGTACTCTACTTGTTGTTTTCTAAGGTGTTATTTGCTTTGATCTCGTTCGCTGTGCGATTACACTATGTTCAATCTCTGATAAAGCACATTTAGCAAGAGGTCCTGGTGGTCTTCCCCGTCCCTTTGGTACTACTGGTGGTGATGTTGGGGTGGTTTCTTCACTAGTGATTGGTAGTTCAACGTTAAATGGAGGCTTGTCAGTTTCGGCAACTAGTATTCCCTCCAAGGTTGTTTTACCCTTCTCATCTAACATTATAACTCTTAATTTAGGTAATAAGTCTCTTGTTCTATTGGTTCTTCCACAGGATTCCGAGACAAAGCATTGGCATTAATTTTTAGCTTGTTTGGTTTGTACTGGAATTTATAGGTGTAATTAGTAAACTTTATCATCCACTGCATTCATCTTTGTCCTCGATCTTTTCGATTATGCATCCGACTCAGCGGCTCATGATCTGCTTGGGTCGGAAATGGTGCATGGCATATAGTGCTGCTAGACACTCCTTGTTTGAATACAATAATTTTTCTCGACATTATTCAGTAAGCGAGATAAATAAGCCACTTGGTGATCAAATTCATTTTTTGTTGGCTTAGGACAGCTCCTATTGCATAGTCAGAAGCGTCTGTAGTTAAAGTGAAAGTTTTGTCAAAATCTGGGAAAATGAGGATCGGTGATTTCATGAGATGTCCTTTTAAGGTCTGAAAACCTTTTTCTTGTTCATCTCCCCTGTTTGAATTCTGTATCTTTCTTTAATAAGTTAGACAGAGGTCTAGCAATTTTTAAAAAATCTTGGATAAATCGTCTATAATATTCTTCTAGTTTTAGAAACTGTCGTACATTTTTAGAAGTTTTTAGTATGGGAAAGTCTTGTACAGCCTTGATCTGCCCAGGATCAAGCTTGATTTCCTTTTCACTGATTATATGTCCTACAAAGGTTACTTCCTTCCTCAAAAATTCTACCTTCTAAGGTTTTAGCACTAGATTAGCCGATCTGAGTCGGTCAAACAACTTCCTAGTCTTTTGGTCATGTTCTTGGAGGTCTTTAGAGTAAATTATGGTATTGTCTAGGTATACCAGCATCTCTGTGTTCTGTAAGCCTAGTAATATCTTATCGACAAAGCGCTAAGGTCGCGGGAGCCCTTTTAAGGCCCTCCAGAAGGCGTGTGTACTGATAATGACTGTCGGGGGTAGTGAAAGCACTCTTTCAGCGATCGTTCTCATGTAATGGTAGCTGTTGATACCTATAAGCCAAATCGAAGATCGAATAATACGCAGATCCTCCTAGTTGATCTAAAATGTCAGTAATGTTGGGTAGTGGGTAGGTGTCACCTATGGTTTTTTTATTTAAATTACGAAAGTCGATTACCATTCTCCTGCAAGGGTTCCTGTATTTGTCCGGTTTCTTTGGAACAATAACTATTGGGTTATTTGATGGTGACCAAAATGGTTCTATTACTCCGTCTTCGAGCTTTTTGGCTACCTCGTCTTTTATTACTTGTTTATGTATTGGCAGGTGCCTATACTGCTTGGTATTCATAAGCATGTTGTCAGTTGTAGGGATCCTATGCTCAGTTAAGTGTGTAACCAGCAATGGGTCTCCTGGTAACAGAAATACATCATTGTAATCTGCAAACAAGTTCTCTACGTGTCTCTGTTCTTTGTGATTTAGATGATCTATAGTCATCGTTTCGATTAGCTTTTGTACTCTTTGGTATGGATTTGTCAAGCATGGTTGATCTTCTTCAGAGTTATCGTCAAGTAGAAATTTGGATCGATCCAAGTAGAAATTTGGATCTACATACTCGAACGGTAGGATTTCTGGAGGGTTTAAGGACTATAAAGTCTTGCGTCCTGCGATAATTTCTGTTGCTGTTGAGCTTATTGAGGACGCAGAGTATAGTTATTTTGATTATACTTTGGCTGTTGATGATTCGTCATATAAGCTGGTTGCAATTGCCCTCCTTGATATAGATTCTGTCATTGCGTGTTATAGTTGGTACGTGCCTGCCTTGGTTGAGAGCCTGGAGGCATGGCGTTGTTAGCAAGTGGTTGATGAACATAATTTGTGTTCTGTGGTCTTGCCGGTCCAGTGTTCCAGTTAATAGTGTTGTTTCTCGACTTCCATTGCTTTAGAGCCGAAAATTCCGTCTGTTCTCAATTCATTCAAGGAACATGTCTATGGAATTTATGCCTCGTATCAGGTAAGATCTTGTCTTCTATGCAAGTCTCTATTTGCACAGCAGCCTTGTAAGCGTCTGGTATTGTATCAGCTGGCAATTTTCTGATATCCTTTGCAGCATATTCCAATAGCTTAATCGTCTCTGTTACTGTGTCAACAGTGCTGCTTGGAATATCGTCAATGAGAGCACTTTTTGCTCCACTGAGTAGAATAGTTAATCGATCCTAAAAAGCTCCTACTGTCTCTCCTTGCTTCATCCTCGTGTTATTTATTCTAGTCGAATAAGTGTTTCCAGGTGCGAATCTAATCTTTAGATGGTTTACTAAATCATCTACTTTTGCAAAGGAATGTCCATATGTACAATCTGTAGCATTACCACGCAATTTCGTTAATACTGCTTTAACATTTTGTCCTTAACTTCCAGGTAGCACATATTGTTTCCATTACGGATATCTTGTATAAAGTCTTTTGAATGTATATTATGCCAGTCAAAGCTGCGCAGGCCCTGCAAGACGCTGTGTAAGGCAAAACTACTTGCCATCGTTGTCATCATTTGAATGGATTGCTTTATTCTTCGAGCTTCTTGAGCGGTCTGGTCTTGTACCCTTTTGTACGTCAAGTTTACTTTCTTTCATTGCGGTTATAAATTTCGATCGTTCAAGTAATAATTGATTTTCGCTGTATCCCGTTACTATCTTGCTAGATACCCCCTATAATGAAATTAATTGAAAATTAATACCTAGAAGCTAATTCCTTAGAAATCTATCATGGTTAGCTGGTTTTTTGGGCCGCTTTCTGGATTCTGCGAGGCGAAACTACAGTAAATTTTAAGACATTAGCGCATTCAAGTTTTTATTTAATTGTATAGCTTGGCATATTTTTCTACATCAATATAATCAAAACTAATTTGTTTAAGAATTAACTGAGTTAACAAATTTCGAATAAAAATATTTAAAAATTTTTAATATTAAAAAGAAAATATATTTTATTTTTTATGATTCCCTCATCGGTTCAGTGCCGTTTAAATAGCATGTGCACGTTTGATTGACACTACTTTTCGTTCAGTCAACCGCTTCACTACTAGCACAGTCAATCAACGTTTAGTAGCAAAAGGATTTGTATTCAACTCAGAAGATCAATGATTCGATATTAATATCCAGATATAGAGCGTCGGAAGTGACACTGACGTATGACCTTAAACTGGTTGAAGATTTAAAAATTAGGAATGATGTACATAAAGCATCATTTTATTGCGGTCCTAGAAAAGTATCTACAAAATGAGGCCCTTTAGTCAAAAGATGTTAAGCTGCAGCTGCGGTACGCTAATAATAGGTTGATGCCTAGCAACAATCTCCAAACACACTCGTGGTCTTACTGTGCTTTGATGGTATGGAAAGATGTCAACAGTCGAGGATTCCCTTCAAGTAGGAAAGAAACGGAATTTAGAGAGTTATTCGTAACTACATATAGCAATCAATCGTATTACAATCGCTGACATGGCTACAATTATTGCAAAGAATTTAAAAAGAATTTATTTAAAGAAAAAAGTGATACTGAATCTCAAAGTGTGTATTACACTGCAATATCTGTACAGTGTTGCGTTGGAAGAGAAATAAAATCTTCACTTTTTTATCGCTCATGATTTTCAAAGTTTTTTCTTCCGTTTTAAAAACTTTAAAATCAAGTAGTCGTGTTTTTTAGAAGGGTAATCCTAAAAATCCCAACTTAATAAAAACTATTATTCCAATATCTCACATGATAGTAAGTGAAATGACAACAGTCGATAATACTTTAGTTTAAAACCATCGAAGCTTTGCTACCAAATAATAATATGATTTTTATGAAAGTGATTAATATTTTGATTACTCAATACCCAACAAACGATAATTCACAATTATTTGCAGAAAAATTAGTTAAAATAAAAAAAAGTAAATAACGAGATATAATGAATACAATCTTTTCGTTTAGATAATAGGAGTGATATTTTCCGTATAGTGAATGAAATGACATAAGAAAGAAAGAAACAGTGAGTCACTTGTTGACCTCCCCCCCTTACTAAGTTTATTGTCGTCCCCGATTATTAACTTTAGTTAGGAGTGGTTTAGATTATCAAATTTATTGATTATGTAACCGTATCCAGTCTTGATGACTATTTAGAAGAAAATTCCTCGAATATTGAATTATTGCATAATGCTAACGTATAATATTTATATGAGAAAGGAAATAAAGCCGAGATCGTGCATTCCAAAATGTTTACTGAACCTGAATAATAGTTTTATCTTAGCGGGATGTCGGAACTGCAGCAATCGAGTTTTGCTTTTTTTATTTTATCAATATCTTTTTAAATTCATAAATTAAACAAATATAATGACTTGTCCGCACTGATCCTGAAAGGGTAATTGTCCAAGGAAGGATTCAATCTTTAATTACAGAAAAAGGCTTATCGTCCGGTGATCCAAATACATTGACATCTTGACTGATAGTTCAATGTCGATCGCAACCAGTTGTTAGGATTAAACAGGATCTTAAAGATTATCTAGTACTAAATAGGAGTCTAGTATTACTGATTTACTATTAGTGCTTTTGTGCAAAATACTTTAGGGTGATTAAAAAAAACGCTAATAATTATGGCAGAGTGTCATTTAAGAGGTTAACGAACCGTGACAGCGTTTATACTGCAGTACAAGGAGTAAGCAATATTTGTGTCTCCGATTTTTTTGTTTCCCTGATAATAATTAGTCAAAGTTTCGCAAAAATAACAATAAAAAGAGTTGTATGTACAACCAGAGAACAAGATCAAATGCAGTTCAAGTTACCATCAAAGAAATTGAATGATTCAGTAAAAAGATTAAAGGATATCAAGAATGACCGGTTAAAACTTAAAGTTAAACTGCAAAGTCATAACATGAAAGAGTCGTTAATAATTTCAATTGCAATGAGTTTACAGAGCTTTGGTCAACGCACGCTGCAGAGATCTATACGGCGTTCATTGTGACCAGAATTTTTGACAGATGGTTGAAGGCTACCTGGTAGAAATTAAGAGACAAGATTAACCAACAGTTTTATTTTTATCTATGATGATTAGAATTCAGATTTTAAGAGGGTTTGAGTTAAAAATTCTGAATTCCTTATAAGGAGATTTTTCCACCATTTGAAGAATGTTTAGAAAGAATGGGTATTAATTTTTTTTTTTTTTACGGAAAGGTTACGGAAAAAAATAACTTTAATGTTATTACTCACAGTGATTTATACGAGCAACCTAAAGGTCTATTGTTTTTTTTTTTTTTTGAATTAAGAAGAACGGAAGTTCTTCTATAAGTCGTAACCTGGAGTTTACTATATGGTTCCGTTAACTATCCTAGGTATAATGAAAAATAGATAAAATTTTGTTAACTAAAATTAAATAAGTATCAAGTTGAAAGGCATCCTCAAAGTGTACATAATACAGAGCATAATCTACAGTAATGTGAATGGATTATTAACCTCTAGACTGCCGGAAAATCATAATTTTGATTTTCTGCGTCAAAATATTGATTTTCCGGCTGTCTAAAGGTTATAAGTGTCTTTTCTTTTTCCACGTGCTTGAAATAGTAAGAACAGGAAATTGTCGGCTAAAAATAAAATTGGTATAGAAAATAATTGATAAAATTCTTATACTGATAGTAAGTTTTTGTTTCTAGAAAAAGTAACAAAGCAAAATAAAAGAAGAAAAACGAGAGTCATAGTGATTCATCGCTATTTTTCGTTGCATAAGTTGCAGAATTTTGGCTGTACAGCTTACACCGTAACAGAAACTTCTTACGTACTGTCAGACGCGTTGAAGGCGATCTGGCCAATTTTCATAGATATCCAGCGTACAAATTAAGAGATAGAACTGATCAATAGTTTTATCTCATCTATGTTGTACTCTTATTACAAAATAAATAAATATCTATATCTATATCTATGTTAATTAAGAGAATTCGTTGCGATGAAGTTATTTGAGAGGTTTTAATAGTTACTTCCATTGAGAAATTAATTTATTGCATACTAAGTTCATTTCATGAGTTTTTGCTACTAAGATTGACTAAATTACTTTTCGTGTCAATCTGTGATGCTCGAGTGGACTTTTTCATCATTGGGAATTAATATATTTATGAAAAGAAAAAAAAATTTTAATTTAACAAACAAAACAACAAACAACAAATAAAAAAAAAATTTTTTGTTTGAATGAAATAGTCCGTGTAAATTATGCAGTGATGTTAAAATTTAATTTAAAAATGTTTGTGAATATAAGAAAAAGATGCATAAAATTTGCCAAGTCAAAGATATAAAAGTTAATTATGTTACCGAGGTTATACCCAAGTTGTATGACGGATCCTTGAAAGCCCTAACACTATTTGCAGTATATAATTATGTATATTATTAAAAAAAACTAACTTACAAGGAGAGTGTCAGGGTATTGGGAAGCTGATCCTGCTAAAATTTTGGGAGATGATTTTAGATGTAGAAATATGAAAAAAGCCAAGGTACTAGACTCTAACGCTCAATATTTCTCTAATTACAGGCAAATAAAAAAAATCAGTATATAAGTTACTAGATTTCCAAACGCTTATAATTCATTAGCATTGATAGCTAGGAGCCTGAACCTTTTTTTAAATGGAAGTTGAGCTCAAATCCTTTCGAATTATCACTTATAGCATCCCAAAATATTATTTTTTTCTAAAGTTATAGAGGAATAAAAATTGAAACAAATTTTAGCATTTATTATTAATTAATTAAAATTGATGTTATGCAGACGAATTTCAGGTCCAATTTTTATCCCTCTATAACTTTAGAAAAAAATAATATTTCGGGATGCTATAAGTGATAATTCGAAAGGATTTGAGCTCAACTTCTATTTAAAAAAAGGTTCAGGCTTCTAGCTATCAATGCTAATGAATTATAAGCGTTTGAAAATCTAGTAACTTATATACTGATTTTTTTTATTTGCCTGCAATTAGAGAAATATTGAGCGTTAGAGTCTAGTACCTTGGCTTTTTTCATATCTCTAAATCTAAAATTATCTCCCAAAATTTGAGCAGAATTGGCGTCCCAGTACCCTGACACTCTCCGTGTTAGTTGAATTGGAGTAGAAGATACTTGTTTTGCTGCTGGAATTAGACTGATAAGTCTGTTCATGTCTGTCCAGTTTTTATATCTAAGCAATAAGTAGTACGGGTCCCCTCTCTTTATGAGGTTTACCACATCGCTTAATCCTTATTGGTCTTTAACGTCTCCCTCCTATTATTTTAATCCCTGGGAAAGTTCGAGTTGTTATGTGTTTCTTTTAATTTACTGAACTAAAGATTGTTTTACCTGCCGACGCAAGATATAACGGTTGGAGTCACGTTTGAAAGAAGAGAATTATATTTAGCTTGAATTTACATAATATGAGAGAGAAATATGGTTTCAATATTCTATATTATATGTTATATCACGTTGCATTATTTTTGTTACATTATATTATATTTGTTGCTTCAAAGAATTTAAAATTACCTTTCGTATAGAATAGGATAATCAGCGTGAATTCAACTATCAAAATCAATTATTATTAACTTAACCTAATGGCTTTGTATATCTGGCTTCCGCCCTATAAGGTGACGTTAGATATCCCAGAACCCTAAATCTATTGTTTAATTTTTTTTATTCCGATACATTGTATTTATCTTTCATATTATATCATTTCTTTTTTTCATTTTCATATTCATTGTATTCATTGGTCGCAACATAATGCACTAAAAGCATGGCCATGTCCCCCCAAATTATCAGAAAATTTTGTGTTGTATACCTGGCTTTTGCCCTATGCAGTGACGTTAGATGTCTCAATCGGTAATTTTCCATCGCGTTTCACTGCGTGTGATCAAATCAGCTCCCGCTCGACTGTGACGTTTCATTGATCATCATCTTTAGTGAAAATATTTATTGTATTCTTAATTGTAATCTCCTTTTTTATTGTATATATTTGTTGTTTCATTTTTTATTTCATTGTATTCATTTTCATTTGTATTTCATTTTTCGCTTTATTTATACTCGAGTCACTACTTAATTCTAACTATTTCCTTTGTGGCTGTTTCTTCTATATTTTATGGGTCGCAAAGCCACAAAATCCTAAAACCATCGTTTATTTGACATCTATTCAAATACCGCAATAATTGATAGTATACCATTCTAACTTAAAATATCGTATTATTTTTCGCAATATATGGTGTTTTTACCATGAATTTTATATATATGACCAGCAGATATTATGAGCAACAAATATAAATTTAAAACTTTATATTTATAATTTGAACAAATTAAATATGTATGCGTGATTCCGTACGATTCCTATAGAAAACTTTGTCAGTTTTAGTAGATATTGGGGTAGGAAAAATGAGAACTACTTTAATTTTGGATTTTCTAATTAAATTGAGATACATACTAATTTAAAGTATGTATACCTTCCATTGAGAAGTTAATAAGTTTCCTATTAATTTAAAATAAAAGAAGAATTATTTCTCGGGTGTCCTTGATGTTGGTGTTGGTTTATCTAAAAACAAGAAAATCTAGTTAACATATGTGTATTGGAATATATTCAAATATTATATTTAATTATATATTACTAGCAATTTGTTATTATCGATTATTTACGATTAAGAAAATAAAATTTTTGAATTTTGAATTTACGCGGATAGTCTGAATTCCAAGTTTTACAGTTGAATTTCTAATTATTTTAGAGTTACTATACAAGTAGTAACTTTCTCGATTTAAGTACTTAAAACATTGTTAAAACCTATAGTATAAATTAAATTAATTAACATTAAGTGGCTTAAGGTAGTTTCAAATTTTGAATCGAAATATAAGTATATCAAAAGTTTATACTAAAATAAAAGATTTAATGTAATTTTTAAAAGAGAAATTTTGTTTGTTCTTGCTCATATTTTTCCTGACTTCTTCTTTCGCTTCACAAATTTCAGAATTAAATATCGGCTAAAATTTTGTTTATAGGGAAGTTCATTTGAAATTATTTTGCTTATCCTTTTATTGTAATATCACTCTTATCTCTTGCTGAGGCAACTCAAGTAAGCCACAGATATATCGTGGTTTTGTATCAAATTTTAATCTATAGCATTTAGTTACAAAAATTGTCGTATTGTTTTACACTTACAAGGAGAGTGCATTGCATTTGGGTCTCGGATTTTCTTCTAGCTTTGGGATCTTTTTTCTTACATAAAACCATGAAAAAAGCCGCGTCCGTTCGGTCAAACGCTCGATTTTTTCCGAGTTATGAGCAGTTTTGTCTGTTTTGTTGAAAAATTTGCATCTGCTTTATAATTTTACAGTTTTCGAACTACTTATTCTATTAGGTTTTTACTGATTACATATTAAATTTGAGATTAAAACCTTTCGATTAAAAAAAAAGTTATGAGGGGATAAAAGTAGCGCAAATATTTAGCTGAAAATATGCATAGAAAATAAATGCAACATTTTAGTCAGAAATTCATTTCATTTTTCATCTCTTCATAAGTTTTTAACAACTTGAGTTTTTTGGACACGTTTTTTTATTAATTATTAAATCTCACCTTTAATATGCAATCAGTAAAAACCTTATAAAATAAGTAGTTCGAAAACTGTAAAATTATAAAGCAAATGCAAATTTTTCAACAAAACAGACAGAACTGCTCATAACTCGGAAAAAATCGAGCGTTGGACCGAACGGAAACGGCTTTTTTATGATGTTATGTAAGAAAAAAGATCCCAAAGCTGGAAGAAAATCCGAGACCCAAATGCAATGCACTCTCCTTGTTAGTTAAATAATCATTTTTCTTACAATGTTAGGTTAAATTTTATCTGTGATGTTACGAGGAATTTAGAGTTCAAATATCATCTATAAAAGTAAAAGGAGAACGCAGAGATAGAAAAACGCTATGAGGAAACCGTTAATATAACGAATTAAAATAAAGTATTTTACTATTATATTTCAAAGTACTGTATACTAGTAAAATTTTTTTCTTTATTGAAAATAGTTTGAATTAAATAAATAAATGAGCGAATTTAATTTTGTAGATTAAGTGAAATTATTTAAAATTTCGCTGTATAATTAATGGAATGGTAAATTTTAGCATGTTACGTTGTCTCAATTACTTTAGACATATTGTCAAAAAATTAATGGAACCTTTTTTTAATGCTTCCTTTTATTTTTCCTTAAAAATTTTAATAGTTGTTGATTATTAAGTTAGGAATTTATTGCATGTTGTACAATTTAGTTAATTGTAAGTATAGAGTATACATTGGAAAAAAATTTTTTTTTTAAATGTAGATAATTATTAATTACACACTTTGCAAAATGAATTTTAATTAACTAGTTATGAAATTCTTAAATAATTTTGAAATTTGTTGTTATCTTATTGAAAGAGGTAAATGAATATTATGATTTTTATGGTTATTAACAAATTTACTAATTAAGGAGGTTAGTCACCGTTACATCATAAGAAATTCATAATGTTAAGAATGCTTTAAAATTTTCATAACAATTTAAAAACAACATTGGAAATAAGTAGTAAAACTTTCAAAACGATTCACTGTTTCTAAATTGAGATGGACAACTTCAAAATTGCCATTATGACGTAAATTTCTTCGAAATTGTAATTTCATAGTTCTGCATCACAATTTAGAAACAGAGAATCGTTTTGAAATTTTTACCACTTATTTATGATGTTGTTTTTAAATTGTGATAAAAATTTTAAAGCATTCTTAACATAATGAATTTCTTATGATCTAACTGGTGACCAACCTTCTTAATTGGCTTTGTTTGATTTAACCAATTAGTTTTCTTTTGATTATAATTTTAATGAAAATATCGATGGAATAAATATCGTTAATAAAATTTTAGGGTTATAATATACTGAAACGAATTTATTATTATTAATTAATAATGGTTTATAATTAATTAACACTGCAAGATTAGTTGAGATTTTTAAAGGAAAATACGAATATAAATTACAGCAGTAAGCAATAAACAATTTTGAAAGTAATTATGTTATTATTAAGTGAGTTTCTTATAATTTTGACGATATTTAAAATTGAATTCTATTTGTCAACAAAATTCGGTTAAATTTATTTAAAAGAACAAATTCTAATGATTACTTGTGTATGAAAATATTAATTTGTTTGTCTATTAGAATTATAAATAACTGTTTGTTTTTTTATTAATTAAATTAAACAGAAATTTTTGGAAATGTTTTTGAAATAATTAAAATTTGGTGTTATTTGTTGTTAGTTAAGTGAGTTGATTTTAAAAAAAAAAATAAGAGAACTTGATATTAATACAAAAGATGTATTAAGTTATCTATTCATTATTTACTGGTATTATCTTATTGTGTTACCATGGGTGTATGAGTTACCCTAATGGCATTGATTCTTGATCATGTCGGTTGGTTATCTATCGCACCTAGGTTGGTAAAACACCGATTCTCACGGGTAATCTCGCCATGATGGTAATGCGTATTACAGTTTTCTGTTGTCGCGTTGGTAACCGAGTAAGAGGTTACCATTCGATCGATAATCAATATTATCATGGTAGTTGCCTTTGCACATTATCTTTTAAAGCTTAAAAATGTTTGAATCTATGGTTCATATTTTAGCAACAAAAGAAAAAGATTGTTATGACGAACTTTGTAAAGTAGCAATTATTATTGTTTTATATGATTAAATGATTTAGTTTTATAGAATATTACCATTGTTGTTTAAATATTTTAATTAGTTTTAAAAATTCGAAATGGTATTTCTTTTTTAGCATTTTGTTTAAAAATTTTATGATTTAGAATAATTTAAATGTTACGGATTTTCGTACAATTTTATATTGTGATATTATTTAAGGTGGTCTAAATAAAAAAGATTAATTTCTGATACATTTTATCAATGAATGATATCTGATATGCTGAAATGGTCGCCTCACCAATCAAATTTCATTTATAAAGCAAATAAGGATCCCACGAAAAATAAAGAATTACTTAAGAGGCGGTCGGAACCATTCGCCGCTTGGTGGCGCTGCGGTCAGGTGAGAGAAAAATATAAAATATTTTTTATACAGCAATTTAAAATTTACTGAAACAATAATATACTTTTAATCTTGTCATTTCCTCTAGCCATATATATGTAGAATAATTATTAATATTAATCTTGTTTGAAAAGTCTAAAATATTGTTATAAAGCGAAAAATGCGGCGCGAGGTAGAGTCGACGTAAACATTAGCATACATCATTCTTTAGTATTGCTCTCTCTGTTGCACTAAGGGAAGGTGCACGCATGTTTACATCGGTCCTACGTTGCATCGCATTTTTCGCTTTAGAACAATATTTTAGACTTTTCAAACAAGATAAGTATTAATAATTATTCTACATATAGATGGCTAGAGGAAATGACAACATTAAAAGTATATTGTCGTCTCAGAAAATTGTAAATAGCTGGATAAAAAATATTTAATAGATTTCTCTCACCTGACCGCAGCGCCACCCTATATGTAGCGGCGAATAGACCCGACCGCCTCTTAAGTTAAATAAAGTTTTTATTATTCCTTTTTAGCTTTTGGTTTGTTTTAAATAAAGTTTTTATTATTCTTTTTTAGTTTTTGGTTTCTTTTAAATCATATTTGAATATTTTATTTGCAAGCATTAAATAACAAATTGCTAGTTTTGAATAAACTATCATTAAATTATATATCGCTGTATTCGTTGTATTGATCACCAAAACTGCATGCGAATTAGCATGTGATACTGTAAATATTTAAAAAAAAAATGAAAATATATTAAAATTGTTATTTAGAGAAAAAAATTTCTTGATTAATAAATTTTTTTCACATTAATTCATAATGAACGTGAATGCTTGCAATTTCGCATGTGGCTTTGGTTAGTTTTAATTAATTTATTTATTTTCCCTTATTTTTCGACTTTATAACTGCTGCTAAGAAGAAATGTTTCGTAGATAACATGCGGCATTTGTATATTACGCAAATTTTTCTTTATTCGTTTGCACGTGCTACATGAAATTTTCCCCAGTATTAAGGAATTGGTTTACACAACATACTTGCCCCAGGAAAGAGATATTATTTTCAATGTTGAAATTATAGTTAGTTTATATTAGAATACGTAGTAAATAATTAAAAGAAAAAAATAAAATAATAGAATGATTAGGAAATAATAATAAAACTTTTGAAATTGGATTTTGTTTAAAATATTCAGATTGGTAAGAGGAATATTCGAAAAGTATTTTTGTTATTTTATAGAAGTTGGTCTTGAAATCTTTGGTATATCATAATTTATTGCCCTTGAAAACTCTTATACAAGTGACATGCGTTTGAAACTAACATATGTCCTTATATTTTCTATTTTGTTTTAGGAAAGTAGAAAGTTTTATGATTTTGCTTTTAATCAAATGGGTATATATTTAAAAAAAAACAACAAAAACTATTGTAATTTTACCTTAACACGATATATTATTCTAAAAGTTGTATTCAAAAGAGAATGATTTTGAAATTATGAATGTTTTAAAGTAACGACCATTAAATTTGAAAAGTTTAAATTTTTGAATTTAGCTAATGCGAATAAATTATTTATTTCAGCACTGATGTTCTATCTATTAATAATTGCTATTATTCGGTGTTGTGAGTATTTTAATATGTAAAACTGAAATTTTAGAAATAAATATAGCTTAGGAAAATTTATAGATGATTAAAGCTCGCGTTGTGATTATGTTGCAAAATTAAATGAAAACAACACTTGGATTTCGAGCGAGATGTAACAATTTATTTTTAGTCTATAGGCGACGTTTCGAGCCCTTTGATTGGACTCTTTATCAAGCTAGAAACAATTCAAAAAACACCAAATGTAAAACATTTTTTTTTTAAATTACAATGTAGAAGCACTTATTACAAAATTTGTATTAAAATGTACCTTTATGCCCAAAAGGCAAGTCAGTTAATTAAACTATAAAAAAACGCAGTCCCTAGGTCAGAAATAATAAAAAGTAAATAAATAAGTAATTAAGGGAGTACCCTCGGTAATAGAATTTAAATTGAGAATCTTTTGATAATTGACATACAGGCGTATTTAGGTGTAATAAAGCTATGGTTAAAATTTCGTGACCCTTCAGAGCTTCAAACATGAGAAATTGCAGTTTGAAAATAACATGTGATCTTATGGGGGAATACACATTTTGCCTTCTTTTGTAATTATGCAAAATGAAAAAATTCTGAAAAAATTCTATAATATGTAGAAATTTATTCCGGACCTATATCATTTTTAAAAAGTATCATTCAGAGTCTGTAAGAAGAGCAAAAAATTATTTTCTCTTGTAACTTTACAATTAACGGTAATCATTTTGACACATGGCAACGTTGCGTTTTCTTTACGAACTTTGGTAAGGCGTGAATCCCGAATACCACAGTGCATCGTTTTCAATAAGAAAAAAGTTTGAATAAAAAAACATTATCCTCAAAAATTAATACGCAAAAATGTAAGTCATAATAAGTTTATTATTGTATATATTTTTTTATTTTTTATCTAACGTCGCTGTATTTATGCAATCATTGCAATACTAATTAGCAACGGAGGTCTTCAGTATATTTGTCCTGCCATAGGTCTAAATTTTAATTAATTTTTAATTTAAATGTTTATATAAACTCTAATAAAAAAAGTTTTTTTAATAGATATAACTTTCACAATCATTTTAAAATTAATTATTAAACTATTGAAAGTATAAGAATTTTTTCGTTATCGTGAGAATAAATAGTAATGTGTCAGTGTCGTGCATTTGTTACAATAGTTACATAATGTATTTCACCTTCCGTGGATAATGTAAAATTTTGATACACCGTGGGTATTATGAGTCCTAAAAGTTCTATAAATTTTTTTTCCTGAGAAAAAATCATAAAAAAATTCTGGGAAAATTCTAAAATACTTTTATATCCTTTTTTATGATTCAATAATATATTGATATATTTATTATAATATAAATTTTATAAAACAATATTTAATTCTAGAGTTTTAGGGACGTTGCCAAATCCATAACTGTCAATGATAAGTTCTACTGTTTTCTTAACTGACTAACTTCGTATCGAGGATACTCCCTTAAACAAATAAATAAACAATAGAAGTTATAAAACAAATGAATAAGTCGAAAAATTTAAAAAAATATAATTTAAAGACGCGAAACAGACAATAAAACTTTAACAGAAATTACTTACATCGTCGAGATTAAAAGGAAAACAATGGCAAAAGTACAGAATCGCCAACGTCTTACATACGCAATGACATGTACACATACATCTATATGAAAGACTTATATCTATAAAGCATTAAAGTTGTGTAGGAGAGACGTTAAAAGCGGTAGTAACTAGTCAACACAATCAACACATAAGGCAATCATAAGCATAAACATTCAAATTTAAATTTAAATTACGAAAGACAACAAGGGCATTTAATATGGTTTTAAGAAAAACGGAATTAAAATAATAGTTTATTGACCGCATGAAAAAACATAAGAGAGACATTAGAGATCTTAATAAAAAATCTGCATTGGTTTCTCATATTGTTGACACTAAGCATAAGATTGACATCGATAAGATTTCGATTGTTGGACGTGAAAGCGATAGGAAAAAAAGAGAGTTTCTAGAAATGCTTTACATACATTTTAATGAGAGAACGATGAACAGGATTTTGGACACTCAGTTCCTTAAAAATGTATATAAGGATACAGTCAACACCATTAGATCGAGCGGTTATTGAATTATTTTTGATAAAAGTTTTATTTCTCTTGTTTTTTTTCAAAAACTATTATTTTAATTCCGTTTTTCTTAAAACCATATTAAATGCCCTTGTTGTCTTTCGTAATTTAAATTTAAATTTGAATGTTTATGCTTATGATTGCCTTATGTGTTGATTGTGTTGACTAGTTACTACCGCTTTTAACGCCTCTCCTAAACAACTTTAATCCTTTATAGATATAAGTCTTTCATATAGATGTATGTGTACATGTCATTGCGTATATAAGACGTTGGCGATTCTGTATTTTTGTCATTGTTTTCCTTTTAATCTCAACGATGTAAGTAATTTCTGTTAAAGTTTTATCGTCTGTTTCGCGTCTTTAAATTATATTTTTTTAAATTTTTCGACTTATTCATTTGTTTTATAACTTCTATTATTTATTTATTTGTTTAATTACTTATTTATTTACTTTTTATTATATCTGACCTAGGGACTGCGTTTTTTTATAGTTTAATTAACTGACTTGCCTTTTGGGCATAAAGGTACATTTTAATACAAATTTTGTAATAAGTGCTTCTACATTGTAATTTTTAAAAAAAATGTTTTACATTTGGTGTTTTTTGAATTGTTTCTAGCTTGATAAAGAGTCCAATGAAAGGGCTCGAAACATCGCCTATAGACTAAAAATAAATTGTTACATCTCGCTCAAAATTCAAGTGTTGTTTTCATTTAATTTGGCAATAAATATAGCTTTTATACCAACGCAGTGTAAAATCTCTGTGATACGCTACTATCAACAAGTTTTGTTCGTAATTTTTATTTAAAAAGAATTGTAAAAAGTAATAGATTATTGAATTATAAGAAGAAAATTTTCCAAAGTATTATTACAGCTTTTGGTTTTTTATGAATAAAAAGATCTTATTCGAAGTTATTTTACTTAAAAGTTAGATAATATTTGACAGTTAATTTCGAGTAGCTTGGGTATTGTTTCGAGATGATATTTAATAAGCTTTAAACTCAAGTTGATGATTTTGTCGTTTCCGTTCGCTGGCCGTAATACTATACTTATGAAGCAAAGCCATGAGAATGAAATGCAGCGTTATCGCGCACGTACAACCGAGAGTTTAAAGTTTAGCTTATGACACAATTCATTTATACATAGCAAAAGTTTTTCAATTCAATTTATTCTATCTTTTCGTCAAAATTTTTATGATACCCCAAGATTACTAATATTGAGTTGTAATGAGATGTTCAAAAATGTATTTTATTTTTCGAATAAATAATAGTTAGACGTTTGAATTGAATTTAGTAATTGTTTATTATACGCTTTGAAATCGTTTCTTGTTTTGTTTAATTTTAAATTTTGTTTATTATTAAAAATAGATTTTTAGCAGAAATCTTATTAATTCATCGGAGATTTAGCTTTCAATTTTAATGTTATAACAAATTTCTATGATTCCTCTTCAAGTTAGCTTGTATGCCGCGCGATTCTCCTAAACCCTCACGCGGGACGTTAATAAGCTGGGGATTTCCCCTAGCTTATTGCTTTTCTTTTTAAAAATACCTAATGCTATTTTACGTATACCTGCGTATGCCAATGTAAAAGCTTAATGCTATCTGAATTTTTCACGTTAATTCATGCTTTATTTTAAAAGTTTGATTTAATTTTGGTCTTTTCCACATTACCAGGTTTTCTTAGATTTAAAAAAATCCTAGTAAATAAATTTGAACATGGTTATTTTTATTTATTTTATAGTTCATTATTTCAATATACTTAAAAATCGCTGATAATCAAAATTACATCTAATGGTAATACTACAGGCTAGCATGAGACATTATTAATTTTTAATGTATTTTAAGTTGAAAATAAATATTAATTTTATTTAAATGTTATAAATTTGATAACTGTTTAGTATACACATGCGAGTTCGCATGCAATTCAATTTATCAACTAAGATTCTTTCATTTTTCTTTTGTTATGCTTAATCTACAGTTCTTTTTGCAAACATATCGCATTTTCTTTCTTATTAAGAGCTTGATTTGCGCCTCCCACGTGCCAGCATGATTTCGTTGACGGTTAAGCATTTAGTTACTTGTTTGTAAACAATATTTATTTACGCTGAATCAGTAATTGTTTAATTTCTAGTCGATATTTTAGGTTTTTGTTACAAATTTTCCACGAGGCATGCTTTATCAACTTCATTGGAAGTTTGATGTTATTGGATCTCGTAAGATTTGAATGCTGTTCAAACGGAAGTTTTTATCTCAGTTAGTAATATTATATTACGCTTTTGTTTGTACGCGCATTACGTCAGGCGTTTAACATGTTATCTCAAATACACTGAAATTTTGTTTAATTTATTTCGAAGAATTCTATATTAAAATTTTGATTCCAAACTTTTGCTAAAGTTAATTAAAACTCAATAAATGATAGATTAATTTAATTGATCTTTACATAACTGTTTTGGCAAAGCTAATTATTCATATTTGTATTTTTGGCATATTGTTCCTTTTTTCTAAAAAAAAAAAAAACACTTTCCTTGTCTAGTAAGAGTTATGTTTTGACCATTGTTTAAAGAAAAAAAAGTTTTATTTTAATGACTGTGCTTGATTTTTCTTTTAGCAAGAAAAAGTTTTACTTTTATTATTTTATGATTTTACAGTTTCCTAAATATGCTATGTACGTGATAGTCGAACGCGTCTCTCCCACGACATCAGCATAACAATACACGGCTATATATTTAGAACTATGAAAATACAATAGAGTCTGTGTTTTGAAAGTGAAAGTTTTCTTTTACGAATACTGTGACGCGATTTGCGTCACAAAAAATTAAAAATTTTTTTTTTAATTAATTTTTTTTCAATTTCATTTATTTAAATCTTTATTCAAAAGGAAAAATTATTTAACTTAGATAGTGAAGAAAAGAAAGATCTGATTATGCACCAAGAGTAAATAATTTTTCGTATTTTTTTTAAAAAGAATAAGAGTATTTTATTGTGCTCTATTTCATGTAATGTTATCGAGTAACAATTTTGAATTCAAATTGCCGCCTAGCGAAACGACTGCCGAGTTAAGAAAAGAAGAAGAAGAAGACGATAGTGGCGCCCTCAGAAGAAAAAGAAAGATATTTTCAAGAAGAAATGTTTTCTTTCTTATTTTTATTTATTCTAAAAGTTTATATATTAACATTAATGCGAATAATTGAGCCGGTCTGTGGCATAGTCGGTAGGAGCGTTGGATTCGTATTCTTGGGGAACCGAGGTCGAATCCCGCCCTCGGCTGTTTTTCAAACGAGCACCTCTGTTTCATACACAGAACACACTTACGAACTCCGTCACTAAGGGATGAAAAAGTGCAGTTGTCAAAATCAACTGACCTTGCGTCCCAGTGGACCGGGGTTTGATTCCCTAGGAAAAATTAGAAAAAATAATTTTCGAAGTTTTTCTGAGGGAATAAACCCGAAAAACACAAAAATATACAAAAAAGTCCCGATGGGCAAAATACAAAAATTATAAAAAGTCCCACTAGGCAAAACTAAAAATATCAAAATAATAAAATTACCAGATGATGACCTATCATATAGACAATAAAAAGTCTGGAAAAGGCCAATAAAAAGAGATAAGAAGAATGCGAATAATAATTCAGTGTGATAAGAGCGATTTATTTATTATCGTTAATGGGTGTAATAGAATGTGTGAGCCGAAAAGTTTGTAAACACGTAGTATGAAAAAGAGAGAGAAAGCTAGAAACATAAAACAAGCGTGTGCAAGTATAAGCCGGTAGTTTGAATAGAAGCGCGCAGAGAAAAATAAAATTAGAGGTGTTCAACTCAATTTTAATAATTTTAAATAACGAGATCAATTAATTATAATTTTTGTAAATTAATAAGAGTATTATTATAACAAAAGAATAGTAATTATCTTAAATAATAATATTTCGCGCCCGGCAAAGTCAATGTAAAATATACACGGAAAAACTTTGCAATTGATTTATGCTCGAAAAAATTCGAAACTGATTTGAATGCATTTAAGAGTTACTAATATCTTCATTAATAGCAGGTCGAATATATCTGTCCTTTTCTAATCAAACAATTGAGTTTTTCGTAGTAACTAATAACTTCAGAAAAAAATAAAGAGATAGCCCCATCTCGTATAACAAAAAGCAACATTTCCTTTGATGAGAAAGAATTAATTTTATTGTTTCGATTTCAAAAAAACCTTGAAAAACTTGAAACATAAAGGTTAGAGTAAAGAATTCGGTTTGTGCTACTTTATTGATTTACAAAGCGGATTGAGAGTAAGATATTTTTTCTACCTAAAATTACTGGATTCAAATAACGAACAAAAAAGTATGCAGAAAAAGTTACAGATAATGGATTTGTTGTTTTTTTTTATAATTCTTACTTATTGAAATTTAATGCACAAATTAACGTACGAATATGTTCCACTGAACAATGCATCAAATATTTATTTAAATATTGTTATAAAGATCATGATTGTGCATACATTTAAATACGTAAAGCAAATGTTAATTTTCAAATGGAAAATAAAGACACTATAACAACAAACAACACTCAACACAAACACAACTGAAAATAACTGGAAATAACTGGGAATAGCTGATGCTCACTGTTATTCCTGTCTCAAACTGAACAGTTTATAACAGTTATTTCCAATTATTTCCAGTTATTCCCACTTATTCACATATTAAATTTTCACTAGGGATGAGTAAATAAGAATAAAATAGTCATTTTTGGTTCGGTCGTTTAAGAAATCTAATATTTTCTATGAAAAAGTACGCAATTTTGGAAGAAATATATAAGAATAATATCCATTGATTTTTTAATTATTTAATTCAGCCAAAATTCATTATATTTAATTTTTTTTCGAATGAAAATTTTTAATATTGAATTAAAATAATATCTAGTTTAATTTTTATATTATTTATAGTAAATATAAATGAAAATTATGTAATATTATGATATTTCTTGTTACTTTTCATTTTAAGAAATATTTATTGTATTTTAGACTAATACATTAAATGAATAAATCTATTTTCATAAGTTAAAAAGTCGTATAGAGAGCAGCAGCGGGATTCAGAATGTTTGGAAACCAATTTTTTTAGTCAGCGAGTGGGGGTAACGCACGAGTAAGCCAATGGAGGAGAAGCGACTCAAATCGTCGACTGTAACTTTTGCAGTTCGACTTGAAGCTAAAACCCGATCAAGTCTGCGTAGAAAGGCCGTTCAATTATCTCGAATGTAGTCAACATATAGATTTAAGTATATATTAAGCGCATAGATGACTGGGTTTCAGTTTCGTTTCTCCTGAGTTAAATTTTATCTCAATTCGAGTTCAATAATTTTTTAATAATGAAGTTAAAATTATTTCAGTTATAATAATGTTTAATTTATTTACTAATTTGAGTGAATTTGGATTGCAAGAGTTTTTCGGTGTATAAGACGTGCTGTGATTGGTCCGCCGAAAACGTCTTGAGTCGTCAAGTTCAATAACGACAAGTCCGGCGTCAGTCTATTGTAAACCGTGTATAAGAGCAGTTGCATGCTAATGAAAAGAGCCTGATTGAGTACAAAGATATCACTGTTTTAAGAGTTTTGTGTTGGAGTCAATCGTTAAAATATTTTCTTTTAAAGTGTAAAATAACACCCAGGTATATATATATATATATAGGACGTTTTATGACAATTTTTCCGATGTATATTGTAACAGTTATTTTGCACACGTTACAAAAAAGAATAAGCTTTTAATTTGATGTTAATTTTAGCTAAGTCTTTAAATTTAATTTTATGCGAAGTCGCTGAAACTATAAGAAACTCACTAAATATTATACAGCGAACTCCGATCGTGCTAGCTGATCAATCCTATTGATAAGCGACAAAATCTTATGTGATATATTTGTCGCTCGCTGCATACACTGCGTCTCTCTCTCTCTCTCTCTCTCTCTTACCTGATCGAGGGATGCGTTGTCGGTAGCGCAGTTTTCTTTCGTGAGGCAGATTCCAAAATACGTTATATCAAACTATATGATATTACGTAACTAATAAATTTATAACTGCTCACAAGGACCGCGGAGGCGTCGGAGTAAGCAACGGGAAATATATTTTTATGTTATATATAGTCAGGCAATATAAATTAATTGAAAGCACGATTTAATTAGAAAACAAAATTGATTTATTATAAGAAAAATATAAATATAATAAAGATAAAGTATGAATTGAACGAGAATGAAATAATATAATATATGAAATATAATGTACGCGTCTAATGAGAGAGTGAGCAAAGGGAGGGCGCGTCGCGAACTGAATCTAACTCATTTATGACGCTGATCGGTTGTATAACCGATGATACAATATACCTGAACAAGTATCTCTCGAGGCAGAGACACTTGGATATCGCAAATATAATTATACTCACGGTAACGCACTGGCCAACTTAAACTAATTACCTACGTGCACGTAGACGACGCTCGTCCGTTACCGTAGATTCTCCCCTGTACGTAACCAATACGTAGGTGCTCTATAATAGGTCGGTGAAAAACGTCTGTTCCCGATTCTTGAATTCCGCTAAGCTCTGCCAACGTGGTTGCCTTGGCGTAGATCGGTAGAATCCTATACACGCCGATCAACGTATTTGCTGGCACTTAAGGGCTGACCGCTAAGACGCGCGAAAGGCGGCCAAGCAAAACTCTACAGAAAGAATTTCTGAGAGTTGCAAAACTCTACAGAAAGAATTTCTGAGAGTTGCAACTTGCAAATATAATATAATACGCAAGTCGGTATAAACTCACGACTTTTAATTAAGACAATGTCTCGCTCTATCAAATGCGAACTTAGTCTACCGTATTATATGACTACGTGGCGAAATTCTCTAATAAGCACAGCGTGGCTTAGGTTTCGTGCTGACGCAACGGTAGCCGGAAACTCTCTGAAGCGCCTCACGGCCGGCGAGCTTCTCTCTCGCATGCCGGTCGTCAAGATACGCACTTCTTTACTCGTCTTAGACGAAATATATGACCGAGCGTTTATCCTATTTTAATACCTAAGCACGCAAGATTCAAACACGGTAGAATATCGTTACACCCCTCCGCCAGACGCAGCATAACCGGGTTCTGCTGCTCTACATATCGCGCGGTAGGTATGCAACTATTGACTTAAGCAATGTTAACATTTACGATTTTCTACCACGAAATTATTTTGAACAGGCGTTTTTCCCGGTGAACAAATTAATATATTTTCAATACGCCTTGCATTTATGCCTGATCGGTTCGGACTCAGCTTGATGCATTGGCTCTACAGTTTGCTTTACGACGATAACTGTTTTACGCAGATGACCTCGTTTCCTATTCGGTTTTTCGATATGGGGAGAATCACCGCACGCAATCTAAGCCCGATCCTCCGTTAACACACGGAGTCGCATAGATCGCAAAAGACGGGTCGCTTATCGTCTCATTCGCACGCATTGAGTCCAACAGTGGTTGAGTTTGCAGATCATCTTCTTGCCTCGCGATATATGCTTTGAGCTGCTCTCCATGAATAAGATTATACGGATTACTATCCTTGTCTAGCAACCTATGTGTATTAAATCTACTTTTAGCTGTAGCGACATTTGGACCAACAACTTTTGGTGTAAACTTATTTGCTATGTCTTGGGCAGCTGGAGAGACTATTTTATTTCTCTTGCCTACTAAATCATCTATATAATCAGTTGTTTTTGCTCTACCTGCAACCAAACTTTTTACACAAGCCTGATCAGCTGCTGAAACATCAGATACCTAGTCCTTTTCCCGCACACAGTGGGTAGGACCAGATGCTGTATCTAGGTAATCCACACCGATAACATTCACGGTTACGTTTTGGATTTTTCGGACCTTTCTGGTTTTCTTCACCTGGTTTTGTTTGATTCGTATCTCCTGACGAACTTTCCTTTTGTTTTTGGCTCTGTTGTTCCGAAATACTGTCATCTTGAGCAGATTTTCGAGGCTGCTTCTTAAAATTTCTTTGGCGTTTAACAGACTTCCTTCGAGGCCATTTAGGCGGTGCAGGTCCTTGTACGTTATTATCCCTAAACCTCTGCTGCTTTTCGAACGCCTCATTAAGTTTAGTCAACTTAGTCGTTATTGCAATGATCATTTTGACTATGTTAGCCTGATCATTAACAGCTTGTTCCTCCTGTATTGCTGCTATTTGTACTTCATTGTCTTTGACCTTATTCGTTGGCCTATAAGCTACGTTAGGTAACAATGACTGTTCGGGCGGAGAAGGTGGTCTATAGCCTCTCTCCGCCTCGAGTATTAATTCAGCTTCTACAGTTTTTTTCAATAAAGATTCAATGTCCGTAAACTCATCTCTTCTAACCATACGTTGAATTTCTGGTAAGAGGTAACGGTGCAATAAATCAAGTTGTTGATTAATATTAGGTAACGGAACTTGTTTCAAAATTATAGATTGTAAGCATATAACATAATCTCGTACAGGCTCATCTTTGCCTTGTGTATGTGCATTAGCTTCTGCTAACAATCTCTGTTGAAAACGTCTTCTATGTCCATACCATCACAATGCAGCTTTTTTAAATTGAGCCCAGGTTTGCCACGAATGCCTGTTATTTCGATACCAGGTCGCAACAACCTCTGTGAGCAGTTCAGAGAGAGAGGATAATGAATCGCTCTTACTCAGTTTAGCCAGTTTTTGACACTCCTCAACTCCGGTTAAAAAGAGGTCTATACTTTGGCCTCGCTCGCCAGAAAATGTAACATTCCAGCGGCGCACTATGTAACCTACGTCTGTATTTTTATTTGCATTTGATGGACGGTCACTCTGCCTGGTCACATTAGCGTCATCCGTCGCACAGTTTGCAGTGTGAGAGATCCCTCCCCCCTCGACTGTACGTGCCCCTGCCGTACCAGTTGGCAGATTATTACGATTTATGTAGTTTTGCTGATCTGTACCTGCATTATTATTCGCTGAGCTATTCATTTGGCTACTACTGTTATTGTAATGTATAATAAATGTATCACGAAAAGCAACGTGCTGTTCTTTACTTTTATTTGCTAAGTGGTTTTCTGGACTAGGTGTTTCCCCACCTACGGCCTGATCGAACAGATGTGTGCTTGAGGATCTTGGTGTCGAAAGTACTTCAACTTTTTGTGCTAAAGAATTCACTGTAGTTGACATTTCTTCCACCTTAGAAGACACCTCTTTCAACTGGTTGTGCATGGTGGTAAGATAATTTATTTGTGTGTGTGTGTGTGTGCGCATGCATGTGCGTGTGCGTGTGTGCGTGTGTGCGTGTGTGTGTGCGTGTGTGCGTGTGTGCGTGCGCGCGCGCGCGCGCGTGTGTGTGTGTGTGTGTGTGTGTGTGTACCTTCGAGCATATACTACTGGAGGAAGCCTTCGAATAGCAACAAGCGTTACAAGGCGAAGAGAGAGAAAGCCTCTATTTTGGTACGTGTTGTCTCTTTCTAGTCTGATTTGATTGGCTGCTTCTGTTTCCCACTAAGAAAATGAGAGAGAGATAGCACGTACCCAAATATAGGCTTTTTCTCTCTTTGCCTTGTAACGCAGTTAATAGCTGGGAGGCTTTCTCCAGTAGTATATGCTCGAAGGTGTGTGCGCGCATGTGAATTGACATAAAATATCCCATGTATATGTATATACATATATTCATAAGCCCATGTGTGTTCGTGCATGCGCTTTGACAGGAACAGTCCCATATCTCTCTATACTATAAACGATTTTCGCTGCTGTTGCTGTCAGTCTCTCAACTTTCTACCTTAACTTTTCCTTTTTACTGATAAATTTAGCTAATTTATTGTGAATTTTAGCTAAAAATTTTATTTTTCAGCTAATTTTAGCTGATTTATTGAGGATTTTAGCTAAAACTTTAATATTTTAGCTAAGTTTAGCTAATTTATTGAGAATTCCAGCTAATTTAGCGAGAATTTTAGCAAATTTATATTGATTTTAGCTAAAATTTTAATTTTTTACTTAAAATCTGATAAATCAGGTCAATTTGATTTAAATTATCATAAGATTTATTTTTCTTTTTATATTATTAAAGATTTTAGTAGTTCACAAAAATGAAAATATTTGTTTATGCCAGATAAATGAAATAAGAATTGAGTCTTTAGAAGTTGGGAGGTGATTCTCGGAGCATAATGTGAAATAAAGATCGGTTGTAGATGGTGACCATAACAGCGTCTAATGTGCGCTGTATAAATAAATATTCATATCATATGTTATATTTTATATTAAGTGTACATTATTAATTATTGAAATATAAAAAATGTATAAATGTATAAAAGTATATGAATGTAGAATTATTACAAGGGATATATACATTATGAAATCTATGTATTAAATTTAAAAGGGGGGTTGGCGAGCGAAGCGAGCAAGGGGTATATATTATAAAAAGATTTCGCCGCCGCTTCTGTTGCTGTCACTGCCGCTCTGTATAAGAATTCGATTAGCTAGAAGTTACCTAAAAGCTAACTAAAAATTAGCTAAAATTTAAGTTAATTTTAAGCAATTTCAGGTGAAATTTGGTTTGATTTCTGCTGCATTTGAGATCTATTTATATTATATTCTCTCTATAATGTATAAAGCCAGGACTTCACGGATGATTAGATTCATTAAAAGATCATCAAAGATTCACCTCAAGAAAACTTTTAAATAATTAATATTATTTAGTATTTTAAATAAAAGTTATTAAAAAAATTGCAAATTCTTAAATATTTTTTTAAAGTTATAGAAGCATGATGGGGGATGGCGCGCTTGCCCCCTAGTATACACAAAGGAAAATATATATAAACTCAAGTAAGTGTGTCATGCATGTTAATTGACATGAAGCGTCCCGTATATATAAACCTGTGTATGTGCGCGCGCGTGTGAATTAACATTAATTATCATATGTATATGTGTATACAGATATACACACACGTATATGTCTATCTATATATAGTCGTAAGACAAGATTTAACCGACTCCCCCCTCAGCCCCCCTCAAATGTCTGTCGGTACAGCCCCCCCCCTTAAATTACGTTATAGATCCTCTTATAAATAGCTATTTCAAAATTAACGTAACTGAGGCGTCCCTCAGTCCCCCCTCGACCCCCTCAATTTTTAGCCCCCCCTTAATATGCCCCCCTCAATTTTTATAGCCCCCCCCTCATTATGCCCTCCCACTCACTATGATACTATGCTTTAATAATTAGTAATAAAAAAATATTTTTATTATTAGTAATATTTTATTATTATAACAACAATTATAAGTAATTAAATATTATTATAATTAGTAATATTTTATTATTATAATTGTAACTGTAACTAATTAATAATATAAAGTTTTTTCGCTGCATTTCATTTATATTCTAATATTGAATTTCAATAATGGAAAAAAAATTATTATCATTAATTTATTAATATGATTGCAATCATAACTAATTGATAATACAAAGCTTCCTCTCTGCATTTCCTTCATTTAGATAAATATGTAATATTTTTATTCTTATATATCGTATCTATATTTTTATTATTGAAAAAATTCCCTTATTACAAAAGTAAATTATAAATTACAAAATGAATTCAGCTCAATATCTATAGGTACTTTATTAACACTTGTATTTAAATGAAACATGTTTTTTTTTTAAACTAGAAATAAGATATTTACATATTTATCTTAATAAAAGATTTCTGGGCTTGAAATTAGCATAAAAATATATGGCTGCATTAAAAGCTTCAAAAGCTTACAAATTTATTTCTTATTGTCGCTGAAGCGTACAGATTTATTATTTGTTGTCGCTAAAAAAAAGCTTATAAAAGCGTACAGATTTATTATTTGTTGTCGCTAAAAAAAGCTTATAAAACGCATACAGATTTATTTTTTGTTATCGTTAAAAAAACTTCATATAAGCATAAAAATATATTGTTTGTTGTTGCTAGAAAAAGCTTACAAAATTATTTTTCATAATCGCTAAAAGGAACTTTATTTTTCAAATCATAATGAGCTATTTTTACAATTTTTGGATTAAGAATGATAAATGTAGAAACCTGTAATGTCAGTATTTTATAATCAAGACGAGAACAATATACATGACTTTTTTTAAATTTTATGTAATGTCGCTGTATTTCAGCTATCATTGCGACGCTAATTAGCGACAGAGATCGTCAGTGCGTTTGTGAACAAAGACCATGCAACGTACAGTGGTGCTTGAATAAGCTTTGGAACTTGTGATCTCGAGATTACGAATCCATAGCTCTACAGTTAATAATATTATTTAGAGAATAAAATTTTTGAAATAGGAAATATTAAAGAATAGGTGTAATATAATTAAAATTGAAATATAATATACCCTATGTAATCTATGTCAACGTATATAAATATACACACTTATAAAAGAAGCCACAATTCACTGTAAGAAGTAAGTTATATTTAAATACAATGAATATATAGTTATAAATGTTTATTTTAACCAATTCATTTTTCGACCTTTTTCAAGTTTTACAAAAGAATTGTAAAAAACATATACTTTTTTCAAATATATTTGAAATAAAAACTAAAAGTTAGTTATTTATATTATAAATTTTTGTATTTGAATTTCAAATATTTAGAATTAAAAAATATACGTATATGTATATATAGGATAAGTGTATGTGATTGTAAATAATACAATATCCGACTCCAGTAAATGTTATCCCAGGACCTATAACCTGGATATTATGCGTGTTAATGGAAGGTAGATAATAAATCTGCAACAAAATTAAATGTGAATATTAATTCTTTATTCAGTTAATCTTTTGCCAGCAACCACCGGCTTACGCGTCGAACTTGTATCTTAAAAGGTTCAGACGCTACTGGTACAAAGCCGCTGCTTCGTCTCTAACGATGATGAAGACGATTCGCGCTTGCGCAATTCAAAACCATTTACATAGTCCCCACATATATATATATATATATATATATATATATATATATATATATATATATATACATACATATATATTTATTTTTATTACAAGGTTAGTATATTAAAAATAATATTTTACAAAAATTGATATAAAAATTTGAATCAAATTATATTATATGCTTCATTACATTAAAAACTACATCACGTCTTATATATTTTCATTTTTTTAAAAATATAATCAGTTAATTAGTTTACATTGTTTAATATTTTAATTAATTCAATTTTTCTTAAATATGATTTAAATGTTACTATTCTCACCCAATGCATCAAAGGCTGTCTTCAGATCTAAGGAAACTATATGAATTTTATTTTCAAATAATTATATTTCTTGAAAATTTGAAATATATTTTTATGCATCTTACTTCTGTAATTTGATTCCAATCTCCTGGTAATTCTACTAGTCTTTTTAAAATAATTATCATTCTTTTGAAATATATATTTTCTTTGATCTCATCTAACAATATCAATCCTTTGTAGTTGATTTTTAATTCTTAAAAAACACTATTATTCAATTATTAATGATTAATTACAAAACTTTTATATTATGTCATATTGCCTGTTGACATACGGGGTGGACCATTTTCATCGCCCCACCCAAATTTCTCGGAATCTAAGCTGACTACAAAAAAACTATTCAGACAAAAGTTGAAGGAGATAAAAGGGGCCATATTTTAGTAAAGTGAGTTTTGACCTTGAACTTCATTTTCACGGTTATTTGAAGGTCAGAGTGTTTTTTTTTAATGGGAACACCTATTTTTAACGTCGAATTCAGAAAGAGCGGGAAATTTCACGTCTAAAATGATAGTTTATACATTTTTAAAATGCCCTTGAAACGGTCAAATGAAGGTTAAACATTTAAAATTTATCCATAACTTTTTTTTTCGAATTTTTGTTGGTTTACTAATGATACAAATTACTCACGACTAAGGTGGTCATGTAACTTTGACCTTTGGGAGTCAATTTTCAAGGTCATTTGAAGGTCAAAGTTTTTTTAAATTAAGAACCCCTATTTTTGACCCTGGAATCGTATCAAGTCGAAAAAATGATGTCTAATTTGATACTCGAAATTGGCTGTTGCAATCTTGACAAGGTCAATTCAAGGTCTAATGTTGAAAATTCGTCCACAAATTGTTTTTTTTTCGAATATCTTATTGTTAAATATGATTAGGGGCCAATGACTGATTATTTTGATCTAAATAACAAATATGAAAGTCATTTGAAAACATTTTAATTAAATAAAATATTGTACTTTTGTTTTTAATCTTACTTTTAGCGTTACCCAGAAACAGCAACGTGGACGTAGTAAGTTCTGTTTCCTTTGAGGTGCTTGATTAACGTGAGTCCCCTTGCCTCTCACGATCTGGGCGCTTGATTAACGCGAGTCCCCTTGCCTCTCAGGATTGAGGTGCTTTATTAACGTGAGTCCCCTTGCCTTTAACGATCGGGGTGCTTGATTAACGTGAGTCCCCTTGCCTTTCACTACTCAAAATATTATTCTAATTAACGTCAAAGCAAATGTTCAAATTGGCGTCCATTAGCTTCAAGGCATAAATTCAAACGCCTTTGGAAATGGCGAACGGAGTTGAGCAATGTCTCTCTTGGTATAGCTGCGCACGCTCGACGAATGTGATCTTGCATGTCTGCTCGAGTTGTGGGCCGTTCTCGAAAAACAACATTTTTCAAAAACCCCCATAAATAAAAGTCTGGAGATGTGAGGTCGGGTGAGCAAGCAGGACAGTTAACTGAACCTCCTCGTCCAATCCATCTACCATTATAATGTTGATCTAAAAAATTTCGTACGATTACAGCGAAATGTGCTGGTGCACCATCGTGCTGGAACCACATTCTTTGACGCGTTTCTAGATCAACATTTTCCCATTATTTCATGAGACTGATTTCATAGGAGTTCCTATCAACATTTCCCCCAAAAACATTTACGATCCCACACCATACCATAATGCTCCAAAGCCTTTGATGATTGACCGTTCTGTACCAATGAGGATTGATATCTGACCAATAATGACAATTATGCCTATTGAGTTCTCCGTCACTCTAAAATTTAGCCTTATCGGAAAAAAGGACATATCTAAAAAAATCTGGATCATTCTCTATCATACATAGAGCCCATTGGCAAGACTCAATTCACTGTTGAAAATGATTATCTTGTAACTCTTGAACCAACGCAATGTTGTAATCACGATTCTTAAGGGATTTAAGAATTCTCAAGAAAGTTAATTTTGATATGCCAATTTTTTTTTCAACTCAGCGAGAACTGGTATGGGGATCAAGATAAATGACCGCAAGAACTGTAACAACATTGGGATCGTTCTCATCATATGTGTGTTGCCTGCGTTGGCGAACCATATGACCTTCACGAGCTCTTTAAGTCAAGCGGCTTATTGCTCTATGATCTGGGTATCGTCGGTCAGGAAAGCGTGCAGCGTAAAGTCTTGCTGCTGCTTGGTAATTATGATGGCTTTCCCCTAAAACAATGATCATATCCACAATTTCGTTGGGTTGATAGTCAGCCATTTTTAAAGGTGTTTTTTACTTTTACTTTTATTAAGGGTTTTAAGTGTTTCCGAAGTTTGGACAATTGAAGTAGTAGTATTAATAGAGTAACAGTTTTAAAAACAGTAAATAGTGTTTTGCTAATAAATTTATTCTGTGCTGATTGTGGATCAAAAGCGTGTTACGACTTTTATAAAATGCTGATAATAAAATGTCGATTACAACCTTCAAAACTTAAGAGAAGAGAAAATTTTAAAAATTAATGAATTGTACGAATTATTAATTTAACTTTACTATTTGATACATCATCTTCATAAAACTATTATTGATCAGTAATGAATAAACAAAATCTCAGAAGCTTCTTTTAAGAAATAAAAAAATGACAAAAACTGCCTCATTAATTAACTTTTTAATGACTTTTTAAATAACCAAATATTTAGTTTAGTTGCTAAAATGTTTAATTTTTGTAATTAAAAATTACAATTCAGACAGTTTTAATTCTTCTCTTTTTCCGCTAAAATTAAGTGAATTTTTATTTTTATTTATTTTGTTTTTGCTCAACACCGTCTGCTATTTCCAGCAATAATCGAAAAAAAAAAACAGTTTGTGAACATTAGACCTTCAATTGACCTTGTCAAGGTCGCAACAGCCAATTTCAAGTATCAAATTAGATATTATTTTTTCGACTCAATACGATTCCAGGGTCAAAAATAGGGATTCTCGATTAAAAAACTCTGCCCTTCAAATAACCTTGAAAATTGACTCCCCAAGGTCAAATTTTGATTCATTGTAAACTTTTGAAGGTCGCGTTAAACCATCTTTTTCTTATTAATTCTGATTCTATAACTTTATATCTTATATTTTTATGTATCGATGTTTTCCATTGAACTATTTTCACATTTGCAAGTATAAAATTTAGATTCATCATGTCCCTTTCTTCTATTTACTTTAAAATATGTGTATTCGGGGGGTTGGCAAGCGGAGCGAGCAGGGGGGAACCCCCCCTAGTACGTATATATATATATATATACTAGGGGGATACCCCCTGCTCGTTCCACTCGCCAACCCCCATTATAGTTATCATATCAATATAAAATATAACATTTATTTAAATGTAATATATTTGTATATTATACATAATATTATATAATTGTACATTTTTCATTAAATTTTTATTATTAACATAGAAACATGAAAAAAATATATAATATTGATTAATTATATAAAATATCTGAAAAAAATTATTAATAAATTTTAATCATTATTCATAACATATAGATTAAGCTGGTTTTTACACCACCTTACATTTTAAATCTTTTAGATATTTATCATTGTGAATTGAATTAAAATTTTTTTAATATAAGATAAATATATATATATAGAATGGATTAATAAATATTTTCAATTTTTCTTAATTTATATTATTATTATTATTAATTTTCAATATATAATAAATATTAATGAAAAAGAAAACTTCTAATGGAATATTTTTAAATCATAAATTTTTTAGTAAAATTTTTCAATAGTATTATTTGATATATTTAAATGTATACTTAAGATATTGAAGATTTAGAGGATTATTGTGTTATAATTTTTGTTTGATATCTTTTTTCTTAATATTACATTTTATAAATATATCAAAATTTTTCGATTATTAATTATCAATAGTTTTATATAATGTTTAATATCACAGCCACACAAAAAAAAAAATGTCAAAAGCCACGGACCAGACCATATATACCTTATGTTTTTAAGGTCGCTGATTCCGAATCCGTGGTCCATTTGACCCCATCACCTCAGGGTCAAGGTCAGGTCAAGGTCAAATTTCCAAAATTAACGGCAACCAAGGTTTAACAGTATACATATATGTTTTTGAGGTCGCTGATTCCGAATTCGTGGTCCATTTGACCCCATCACCTTTAGGGTCAAGGTCAGGTCAAGGTCAAATTTACAAAATTAACGGCAACCAAGGTTTAACAGTATACATATATGTTTTTGAGGTCGCTGATTTCAAATCCGTGGTCCATTTGACCCCATCACCTCAGGGTCAAGGTCAGGTAAAGGTCAAATTCCCAAAATTAACGGCAACCAAGGTTTAACAGTATACAGATATGTTTTTGAGGTCGCTGATTCCGAATCCGTGGTCTATTTGACCCCATCACCTCAGGGTCAAGATCAGGTCAAGGTCAAATTTCCAAAATTAACGGCAACCAAGGTTTAACAGTATACATATATGTTTTTGAGGTCGCTGATTCCGAATCCGTGGTCCATTTGACTCCATCACCTGATAGTAAAGGTTATTTGAAGGTAAAATCGACAAAATTCTTGTAAAACAAACTAAACTTCATGCCATTTATTTTTTCTTACTATACCTTACACGTTTCTCATCAAATGATCGGTGCAAAGGTTTCCTTTCACGTTTTTTCCCAGTAGTTTTACAATCTCTTTTTAACATCCAGCAGTAGTCGGCCAGCATACTAGCATCCCATCTGCCTTGATAACGCTTTTCCATTACTTTAATGTCCTGGTGAAAACGCTCTCCCTGTTCTTCGCTATAATCGCCACAGTTTTCAGGAAAACTATCTAAGTGATTGTGCAGAAAATGTAGCTTGTAATTTATTAGGCAACCCATATTCCCATAGTTCTCAACCATTTAAGATACAATTACTTTGTAATTTGGGCTTCTGCGATTACCCAAAAAGTTCTCAGTAACTTCCTTAAAGCTAAGCCATGCAGCTTTCCCAATGTTTGTCATGGAACTAATGAACTGGTCATTAGTCATCATTTTTCTAATTTCAGGACCGTCAAAAATACCTTTCTTCAATTTTGCATCTGATTTACTTGGAAATTTACTTTCCAAGTATTTGAAGCACTGGCTATCTTTATCTAAAGCTTTAACGAATTGTTTCATCACACCAAGTTTTATGTGTAATAGAGGAATGAGAACTCTTTTCGGATCAACCAATGGAGTAGCTATAACGTTACTCTTTCCGACTTCGAGAGATTTTCTTTCAGGCCATTTATGATTTGTATAGTGCTTTGCACGGTCTCTACTATCCCATAAGCACAAGAAACATGGCGTCTTTGTTAATCCAGACTGCTGTCCTAACAATATTCCAGAAACTTTCAAATCACCACATATCCGCCATTTATGCTTATCATACTGAATATTTTGTACTATAATTTTAAGATTATCGTATGTTTCCTTCATTGTAGTGGAGTGCGCTATAGGAACTGAGGCATAGTGGTTGCTATTGTGTAGTAATACGGCTTTTAAACTTCTTTTTGATGAATCTATGAACAATCTCCATTCTTCGTCTTTATACTTATTAGGTTTAATTTCATTCATTAAACCTTTTACGTCTTTACAATATACTATTTTATCACCATTATGATTTATTTCTTCAAAGTATGGTTCGAAACTTTTGCTTCTTGTTCTGTAAGAAGATACTTTAGTAGATTTTGCCAACTGATTCATGCGTTTTAAAGCTGAAGCTAAATGTTCTGCTCCACCTTTAGGTAAGTTAAGCTCTCTAACTAGGTCGTTTAGTTTATCTTGAGTCCATAACTTTACGCTTTTGTCTTTTTGGCCCGCTGGAAGGAAAAGATCGTCATCGTCATCATCATCATCATCTGCAGTTTCTTCATTACTATCACTTTCATAGGACTCGCTACATTGAGTAAAGGTAATTTCAAGGTGAAATGTACTAGATTTATGCAAAACAAACCTACACCACGGTATCTGCGAATTTTAGTACAATATTGATTAATTTCATTTTAATAAAAGGCTACTTTAAAGAACAAAAGATCATATTTAATTTTCTCTTATTTGTGAGATCGTACATTATACAATTTCAAATTGCATAAGAGTGTTCTGTGATATACGTGAAGAATTGTGTAGAAAGTAAGCATGCATTTTCTAATTGTACAAATGTACGGTTAAATAAATAAGAAAAAATTAAACATTAATTTTTTTCGTCAACGTAGCCTTCACCTGCTTCCTCGACAAAAACTGTGACGGTGACACTGCCCCAAACGGGAATGTGTGGAATGATCCGCTCATAAGTTTGTCGGGGTAACGATGCCAGTGGAAGCGCACTGCCTCGCAGGGGGGCGTTAGGGTGTGAGGATGAAGCTGTAGTGTGTCCGACGACGAGTTGACACTGTCCTCGTCAAAGTCGGAAAGCTCTTATACTTAGCCCCGGAGAGGTATAAGAGTTATCACTTCCAGGACAGTGGACTCACCTGCGATCGGACCAGGATCCCTAACGTGCGGGGTTATACTGAAAATCATGGAAAATTTACCTTCTACATCTCAAGGGCATATTTGCACAAAAAATTCTAATCTTTTTTGTTTTGTCTGCGGAGTATTCACTCCCCAAAAATCTCGAAGACATTTAAATGAGAATCTCAGAAAAATTTACAAAACTTGCTTCAAATTAGAAACTGATGTAGTTATAGAAAAGTGGACTCCATGTAGTATCTGCGAACAATGTCGTCAAATGCTTTGTAAGTGGAATAAAACAAAAGAAGATGACAAAGTTAACTTTAATAGCCCAATGGAATGGTATCAACCAGATAGAAGAGAGGATTGTTACTTCTGTAATACCGAAATTATTGATATTAATAGTAAAATTAAAGCAACAGTGAATTATGCTGATGTTATTTCTGTAAAAAGACCTATCGAAAAATCGGGAAGCGATGAAGAGCTCGATCTTCTTGAGAGGCTATCTATTGAATCAGATACCAACGATGAAAAAAATAATGAAAAAGATAACGAAGTCGGAGGCGGCATTAATGGGGGTAGAATTGATAATAATGACTTAAAAGATGGATCGTATGAAAGCTATAGTGATGAAGAAATTGAAAATGATGATGATGATGATGACGATGACGATATTTTCCTTCCAGCGGGCCAAAAAGACAAAAGCGTAAAGTTATGGACTCAAGATAAACTAAACGACCTAGTTCGAGAGCTTAACTTACCTAAAGATGGAGCAGAACATTTAGCTTCAGCTTTAAAAGGCATGAATCAGTTGGCAAAATCTACTAAAGTATCTTTTTACAGAACAAGAAGCAAAAGTTTCGAACCATACTTTGAAGAAATGAATCATAATGGTGATAAAATAGTCTATTGTAAAGACGTAAAAGGTTTAATGAATGAAATTAAACCTAATGTGTATAAAGACGAAGAATGGAGATTGTTCATAGATTCATCAAAAAGAAGTTTAAAAGCCGTATTACTACACAATAGCAACCACTATGCCTCAGTTCCTATAGCGCACTCCACTACAATGAAGGAAACATACAATAATCTCAAAATTATAATACAAAATATTCAGTATGATAAGCATAAATGGCGGATATGTGGTGATTTGAAAGTTTCTGGAATATTGTTAGGACAGCAGTCTGGATTTACAAAGACGCCATGTTTCTTGTGCTTATGGGATAGTAGAGACCGTGCAAAGCACTATACAAATCATAAATGGCCTGAAAGAAAATCTCTCGAAGTCGGAAAGAGTAACGTTATAGCTACTCCATTGGTTGATCCGAAAAGAGTTCTCATTCCTCCATTACACATAAAATTTGGTGTGATGAAACAATGTGTTAAAGCTTTAGATAAAGATAGCCAGTGCTTCAAATACTTGGGAAGTAAATTTCCAAGTAAATCAGGTGCAAAATTGAAGGAAGGTATTTTTGACGGTCCTGAAATTAGAAAAATGATGGCTGATGACCAGTTTATTAGTTCCATGACAAACATTGAGAAAGCTGCATGGCTTAGCTTTAAGGAAGTTACTGAAAACTTTTTGGGTAATCGCAGAAGCCCAAATTACAAAGTAATTGTATCTAAAATGGTTGAGAACTATGGGAATATGGGTTGCCTAATGAATTACAAACTACATTTTCTGCACAATCACTTGGATAGTTTTCCTGAAAACTGTGGCGATTATAGCGAAGAACAGGGAGAGCGTTTTCACCAAGACATTAAAGTAATGGAGAAGCATTATCAAGGTAGATGAGATGCTAGTATGCTGGCCGACTACTGCTGGATGTTGAAAAGAGATTGTAAAACTACTGGGAAAAAACGTAAAAGGAAACCTTTGCACCGATCATTTGATGAGAAACGTGTAAGGTATAGTAAGAAAAAATAAATGGTATGAAGTTTGGTTTGTTTCACAAGAATTTTTATTGTCGATTTTACCTTCAAATAACCTTCACTATAGGGTGATGGAGTCAAACGGACCACGGATTCGGATTCGGCGACCCCAAAAACATATATGTATACTGTTAAACCTTGGTTGCCGTTAATTTTGGAAATTTGACCTTGACCTGACCTTGACCCTAAGGTGATGGGGTCAAATGGACCACGGATTCGGAATCAGCGACCTCAAAAACATATATGTATACTGTTAAACCTTGGTTGCCGTTAATTTTGAAAATTGACCTTGACCTGACCTTGACCCTGAGGTGTTGGGGTCAAATGGACCACGGATTCGGAATCAGCGACCTCAAAAACATATATGTATACCGTTAAACCTTGGTTGCCGTTAATTTTGGGGATTTAACCTTGACCTGACCTTGACCCTGAGGTGATGGGGTCAAATGGACCACGGATTCGGATTCGGCGACCCCAAAAACATATATGTATACTGTTAAACCTTGGTTGCCGTTAATTTTGGAAATTTGACCTTGGCCTGACCTTGACCCTAAGGTGATGGGGTCAAATGGACCACGGATTCGGATTCGGCGACCCCAAAAACATATATGTATACTGTTAAACCTTGGTTGCCGTTAATTTTAGAAATTTGACCTCGACCTGACCTTGACCCTAAGGTGATGGGGTCAAATGGACCACGGATTCGGAATCAGCGACCTCAAAAACATATATGTGTACTGTTAAACCTTCGTTGCCGTTAATTTTGGGAATTGGACCTTGACCCGACCTTGACCCTGAGGTGATGGGGTCGAATGGACTACGGATTCGGAATCAGCGACCTCAAAAACATATATGTATACTGTTAAACCTTGGTTGCCGTTAATTTTGGAAATTTGACCTTGACCTGACCTTGACCCTGAGGTGATGGGGTCAAATGGACCACGGATTCGGAATCAGCGACCTCAAAAACATATATGTATACTGTTAAACCTTGGTTGCCGTTAATTTTGTAAATTTGACCTTGACCTGACCTTGACCCTGAGGTGATGGGGTCGAATGGACTACGGATTCGGAATCAGCGACCTCAAAAATATAAGGTATATGTGGTCTGGTCCGTGGCTTTTGACTTTTTTTTTTGTGTGGCTGTGTATTTTATGTAAATATTACATCAAATATTAAAAAAAATAATTTTCAATTATTTTACTATATTAATTCAACATAATGTTTGATATATCTAAATGTATATTTAAGATATTTAAGATTTAAGAGGAGGCCACGTATCTCTGTCCTTTTCTAATCAAAGAAATGATTATTTTACAAAAACTAATAAATTTATCAAAAAATGAAGAGAAAACCGCATCGTGTATCAAAAAAAGCAATATTTTCTTTGATAACAAAAAATTAATTTTATTGCTTCGTTCTCAAGAAAACCTTGAAAAACCAAATTTTCCACCCTAACTTCTATGATTTGAGTTTTTCAAGGTTTTCTTGAAAACGAAGCAATAAAATTAATTCTTCCTTATCAAAGAAAACATTGCTTTTTTATTACAAGATGCGGCTTTCTCTTCATTTTTTGCTAAAATTATTAGTTTCTGTAAAAAACTCAATTCTTTGATTAGAAAAGGACAGAGATACGTGACCTCCTCTTAAAGGATTATTTTGTTATAATTCCTGTTTGATATCTTTTTACTTAATTCTACATTTTAGAAATATATCAAAATTTTTTTCATAAAATTTAATCTTAATAAAATATTAAACATTTTATAAAAATATTAAATTTATAATTTAAAAAAATATATCATAATATTTTTTTTTAAATGTGTGCAATGTTCAATAAATATCTTAGATATGTTTCGTAATTTTGATTTAGATAAAATTCATTTATTGGTTCATGTAATGTTATTTTATATTCTATAATTTTATTAGTGTAATATTTATAATATTGTGGTACTTGTTTCCGATTATGAAATTCTACTTTTTCATTATCTTCACCAATATATGAATTTATCATATTATTTAAAACAGATATTTCAGTATTATGTGAACTATTATTATCAGCAAGATTTTCTAAGTAATATTCATACTCTTCCTCATAATTTAAATAATCTTCAATGTTATTATTCAAACTATCCATCATTTCTTGATCATTTACATTATTAATTATAACATATCTACCTTCAATCGCATTCCAAATAAAAGGCAAAGAAGACGATTCATTTGTACTTAAAGTTATTTTTGGTATAAAAACTTTATTTCCTCTCTTTTCTCCTGTAATAATCTCAGCTTCAATATTAAATTTAAATAATTTAGTTATTTTTAATCTAGTTTCATTACATAATCCATTAGTTATACTAAGATTTCTAATTAACATTACAATTGTGTTAATCTTTAATTTAATTTCGTGAGGAGGTAATCCTTCTCTAATATTATTTAACATTTCAATAGGATAATTTAAATGAATATTATCATCTGTTTGATCAACACCCTTATATGTTGCATAATCAATACTATAATATGTCATTGTTTCATTATTAATTAAATTCAATATTTTATTATTTAAAATATTCACATCTTAATTATGCGTACTTAAAATAACATTTTTTGAAAAACAATAATTATTGTTAATGTTTTGATAAATTTTATGCAAACATTATTAGTTTTCCATTTTTCTGGTATAATAAATGTATCAACTTTTCCTTCTCCGATATCTAATAAAAATGATGAAAAATTTTCATCATAAGATCTTATATTTTTTTTTAATTTAAAAATATGAAGCATGGGCCATAGGGTTGAATATTTTATAGTTTGTTCTATAATTGTATTTTTATTTCCATGTTTTAATACAGATAAAATTTGAAGAAAATCTCCACCTAAAATAATAATTTTTCCTTCAAAAATTTCATTATTATGACAGACATCTTTTAATGTTTTGTCAACTATTTCTAAAGCTTTTTTAGGAATCATAGATGCTTCGTCCCATATAATTACATTTGCTTCTCTTAATTTTTTTTTATCTGAATCAAAGCGTACCCCCCATTAAGATAGGTAAAATGCCCCCCATCACGGAATTCAAATTTTCGTCCAAAATTAGTTGGTGTTTGCTCAAAAATGAAATTTTAAACTGCGACCTGCTACCCCTCCCCCTTCCAGTACTCCTGAACTCAAAAAAACGTGCTTTTTTTTAAATAATTTATTTCGGCACCTTATTGACGGTTAAGAAATTTGAAAAAAAATCCAAAAGGGTTTTTATGTCATATATGAAGTATAAATAAAATATCTAATTTCAATAATATTCATATACTGGTTGCAAGATATCTAGAACCTAATGACAGAAATAGAGTTGGTTTTATTAAAAAATTGTTAATATTGTGAAAAGATATCAATTGTTTATAAACATTCAATTCTATTCTGTATCTATTAAAGTTCAATAATATTTACTTGATATGATAATTTAATGAATTCTAATTTCGGATAACCTGAAGAATGATTATAATATTCTCATACCCAAAATTAAAATTCAATTAAATCTACAAGGTTATTTTTATTCTTACTTATTTGTTACACACGTTGTTTTACTCTGAATTACCGATAACATTTAATAAAAAGTAAGTTTTTGAAGCTATATTATCATTAAAACATTTCTTTTCAAATATAAAACATTGTAAGAATAAATTAAGTACAATAATTATAATATGAAACTTCTGTTGAATAGATTCTGTTGTATACATCTATTTGCTACAGTTTCTACTGCTGGGATTGATTTTCAGTGTATTCTGTTAGGCTCTATTCACATAAAAACATAAGGCTGGACACTGTTACGGAAAACTTGGTTCACGAACTCGCTAAATAAATCGACAATAAAGAATAAAAAATAGCAATGGTGTTTAATTTAACGTTACTATATATATATATATATATATATATATATATATATATATATATATATATATATATATATATATATATATATATATATATATATATATATAGTAACGTTTTTGTTTCATTTAAATATTATGACTTAATTATTAAATAAGAAAAACGATTTATCCTTCTTTGCCGGACGCTTCAGGTGTTACCTATTAAAAAGGACCCATTGTAAGTTGTTTTCTTGGCTCTGATATTTAACCTGAGCCAAGTTATAGAAAATATAGCTACAACACTGTATTCTTCGTCAAAAAATATGAAAAAATACATGTAATCATTGTTGTTTATACTTCTAAGTAACTTTTCACAAATCCGACGGAAAAAGTGAGTTGCCCCGACATGCTCATAGCAGCCTCTTTTCCATTTTTGTTTTATAGCTAGTGATCCATAAATATTAGAACGGAGTATTATGCATATTTTTTATGTATTTTTTGGCGTAGAATCCGATAGTGCCATTAGTTTTGTTGTAACTATTACTGACAAAGCAAAAAAAGCAAAAAATTGATAAAAAATAGCTAAAAAACAGAGTTTTTCGACTTTTAAATATGGCGCACCACTCCAAAAAATCTGGGCAAAATAGGGCAGATTAAGGACGCAAATTTTAAACGTTTCACAAATTTTTGAGGCGGCACCCCTTTTTTTAAAGTTTTTAGAGCAATTTTAAGAATATTTTATTGTTCTTAGGTTAGTTTTTGACGTCAAAAATAGCTGAAAAAATTACAGTAAATGCGCATTTTTATATAGAATATGCTAAATTTTTTTCAAATTTCTTAACCGTCAATAAGGTGCCAAAAAAAATTATTTAAAAAAAAACACGTTTTTTTGAGGTTAGGAGTACTGGAGGGAGGAGGGGTAGCAGGTCGCAGTTTAAAATTTCATTTTTGAGCAAACACTAACTAATTTTGGACGAAAATTTGAATTTCGTGGTGGGGGGCATTTTACCTATCTTGATGGGGGGTACCCTTTAAAAATGCACTTTCAATATTGTTTAAGTCTAACGGTAATCTAAAAGTTCGGTGACTGGTTAAACCTTTTGGTGGTAAAATTGAAGCAATACCTGTCCAAGCCATTGATAAGAATTTTTTTTTTATTGTTATAAAATAATATATTAATGTTTTATATAAAAATGTTTTTCCAGAACCTCCTGGTCCATCTATGAAAAAAATTTTATGATTATTATTTATTATTTGTTCAAAAATATGTTTTTGATCGTTATTCAATTGTTTATACATTTTATCAAATTTTTTTTTACTAAAAATTATAATTTCATCTTTAATTTCTTCGTTTTCCTCGATATAGTTTTCATTTGGTTCAGGTAAACCAAAATTTTCACATGACATTTGTTCTGAATTTAATATTTGATTAATATGGGATAAAGCTTTGTTTTCTTTATTTTCTTTAAAATCTTTAATAAAAAATTTTTTATATTTTTCCCAAATAATGTTACCTTGAATATTTTCACATAATAAAAAACATGCAAAAAATTTACGTAATCGTACTGGTAACATAACATGGCATGCTTCTTCAAAAATATAATAAATTTGTTTTTCGTGTTCTATTAAATTCATTCCGAGAGCAGTTTCTTTATAAGTATTATAAGTTAAATTTTCATAAGTTCGTAAATCTTTCAAATTTTAGATAAGTATATTTTTTTATTATATTATAATTAGTTTATATTAAGTTCATTTTTTAATATTATATTTTAAAATAATATATAATTAAAATTTAAAATGCTTATAATTTAATATTTCTTTATAAATTAATTAATTATGATTTATTTTATTTTAGATTGATTTAAATATATATTAAGAGCAGGTCGACTTTTTCTGTCCTTTTCTAATCGACAAATTGATTTTTTCACGAAAACTAATAATTTTAGCGAAAAATAAAGAGAAAGCCCCATTGCGTATTAAAAAAAGATATATTTTTTTTAATAAGAAAGAATTGATTTTCTCGCTTCGTTTTCAAGAAAACCTTGAAAAACTTAAAACATAGAGGTCAGGTTGGACAATTTAGTTTTTCAAAGTTTTCTTGAGAACGAAGCAATAAAATAAATTCTTTTTCATCAAAGAAAATATAGCTTTTTTTAATACGCGATGGGGCTTTCTCTTCATTTTTCGATAAAGTTATTAGTTTTTGCAAAAACTTAATTCTTTGATTGGAAAAGGATGGAGATACGTGACCTCCTCTTAAAAACAATAAAATAGGTAAGAAAATCATAATAACTAGAGTTATAATTTTAAAATAAATATATTAAAAATATATTATAAATTTATATAAAATCGTTTTTTTAAGAATTAAATTTAATTAAATTGTTTATTTAAATATTGAAAAATTAATATCACAGTCTTTATATAAAAAATTTATAATTTGTTATATAATTTATATTATAACTGTTTAAATATAAACAAACGAAAAGGATATAAATATATTCCTTAAAATATTGAAAATATTAGAGAAAAATAAAATAAAAATTATATAACTTTATTTATTTGTATAAAGAGTATAAAAGATAAAATTTTACATTAACAATATAATTTTTATTTTTACTTTTTTATAAATAAATGAATTAATAGTTATTATAATTTTTATCTTTTTAATTAATAAAAAACTTACAATAACATTTTTACTTTTGACATTTAAAGAAATGTGAAAAAATTTTTTAAATTTATATTATTTTAAAAGTGGTTATGTAGGGTGAAGGGTACCACTTTTATTGTTTAATTTTTCTTTATAAACAAAAAAAAAAAACCCAATGCGCCATTGACAATACCTCGTTAAACTGATAAAAAAAATAAAAACTTCCACTTAAAACTTTCTCAAGATAAACTCAAGACAACAAGAAAACAAATTTAAGCTAACCCGAAAGAAGAATCTTTTAGATGTAGGAAATTTTTTAATAAGTTCTTCTGACCAAGACAATCAAGACAAAGTAAAATGTGCTTTACTTTTAGGCAAATACAGCTTGGACCCAAAAAAAAGTAAGCTTAAATGTTGAAAGTAGGAGTTTTTTATTTTTTTTTTGTCTCAGTATGGGTGGTGTGGAAAGTTGTCTACGAACGTAGTTATTATTTAATAGTTAAAAAATAATTATATCAATAATCTATAATATCATTAACTATGTATTAAATATATATTCCATTATATAACCTTAAGCAAGTATTTTATAAATATAATATTAAAAAACTTTTTTCTTAATAGTTTATATTTTAAATAAATAATTGACGTTTAAAAATAAAAAAAGAATCAATATATTTAAGATAAATAAATACCAATATTTTTCATAACCAAATTTGGTCTCTAAAGTATTGGAGTCATCAAACAAGAAGGTTTTTTAAAAAAGTATTGGTAAAATTTAAATATTCAATTAAGGATATAAAAATAAACACTAAATAATTATGAATAGTGTATTAGGGACATGAGGGGTAGCAAGAGGGGCGACTTGGGTAGTGAGGGGGTGATTTGTGGCCTGAGAAGTAGACTTGGGTAGGAGAGGGGTGACTGGGGTAGAGGGGGAAATCTTTTTTTTTTTTTTTAAAAAGACATTTCAAGAGACATTTTTACGTTATTTTGAGGGGTGACTTTTGATTTTTTTGGAAGAGAAAAAAAAATGAGGGGTAGGAGTGATGGGGTAGTAGTGGAAAGAGTGATAGTAGTAGTATAGAGAATGAGTAACAAATACATTGATAAAATAAGGTAAATTTAGCTAAATTATCTGAGGGGCGGGTGAGTGACGTACGAGGGGTAGCAAGAGGGGTGACTTGGGTAGTAGAAGGGTGTCTTTTTTTTTTCTCAAAAAAGATCATTTCTAGACAGATTTTTACGTTATTTTGAGGGGTGGATTGTGATGTTTTAAGCATACAAAAGAGGGGGAGGAAAAATGAGGGGTTGATGAGGAGGTTTTTTTTTTATATAACTATATAATATAGGGAGATATATATATATATATATATATATATATATATATATATATATATATATATATATATATATTCATAAGCTCATGTGTGTGCGTGCATGCGAATTGACAGAACGGTCCCATATATAAAAATACAAATCACAAGTACATGTTTGGATGTGTTTGCGCGTTTGAGTTGACAAAAAATGTCAAATGTATGGATACCGGTGTATGCGTGTTGACATGATACGTCCCATATATGTAAACTTAAAGGCGCTCGGATAGGTATGTTAGAGTTGTCATGAAATGTCCCATATATATAAACCTGTATGGGCGTGGGTTATAATTGACGTGAAAAATCGTATATATATTAACGTATGTGCATGCATGCGAATTGATATGAAACGTCCCATATGAATAAACCAGTGCGTGTAAGTGCGTTCAAATTGACATGGAAAATCTCATGTTTATTAACGTGTGTGTGCATGCACGCGAATTGACATGAAATATCCAATATGTATAGACCTGTGTGTTTGTATGCGTTTGAATCGACATTAAAAATCGCATGTATATTAACGTGTATGTGCATCCATGCGCAACGACATGGACTGTCATATATATATATAAACCTGTGTGTGCGTGCGTGCCCATTGGCATGAAATATCCCATATACATAAACCTGTATGTGCGTGCGTTCGGATTGACGTAAAAAATCCCATGTTTCTTAAAGTCTGTATGCATGAATGCGAATTTACATAAAATGGCCCATATATATGTGTATATATGGGGCGTTTCATATCAACTCACCTGGTCAAAAAATAAAAATCGCTAAAAATCTGGGAAAATGTTCTATTTGATACCCAACATACCCAAAAAAATTTTTAGAGCTCTAGGTCAAAGAGGTCAAGAGCAAGAGGTCATGGAGTTTTGTGATTTTTTCAATTTTTTTGTAAAATCATCATTTTTAATATTTTTTTATTAAAAAACTAAAGGTTTTAGAAAAAAATGTATGAAGACATTTTTTGTTGAAAATTATGTGTAGAAACTATACAAATTTTTTCCAATCTCGAAGTTGCTATCTTCTGATTGGTCCATTATATATTTTGATGTGATTTTCAATAACTTTTCTTCGCCAAGGTTGATTTTACTCATTTGGCACTAAAAGTTTGTAATTTTTATAACCTTTCACTGAAATTTTCCCCTACATGGTAAAATAACTCTACAGGCAGTTATGGTACTTTTTATTTAAGGTATCAAGACTGAGTTTTAAGCCTGAAAAAAAATGAAATTGAAATGTAGTCATAATTTGTTTTTGTAATGATATTAATTAATAAAACTTCTTTTTACCTTAAATATATATTAAACACAAGACTTTGACCTAAAAATAATTTTAAAAAACCCCATCCGTTGGTTAAAATCCCTTGCTCTTGTCGATAACTTGATTTTAAAAATTTTTTTACTCACCGTAGAGTTTCTCAGCTAATTTTCAATTAATTGACCTGAAAATTTCCAGAGATCTTTAATTTATATATCTTCACAAAATAATAGTTCTGGAATTTTGATAAGATAAGTTAAAGTAAATGTTGAACTGAATTACTTGTATGAAATTCACAAAAATATTGATTTTTTTCAACTTTTTCTAAACCAAACTTAGAAATTATTTTTTTTTCCTAAAACTAAAACTATTATTTTGTGAAGATATATAAATTAAAGATCTCTGGAAATTTTCAGGTCAATTATTTGAAAATTAGCTGAGAAACTCTACGGTAAGTAAAAAATTTTAAAAATCAAGTTATCGACAAGAGCAAAGGATTTTAACCAACGGATGGGGTTTTTTAAAATTATTTTTTAGGTCAAAGTCTTGTATTTAATATATATTTAAGGTAAAAAGAAGTTTTATTAATTAATATCATTACAAAAACAAATTATGACTACATTTCAATTTCATTTTTTTTCAGGCTTAAAACTCAGTCTTGATACCTTAAATAAAAAGTACCATAACTGCCTGTAGAGTTATTTTACCATGTAGGGGAAAATTTCAGTGAAAGGTTATAAAAATTACAAACTTTTAGTGCCAAATGAGTAAAATCAACCTTGGCGAAGAAAAGTTATTGAAAATCACATCAAAATATATAATGGACCAATCAGAAGATAGCAGCTTTGGGATTGGAAAAAATTTGTATAGTTTCTACACATAATTTCCAACAAAAAATGTCTTTATAAATTTTTTTCTAAAACCTTTAGTTTTTTAATAAAAAATATTAAAAATGATGATTTTACAAAAAAATTGAAAAAATCACAAAACTCCATGACCTCTTGCTCTTGACCTCTTTGACCTAGAGCTCTAAAAATTTTTTTGGGTATATCGGGTATCAAATAGAACATACTCCCAGATTTTTAGCGATTTTTATTTTTTGACCAGGTGAGTTGATATGAAACGCCCCATATATATATATATATATATTTATTTATATATATATTTATATATATATATATATATATATATATATATATATATAAATAAACCTGTGGGTTTGCAATCGAATTGACGTGAAAAATCCTATGTATATTAACGTGCGTGTGCATGCATGCGAATCGACATGAAATGTCCCATATATATATAAACCTGAGGCTACTCGGATGGGTGTGTGTGTGTTGTCATGAAATGTCTCACTTGTATAGACAAGCCTGTGATTATGAGTACGTACGAGTTGACATGAAATATCCCATATACATATAATCCTGTGTGTGTCCGTGCGCATTAGCATGAAATGTTCCATATATATAAACCTGTATGTGCGTGCGTTCCAATTGACGTAAAAAATCCCATGTTTATTAATGTCTGTGTGCATGCGAATAGACATGAAATGTCCCATTATATATAAACCTGTGTGTGTGCCTTCGAATTGACGTGAAAAATCCGATGTATATTAACGTGCGTGTGCATGCATGCGAATCGATATGAAATATCCCGTATGTATAAACCAGTGCGTGTAAGTGCGTTCAAATTGACATGGAAAATCTCATGTTTATTAACGTGTGTGTGCATGCACGCGAATTGACATGAAATATTCAATATATATAGACCTGTGTGTTTGTATGCGTTTGAATCGACATTAAAAATCGCATGTATATGAACGTGTATGTGCATCCATGCGCAACGACATGGACTGTCATATATATATATATATATATATATATATATATATATATATATATATATATATATATATTGCGACGAGTACACATACCCGCGCATTCAAATTTTTCGCCTAACGGCCAGCTACGATAGAACAGTAGTTCTGAGCTCAGCCGCCAGGTGGCAATTTCAAACGTCGTTGCACGCATCGGGAAAAATGAGGCCGGAGTATATAAGAGGCCGAGAAGCACAGCTAAGAAGAGCAGTGTAGACTACGGTTTTCTCTCTCTCTTTACCTTAGTGAGCACGCTAGGCTAAGAGAGAGTGGGGCCAGTAGTAGCTGGTTGCTTTGGCTTGTAGAGCACTACAGCTTAGGCAAAGCTTCTCTCTCTTGCACATGGGGATAGACCAAGTGAGCACGCTGGTCTAAACTCTAGTGCATATGCTGGCAGTGTTAGGGATACGTCGAGTGAGCACGCTGGCGTAAATTTTTGCCGCCGCCGCAATGCCGAACTTGCGCCGTTGAATTTAAGGGTGACGTCTACCCATAATATTATATTCTATTTCACATTTCGCCTGGTTAACCCGTAGCCGCCGCGTCCGCCGCCACGTGATTATGGAATATATTAAGGGTGTCATCCACCTTATTATTTAATTCGCATTAGTTTAAAGGACTCCGTCCGACCGCGCATAAATATTAGAACTTAGATTAAGTTAAGGGTGTCGTCCACCCAATACATTTTTATATTAGTTTAAAGGACTCCGTCCGCCTGCCGCGTAATCATTAAGATATTAGAATAAGTTAAGGGTGTCGGCCACCCATTGTCTTTACGTCACTTAAAGGTCCCGCATGCCTATAGAGATTTGTAACTCAGATAATTAAGGGAGCCGGCTACCCACCTTCATTATTTCCGTAGTATTAAGTATAGCGTTACTAGACGCCGCCGCCTAGTTATATTATAATTATATTTAATTATTAATCACTTGTTTCTTTTGTTTTGCACATTGTTGCAGGTAAAAGCCGCCGGTATAAACTAAACCGTCCAGACCGTAGAATCACTTAGTTAAAGTAAACTATAATTCAGATTCTTTAAAGATTATTGATTAATTGATTTCACTTATTAAATAGCCGTCAAGTGGCCGATTTAATTATTTTTGTACATTACATTCCGTTAAGGTTAGGTTAGTTATTTGCATTATATAAGATTATTAGGTTTAGCTTTGGATTAATACATTATTATCATTCTATATTTTATAATCGTCGTTGTAAGAGTTTTATGAGTACAATAAAGCCAAGGTACTCCATAGCATAACCAAACGTGTTAAACCCGGTTACTTTCCTTTACTTTCCGCCGTCCGATCCCTCCAACGCCTGCCGATCTTACCCTGGTAACTCACTGAAGCGTCTGGCAACAGGAGTTACACGTATTTCCCCCTCCCGAAAGGGAAAAACGTTACATGGCGCCCGAACATATGGACTTCCGGTTACCCAGTGAAAAATTTCGATCATAAAAATCGTACGCCAGTTGTAACAAAACGTTACATGGCCCCGAAACATACTTCTGGTAAAACAAATAGATTAACATCTCTTTTCTATTGTAAAATCGTTTGCCAGTTGTAACAAAAGTTACATGGCACTTAAACAATAGGAAACTAAGGAAAACCGTTTGGTATTTTTATTTAATCTCGTTACAAGACGCCGGAACTTACCGAGTATCCTAATTGACATTGTTAATTTGAAACTCACTCGCCATTTGTAACAAGTGTTGCATGGCGTCTATTCAATAGAACAGACGATTCGACTCCGTGAAAACCGAGTACACTCATTATAAGTAATTTTTATTTTATATCGTTCACCATTTGTGACAAAACGTTGCATGGCATGTGAACATTAAAACTCCGTGGAAACCGGAAAACCGATCAACATTTATTTATCGTTTGCTAGTCACAGTAAAGTTACGTGGCAAAATAACAATAAATTGTTTTTGTTTATTTTAACGCCGAACCGAAATCAGTTATAAGGAAAATTTCATTTTTTTTAACCGTCATCTTGCACCAACTTAACCGAGCGTTACGTGGTGAAGATCGAAAAGTTTATTATTTCTTTTTTTTTTTCATTTTTTCATCGCCAGTTGTAACTTATAGTTACATGGCGTATTCCTGCTGATCTTGTTGTTGGTAAACCTTGGAGGCCTCATAACTACTAAATCATAGTCTGAGCCGTCCAAGACCCAAAAACCGAAAATTATACAAGACTCAGAGGAAACTTGCTTCATGCATTAATTGAAAAACCAGAAACACACCTGCCGAAAAATTCCGCCGCATCCTTTACCAGCTCCTACTCATATGACTCATACGTTAGATTAGCTTAGTTAGTTTTTAGTTTAATTGTAAGCGTAGGCCGCCGCCGCGATAAAAATCATTTTTTTTAACCGAAACGAATTAAACTAATAAAGTCAATTAAACCTAACTAAACAAAAATCCGATACGATGATTCATTACAAATTACAATCGTGGTTTTTCTCAAAAGCACGTAACTATTTAATTAATTGCTTAATTAACTTCGTGAATTTATGTTTATTCTTATCACCACGGCTGTTAACAATATTAATAATGACTTCGCGCAGGAAATGGGTCCACGACCTAACCGACAACGAAGTAACCGCTCGCCGCTCCAAGAAAGGAGATATTGACACGCGCCGCAATAGATTAATAGACATCAAGACGCATCATGAAGACTACGATGACTTCGAGAAAACCACGTATAAAGTCCTGAAGAAATTAGACCGCACCGAATTAAAAAGACAAATAACCGTCAATAAAGCCGGAACATCAACCACAAACACCACGGGGGCTCTTGCTATAGCGTCTCCCAACCGGGAAATGTTCTTCGCCCAGAACGAGATACGCATTATTGAGAAAATGCGCAAGTAGAATTGTCACTTCGACGGTAACGACTTGTATTCGTTCTTAGAAAGGGCAAAAGAACTAAAAGACGCTTATCAAATCTCAGATCTCGACTTCCTAAGAGGATTTCCAGAACTATTGAGAGCTGACGCCCAGTTGTGGTACCGAAACTGCGCCAACAAAATAAACAGTTGGCAAGAACTCGAAGCAAAGCTACGAGCCTATTATTTATCGCCTAATGAACGCCGTAGATTAGATCGGTTAATAATAGAAAGAAAGCAAAAAGACAATGAGACTATACGCTCTTACGTCACTGCTTTATCAACGCTCATGCGACGCCGTGGAAATATTCCAGTTGATGAACAGCTTGATAACTTGTACTTCAATGTCAAAGCGTCTCTCCACTTGTACATAAGACGCAACGAAATAAAATCTCCAGAAGACCTAATACACAGGGCAGATGAAATCGAAGAAATCTTAAAAGAGATAGCAACCGAGGAAAGGAAATGCACCTGCCAACAGCAGATAAAACCTTCGATTAATAAAACACCAATAAAACAGCATCGAAGTACAAGAAATACAACCGCCGAAATTTCATCTCGCCGGCCGGATAAACTGTGCGCCACAACAAACATCAAATGTCCGTGGTATCACACAATGATGAAAAAAGTGAGAGAAAATCCCGCCGCATTTGCAAATTACGTCATCAACGACAATAAGCTTTTTCTTGGTAAAAGAAATGCTTCCGGCAACACCGAATATAAATTGTGTATTCCGTTAGAGAAACGACCCAACGTACTCCAAAAAGCGCACGAGTCCGCAACCAAAGGTCATCTTGGCACGTTTAAGACATTAGAACGTCTTAAGTCACGTTACCACTGGCCAAAAATGGTAAACACCGGCGCCAGACATGTTAAAAATTGCCCGAACTGCCGACAACAAAAAGTTCAGCAACTCACTACACCACAACCGCCCACAACCTAATCCTCTACCCGCCTTCCGCCACCCGCACCTTTACCTACAGCCAAAAGAAGCCGCCCGAAGACCAAATATACCGAAAAATTCAAAGCAAATCAACCACCTCCGAAAGATGATACCAGACCGAAAGCCATCATCAACCAACCGGACAACTCAATGGTGGAAGTGCCAACAGGCGTCACACGGTACAGAGTGCGAGTGGCGGAGATGGAATGGATTCTGTGGCTGGAACCACCAACAGGTAGACTTAAAAAGGCTACTATAGCCCCGGCGAGCAGTAAAATATGATAGAATTATTTGATTTCTCATTTTACTTTACGCGCTAATTATAAAGATTTTTTTTTCTTGTTGTAAATATCATATTTTTTTTAAAATGTACCGTTCACTAGTAGTTCACTCTCCGAAGAAAGGGGGGCGTGCGACGAGTATACGAGAGCGCGCGCGCGCGTGTGTGTGTGTGTGTCCGTGTCTGTGTCTGTGTGTCTGTGTGTCTGTGTCTGTGTGTCTGTGTGTCTGTGTGCCTGTGTGTCTTGTTTTGAATCTCTATTATTATTTCTGGTGCCCTCTGAGGCCACTCATCGCGTTTTCACCTTGAATCATGACTCTCATACTTGGCTGGATTTATTTGCCATAAACGATAGGTCAGCTTTACTAGCATATGAAAAATCCAATGCTCCATTTATTGCTGGTCATGATTTAATTGAAATTTAATTCAAGTTTTCTAAACCCGAAAGGGCTGTTAAATCTTCCTTAACAAGAAACTTTAGTAATTGTAATACTACTGCTCTTAAGCTCGAACTTTCTCAATGTCTATCTACATGTTTTCCTGCGAGTCCATTATCTACTTTTTCTCCTCATGTATTGTCAAATCCATTATACTCTACTTACTCAGGTTCAATTACTTTACATCAACCTCTTTCTGAACTGGCTGAATCGAATGGCCACCTTATTGATGCTGAGGTTACTAATTTTACCTCTGGTTTCGTTAAAGTCTTCGACAAATTTGCTCCTGCTAGAGTTGTTAAAATTTTATCCAAGCGGAAACCATGGGTTTCTCATGATTTACGCTGATTTATCAAACGTCGTGATAACTATTATCGTTTGGCTCAGAGAACTGGTTCATCAGATGACTAAGCTCGTTTTAAACAATTACGAAATAAAGTCTCAAACTCTCTCTCTAAATCAAAAGATGATTATATAGCTAACAAGCTTTTATCTACCTCTACGGCCAAAAACAAATGGTCTGAACTTCACAAGTTAGGACTAGCTTCAAATACTCTGCCATCTCCTCTTAAATATTTTTCTTCATCAGCGCTCTTAAAGCATTACACATTGGTTTCATCTATTAGCCCTGCTCTGACTAATGCTGACATTGACCGTGTTCTCTTGACGCCTCTTAGATCAGATATTCCAGTCTTTGATTTTACTTCAACTAGTTCAAATACTATAGTTAATATTGTGCGTTCGGCTGGCTTTAAAGCTGTTGGTCTTGATTCTATTTCTGCTGAAATGCTTAAGCTTGTAGATAATTCCATAGCTAATGGTTTAACCTCTATTATAAATGACTCTCTTGTTCATGGGTATTTCCCGACAGCTTGGAAAAGAGCATTCCTATTACCATTGTCTAAGCAGATTAAGATTGACAGCCCAACTCAGACTCGTCCTATTGCCAAACTATGCGAGATCTCGAAAGTTTTGGAAAGGGTTGTGCACACCCAGTTCTCAGCTCATCTTGAGTCAAATCTCTTGCTTGACACTTATCAGACTGGGTTTAGAAAGGGTCATAGTACTCAAACAGCCCGATCATACTTGTTGGATGATTGTAGGATTGCTATCGATCGTCGTATGGTTACCCTGCTACTTCTTTTTGAATTCTCTAAGGCGTTTGATAGAGTTCCTCATGTTAATCTGCTTGTCAAGCTACGTTCTATGAACTGCTCTGATACTGTTACCAAATAGTTTGCCTCCTACTTATCCGATGGATCTTATTCTGTGATGGATAACTTAAATAATGCTTCTGAATGGTCGTTTGTATCAGCTGGTGTTCCTCAGGGTAGTGTCCTGGGGCCACTACTGTTCTTGGTTTATATAAATGACATCTCTGATGTGTTGTCTTCATCAAAACATATACTCTTTGCAGATGACCTTCAAATTTATAAGTCCTTCCCACCGGTAAATCTGGTAGATGAGGTTAGTCTTATTAATCATGAGATTGCTTCTGTGGTTAAGTGGGTAAATGGAAATTGTCTGTTGTTGAATGCGGGAAAAACACAAGCCATAATTATTAGTAGTAAGCAGTATATCTCTCGATTGAAGGATAATCCTGCTCCTAATATTCTGGTTGGAAATACCATTGTTCCTTGTTCTTCAGTAGTCAAAAATCTTGATATATGGATATCTTCCACTCTTGACTGGAATAAGCAAGTCTCTTCGACAACTCGTAAGGTACATGCTACTTTACAGTCGCTGAAATTTTATAAATATGCTTTGTCTCAGGACACTAGGAAACAGCTCGCCGAGTCCCTTATTTTTCCGCATTTTGACTATGCAGCAGTCACCTATGATGATATTCCACAAACACTAAACTTGCGTCTGCATAGAGCCTTTAAGAGGCGGTCGGAACCAAATCGGTGACTTGCGGTATATATCAAGTCAGCATTTTTCGCTTTACGATAATATTTTGTATATTTTTATGGCTTAAACTATTTCAAATTATTCTTTATATACATGACTAGAGGAAATGACTATATTTTTACCATATGAATAAGTAAATTAATTATTATAAGCATTTATTACAAATATCAAACTGACTCGACATATACCGCATGCAAAAAACTGTCATGTCGATTGTTAGGTGGCATTTTTCGCTTTATAACAATATTTTGTATATTTTTATGGCTTTAACTATTTTAAATTATTCTTTATATACATGACTAGAGGAAATGACTATATTTTTACCATATTAATAAATGAATAAATTATTATAAGTATTTATTACAAGCACCGAACTAAGTCACCGATTTGGTTCCAACCGCCTCTTAATGCTTGCATTCGTTTTGTTCATGGCCACATAGGCAGCCGTAACAGAGTGACGCCTTTTCACCTTCAATATCGTTGGCTTTCAGTTGAAAAAAGACGCCTATATTTGAATATCTCTTTAGCATTCAACGAGCTTGCTCATGGTAACCCATCATACCTAGGCACTAGGTTCGTAAGGCAGCACATTAATGCGTCTGTGCGTTCCTCTGCTAGGCCACCACCGACACTATTTATTTGTCCTAACGTTCGTACTGCGGCTATGCAACATTCTTCTGTCGATTCTGTGGCTGTCTACTTTAACAAAGAACTCTCTTCATTGGAGTCTTTTGCTTCTAAAGATTTTCGCACTTTCAAACTTTATTTGTATGAAAAACTTCTATTGAGTGAGTGTGAATCATGGCAGCATGAAATGGGTGCCGGCTGATCTGTTTGCTGGTAACTATTAATGGCATGACGCCTTCTGATTTACTAGCTATACACATTTTTGTCCTAATACACTTCTGTTTGTAATTATTTAATTTTAACTTGAATTTAAACTTACATTAGTTGCCTGTAAACACCTGAATTTAAAAATTTAACGAACATACTGTACTCACTTGTTAATCTACACTATTCTTACTATTATTTTTTGCTCTTCATTGTTAATTAATTTGTAATATTAATTTGAAATATTATTATTATTGCTATTCGTCGTTGTATTTTCTTATTGTAACAGACAGGGTGTATACCCCAAGGCCAAATAAAGTTTGTCTATGTTTATGTCTGTGTGTCTGTGTCTGTGTCTGTGTCTGTGTCTGTGTGTGTGCGTGCGTGTGTGTGTGTGTGAGTGTTCCATAGATTATGATAAATGATAGGCAAACAAATAGACTAATATTATTGATATTTTGGAATAATACATTAAAAAATGCATATATTTGAGTTTTCTAAGTTTCTTAATAAATTGTAGGTATTCTAAATATAAAAAATGAAACCTTTACGTATAAAAACATATTAAAATTAAATGAATGAGATATCGGGTATTATAATATTCACCACAAATCTAATTATTTTACTACACTCACAAATTATAAAGTCCGATTATAATGAAATATAATTTTTTGTACGGGAAAAAATCTTCTAAAGGTAATTTTAGCGAAAATCTGCCTTGGACTGTTAAAGGTTTTACAATTTTTCAAGCTACATTGCTTAGTTCGAAACCTACGGAAGACAATGTTTTGTACTATTAAAGAAAAATTAATTCAACAAGAGAGCAAAAAAATGATTATTTCTCAAATGTATGATTTTAGGGCTCAATTTTTTGGGTGTAAACGAGGTACTGGTAAAATGAGATTATTTTATCTTAAATCCGTTTAACTGAAGCGTAAAAATACGATTTAAAAAATATTCTCTGAAGAAACAAGCCAAATGTGTTGAATAATCTTGTTTTAGGGAGACTCTCGACTTAAAATCGTTGTAAATAGAATTCTATAGCACCTAAAAACGTTCTTAAGAGCAGGTCGTATATCTCTGTCCTTTTCTAATCAAAGAATGAATTTTTTTGCAAAAACTAATAATTGTAGCAAAAAATAAGGAGATAGCCCCATCTCGTATAATCAAAAGCTAGATTTTCTTTGATGAGGAAAAATTATTTTCATCGATTAGTTTTGAAGAAAACCTTGAAAAACTTAAAAAATAGAGGTTAGGATGGACAATTCAGTTTTTCAAGGTTTTCTTAAAAACAAAGCGATAAAAATAATTTTTCCTCATAAAAGAAAATGTTGCTTTTTATTATACGAGATGGGGCTTTCTTCTTATTTTTTGCTACAATTATTAATTTTTGTGAAAAAATCAATTCTCTGATTAGAAAAGGACAGATATACTCCACCTCCTCTTAAGAAAGAAAATCAAAGGTTTCTCACTCTACTTTAATAATCTGTGATGTATTCGTGTCCTCATTCCCTTTATACTAACGTTTTAGGAGAAATAAGCAAAAAATTCGGAAAAAACCTTGGTTTCGACAGGTTGTTTAAGATATGTTCGTCACAGAAACCTTTTCATAAATATTTTTTCAAAAATATTTTTTCATAAATATTTTTTCATAAAAGCGCAGTGGTGAGTATTGTGCTGTGAGAAAAAAAAGCCATTCACTTTAAGAAACATATAATGGCAAGAGAGAGTGCGTAGCGCATATTAGTGTAAGCTTTGCACATGTTAATAGTTTTGTTATCTTTTAGTCATATTCAAAAATACATATATCTTTGGCGATTTCGCGCGTGCGTGTGTGTGTTGGGTGATCATGTGCGCTACATTGAATTAGTGAGTTCTATTTTTTTAGCTTCCGTTCAAGTTAAACACCCCTTTAGCTTTCGTTGCGTGCTTTATAATTACATTTTATTTGTGCATGTTTTGTTTCCGCCATCTTACGAGAATATTTAGAATAGTCAACGGAGTCGCGTCCTTATTACGCGACTGACGCCCTTTTTTTGTAATACCTAGGGTATAGTTTTGTGTTTTAATAAATCGTGTAATCACCTAATATTTACACTCTTTCACCCCCTTTTTTTACATATTCCTAATTAGTGTGGTTATTTTTCCCTGTAGCTATATTTATTTACATCAGTGCTGCCACTTGATCCCCATGGCCGTTACAATTTGCGTGCCAACGTGCTGCTGACAAAAATTTCACTGAAATTTTTGTAAAATCATTCGAGATTGAAAGAATGTTGTGAAAACTGCATTATACTGAAAAACTGTGTTATAAAAAACTGTGCTGAAAAGCTGTTGTGCCAGTGCAGAGGACATTTTCTTATCCGTTTTCGTTTCGTCCGAGTATCCAAGACTCTTCAACACGTGGTCGCCATCTTAGCGAAGCACACACAACGCATTATGATTTGGTTACTTGGTAATCATTCGAAAAGTTTTAAGCTTCTAGCTATTAATGCTAAGTAACTATACTTTGAAAATATAGTAACTTATATATTGATTTTCTTTTGTTGCCTGCTACTAGGGAAATATTGAGCATTAGAATCTCGTACCGTAGCTTTTCCCATATGCACTCAAAATAAAAACTCTTATCTGTTCTACAAAGTTAATGGAAGAACGAAAAAGAACCGCTGTTAAGCTTAAGGTGTATAAAAAATTGTAACAAACCAAAGGATCTAGCCTATTAAGAGGATCAAAATTGCCCTCACCGGAAACTAAAAAAATAAAAATGCTTTTTTTCTACATAAAAAAATAACCACACAGAAAAAATTTTTAGCTCTTCTTAATAAATTATAACCTCAAAATTAATTAAAACGTGTTTTCTCGTTTTTTGGAGATATCTCGGCTTCTAGTGGACGAAAAATACGTTTTTTTTTAAATTGTAGGTTTTTAAAAGCCCTACAACTTGACGTTGGTAAAAAATAGTTTTGGTGCAAAATTCAAATTTTATATAAGCATTTGAAATTTTTGAAGTTCAATTAAAGAAAAACTAAGACGACAGTAATAACCAGAAGAAAATATGTTGTTTTCCAACCAAAAAACTGTAACCATGAATTTTTTCAGATTTCTAGAAATGGCGCAATGGCTTACAGAAGCGAAAAATCACTTTTAGTTCGATTTTTGGGCATTTTTACCTTCCTTCCGTACACTTAATGTGATTATAGTATCTCACATACCCCAGAATTATTTCTTATACACAATCATTTAAAATTAGGTGAAAAAACTTTTAATTTGAGCCTTGAAAAAGTCTAATAAATGCCCTAAAACCGAAGGTAGGCTCATTCACAGTTACAAATATGAAGTATCAAATTAGTGAATCGTTAATAGTATGCATTTGCAGTATTAAATTCAAGTAAGCATAATTTGGTTTTTTTATTGAATCTATTTTTGATTGAATCGAAAGATACTTAAGTTGTGTTTAGTAGGATCATCAGGATCAAAGATTAAATGCATCAATAGCGATATCTGGAACTAATTTTTGTGAATACTAATCATGGAAAATGTTCCATTGTTTAATTTATTATTTTGTAATCAAATTTTTTTACAATTTTAAAAAGATGTGATATATATCAACATATATTTAATTTTTTTTAGTTTCTTGAAAAAAATTCTTGTTTTTTAATTTCCATATCAATCAAACTACGATTATAAGATTTTTTATTTTATAGGTATTAGTGTACAAACGAAATAAAATAATATTTTATTAGTAATTAAATTCATTTTTCCAGAATATTACTTGAAAATACATTTTTTAAAATGATGAATTATTCATTCTTGAAAATTAATAATACTATCTTTATGGAATTTTTTAATTTTATTTTGATAATTAGATTCATGTAAATTAATCAAAGATATTAAAAAAAAATCTTACTTGATTGCTCAAAAGCGAAAGTAAGCGTATTTATTTTGTTCACTTATTACTTTATGAACAATTATTTCAATTTCACATTATTCTACTATAGTATCATTTTTGTTAAAAAAATTAAATATATTAATATATGCTGAATAATATCACATCTTTTTGAAATTGTAAAAAAATTTGATTACAAAATAATAAATTAAACAATGGAACATTTTCCATGATTAGTATTCACAAAAATTAGTTCCAGATATCGCTATTGATGCATTTAATCTTTGATCCTGATGATCCTACTAAACACAACGTAAGTTTTTTTCGATTCAATCGAAAATAGATTCAATAAGAAAACCAAATTATGCTTACTTGAATTTAATACTGCAAATGCATACTATTAACGATTCACTAATTTGATACTTCATATTTGTAACTGTGAATGAGCCTACCTTCGGTTTTAGGGCATTTATTAGACTTTTCCAAGGCTAAAATTGAAGGTTTTTTTTCACCTTATTTTAAATGATTATGTATAAGAAATAATTCCGGGGTATGTGAGATACTATAATCACATTTAGTGTACGGAAGGTAGGTAAAAATGCCCAAAAATCGAACTAAAAGTGGTTTTTCGCTTCTGTAAGCCATTGCGCCATTTCTAGAAATCTGAAAAAATTCATAGTTACAGTTTTTTGGTTGAAAAACAACATATTTTCTTTTGGTTATTACTGTCGTCTTAGTTTTCCTTTAATTGAACTTTAAAAATTTCAAATGCTTATATAAAATTTGAATTTTGCACCAAAACTATTTTTTACCAACGTCAAGTTGTAGGGCTTTCAAAAACCTACAATTTAAAAAAAACGTATTTTTCGTCCACTAGAAGCCGAAATATCTTCAAAAAACGAGAAAACACGTTTTAATTAATTTGGAGGTTGTAATTCATTAAAAAGAGCTAATAAATTTTTTTTGTGTAGGTATTTTTTAATGTAGAAAGAGATAACATTTTTATTTTTTCAGTTTCTGGTGGGGGCAATTTTGATCCTCTTAATAGGCTAGACCCTTTGGTTTGTTACAATTTTTTATACACCTTAAGCTTGACAGCAGTTCTTTTTCGTTCTTCCATTAAGTTTGTAGAACATCTGACGCCCCAAAGCGCCCTGTTTTTCTTCCCTTTTTTATTTTTCTGTATATTATTATAATTTATATTTTTATTTAATTTAATCTTTTTATTTTTTCGTTATTAATTGTTATATCTTTTATTATTTGCTTCAAAATTTTGTTATTAGATTTTTTCTATTTGAATTTTAATTTATTTTTTAATTATCTATATATTATTTTCCAATTATTTTCTTTTAAATAGTATATATTTATTTATTATATTATTAGTTATTTATATTTTAATTTTATTTAATTTATTAAAAAATATATTTCATTCTTTTTATTAATAAATTTTGAGTTATAAAGGCATAGTAAGCGCGTGACCTATATACAAGGTTGTATATAGGTCAACGCACAGCTGGCTTACAGCGCGCGAGGCAACCTCACAGCGCGCTTACTATGTCTTAATATTTAAGCATATAAGAGCGAGCGAGACGGAGAAATAAAACTCCGAAACTTTGTAAAGCCTGTAAGCGCGCGCAACTTTAAAAGCTCCCCACCATTGTAAGAGAGATGGAGAGAAGCTCGGCGCGTATAAAAGCCCGAGTCTCGCTGACTCGCGCGCCTTATTCTTGAATCGACTCAGACCGGTAACAATTGGGATATACAAGCGCTTAGGCTTAACGCCCTTTGTCTACCTGAGTTGATATTTAATCAAGAACCCGATATAAATTTCTTGGCCATAGAGTAATTTTCGCTTAGCAATTGGGACATACAAGCGCTTAAGCTTAACGCCCTTTGCTTTTTAAAGCGAAAAATTAAAATAAACTTAATAAACCAATAACAATTGGGACATATAAGCGCCTAAGCTTAACGCCCTTTGTTATCTAAGGTTTTGATTAAAAAGAAATTCGAATTGAGCTGTATTTAACTCTGGGGACATACAAGCGCCCTAGGCTTAACCCCCCAGGTTAATATTAAGAGCTTTCAAATAAAATAAATTGAGCTTCATCTTTAAAGAGCTTCTCTTTTTCTCTCACCGGAGAGTTTGCTTTTTTTTATTTTGTAATTACATACATATATTTTTGCTTCAAATAAAAGAATATTTAATAATATATATATATATATATATATTTCCTTATTATTATTATGAAAGAATACATTTAATACTAACCAAGAAAGCGCCTAGCTGTATTAATAAGCAGGCGTTTCAATAACACAATATTTAACAGCTACCCTCTAATCTGGCCTATTGCCCGAACAGAGCTTGTGTAGTTTGTTAAATAGGGACCTAGCAGCTATACTCCAATCCGGCCTACTGCCCGAACGGAGCTTTTATAGTTTGCTAGCAAAGTATTTAATAGCTACCCTCCAATCTGGTCCACTGCCCGAAAGGAGCTTGCGTAGTTTATTAAATACATCAAAGAAAATTATACAAGTCGCGTACATAAAATTAAAAATATATCGCGTTTATATTATACGCTAATTAATCTAGCATCGAATTTGGACCATAATTTATTTTTTTTTAAAAAGTAACTATTACCCACTTGGGTACGTTACAAACAGTTAATAATTTTTATTTTGAGTGAATATGGGAAAAGCTACGGTCCGAGATTCTAACGCTCAATATTTCCCTAGTAGCAGGCAACAAAAAAAAAATCAATATATAAGTTACTATATTTTCAAAGTATAGTTCCTTAGCATCAATAGCTAGAAGCTTAAAACTTTTCAAATGATAGCTGAGCTCAAATCCTTTCAAAGAAGCGCTTGCATTATATAAAAATATTATTTTTTCCTAAAGTTACAGCGTAATAAAGAATTTACCAAATTTAAGCTTTTATTACTAACTAATGTTTAAAAAAAATTTTTTTAACAAAAAACAAAACCGACTTCAAAAAAATGCACTAAAAAGTTACAAATAATTTATAATCTTTAATAATTATACGCATAGTACGCATCTAACTCAACACATGTGTTGCAAACATATTATAGATTATCTAATTATTTGTAAACAGCACAAACAAATTATATTATTGTTTAATTCCCGAAAAAATATTTTCGAAGTCAGCGTCAAGTTGTTGAATTGTTCTGCACAGATGTAGAATTTGACGCCGACTTCAATAATATTTTTTCGTGAATTAAACAATAATATAATTTGTTTGTGCTGTTTACAAATAATTAGATAATCTATAATATGTTTGCAACACATGTGTTGAGTTAGATGCGTACTATGCGTATAATTACACAGGCCCACAAAATGAAAGAAAATGTCTGAACTTTTGACCGGACATACATATTCCCATGTATTTTTCGACGCTGAATCCGAATCTGTAATAAAAATATAGGGTTTTCCTACCTTTTCTCAGAGTTTTATTGAAAAAACCTCATTTTTTACGGTTTTTTTGCGGTTTTTCGAGTCTAGAAAAAACAAATCATGAGATACGGTTAATTGGACTTTAAAATCGAATTCTACGGGAAAAAATACACAGGAAACCATACCTTCAAATTTTTTTAACGCGATTCTAGTCCTCTGTATGGGGCTGAAAAGATGAGGAAATCGGTAAAAGTCGAAATTTTGCCTAAAATGGATTTAAACAATATTAAAATTTAATCATGCGTCTTTTGAAGAGTCGATAAACATTGGAAATACTATCCTGGGGGTTTTTCAGATTGCTGATCATGAATTTGAAGTCAGATTGTGTAAAAACTACTTCTAGAGGGCGGTGACAAGAACTGTATATGGTAAATTTATCGATTTTTTAAAAATTTTACGTCTGAAATACTAATTTTAGAGTCTTTCACAGCATTGACTGTAAATTCAAGATATTAACTTAGCCTATTGTGTACGTTAAACTTAACATTTTGTCTATGTTTGTCTCTCTCTCTCTCTCTCTCTCTCTCTCTCTCTCTCTTCCGATGTTTTTTTTAAATTGGCTTACGCTTACTTACACGTTTCTCTTCGAATGACCGGTGTAGTGGATTTCTGACACGTTTTTGTCCTTTTTTCGCAGCTGTTTCTCTTTTTATCATCCAGCAGTAATCTGCTAACATGTTGATACCCCAGTTTCCTTGAAATCTACGTTCAAACTCCTTTAAATCTTGGTGAAATCGTTCACCATGCTCTTCACTAAAGTCTCCGTTATTTTCAGGAAACTGATCAACGTGTGAGTCAAGAAAATGAAGTTTTAAGTTCATTAGACAACCCAATTTTTCAAAATTACGTACCATTCTTTTCACAATAGCTTTATAATTCGTGTCTTTGGCATTACCCAAAAATTTCGTCGATACCTCTTTAAAACTTAACCATGCTGCCTTTTCAACATCAGTCATGCTTTGTTCAAAGTTTTCGTCTCTAAATAAAGTTCGGATTTCAGGACCATCAAAAATACCTTCATTTAATTTAGCATCAGATTTATGGGGAAATACTTTGCTTATATATTGGAAGCATTGACCGTCCTTGTCCAAAGCTTTAACTAATTGCTTTATCAATCCAAGCTTTATATGCAGAGGCGGTATCAAAATTTTCGAAGGATTAACGAGTGGATCTTTTATAACATTCTGTTTTCCAGGTTCAAACGATTCTCTTGATGGCCAAATTTTCTTTTTATAGTGTTTTTCTCTATCTCTGCTATCAAACATGCATAAATAACATGGGTACTTCGTAAATCCAGATTGTTGTCCAAGTATCATAGATAACATCTTTAAATCGCCACATATTTGCCATTTATGTTCTCTATATTTTATTTTCGTTAAAAGTAGTTCAAGATTGGAATACTCTTCTTTAAGTACTGTTGAATGTGCTAATGGTATAGGAGCATATTTATTTGTGATATTGAGGAGTACTGCTTTAAGGCTGCGCTTTGATGAATCAATGAATAGTCGCCAATTTTCAGGTTTGTATATGTTGGGTTTCAATTCATCAATAAGACCTTTCACGTCCGTGCAATAAACCATATTAGAATCATTCTTGAAATAATTTCTAAAGCGCTCTTCTCGATTACGATATGCACATACTTTAGTACCCTTTGTCAACATATTTCGTCTCTTAAACTCTGAAGCCATAAACTCTGATTGTTCCTTAGATAAACCACTCTTTCTAAATAAATCGTTCAGACTTTTTTGATCAAACTTTTCAACAGTTCGTTCTTCACCCTTAGGAATATACTCTTCATCACTATCCAGAGAATGTTCTTCAGGTGAACTTAGATCTTCTTCATTTGGTGTGTTTGTGTCAGAGACAATTTGATCTGTCAATTTTTATTTATACTTATTCTGTTGTAAAACTGGGTACTGTTGTTTAGAAATGAATTCGGTTTCATTTTAAAGCTCCGTTCAGTTAATCACTGTTGTACACTGTCATTGATCTTAAAGCATTGTTTATAAACGAATGGGACTTATGATCTTTTTGCAAAGCTATATATATATATATATATATATATATATATATCAGTACTCTATAAGGGTACCTAAAAAAAAACCTGCTGCTGCGAAGTATTGGTCACGATGACAACTTCCCTGAAAATGGGATGTGTAGAATGATTCGGTGTACTCAATACTTTGCAGTAACGAACCCAGCGAAGGCGCGCTGTCCTGCAGGGGAGCACTAGGATGTGAGAATGATGCCGTAGTGTGTCCGACGACGAGTTGACATTGTCCTCGTCAAAGTCGGAAAGCTCTCATACTTAGGCCTGGGGAGGTATGAGAGTTATCACCCCTAGGACGGCGGACTCACCTGCGATCGGAACAGGATTCCTAGTGTGTGGGGTTTAATTCAACAATATGGCTAATTCAAATTTTCAACCTTTTTTAAACTGCGCTGGTACATCCAATAACAGTTTTAACCATACGTGTAATGGATCTCAAGATAATTTCTGTTATGTATGTTCAGAATATATTGGACAACGAAACAAAAGAAAAATCACAGATAATATTAATTTTATCTATCAAAAATGTTTTGATATTGAGATTTCTCAACAAGATAAAATTTGGGTTCCTCATTATATATGTGCTTCATGTTATGCCATGATGAATCGATACAACACCAGTCAGGCTAGGTCCAAATTAAAATTTACTATACCTACAAAGTGGAAGGAACCAAAAGATGAAAATGATTGCTATTTTTGTTTAACAAAGATACAAGGTTTAGACAAGATACAGAAAAAAGGAATAGTATATCCTAATACTTCTTGTATAGAATTTCCATCCAAGAATTTTATAGATATTTTTGAAAATAAAGATTCGAGAGATAGTTTTACAACAGGCTTAGGGAATCTGAATGTAGATGAAAACTCGACAGATGAAACAACTAAAAATCTGATTGCCGCAGACGGAAGCTCATCAAATGAAGAAGATCTAAGTTCACCTGAAGAACATTCTCTGGATAGTGATGAAGAGTATATTCCTAAGGGTGAAGAACGAACTGTTGAAAAGTTTGATCAAAAAAGTCTGAACGATTTATTTAGAAAGAGTGGTTTATCTAAGGAACAATCAGAGTTTATGGCTTCAGAGTTTAAGAGACGAAATATGTTGACAAAGGGTACTAAAGTATGTGCATATCGTAATCGAGAAGAGCGCTTTAGAAATTATTTCAAGAATGATTCTAATATGGTTTATTGCACGGACGTGAAAGGTCTTATTGATGAATTGAAACCCAACATATACAAACCTGAAAATTGGCGACTATTCATTGATTCATCAAAGCGCAGCCTTAAAGCAGTACTCCTCAATATCACAAATAAATATGCTCCTATACCATTAGCACATTCAACAGTACTTAAAGAAGAGTATTCCAATCTTGAACTACTTTTAACGAAAATAAAATATAGAGAACATAAATGGCAAATATGTGGCGATTTAAAGATGTTATCTATGATACTTGGACAACAATCTGGATTTACGAAGTACCCATGTTATTTATGCATGTTTGATAGCAGAGATAGAAAAACACTATAAAAAGAAAATTTGGCCATCAAGAGAATCGTTTGAACCTGGAAAACAGAATGTTATAAAAGATCCACTCGTTAATCCTTCGAAAATTTTGATACCGCCTCTGCATATAAAGCTTGGATTGATAAAGCAATTAGTTAAAGCTTTGGACAAGGACGGTCAATGCTTCCAATATATAAGCAAAGTATTTCCCCATAAATCTGATGCTAAATTAAATGAAGGTATTTTTGATGGTCCTGAAATCCGAACTTTATTTAGAGACGAAAACTTTGAACAAAGCATGACTGATGTTGAAAAGGCAGCATGGTTAAGTTTTAAAGAGGTATCGACGAAATTTTTGGGTAATGCCAAAGACACGAATTATAAAGCTATTGTGAAAAGAATGGTACGTAATTTTGAAAAATTGGGTTGTCTAATGAACTTAAAACTTCATTTTCTTGATTCACACGTTGATCAGTTTCCTGAAAATAACGGAGACTTTAGTGAAGAGCATGGTGAACGATTTCACCAAGATTTAAAGGAGTTTGAACGTAGATTTCAAGGAAACTGGGGTATCAACATGTTAGCAGATTACTGCTGGATGATAAAAAGAGAAACAGCTGCGAAAAAGGACAAAAACGTGTCAGAAATCCACTACATCGGTCATTCGAAGAGAAACGTGTACGTAAGCGTAAGCCAATTTAAAGAAAACATCGGAAAGAGAGAGAGAGAGAGAGAGAGAGAGAGAGAGACAAACATAGACAAAATGTTAAGTTTAACGTACACAATAGGCTAAGTTAATATCTTGAATTTACAGTCAATGCTGTGAAAGACTCTAAAATTAGTATTTCAGACGTAAAATTTTTAAAAAATCGATAAATTTACCATATACAGTTCTTGTCACCGCCCTCTAGAAGTAGTTTTTACACAATCTGACTTCAAATTCATGATCAGCAATCTGAAAAACCCCCAGGATAGTATTTCCAATGTTTATCGACTCTTCAAAAGACGCATGATTAAATTTTAATATTGTTTAAATCCATTTTAGGCAAAATTTCGACTTTTACCGATTTCCTCATCTTTTCAGCCCCATACAGAGGACTAGAATCGCGTTAAAAAAATTTGAAGGTATGGTTTCCCGTGTATTTTTTCCCGTAGAATTCGATTTTGAAGTCCAATTAACCGTATCTCATGATTTGTTATTTCTAGACTCGAAAAACCGCAAAAAACCGTAAAAAATGGGTTTTTCAATAAAACTCGGAGAAAAGGTAGGAAAACCCTATATTTTTATTACAGATTCGGATTCAGCGTCGAAAAATACATGGGAATATGTATGTCCGGTCAAAAGTTCAGACATTTTTTTTCATTTTGTGGGCCTGTGTTATTAAAGATTATAAATTATTTGTAACTTTTTAGTGCATTTTTTTGAAGTCGGTTTTGTTTTTCGTTAAAAAAATTTTTTTTTGTAACTGTTTAGTGCATTTTTTTGAAATTGGTTTTGTTTTTTGTTAAAAACTTTTTTAGTGTATCCCCCTACTAAAAGCGCAAATATAGGTAGACCCACTAATTATGCCTAACTTCCATTATCAATTCATAACGCATGCATTAGTACATTATACCAAGCAATGTATAGGAGGAAAGAGAGAAGGCCCAACGGCACAGTGTCGTTGTGTGTGCATGTATACATATTGAAGCTTAGGTAAGAGAGGGAGAGCGAGAGAGAGAGAGGGAGAGAGAGAGAGAGAGAGAGAGAGAGAGAGAAAACAAAACTTCCAGTTTTCTTAATTTGATAATTGGCTCATACAAACCGAATATTGGCCCAATAATTATAGGACACGTATGGGACCTTCCTGCAGACATTCTCTATCAGATAAGAAAAAGTTTTTTCGAATCGGTTAAGAAATGACGGAGTTATGAGGTAACAGACATAAAAAAAAAAAAAAAAAAAAAATTTAGTCGAATTGAGAACCTCTTCCTTTTTGAAGTCGGTTAAAAAAGGAAATTAAGGTCCAATTTAGTTAATCCTTTATTACGCTATAACTTTGGAAAAAATAATATTTTTATATGCTACAAGTGCTTTTTTAGGATTTGAGCTCAGCTTTTATTTAAATATAAGTTTTAAATTTTTAGCAATTGATGCTAAGGAACTATAAGCGTTTAAAAATCTAGTAACTTTTATAGTGGTTTTCTTTGATTACCTGTAATTAGGGAAATATTGAGCGTTAGAGTCTTGTACCGTAGGTTTTTCCATATTTCTACATCCAAAATCATCTGCCGAAATTTGAGTCAAATCGGTGTCCCAATACCCTGACACTCTCCTTGTATTTAAAAAAAAAATTTTTCAGCCCTCCTTACACTATTACCTAAAATAATATCATATCATATTGTATATATTTGTCTGTGTTAGTTTATTCTTGTGCATACCGTTGCAGCATCTATCCTTCAAGCACTTTACCGTTCCAGCGATAATTTTTTTAATGAATCCATATTAAGCAAAGCTGTTTTTTTATTGCTTTTATATTTCATATTGTCAATTCCGATTGACTTAGCTTTTACGATCTTGCTGTGCGCTCAGTCCTATTCACAATATTGTCGCTGAGTTTTACTGACGAGAGATGACCATCTGCTTATATATCTCATAAGAAAAATTTTTTTTAGCTTTAACTTGGCTATTTAGCGTTTGGTTTTACCAATAAAATTTTTTGTGTGTATCTTTAGTTTGCACATAATTATTTATTGAATTACTTTTAGATGATTTCGTTGTTTGCTTTGAGATAATTTTGTTTATCTAATAATTTTTTTATACTTTTTTGTGAACTTGAACTACACGGAAAAAATATTGGAGACTTGTCTAAATCCAGGCCTATTTTAGTACATCGATTTAGAACAAACATGAGCAGTAACTCAGACTTTAGAAGTCATATCAACTACTTTAATTAGTATAACGAAACATACGACACAAATTTACTCATTATTATATTGTGCAAGTCTTATCTTGTGTTGTTTAAAAGTCTCACGAACTGTAGCAGCTAAGGCTCATACAAAGGACTATGTATCAGCAGGCACATGTTCTCTTTCAGTTCTGTATAGTGCGTTAAACTGACAGAGTTTCACTCACCAGCTAATTTCTGTCTCATGCATTGTTTTTAATTCGTTTCGTATTTGGTGTGTTTGCTATAGGGCTGTCACATAGACGTACGAGAGTCCCGTCATTGATTTATTTATGAGTTAATGCGCAAGAATTCATTTAATTATATTATTTAGTTATTTAATACAATTATTTATTATAAACTGAACTTAAGAATTCTGTTACTAAAATAAAATAACTTAAAACATAAATAAATATAATTGTAAAATCTTATGTATAACAAGAAAATCCAAATGATATTTGTGTATCTAAAAATACCGACGGATGGCGATGCGCATACAAATGAAAGACGCAACATTAACATATTACAACAGCAGTAATTATTTAGAAATTCAACTAAAGAAAGTATTCGAATTAATTGTTCAATCATCATTTTTTCTTTTATATTTTTCTTAATTGAGCATAAAAGTAACTTGTAATACATAAAAATATAACCATTTTTTTTAGAATATTTCAAATAATTGAAATTTATACTTTGAAAAAATTGTTTATAGGAATTATCATAATACTATAAATAATCGTAAAGTATATACTGTTAATTTTACGATCCGAAAAATAAGGTTTGAATCAAATTAAATAAATCAACTTTTAAAAAAACTATATTTTAAGCGTTTGAGTATCAAATAGTATTGTTTTTTTTTAACACATTCTAAATATTATAATTTATTTGCATATTTATTGTAGTGATATTTTACATATTGAATCCACTTTTTTCAAATACAACAAAATATTATAAATATTATACATTAACAAAACTATTTGCTGTATCAGTAGAGTAGACCGAGCTATACCGCACCCAAACATGACGTCACAGCCATCCGTCTCTCTCGTGCCCTTTCCCTCGCGCGCTATAGATGTGTAGGTTCCCCCTCCCCAGGGCAAGATGGACATCGTTTCGGAGCTCACGGGAAGCAACGAAGAGTAGGTTCCCCCTCCCTCAGGGCAAAATAGACATCATTTCTGAGCTCGCTGAGAGCAACGAAGAGGTGTATTTCCCCTCTCGGCGCTATAGCTTGAATCGATGTGTAGACATCGTTCTCTTACTTACCGTACAGGGAACCCGTAAGCGTTGGGGTTTGTGGACAGCAGTAAAGAGTACTGGTTACCCCTCTAGGCCTTATAGCTTACATCGAGAGTAGAATTATATGAATTTACATCAGAAAAATTTAGTTGAAAATTTTAAATATTAATAAAAAAGTTTTAGAAAAAAGATAAAATATAAATAAAAAATGTTTAAGAAAATTTATGAGAAAATTATATAGAAAAAAATTTTTTAATTTTTAAATTTAAATGGAAAGACTCTACTGGGTATAACTGTTAAAATTACACTAAAGAAAATTTATTTCAATGGATCAATAAAAAAAAGCTAGGTGGAGCTTATTTTTCTTGCTCCCTTAGCAAGATTTATCACTTCATATCAATAAATGTTCTCAAAACGACATAACATTTTGCGTCTACAATAGAATTCTCCTGGTTGTACTGATGATAGCTCACAGGAGAATTTGGAGCCAAAACGCATTTTTTAATTTTCATTAATTTTATTTTTATAACCTTTTTTATTGATCCTTTGAAATAAATTTTGTTTTGTTTAATTTTACCAGTTATACCCTGTAGAGTCTTTCCATTTAAATTTAAATTTTACACTGCCAGTAAATTCTTTTTGAAACTATTAAAACTTTTTAAATAATATAAAAGAAAAAATGCATATAAAAAAAATTTTTATATAAAATTAAATTAAATAAATTTGGGTGGGTTGTAGTGTGAAGTGGATAAAAAAGGTTAGGATGGGTATGATATAGGGTAAAATAAAAACAAAATAAATAATTTTAATATATATATTAAAAACAAAATAATATTACAATTAGTTTTATTCATTTAATTTTTTGATAAATCTTTTAGTGAATTTCTTCAGGTTGTCCAATCTGGATTTTTCTTCATCCAGAGCTTCAGCCTATAATCAAAATTTTTAATAAATATTTAATCATTTTATGATGATAATATACAATTTCAAAATACTTACAGAATATGATTTGTTAATGCAGTCATCGCTGTTGTCAACAACTTCGTTGTAAAATTTAAGCAAGTGATTCAATGTTAACTGAAATCAAAAAGGTAAATATATTTAAGAAAATATTTGAAATATTATTTTATAACTGTATGTTAAAATACTTACAGCTTCCATCAGGGGTGTCACCACTATAACTGTATGGATACGTATGCTGGGTGTACTTGTCTCAAAAAGAAAAAAAATATAATAATTAAAAAGATAATATCATTAATATAATTAATAAAAATAAAATTATACCTGTATGTCAAATGTCGCGTTGGTTTCCCCAGGCGTTTTTACACGAAGCCTAGGTTGCCGGCTTTAAGTTGATTGTGTTTTCTGAAAAAAATAAATATTTTAAAAATGATTTATAATTCAAAAGTATTTTAAAGTAAAGATATACATACCCAAAAAGCGTTATTATTATTTTTGATTTTATCAGCTAAATTTTTAGATCATAGCTTTCTTCTTTGTAAACGCATTACGCGTCTTTGTACCTAAAAAAAGAAAACAAAAAAATTAAATTTCAATTATAAATTTTAATTATAAAAAAGAAAATTAACTTACCATGGTTTCCCTCAAATTTTCCTTTGTACTGTTTCTGAAAAAAAATTTGGAGAAAAAATTTCGAATGACAACGATGTTGACTCGTGTACACATGAAAGTATAGTGAGGAGAAAATTTTTGAAGAAAAGATTTGAACACTGAAATATATAATGATGTTAAAAAAATAGTGGGAGAAAAAAGTTTATGATACTCGTACATATATAAATATAAAATATTGCACATAAAACAATGTATAAATACAAAATATTGCAATTGATATCACAGTCAGTTACTAAACCTAATAATACTGAATAAGTAAGTCACAACAAAAGAAGTGATATCACAGATACAAAAAAATAGTAAAATACACGCAATCCTATAAATTAAAAGTCAGTCATACAATATCTATCAGTCATAGTATATAAAAATTTTTATTTAAAATACAAAATGAAAAATGATAAATAATGCAATAAAATAATAAAGCGTATGCAGTAGCACAAAAACGCAGTCAAAATAATCAAAACAAGTAAAGCATTCACTCACTAACCATTCAGTCAATAAATACAATCACACCTTAAGCAAAAGAGTATATTTACGGGACGTCACATTATAATAAATTAACATATAAATAAAAAATAAAATTTAGTTTATTGGAGGTCGAGCAAGTACCCCCTCAGAGCCGACTTAAACCTGCTGAGCGATGGAAGATTCTTTATATCCGCAGGCAGGGAGTTCCAAAAATGCGCACCCTGAACTTGAAAGGAATTCCTTCCAGTCTCAGTACGCATGAAGGGCACCGCGAAATCCTCAATCTCTCCCCTAGTGGCTACCCTAGGTACATATCTAGTGAAGAAACCCACGAGATACTCAGGAGTATTCATGCGCACGATTTTGTACATAAGTACAGCCATAAAATATTGTCTTCTCGCATCAGTACGCAGCCAACCCAGCGCAGCTCTATGAGGAGATATATGATCGCTCATTCTCACGCCAAAAACATATTTCACACATGAATTTTGTAGTCTTTGTAATCGTCTTTTCAACTCCTGTAAGGCATCGGGCAGAACTACTGAGCAGTAATCGAGATGTGGAAACAGCAGGGCGGTTGCGAGTTGTTTGCGCAGAGCCTCAGTGGTATACCGACGAAAAAACCGTAAGTCATACATAGTTCTATTAAACTTCTTAGTCAGCATATTATGTGGCTCCCATGATAGCTTAAAGTAAAGTACAATACCAAGGCTCGTAACGGTATCAGAGAAAGATATGCCGACACTATCCTCAAGCTCAATCGTCCTTGGCTCACCAGTATAAAAGTCATTAATAAATCGACCATTGCCAAAAACGATCGCCTTAGTTTTGTTTGCATTTAGTGTTAGAGAAGCATCAATAGCCCACTCCGACACCGCCTTGGCCGCCCTCTGTAGGATACGAATACCTTCATTCACATCCTCATAAGAGACCTGCGAATAAATTTGCAGGTCATTTGCATATAATAGGTGCTCAACACAACCGGGGTCAAGAGTGTCACGTATGTTATTAATGTAAAGGCAAAACAACAGAGGCCCCAGCACTGAACCCTGCGGAACTCCTAAATTGGTTGTTAGTCAATTCGATTCCTCTTTTGAATGCGTGGAAACCATTTCTTTTCTACCTGATAAATAGGAGCTAATCCACTCGAGTGCAGCCCTGGAAAACCCCATCGATCTCAGCCTTGCAAGTGATTCGGAGTGCGAGATCGTGTCGAATGCCTTACTAAAGTCAAACAGAAGTAGTAGCGTGACAAGTTTCTTATCTAGACCTGATCTTATGTCGTCAGTAAGTTTAAGTATGGCAGTCTGCGTTGCGTGATGCTTTTTAAAACCAGTCTGCATAGAGTCAAGTATCCGATGTGTCGTGATATACTCTTGCATTTGGTCATGGACAATCTTCTCCAGGACCTTTGAAAGAAAACATAAAATTGCTATGAGCCTAAAATCTTTAGGCATTGTTGGTGCAGGACATTTTTTTAATGGCACAATGCGTGCACGCTTCCAAAGGCAAGGGAAGACCCCCCGTGCAAAAGAGGAATTGAACAGAGTCACAAGATGTTCTCCGATAAACGGTAAAGCCTTGCGTATCACGCTCTGCGGAATGCCATCCTCGCCACAAGCCTGTGATGAAAAATGCGAAATTGCAAGGACCACGTCAGTAACATTGATTGGTTTGAAGGTAAAGCCACTTTCACTACACTAAGAAAGAATTCTCTTACATTCCTCATTATCATCGTGCGGCGAGACTGACACCCCCGCTAAATGCGCATTAAGCTCATCCGGAGTAAATCTATTCAAGTCCCCTTGAGGTCCGGACAAGAGTCCTAGGTCTTTTAACTCCTTCCAGACATTACCTTTGGCAAGAGCTTCGAACAGTCTGTTATGATAGTAAGTAGCACTAGCTTGTTCAGTCTGCCCGTCGATCGTTTTACGTAGTTGCAGAAATTCAGAGAGATATTTCTCATCCTTCGTCCGTTTGTATCTTCGATACGTGGCATCTCTCTTGCACCGCATCTGCGACAATCCTTTTTCTATCCACGGAAACTTATCTTTACCAATTTTAAGTGTTTTTAGCGGTGCCAGATTATGTGTTGCTGCCGTAAGATTGTCACAGAGACAGTCAAGTGCAGATTCTGGGTCAACTGTACCAACTGTAAATGGCGTCCAATCATAGCCGGCTAGACTCTGTACTAATAATGTTGTACAAGTATCCTTATAGTTTCTATACTCAATTGCTTTTTTATCTGTTATGACATGACTACAGGAAATACATACATCAATTAAGTCATGCCGACTGTAAAAATTTGCCGGTAAGTTTCGTGCGTCAAGTACTGTGTCATTATCGTCAACAAGAATCAGGTCAATCCAAGTGTGAAACGTCGGAGTGTGATGCGTGGCACCGTGGTGGACCAACTGCAACGAAAGCTCAGCCGATAACTTGTTAGGAAGTTTGGCATCACTGCTCTCACGCAGGAGATCGGCATTCAGGTCTCCCATTATAATTTTATGAAAGTATTCAGAGGCATAATTTCTCAAAACATCTAAAAAGTTTGTGTTTTTAATAAACGAAATAGCAGGAGGCCGATAAATAACAGAAACCAACACGGGTTCAGAGATGCCCATTTGCACAGAACAGAAAATATATTCAGGCACCTCCGGTTTACTCTCACTATGAATAGTTTGAGTATCTGAAGTAGCCAAAATAGTGCATTTTAAATTGTTTTTAATATGCAAATACTCCTCCACCGCGCAGGTTTCTGTCCTGTCTGAATACTTTATACCCTTTGACCCGAATGACGTCATCTGAAACAGACGGACCCAGCCAGGTCTCAGCCACTCCAAACAAATCATAAGAATGGTCGTCACATAGAAGCGCATGCACCTGTTCAATATGAGCCCTCAAAGAAGTCACATTCAAAAAGCCCGCTCGCAGTGCACCCCTCCTCTCTGTACGACCTTCAAGGGAGGCCTGGCACAGTCATTGGGGAGAGGCCACATTCGATGTTACTCCGTCTTTAACTAAAACTAGGTTTGTCTCTACATTTTGTTGCTCGAAAACTTTGCTACATATGCTAATCGATGGAATTTCTGAGTTTTTCTCATTTACATTCAAATTCACATCATTAGATTCTTTATTGTTAATCAAGTCATTTTCGTTGCTAAAACTGTGTGCCCTCTCCCCTCTCTCCCTCCTTACCAGAAATTTGCCACGTCTATGCCAAACAAATTTAAACCTTTTTCCTTGGCATACTTTTTTAATTTTTTAAAATTTACATATTTATCTTTAGGCATAAATTCATTTATAAATATTAAATTATGATGTTTAAATGTGGACAATCCACTGAGGAAGGAGGATCCTGTAAAGAAAATGTTTTTATTGTTTCTGGGATAGAAAGTTACAAATACAAATTAAAAAGTCACAAAATTTTGAAAATTTTGAATTTATTTTAAACAATACAGTTTTGTCGTACAAGATTGAATACAGTAACTACCGCCTATGCTATTTTTATTCAAAACATGAGTTAATTTGTTACATAGAATGTTTTTTTTAACTTTTTTAACTAATTGATTGAAATAGTATAAAATTATAGTATCGTTAGCTTGTAAATTGTTAGTAAACAATATACAAAAACTCTGTAATGAGTTGAATTGACACATATAATGTAAAAATACAATACAGTAATTGCCGCAAACTGTAAACTTTGGTTGTTGTAAACATTTAGTTTCCAGGTATATTTTGTGCAATTTCTCTTTAAAGCGCTTCGAAAATACGGTGATCGAGGTGGTAGGCCGTAGCTGTTGAAAAAAGTTCCTATACCTTCTTTGTCTATATATAATGCTACCCAATGAGTTACAGGTCGATAACTTTCATCTGTATTAATTACTAATGTTGTCGGTCTCGTCAATACTCGTGGGATTCGATCTGCTGGTACTACCCCTACTGTTCGTGTAGAAAGGTGTTGAATTGCCTATAATATTTGACATGTATTCATCTTTCTTACTTGGTGTTTCTTTAATAGGGCTCAAACTGTTACTTGTATTATTTATAATATCTATTTCTTTATCTTTTATATTTGATGGATTATTTTCTTTGTTTTCTTCGGGGTCTTTAGCAAAATAATTCGATAACGTACTTAATATTGTCGATGAAGATGATAAATTGTTCTCTTCATCGCTGTCATCGTATACTGGATTATTTTTACGATATTCACTTGCATATATTTCTAAAATTTCAAGAATTTCACCTTCATCCTTATCGTTGTCAAATTTCAAAATGCGTGGTTTATTATTTTCTTTAACTTCTTTTGTGATTGAATCTCTGAATTTTATTTTCAGATCGTTGAGCAATTTTTTTAACAAAGCTGCTTTATGCACTGCACAGTTTACCCAGAAACACAATTTTGTTTTATGATAGACACACGAGGTCAAAATTTCATCTTTATATTTAGAATTTATTGTTGCAAAACTGGGCTCTTCATAATCGTCTAAATTAATTACTTTTCGTCCTAAAATGTCCGTTAACAAATCGACTTTGGGCCGACCGGAAACGTATATAAGAGAAGCACTTTTCATAAAGGCTTTTAAATTTCTCTGCACGTGTTTAAGCGTTGTATCACCTTCAAACCATTCTATATCATGCACAAACTTCGTTAACGAGTTATTTGCCCGTTGTAAATAACTATTAAGCTGTGAGAACTCGTGAGGTGGCTTTATAATCCAATGTGAAAAAGCATCTCCTTGAAGAGACATTACGGCAACTTCTTTAGGTATAATTTTGTACTCTTCACCGAAAATAGGTTAAATATCTATAATTAACTCTATTTTTTGTTTTAAAATTTTCTAACACACGCAAGTAAAACTAAAACTTCGTATAAACTACTGCATTTAAGCAGGCAAAATTGACTTTTGAAAAAATTAAGTCGCTCCTCGGCTTTTTATTCTCTAAGCTCCGCCCTTTTTCCTCTCTTTTTTAAAAAATTTATTTATATAGATTCTATTTTTAAATTTAAGAGTTGAAGTTAACTATAATATGTCTCGAAGAGTCGATCTCTAATACATTATCATTTTCAGAGTAAATTATACAGCTTATCGTTTTGGTAAGAGTTGTTTCGAAATGTATTTCTATACGTATAGAACTATGACGAACGAGATTCCAATGATCGCAAAAATTTGCTGATAAATTGGGAGTCAAATCAAAAGCGAAAAGGCAGTATCCATCCGGATAATTTGTACGTGTAATCTCGTTACCTTCATTCGCAAAGTGTATGCCTGTTCCTGAGAAAAGCGTATGATATGCGTCAACGTAAAACTTATTATTACCAGTAAAAATAGGTTGTAATGGTCTACTCGGAACGATAACATCATCGATATATAAAGACAAAAAATTTATATTAAAATATTCAAAATTAAAGGGGTTTAATATTCGATCCCAGTTGAATGCTGGATTATCTACAAACCCTAAAATAATACTTTTAGATATTTGTCCTAATATAACATTGTCAAGTGTATCTCCTACAATACCAGCAGGCATGGTTATAGATTTTACTTCTACTCTTGTCAAAGGATATTTAGCCGTTGTTTTTGAAAGTGCATTGGCGTGGGCTAATAGAATATTGGAACTTATTTTTACACGTCTTACGAGAAGCGTAGCCTCAATGATGTGGATACTGAAATTTGCGTCATTCGATGAGTCCATAAGACAAAAGGCGTCTTTGGATCTTACGAAACGTAATCTTATTTCTACCCCATTTGAAAGATGCCGATTTTGGTTAAATAAATCACAATGTAAGCGACCGAGTAGATCAACTATTTTACCTGCGTAAGTATGTTTGCTACGTTCTACTAGACCCTTATTGCATTCAGCTAGCAAAGCATCTAGTTTCGCATTAATTTTACCTGCAGTGTCTGTATACCATAGAGAGGTAGTTAAATGAGTATCTTAAGCTCCACGTCCGTAATTTAAAAGGGATTCTATATATGCAAGATATAGATAGGTATTATTAGGCGGCGATACTAATTTATCATTACATAATACATCTACTTATTGAAATAAACTATGTAATATATAATTTACAGACCCGACTTTTTCGTTATTCTCAGCATCTTGAGGTAGTATTTGAATACGTAAACTTAACATAGTATGAGTAAGATCAATGTAACTCTCTCCACTACTGGATATTACGAATTCTAAGGGCGCATTGTCGTTTAGCGATGATACCGGCTTATAATGTACTATTTCATTTTATTCAATAGATGTCTGAGTGTGTGGAAGACTAAATAATGACAGCTCTGATTTGAAACACTCGTTACTATGACTGTGTAAAAAAGCCATGATGCTTTTTAGTTAAAAATATCGTTTGACTTTTGCCTGCGTGAATTTTTTTTTTACGATGGCGAACAGTGGTTTTCTATTTTCTTTTAATTACACTGTTCGAGCGACGTTTCCTTTTTCTATTACCTGTTGAAGTTTTTTTCCTCCTTTTGCCGCTTTTTCTTTTTCTTATTTTTTTTCTCTCTTTCGCTAATGAGTTCGCGATGCTTTTGATCGAACGTCACTGCAAAGACTGTATCGTTGAATTAAAAACGGGATTTTCATATCCTGATCCGCTCATTAACATTTCGTTAATTTTATTTTTTGCTTGTTCTTTTAAATTATTTTATGTTTCTGTAAATCGGTTTTTTATAGATTCTTTGAAACTAATATTATCACCTATATCTTCAAGTACTTTTATTCCACCACGTAGAGCTTCTTTACCTACTGCTCTTAACCCTTTCGATACAAAAGGTAAAATATTTCTGACCAGACCTGAAAAAAAAACTTGCTAGACCTGAACCGCGCTGCCAGCGCGATCAAGCTAAAACGTTGCGTACACCGTTCCCGCTACCGATTAGATTTTCGTAATATGCTATATAATGACTCATTTTACACTTACATTCAAAGAACACGCTTAAAATGAAGTGTCAATGTGAGAGTTCCATACTCGAATGCTATAGGACTACCGTGTGCCTCTCTTATCCCTCCTGAAAATGATCACGGAACTTATAATGCAATATTTTTCGTCACTTTTTGAGTCACTTTTTGCGTCACTTTTTATATTACTTTTCGTGTCGCTTTATCGAGCCAAAAGTGACGCAACTTTTTGCGCAACTTTTCTAAAAATATAATATAAAATAAATTATAAACATTTTATTTTTAATTTCATTTTACAGATTTCAAAAAATGTTAAAATACAGAATCAAAAATATTTAGAGCATGATTCAATTGTCTACGTTTAAGAGCATGATGAAGCTGCCCGCCTTCTAATAATATTTCCAATCTTAACTTATGAATAAACGATGTGTTTAATCAAGTTTTTTTGCTACAAAGAAAAAATTTGTAAGATTAAACTCTAGTGCGGACAACTCAAAAAATCCACCAAAATATTATACTTACAAAGTTATAATAAAAACTTTCAATGTATCGTATTTTAAGGTTAGGTTTGTCGAGTTTGATATCTAATTTCCAATCCAAGCTCATAAAAAAATAACAAGTCCGAATAATTTTTTATTTTAACAAAAATTATTGTATTAATATAGCTTTAGTGCGGACAAGTCATTATATTTGTTTAATTTATGAATTTAAAAAGATATTGATAAAATAAAAAAAGCAAAACTCGATTGCTACAGCTCCGATATCCCGTTAAAGAATTAATTTGGAAAAAATCATTGAAATAAATTGAAAATTCTGCATCTAAATTATTAAAGGAGCGTTAATAAAATAAAAACATTATCGAGAATTGAGATTTTCAATTATTTATGATAGAATGTGGTGTTCGAAACGAAGATTTGAAAAAAAAGAACTCTCTAAGGGAAATAGGAGCCAAGATGAGATTTTTTTTTAGATCACAGCCACTTCGTTTATAACAAATAAGAAACGAATCAAGTGCCATTTTTTAATTGAAGACTTACATTTTAAAAATCTATGATTACATTTTTGAAAATGCGACTCTTTATTATTAAGGCTAAAATAATAATAATAACATACAAATAATAACGTTGGAGTCGTGGTGGTGATGCTTATCTTTGCGGGTGGGGAAAGTTAACAAAGGACCCTATTCCAATAAAAATCGTAAAAATTGACTGTATCTCCGTTAATGATGAACCGATTTTGATGTTTTTTTAATCTGGGATACCTTGAAAAATTATTAATATTGGTGCAAATGGTTTTTCAAAATAAGGTGTAATTAAGTTAAAACAACTGTACCTAATACGGACACCTTAAACGTAAATGATTGTTGTGGCTCACTAAATCCATATTTTTAGACGCGTAATGTCTCATTTTAAAACTAAAAGTAAGAACTTTAGAATGAGATATCATAAGTTTCATTACGATCCATATTTACGAAATGCGCGTGGATTTACGTAAATATTGTAAACGAACTTACCTTATTATTCCTCGTAATTATTACATTTGAAACCTGGAGACAAGTTTAATTAAAATTTTTCTTGTTTCTATATTTATTTAACATTATAATTAATTTTTAGTTTCAATAAATAAAAAAATTATTATTAATAATTGCAAAAATTTTAATAGTAATAATAAAAATTGTTATCTCGGTTTTTTTTCACTTTTCTTTGATTTTCATGCAAAAAAATTTTTTCATCATTGAATATATTTTTATTCTCTTTCTAAAATTAAACTACTAAGATTATCCTGTAAGGAATATTTTCTAAATATAATAGAAAAATTGATATGAAAATTGTTTTTTAGTTGAAACTATTCTTATTTTTTATTTTATTATAAAATATTAATATATATCAAAAAAATTATGATATAAAGGATAAAATTTATCAAAAAAGGATAAAAAAATGTTTATTCCCGTGTAAAATATATTTTTATTAAATATTAATTTTTCTTTTTTTTTGCGGTTGGCTTGCTTTCGTTTTCCTCTATAAAAATATTACAATTTATATTATCGCTTTTTTCACATGCGTCGTTTTCAATTTTGATTGCCTTGACATTGGAGCAACTCTCCCCATTACAATGGTTAGAAATAATAACTTTAATCTATATAATATATGAGAAGCTGTTGCTGAAATTCAATGTTTATTTAAATACAAATTTAAATTTTCTGATTATCCTTTGTTTATCGATTTTTTCTGTGTTATTTTAAAAATGTTTTCCACATCAAAATCTTAGTAGTCTAATTTTAGAAAGAAAATAGAAATATATTTATTGATCAAAAAAATTATTTGCATGAAAAACAAAGAAAAGTAAAAAAAAACGAGATAACAATTTTTATTATTAGTATTAAATTTTTTGCAATTATTATTAATTATTTTTTTATTTATTGAAACTATAAATTCATTATAATAATAAGTTAAAATATAGAATCAATAAGAATTTTAATCAAACTTGTCTCCAGGTTCCAAATTTAATAATTACGAGGAATAATAAGGTAAGTTCGTTCACAACATTTAAGTAAATCCGCGCGCATTTGGTAAATATTGATTGTAATAAAACTTATAATATCTCATTTTAAAGTTCTTTCTTTTAGCTTCAAAATGAGACATTACGCGTCTAAAAATATTGATTAAGTGAGCCACAACAATCATTTGCGTTTAAGGTGTCCGTATTAGGTACACACAGTAAAAAATCTAAAGTAAAATCATATATGTGTTCAGTAATTTTACAAATAAAAATACTTCATTAAATGCAGTAAATTTCCAACTTCAATCATAATTTTATTAGCACGATTGTAAAATTAATAATCGTGTTGTAAATTTACTGCATTTGACGTAGGTAATAATCAGACCCACGTTGAGTGTAGTGATTTTATTATGAACAGTAGTAATTCATTTTACAAATGTATTTGTAAAATTACTATGATATATTTAGTAAAAGTACGAAATGAGTTAGTAAATTTACTACTATCAACTGTAATTTTACTATATTTAATGTGGGTCTGAAAATTACCTAAATTTTATAGTAATTTTACAACAGGATTTTTTACAGTGCAGTTGTTTTAACTTAATTACACCTTATTCTGAAAAACTATTTGCATCATTATTAATAATTTTTCAAGGTATCCCAGATTTAAAAAAAACATCAAAATCGCTCCATTATTAACGGAGATATAGTTAATTTTTACGATTTTTATTGGAACGTGGTCCTTTGTTAACTTTCCTCACGCGCAAAGATAAGCATCCCCACCACGACTCCAACGTTATTATTTTAGTCTTAATAATAAAGAGTCACATTTTAAAAAATGTAATCATAGATTTTAAAATATAAATCATCATCTAAAAAAGGCCGCTTGATTCGTTTCTTAATTGTTATAAACAAAGTGACTGTTAAAAAAAAGTGGCTTTTAAAAAAAAATCTTATTTGGGCTTCTGTTGGCCTTAGAGAGTTCTTTTTTTTTAAATCTTTGTTTCGAACACAGCTATAAGAATATTCAAATAGCAAATTCGTAAAAGTTTTAAATAAAGCCTTAGCTTCATTCATTTATAAAAAAAACACCCTCTTTTTTAAAGCGTTATAAAAAATATTGCAATTCAATTTTCTCATTTGCTCTTAACAAAATATGGAAATTTGAACCTTCATGTAGAGTTTAAGCCCTTATGCAACTCAATATGTTCAGCCAAAAAAAATTATAGCAAAAAACATTACGCGTGTTGGGATAAATAATAGGGAATATTTCAGCAACAAATTAACGAATTTGCTGTTTTAATTTATCTTTCTGTTCGTATTCATTAAGGCTTCCTTTTGAAAGTTTAAAAATATTTAAAAAATTATTTTTGCAATAACTAATTGACGAAAATAATCGCGGTAGTACTCAAATTGTAGGTTTTTTTATACTCTAATACTTTTATTATTTCCTTTTTTTGCTAAAATCCATAGGTTGCTTCAGAGAATTAAAAAAGCTGTTTTGGACAACTTGCAGCCTCCTGGATCATTTTTTACCGTTTTTTCTTGGTTTCATTTTATATAGGGTATGTTTTTTTATCGCCCTTAACAACTTTATATAGGTTTTATTAAATCCGTAATTAATGTCTAAAATAGCCTCTTTTTGCTCTATTGATTGAACTATTAACACTCCTTTAATAATTTAGATGAAGAATTTTCAATTTATTTCAGAGATTTTTTCCAAATTAATTCTTTAAATGTGGACAAATAAATAATGCTCTAAATATTTTTAATTCTGTATTTTAACATCTTTTAAATTATGTAGAATAAAATTTAAAAAAAAATATTTATAATTTATTTAATATTATATTTTTGGAAAAGTTGCGCAAAAAGTTGCGTCACTTTTGGCTCGATAAAGCGACACGAAAAGTGATATAAAAAGTAACACAAAAAGTGACGCAAAATATTGCATCATAAGTACCGCGATCGTTTTCAGGAGGGATATCAATAACGATATTGTTAAATGCATTTTTCATCAGTGGTATATATTTAATGGGTGCAAAATTTTTTACTATTGTAGTTCCGAATTTGTAATTAGCATTGTCTAAAGAAACAATTCTAAGTAATGAGGCTTGTGTGTCCCCTAGTGTAAAAGGTTCGCAAACGTCCGAATAGACAAATAACTGCTCAGGTATGGCACGTGCCACGCATGCTGGTCTGCTACCTGTTATAGGTCCCTCATTATTATCTATTATAAAGCGCATATGAGAGAATCCTTGAATCACTGTTGCTGACGTTTTTGTTTCGTTGTTTTCACCTTCTGATTTTGTTGCACTCATTACACCAGGATTGTATCCTAATATTTTACCAATTTTTTTAGCTATTGTTAAATAATGCGTCAAGTCGCAGTTCATATCGCACACAGTTTTAAGTTCATAATATTCAAAAGCTTTGGACGAACGTGTAAATTTTAAATGATTACACATGTTAGAGCTGATGTTATTTATATTTTTAACTAGTTGCTCTACATTTTCATAAATACCGTATGGTATTCCATGTATATCGATTGTATATAGCTTGCTGGATGATTTTTCTAAATTATTTTCAGTATGGAAGAAATTCAATTTTGTTTCTTTAGTTTTTTGTGAAAAATGTAGAATAGTACAGGGTATATGAATCTGTGCAAGACCAATACACCAGTCAGCGTGAAGCCGCATTTCATGGGGTAGATGCGTGGTAAAATAAGTTTTTGTGCTATCAGGAAAATATCTCATGCTACTGTTACTGGGTAACACAAGATAAAATTTGTAACTACTCATATTGCAACAAGCTCAGACTCGGGAAAACACGAATTAAATTTCTCGGGATATCCTATCCACTTTACAAGGACTTCTTTTTTCTTGCCACGACCTCTAGAACGTATAACACATTCAATTTTATAAGTTTTTGTTCTCATACGTTTTTTACCTACAAAAACCAATTCTTCAGAATAAAAAAATCCTTGAATTTTTTCTTCAGCCAGATCAATTATTTCGTATGTGTAAATATCTTGACGTTTAGAAACTCGTGAAATTTTCAAAATTTCTTTGCTCCAATCGTGAACATAACCTTTTTCAAAAATACGCTTCGCGTGACTGATACGTACAAAGTCACCTACCTTGTATTTATAAGGTTTTAATCCACGTGCTTTTCTCTTTTTTCCATCGTTACGTTTCCATGAATGTTCTAAATTTTTACGCACTTGTGTTGCATTATATATAGTAACAGAGGCAGATATCATTTTTATACTACTATTACAATGGTGTATGGTTATAACTTCGTACAAGGTCTTGTAATATATCTATATATCTGTATGAATTTCTGTATGTGAAATATCGCCATAAACGTTCTTTTAAAGTACGGTTAAAGCGCTCAACAACAGTGGCTTTAACATCTGGAGAAGGTGCAACACCGAATAGGATACCTTTGGTTTTTAAAAATTTTTGCAAATATTACCTATAAATTCTTTACCACGGTCAGTTTGTAAGAATACAGGTACTCGACCATTTGCTCGGGACGAAATTCCAATGAAAGCTTTTACGACGGTCTGAGTGGTTTTATCCTCCATTGGTTGAACAAAAGCATATTTACTAAATACATCTATAGCTACTAATAAGTATGAATACCCGTCATTATAATTTTTCAAAGTTTGTACATCAACTAGGTCTAATTCCCAAATAGCATCTATCATGTATACATTATAATGCAGGCGAGGAAATTTTTTTCTTATTGGTTTATGAAGGGTATATGCGTCTTGATTACTCAGCCATTCTAAAATACGTTTAGGTGAGTCGCTTTTGTTTAAACGTAAAAGTTTTTGTGCACCAGAAAAACCAGTTTCGTGAGCTAAACTAAAATATTGTTTTTCATATTTTTTACTCATTGCATTAACCGTTATAAATTTAAAGAAAACCAACTTTTTTGCTGTTGCTGCTGTAGGGTAATTAAATTGTTTTGCAATATTTTACTTTTTTCTTTTACTTTATTCTTTGCGTGCGATGATATTTTACGTTTTTTTGTTTTAGCACTATTTGGGCTTTCTGTTTCGCTATCAGAGCTGCTAGGTAAAGGCGCTGTTTGCGGTGTCACATTATCTTTCGAAATAGATTCAGCTAATTCGCCTTTCCAGTAATATTTATTTCCTATGATCGCGCGTGATGCATTAGACGTGCGCAATATATTTGCAAAATGTGCTCTACCAACAGCGATAAAATTTTTTCTATTTCTTAATGCATCATTAACCAGATCTATGATACTTGAATTATTTATGACATTATCATCTATAGAATCGATTTCATTTTTATTTCAAGTTACACGATTAGATAAGTGAGTTTTTAAATAACTTATCTATTGAGTTGCTTTATCTATATATGTTTTCGGGACGTGAGCTAAAATAGAGAAATCACGCATTTGATTTTCGTTTTTTGTGAAAGTTGTATTCGGAAAATCATCTGCTTTCACTCTAGTATTTTTTATAAAAAGGCTGATTCCATTTCAAATCGAACAGTCAGTATACACTCAAGTCACCAATTACTGCGCTAATGGAGTATGTTATTCTACCCTAAAAATAAGGGTATACGTATTTTTTTATTTTGCTGAAATATCAAAATTGCATCAGATATGCCTTTTGAAAATTGCATACAAAAACTAAATGTTAAAACTGAAAATGTTGAGAATAACTTTAGAGAGCTATCGTTTTACCAATTTCCAATGAATTTTGATAAACCTTTTTTTATTTTATTTCGTTTTGAGCCCTCTTCAACTCCGTGCAAGAAATTTAAAAAAAAACTAAAAAATGACTGAGATATATGCATTTTACCAAAAAATGCACTTTTTATGCACATGCATTTTTCTCGAAAAGGCCATTTTTTTTTTGCTAAAATTTTTTTTGCTGATAGAGGACCAAAATACCTATCTAATAGTACTTGTTTGATCCCGGGTTTTTTGGTTTGGAGCGAGAAAAAAATTCACAAATTTTGTTGGTGAAAAATGCTTGTATATACGTTCGGAAGTCTTAAGCAGTCTGCATTCAAACACTGTCGTATGCTTGGCTTATCATTTGTTTACATTTGTATGCATGTATATAGCATCAATAGTGATATATATATATATATATATATATATATATATATATATATATATATATATATATATATATATATATATATATATATGTGTGTAAATTCGTAATATAAAAATAAATATTTAAACATGAAAAAAAAGAATTCTATTCGTGTATATCTATATTATGTATGTTTCGATGTACAAACAATAGGAGGCTAACTCGCGGACAAATACATCGCGTAACCAAAACAGCATATTAGAACTGTTATATAGAAGCTAGTTATTTTACGGCTGCTTTGAAAGGTGCTTCTCGGGCTTGTGAAAAATTCAACAAAATTGTGAAATAACAATGTCCAAAATTTACTCTTCTAAAAGAATTTCATGTCCCGATTTTTTTCAAACGCATAAAAAGGTAGTTTATATGAGCAGTAATTCACGTTTTAGACCGTTGGAAGATTTAGCCATTAATTTGGCACAGCTTCATCCAGATTTAAATATATTGCCATCTACTAATGTATGTAAAAATTGCCATAAACGGATATCAAAAATGATTTTAAGTGATCTTGAGTCTATATCTGAAAATGAAATCACTGAACTTTTTAGCGGAAGAGATGATGATTTTATTCCGAAGACACCCGAACGAATAGAGGAATTAAACGAGAGTATTAATTCAGTTTTACCTGAATGCATCTCACCCCTAAAAAGAAAAACTGCAATACCTGAAAATTTTAGAGGAAATTACGTATCTAAAAAGAAAAAATCCTTAATTTCAGCTTTTTTTGCTACTGTTGGAAGTAAATTAGAAGATGCGTATGGTATTTCAGTTGAATCAATAGAATCGGACGAAAATTCCACTGAAAACTATTGGAATGAATTTTTAGAAAATTTTAAATTGGCTTTAGAAAAATGCTCTTCTATTTCGGAGAAAATAAAACTTCTAACTCTACTACCTTCAAAATTAAGCAAAATAAAAGTTTGCTCACTATTCCCGAATATAAGCGAGTATATGATAAATAAATCAAGAAATCTCGTGAAAAATAAAGGAGTTTATTCGGAGCCAGATTTATATACTGGTCATCCTATTGATGAAAGCACAAAAAATATCGTTATGGAATATTTTTTAAATGATGACTTTAATTGTAGTAGACAAAGTCCAAATAAATCTGATGTCGTAACTGTTAAAATTGATAACACAAAAACTAAAAAAGTCAAACGGTTTCTTACTCGAAGCTTAAAAGAAACATATAGTCAATTAAGAAAAGAAAATCCAAACTTACAAATAGGAAAATCGAAATTCTATAGTCTAAGACCAAGTTTCGTCTTAACTAGCCCTGTGAAGGAAGCTTGTCTTTGTGTACATTGCGAAAATTTTGAACTGTTTCTTACAAGTTTGATTCGTTTTAGAGGCGATAAGAATTCCGAATTAGATTCAATTCGTTCAGAAATAACTAACACAATGTTGTGTTCTGAACCATCTGATTCATGTTTCTTGCAAGAATGCAAAGATTGTCCCGGTGGTGCGGGTATCACATTAGAATTGTTAAAACTGAAACAAAATTGTGAAGATGAAATTACGTTTGCTTTGTGGGATAATGGTAATCTTATTAAACAAACAATAAGCTTAACAGTTTTTAGAGAAAAACTTTCAATCTGCGCATTGAAAGCAAGTACTCATATATACATAAAAAATATTCAACGTGAAGCTATAAAAAAGAAAAAGAAGAAGGTAAAGCTGATCCTACTAAGTTAATCATCCACGTTGACTTTGCAGAAAATTGGTCTGTAATAAATAATAAAGCGGTTCAAGGAAATCATTGGGTAAATAACCAAATTTCTATTTTTACTGCAGTCTGTTACCAAGGAGAGATAACACAAAGTTTTGCGATAGTTAGTGACGACAAAAAGCATGATACTGCATATGCACTGCTAGCAATAAATAAAATTATCGATCTTATGAAAAAGAATTATTTAGTTACTAAAGTCACTATCATATCAGATGGAGCTCCAAGCCAATTTAAAAATCGTTTTCAACTACATGAATTCAAACATTGGTTTTATGAAATGAAATGGTTATTTTCTGCGACTGGTCATGGGAAAGGAGCCGTTGATGGAATAGGTGGGCTTCTAAAGCATTATGCTACTTCACATAACTTGAAAAGAGGTCATGAAGAATCGATACAAAATGCTGACGATGTTATAAATTGGGTTCAAAGTTACACCAATGCAATAAAAATCATTTTACTACCAATAAATGAGATTGAAAGATTTTGAAAAAAGAAAAATATTGAATGGAGTGGGGTTTCTAAATATAATGGAATTCAAAAAAGTCATATGTGGTTAAAAAAACTTGGGGAATTAAAATCACATATATTTATTGGCAGGACAGCTATACATGCACTAAATGAAGTGAAAAACAAGAAAAAAAAAGCCAAGCGTTGTGAGACTACATTTATAAAAACAAAAAACTAAAAATAATAAGCGCAAAAATAAAAAAAAATAATTATCTATAATTATTTTTTTGACGCATCCCAACAGTGAGAGGCAAGGAGAACTGACTCTAAAAAAGCACCCTGAAGGGAACAGAATCCTCCTACGTCCACGTCGTTGTTCCTGGATAATGCTAAACGAAGGATAATATTTAAATGTCGACTGCTTAAGACTTCCGAACGTATATACAAGCATTTTTCACCAACAAAATTTGTGAATTTTTTTCTCGCTCCAAACCAAAAAACCCGGGATCAAACAAGTACTATTAGATAGGTATTTTGGTCCTCTATCAGCAAAAAAAATTTCAGCAAAAAAAAAAAATGGCCTTTTCGAGAAAAATGCATGTTCATAAAAAGTGCATTTTTTGGTAAAATGCATATATTTCAGTCATTTTTAGTTTTTTTTTAAATTTCTTGCACAGAGTTGAAGAGGGCTCAAAACGAAATAAAATAAAAAAAGGTTTATCAAAATTCATTGGAAATTGGTAAAACGATAGCTCTCTAAAGTTATTCTCAACATTTTCAGTTTTAACATTTAGTTTTTGTATGCAATTTTCAAAAGTGCATATCTGATGCAATTTTGATATTTCAGCAAAATAAAAAAATACGTATACCCTTATTTTTAGGGTAGAATAACATACTCCATTAGCGCAGTAATTGAAAACTTGAGTGTATACTGACTGTTCGATTTGAAATGGAATCAGCCAAAAATAAATATCTCTCTAACAATTGTGAAAAGTTTTTTCATTTTTCACGGTCGTCTGGGAAATCGTTGGGTGTTAAAACATTCCTCATTTCTTCATCAAGAGGTAAAAATTAATCTCCTGGTGTCTTGATGCTGTTAAGCGTTTCCATATGTTTTAAACCTTTTTTATTTCCTTCACCATCTTGAGAGTTAGTCTGTGTTCCGTCAAGATAATCCAAACCATCTTGTGGGACTATAATCATTTTCCGAGCGCGTTCCATTATATAGTGTCGCTGTTTAGAGAAATAGTAGGTATATTTTACAACAACCGGAAATTTATGTCGTATATAATACAAATAAATAAAAGTGAAAAGTTTCTATTGATTTACAATATCGAGTGTCTTTCGAAAAAATATGTTTTTTATGTTTTCCGTATATACTTATAATTTTTAGTTTCTATTTAGTCTTAACGACCACCCATTTCAAACACTTAAAGCACTTAAAACACTTATGTTTTACTATCCGATTTTTTCTGTTTTATTTTAGTTTTTTATTTAAATAAATGTACTACTGTTTCAAGATGTTTTCTTTGACGAACAGAAGTTTAGAATTATACTATAAAAGTACAGGAAGTGTGTAACGATAAAAAGTTTTATGTTTCCGGTATACACTTATGTGTTTTTCGTTAACATTCTGTACTAACATCTGGCTACTTAAAACACTCACTTATGTTTTTCAGTCTGTTTCTTTTCTGTTTATTTTAGTTCTTTATTTAAATAAATGTACTACTGTTTCAAGATGTTTTCTTTAACGAACAGATGTTTAGCTTATACTATAAAAATACAGGAAATAGGTAACGATAAAAAGTTTTTATGTTTCCTGTATATAGTTATGTTTTTCCTTCATATTCTGTATTAACATCCGGCCACTCAAAACAGTTAAAACCTATATTTTTTCAATCTGTTTCTTTTATATTTTATTTTAACAGATGTATTATTTTTTCAAGATATTTTTCAACGAACAGATGTTTACATTATACTATAAAAGTACAGGAAATGTGTAACGATAAAAAAACTTTTATGTTTCCTGTATACAGTTATGTCTTCCGTTCACATTCTGTATTAACATCTGGCCACTCAAAACAGTTAAAACCCATATTTTTTCAATCTGTTTCTTTTATATTTTATTTTAACAGATGTATTATTTTTTCAAGATATTTTTCAACGAACAGATGTTTACATTATACTATAAAAGTACAGGAAATGTGTAACGATAAAAAAGTTTTTATGTTTCCTGTATACAGTTATGTTTTTCCTTCATATTCTGTATTAACATCTGGCCACTCAAAACAGTTAAAACCTATATTTTTTCAATCTGTTTCTTTTATATTTTATTTTAACAGATGTATTATTTTTTCAAGATATTTTTCAACGAACAGATGTTTACATTATACTATAAAAGTACAGGAAATGTGTAACGATAAAAAAACTTTTATGTTTCCTGTATACAGTTATGTCTTCCGTTCACATTCTGTATTAACATCTGGCCACTCAAAACAGTTAAAACCCATATTTTTTCAATCTGTTTCTTTTAGTTTTTTTTGAAGTTAACAGAAAGAGGATGTTTATATTATTTTTTTTAAATACCAGACATAAGCAAGTCTAGTAAGGGAGTGATTAATAACGGTAAAAATCCACCCACCGCTTTGTAATAGTAGACGCTTTTTCTTTTTCCATAAAGAAGTTTGTTTATACTTTGATGTATTGTTATTTTTTATTCTTTTAACCTTTGCACTTGTCACGGCTTTGTCAGTGAGTTCTCTTAAAATATTTTTATGTTTCGATAACTGTTTTTTATTATTTTTTAAAATTACACCAACCTTTAATATATTTAGAGCACACTCGCATATGCATCTTATGAGATTTTTATCTGCAGAGCGCAAAAAGAAGCATCATGTTCCTTTGACGCCGCGTGACAAAGTGCGTGTAAGAATGCAATGCACTTTTTTGTAAAATGTTTGGGTAATTTTATATTTCCAAAGCACCCACAACTATTTTTTATTTTTTATGCGTTAGTGGGGCTTAATTCATTCAATGATGCTGCTGCAGCCATCTCGATTTATAAACTGAAGTATTTATAAAACTAACGACGCTTTTTCTTAGGTATGTACACATAATAATGTGAATCATCTGGAAAAATACATGCGTGGGAACGAAAATCATCGGGTGTATCTTGTTTTAAGTCTATTAACAAATACCAAAATCCTTTTTTAATAGCATCAAAGTATATCTCTTGAATAAATTTCGAATCTTCAGGATAAATTTGTCTAGCTAAATACAAGATTTGCGCATGGTTACGAGGGTTTTTAAAGAGTATAAGGTAGCTGGCATTTAACGATATATCTCTTTGACCCTTGTGAAAGAGATTCTGCGTTACAAAAATGACACCTATGTTTTTATGATGACTGCCCTTTGTGAATAGATCGGTGATTGTATCGCTTGAGCCTTCGCGCATATGATCGTCAATAATCATAAGTTTTTTACATGTAACATCACTCGAATAATCTACAGGATCTGGCAACCCTTCAAAAAATTCGATTCGCCCATAAGGTAGTTTAAATTGTTTATAAGTCTCTTGCCATTCTCCGTAATAAAACATTAATCTATCGAATTTTATATCGCACATTTTATCGAGATAATTTATAAATCTCTTTATAAAATTCGTTTTACCAGCTTCAGTCGGTCCAGCACAAAAAGCTGTAAAAGAATGGTGAAATCTAACGTCCATAGTATTTACAAATAATATCTCATTTGCGTGTGTACGCTAGAATTGTTGTATTGTAACTAACTTGAAGAGAAATTAAAAAAAAAATAACTGTTATCTACAATAACAATTTTCAAGCTATGCTAGCTGTTCACCGCGCGGAAGGGGCCCAGGACGCGCGCGCTGTAAATACACACGCGCTATGTTAGCTGTTTGAGCGCGTGTGTATAGTTACGCTGCTGATAAGAGTGCATCACACGATCTAACGTTAAATTAGCTAGTAGTTATGTTATAACCGCTAATAAGATAGCGAAAGCGCGGCCTACATCAGCTAATGCGCGGGCTCCACAACGTTATTGCCGCTATGTATTAGCTGTAACTAATGCATGCAATATTATGAAAATTCATGCAAAATTTAAAAAAATTATTTAAATCGACTAAATAGAAATTATTTATAAGATTTATTTTGAAATTATAATAAATAATTATAATAAAGAGAGGAAGGTATAAGTCTAGGTATATTATAGAAAAAAACATGTTTTTTTTACAAAATTTATTGATACAACCATTTTAAAATTTTATTATATTTGTTTTACAGATAGTGCTTTCATATGCTCCGTCAACTCGCTAGTACGTAATTTATAATCAAGCATTTTTAACACCCGCCATTTTACAAATTGGTGAAGATTACAGCAGTTTTGATAACTGCAATACTTTTTAAAACGCGTATTTGAAAGTACATTGATACTTTCAGTTACGCATCTTTTAAAAATATTGCAGATTTCAAATCTGTTGTTATTTAGACCAATTTATAAATTAGTGTGCATTAAAAACGCTTGAACTTGAACTATGTACTAGCGTGTAAATGTAATCAACTACTTACATAATGATTAACTTAACATTTTTACGCAATATATTTTACAGTATAATGATTCGGTAATAATAGATCATACGTATGTATATAAAATTATATAATTACATTTTATAACGTCAAATTATTAGTTAATAATTGTTTTTTGAATTTTCCATTTTTACATTTTTGTTCAAATTTTGTTTTCTGATTTTTTGAAAAATTTATATCGATTGAAAAGAAATTTAATATTTACATCTCAATATTTGGAAACATTTCTTTTCGAATTTGTTCAGCGATTGGTCCTATCAAAAATGCCAACATACAGAAACTACATTATAATATTTCGATGTCAAGTCACAAGGTAAGTTTTCTTTTAATTTACGATATAACAATTCTATAATTGAGTTATCATTTGAAAAATTTTTAAATTCACTTGAATCATCCAACATATTTCTTCTTGCCGCCTCTGATGATACACGCTGATAAACAATATTGCGCGTGTATTCTTTTAAAAATGTTGCACATGAATCTATATTCTTTGTATGTTCCTCAAGGCGTGCTATTTGCGCGTTAATACATTTACTTACAGTTTTAATACCTTCAAAAGTAACGAGCTGCATTACAATAGTAGGTAAGTACATTCTTCCTTTTTTATTTTGTTGATTAGTATCCATGCTCTGAGATAAAAGGTCTGTAATGTCTCCGAAAGATGGTCGCTGCTCAAGCGTCACAGACTTTGAACCATACGAGGTTGTGAAGAAAAGTTCATAATTACCTATAGTAACAACACTTTGTTCATTATATTTTTCATAATACTGATAATCATCGTCAAAGTAAGTTGATATTAAATCAAATTTTTCCTGTAAGTCGTTCCAAGTATTGACATTCATAACTAACTAACGTTGAGTACTTTTTACATCACCAGCATTGACAAATTTCAACACAATATCGTAATTAAATACACTACTATTGTTTTGCTCTTGTGTTCGATCAAACCCACAATGATTTTTTTGTATTGTAGACATTTAAAGCGTAACAAGTATCCAAAATAATGTTGGGTAGTCTTAATGTTCCATCTACCTGTTTACCCTCATAAACTCTGCAGCGCGCCGCTGATTGCAACTCTACTTGTATTTGAGCCATTCTAACTAACTGTAACACTATTATATAAATGATTGTATTTCACTGCAAGTATTTTGTCAACTAATGAAAAAAATTTATCTATCCAGGCTTTTTAACCTTTAGAGGGCCGGAGTTTTGAAAAATTTGGAAATCGAATTTTTCTATAGGAATGTAGTCTAAGGTCCCTGAGTTAGAGCCAAACTAAGTTGCGATGTTGGTGAGTCAGACCCCTTACGCCTAGAGGCGTATTTCGGCCCTCTAAAGGTTAAATGCATAGCCACGCCTACAACTATACACACATATATATAAAATTTAAGTTAATAAGAAAAGAAGGAGGGGTGAATAATTTCTTCTACACACCCATAGGCCCACTAGAGAAAAAAGATCTTTAAAAATAAAAAAAGTAGGGATTTAATTTTCTATTTTTAGAAAAAATAGTATTGAGTATTGTAAATGTCATAGATATAATAACTTTTAAGATTAACCTATCACTAGATCTTTTTTTTCATGTATAACCTTCTTTCTATAGCATTTTCAAGTATTTTCACACACGTTTCGCATTGCATTATATTTATTAGTTTTACTTCGGGTCGTACCTGCTTTTTTATTGCACTTAGGCTGTTTGGGCGTTTGGCGTATAAAAAAGATTATCCCACCAAGAACAAAGACGATTAAAAAGTTGCAAATTTTCATTTATGCAAAAATGTTGCCGCTTTTTCTTTTGGCCCCACCCAATAAGATTTTTATTAAAAACAAACGTGGATATTCTATGGAAAATGAAACAGAAAGATTTTCATTCACGCTTCATTTCTTGAGCAGTAAGGTTCTCTCATCTTTAAGACATTTTCAAATTTCCTCTCTTTTACAAGTGATTTTTATATTCACATTTTAAAAATGTCGTCACCACAAGAAAAACTTGCTTTACGTAACAGTGTAATCGATGCTGATATTTTCGTCAATAATCAAAGCCGTAGACCAGTGATAGGTGAACGCTTAAGACGAAGACGAGTCGCGTTACGAGCCTTAACGATCAACATGTTAGGTTGTGAATTAAGACGGATTCTTGCATACGTTGCGTCTCGTGATATTAGAAATTTATATAGACGGAGCTTTTACGCTTCAATGCATGCGAGTTTGATCGCCAGAAATGTGTTAGTTATTCGTGGTTTACTCCAATGTATGTCGAAGTGATGATAGGACTCAATGAAGCAAATAGTATGTTTATATTTATTATTATTATTATTATTATTATTATTATAATTAAAATGACATAATTTTAGTGGTTTTGTAAAAAATTATAATTAATTTGTGTTTTTTTTGTTTATTTAGCTTTCTTCGCCCTACTTGAGGATGCTGAAGAAAATGATAACGAAGACGAAAATGTCGAAGCAGATAAAGGGGAAAACGGTGAAGAACAGGAAAGTGTGGCTGATGAGAACGATCATGCTTTGAATCAAGAATCACGTGATAGTGAAACAAGTGAGAGTGAGAGTGACGATTATGTAATCGTTAATATTTTTGGTGCTGGTGAAAAATTTGCGGCAAGTAGCCCCGCTTCAATTGATTTATCAGATTCCGTCAACCATGAGGGGCTGCGAATAACACCTGCACTGATAGCTGGTGGTTATCTTGATATTCATGATCAAGAAACAATTCGCAACAACAACAACAATAGCGTTAATAATGACGGTGATGCTGATGATAAAAGTATTCATGAAAGAAATATAGATGATCAACAACAACAACAACATCAACAACAGCAGGAACAACAACAACAACAACATCTGCAAGAAGACGAGCAAATGCAGCAAAGCGTAGGAAATATAGATAGAGTGCCATTTGATATAGCGCCGATTCCTATAGTCCCTGCACCTACTGGGGACTCTGAATTTTTAATTCGTGGTGACGATACACCTTCTTCAGTGGAAAGAGCCCGTATCTTATTTGATTTTTACCATTGACCGCATCACAAACAATTTAATGTAACAACATACACAACAGTACAAGGATCAAGGATCACACCTACTTCAAGCAGGACCGTGGATCCTACAATTATTTTAATAATGGTAAGTTTTTCTTTATTTTATTTCATTTTATTCATCATTTTTCCTTAAGAGGAAGTCACGTATCTCCGTCCTTTTCTAATCAAAGAATTATTTTTTTGCAATAACTAATAACTTTAGCAAAAAATAAAGAGATAGCCCCATCTCGTATTACAAAAAGCAATATTTCCTTTGATGAGAAAGAATTGATTTTATTGTTTCGTTTTCAAAAAAACCTTGAAAAACCAAATTGTTTACCATAACCTCTATTTTAAGTTTTTCAAGATTTTTTTGAAAACGAAACAATAGAATCAATTTTTTCTTATCAAAGGAAATATTGCTTTTTGTAATACGAGATGGGGCTATCTCTTCATTTTTTGCTAAAGTTATTAGTTATTGCAAAAAACTCAATTCTTTGATTAGAAAAGAACAGATGTATTCGATCAGCTCTTAATAATAATATTATACATATATTAAGAAATTGGCGAGTTTGAGAAGCGGGTACTCCAATTCCCGAATTGAACAACCACATACGTTGAGCACCTCGAGCGCGTGAGCACCGGTGGCTGAGAGCCATTGTAGATTCCAACGACGAATATGAAAACGTACTAATGTTACCCCCTAACAAACTGCGCGATTTATTATTACGTGTTTCTGAAAATTTTTCGAGGTTTACCGGAAATTTAAATGATATACTATAATTTGAAATTTGTGTTCGTAATTTTTTCATTTTTAATCTCTGAATTTGTGTAAATTTTTAAACATTTTTATTTTTTAAACGCATTGTAAAATATTTTAAAAATATATAAAAATATGTTAATGTTCAAATTTTTTTATTCTATTTTTCCATTTTTATTATTATTTTTACATGAAGATATAATTTTAATTTTTAATTTTTCAATTTTATATCTTTTAAAAGTGTTTTGTGATATTTTTCTTGTAATTCGCATTTATATATTTTAAATAAATGAATGAAAATAAAAATAATTTATTTATTTCTAAATATTTCTTATTTTCTCTTTCCATAATTCAAATATTTTTTATAAACAATTTAAATTTCTAAATTTTCTAATTTTAAAAATTATTTTAACCTTCAGGCGGCCGGTATGACCCCTTTCGGGGTCATCTGATGTTGGACACTTATCAAGTCATACTTTGTAAAAAATTTCCATACTAAACTTTAAAAAATATCTAGTGATAAGTGGCCAACATCAGATGACCCCGAAAGGGGCCACCCCGGCCGCCTGAAGGTGAAAGTGAATATTCTTATGCATGTAAAAATAAATATTTCATTCCAGTTTTTTTTTCCTTTTGTTTTTATAATTTAAATGTTTTATACTAAGAAATAAAATTAAAAACTTTTATTTTTTACATCTTAAAATACTTTGTTATACTAATATTTTTAATTCAATAAATATATAACGTCAAAATATTTGTTTACATTTTAAATTTTTTCATACTAAGGATTTGAATTGAAATTTTTAAAATTCACTATTTTTTATAAACGTGTTATTAATATAATGTTTATATATGTTAAAATTTGTTTTTACGAGTAAAATGTTATATATTTAACTTGTGTCAATTTACAAAATTTTTAATTCTAATTTTCATGTTAACAAATAACAATAATATATATATGTATATATATATGGGGCGTTTCATATCAACTCACCTGGTCAAAAAATAAAAATCGCTAAAAATCTGGGAAAATGTTCTATTTGATACCCAAAATACCCAAAAAAATTTTTAGAGCTCTAGGTCAAAGAGGTCAAGAGCAAGAGGTCATGGAGTTTTGTGATTTTTTCAATTTTTTGTAAAATCATCATTTTTAATATTTTTTTATTAAAAAACTAAAGGTTTTAGAAAAAAATTTATAAAGACATTTTTTGTTGGAAATTATGTGTAGAAACTATACAAATTTTTTCCAATCCCAAAGTTGCTATCTTCTGATTGGTCCATTATATATTTTGATGTGATTTTCAATAACTTTTCTTCGCTAAGGTTGATTTTACTCATTTGGTACTAAAAGTTTGTAATTTTTATAACCTTTCACTGAAATTTTCCCCTACATGGTAAAATAACTCTACAGGCAGTTATGGTACTTTTTATTTAAGGTATCAAGACTGAGTTTTAAGCCTGAAAAAAAATGAAATTGAAATGTAGTCATAATTTGCTTTTGTAATGATATTAATTAATAAAACTTCTTTTTACCTTAAATATATATTAAATACAAGACTTTGACCTAAAAATAATTTTAAAAAACCCCATCCGTTGGTTAAAATCCTTTGCTCTTGTCGATAACTTGATTTTTAAAATTTTTTACTTACCGTAGAGTTTCTCAGCTAATTTTCAATTAATTGACCTGAAAATTTCCAGAGATCTCTAATTTATATATCTTCACAAAATAATAGTTTTAGTTTTAGGAAAAAAAAATAATTTCTAAGTTTGGTTCAGAAAAAGTTGAAAAAAATCAATATTTTTGTGAATTTCATACAAGTAATTCAGTTCAACATTTACTTTAACTTATCTTATCAAAATTCCAGAACTATTATTTTGTGAAAATATATAAATTAAAGATCTCTGGAAATTTTCAGGTCAATTAATTGAAAATTAGCTGAGAAACTCTACGGTAAGTAAAAAAAATTTTAAAATCAAGTTATCGACAAGAGCAAGGGATTTTAACCAACGGATGGGGTTTTTTAAAATTATTTTTAGGTCAAAGTCTTGTATTTAATATATATTTAAGGTAAAAAGAAGTTTTATTAATTAATATCATTACAAAAGCAAATTATGACTACATTTCAATTTCATTTTTTTTCAGGCTTAAAACTCAGTCTTGATACCTTAAATAAAAAGTACCATAACTGCCTGTAGAGTTATTTTACCATGTAGGGGAAAATTTCAGTGAAAGGTTATAAAAATTACAAACTTTTAGTGCCAAATGAGTAAAATCAACCTTGGCGGCGAAAAGTTATTGAAAATCACATCAAAATATATAATGGACCAATCAGAAGATAGCAACTTTGGGATTGGAAAAATTTGTATAGTTTCTACACATAATTTCCAACAAAAAATGTCTTTATAAATTTTTTTCTAAAACCTTTAGTTTTTTAATAAAAAAATATTATAAATGATGATTTTACAAAAAAATTGAAAAAATCACAAAACTCCATGACCTCTTGCTCTTGACCTCTTTGACCTAGAGCTCTAAAAATTTTTTTGGGTATTTCGGGTATCAAATAGAACATTTTCCCAGATTTTTAGCGATTTTTATTTTTTGACCAGGTGAGTTGATATGAAACGCCCCATATATATATGTATATATATATATATATATATATATATATATATATATTTTTTTTTTTTCTTAGTAAATTAAAATAGTTATTCATTTCCAAAACCTTTTTTAATTAGGAAACGGGTTTTATTTGCTGAAACGACCGCGTGCTATTCAAAATGAAGATGACAACGATAACAATGAGCAGCCACTTTCTAAAAAAATGAAATGTCATAATGACAGCGTTAGCAATAAGAATTTAAAATTATCAAAAAACGATGAGAGTGTGCATGTTAGCGATTTTGATAGCGAGAGTGAATGCTTAGTGTCGAAAAAAAATAATGTTATAATTCTAGGAACCGATGATGATAATGATGATGACTGCGATAGTAAAATTCATGAAAGATCATTATCAAGTTCGTATGTAAGTGATAGCGATGAGAATGAATGTTTAAATTTGAAAAATGATAGAATAATTCCAGAAAGCGATGGTGAAAATTCTGAAACATCTAGTATATACGTTAGTGATAGCTCCGTGACTGAATCTATTGAACAAAATACCATAATTATTCAAGAAAGCGATTCGGAAAATAGCGAAACATCATCGTTTTACAGTAATGAAGCTTTATTAGGTGATAACATAACGGATAAGTGGGATAGTATGAGTGAAAGTGAAAATGAAAGCGATGAATTACAGCCGAATATAAGTAACCGTGTGCAATTCGTTGATAGTGAAGAAAATTTTGACCGTCAAGTAGGCGGTGGTGGTAGTGGTAGTTCTGAAATAAATGCAGAAAGGTTTGGTTTAATTTCTAGGGAACCAGGTACGAATTTGCAGCGTTATGGTGTACGCGGTGAGCGCTTAACGATAAGAATCGCATCACCCCCACCAAATACAAACCCTCTAGTCTGGTTACGTGAAGCTATTAGAGAAATTCACGCATTCATCGTGGCTTTAGCTCAAAATCTTTATGATTACATCACAGCGTATATAACAAGTGATGACTTTTACCGCGGCCCTGGGTGGATGAGATTGAAATACGTTCGAGATTTCTACCCCAAATAATTATTCGATATTATTTTTCAAATTGCACAAAGCAATTCGGAATTTAATATCAATAATAATTTTATTGTTGATATTACCCTCGTAAAGGGTATTACAGGCGGTGGTAAAAATTTAGGAGAGCCTATTAACAACAATGCAGCTAAAAAAAAAGCGCTCCATCGTTACTATACAAAACGATGATAACTTATGCTTACCACGAGCGATAGCCGTTAGTTTGGCATATTTATTACTGCAGTAGGACCCAAGCCATGAAAATTTTATTAAAAACTGGAAAACCACTTCAAATTCAAGACATGGTTTTTATACAAAATGTGCTAAAGATATTTTAAAAGAAGCCGGAATCAATGTTAATTATATACCGATGGATGTATGTCATATGAAACACATTCAGCTTCAACAAAAATATCTTGCAAAAGAAAATATCGCTTTATTAATAAGGAAAAATAATGAATTTGCGAATGGTTTCGCAGAAATATCATACGATAGTCACACATCGTTATTTTTCCAAAACATTGATAATACACCTTTACCATCACCGTGTGAAATTAATTTATTATATTTTGAGGGTCAACAAGGTCCTTTTGCCTTTATTAAATCGCTGCAACAAGCTGGCGGGCTCTCGAAATTTTGCGTACAATGCACTAAGCCACATGAACGCAAAGAGCAACATAAATGTAGCGATCATTGCCCCAGATGTTTTGCCAAACCTGCCTGTGAGAGTAGAAACGAAAATATAATCTGTAAAGATTGTAACAGAAATTTTGTAAGTTAAGCATGTTTTGCGAGACACTTACAAAATGGCAGTTACGACCGAAACAGTAGCGTATGCGCCGTTATATGTGACTGTGATAAATGTAAGGTTCATAAAATTAATAGGAAAAAAATAAAGCACGAGTGTGGTACATTTTATTGTAAACGGTGTAAAATCACACACGCTTACAATGAAATGTGTTTCATTAAACCGATAGCGATAAAACAAAATTCCTGCGACGTAAATAATAAACCCGAAAATAGATTTATATTTTACGATTTTGAAACACAACAAGATGAAATGTACGATGCTAACACAAATTTACACGTTGTAAATTTATGTGTAGCTCAACAAGTTTGTGATTTATGCATAAAATTTGATTTTCTTGATACTCATTGTAGTTTTTGCGGTGTTCGCGAATTAGTTTTTAAAATAAATTCTGTCAAAAATTTAAAAAAATTAGCTATTTGTCAGAACACAATTTTTAAAAATACGATATGTATCGCGCATAACGCTAAAGCGTTTGATGCGCATTTCATTTTAAACACTATTTTAAAAGAAAATTATAATGTGAACCCTAAAGTAATTTTAAACGGTCGAAATATGATTTTAATAAGTGTCCATAAAACACGCTTTATAGATTCACTTAATTATTTTAAGGAGATGTAAAATGGACACTACACCTGTACTCATAAATATTGGCTATCTTTCCATTTTATTGCAAAATTTTCAGTAAAGAAATGCTTTTGTTTATAGTATATACCATAAAGATAATTCAGTTAAATTTTCAAATATATTAATTCATTAGTTATTGAGAATTTTGGGTACCAATATTATTTAATAAAATTTTTCGATTTTATACCAAGAATCCAAATATCTTAACAACCAATGAATAAATTTATTTAAAAATTTAACTAATTAATCATCATGGCACATACTACAAGCTAATGCATTTCTTTTCTGGAAATTCATTAAAGAAATGGAAAGAAAGTTATATTTACGAGTACAGGTGTAGTGTCCATTTTACATCCCCTTAAGAGAGCGTGCTCTCACTGTAAGTACCCATAAATTGGTCAAAGAAATTCAACGTATAGCAATTAAAGAAGTTAAACTTTTAGCGAAAAATAATGACTTCCAATTAGTTATTCATGTTGATTTTGCAGAAAATTGGACAGTTCTGCTTCTAAATGAAATTCAAAGCTATCATTGCAGTAAAAACCAAATATCAATATTCACGTCAGTATGCTATTTTGGAAATGATAAAATAGTCAGTTATGTCAATGTCTCTGACAATATTAAACATGATTGATGAATGGCTTTCTTCTGCAACAGGTCATGGTAAAAGTGCTTGTGACGGTATTGGTGGTTTAGTTAAACATTATGCTGCCACGCATAATCTGTTCAAAAAGAGTGCAGATTTTATTAGAAACGCTGAAAATTTCGCCACTCACGTGTCAAAATATACTCCGTCGATTAACATTCTTGTTATCCGCAAGGATGAGTTAGAAGTTTTTCGACAGATAAAAAAAATGGAATGGGTAGAAGATGCAAAAGAAGTTAAAGGTATTCAAAAGATTCACTGTTGGAAAAGTGAACAAAACCAAATCTACACAGCCAAAACTTCGAGACATGAGTGGCAAGAAGTAAATTGAAAGGTTTTATTCAAATTCGGATTTTTTTATTCACATTAGTTCTCAATTCATTAGTGTTCATTTCTTAATTGTATCGCATATTATTTGTCGATTGAAAATGACCAAATAATATATTTTTGTATTTGAAAAATTCATCTTTTCAAAATCCAAAATTCAAATCAAAAATTCAAAATTCAAAATTCAAAATTCAAAGTAAATATATTTATTTAAAGTTTCAGCATTTTTTTTTAAAACTTTAAATCGTCATAACTTTGGTTTTAATTAATCAAAATATTCGATCCGGGGTTTATTTTAAAGATTATTGTTGATATTTTTGATATATTAATCAATAAAAGCATAAAAATAGTTGTAAGAACACGAAGTTGGAAAAATAGTACGATGTGCCATCGTATCAATGTTTTAAAATCGAAAATATGAAAAAAACGTTTAAAAATCTGTTAAAAAAAATAAGGCAAAACAGCATTTTCTCACCTACCCTTAAAGTTAGTATTTTTTATGTATAAAATTATATAAAATTTCAAAAAAAAATATATAGTTTTTGAGAAAATCGTCTTTGAAAAAAATCGCTTTTTTCGTTTTTTTGTAAGTAACTCAGTGAGATCAAATTGTATTACAAAAATTGAGATTGCATTCAAAACTAGATGAAATTCCGCACATTTCCGTTAAAAGAACGCTCAAAAAGGTTAAAAATTGACGGAGCTAAAGTCATTTAAAGGTAGAGGTTCATTTTCAATTTTTGAATTTTCGTTTTTTATCCAATGCTAAAATTGCTGTAGTAAAAAAAAAAAGTTTTTGAGCATTCTACGAGTTAAATTTTATCTTCATATACATAAAAGAAGGTATTTTTATTACTTAGAAGAAAAAAACAAATTCGATCAGTGATGGCCTGCATGAATCTGAATGGAATCAGCCATCCATAAATTTATTTTATACTGTATAATATTTTATTAATCTAAATATATCAAAGGGTTATTGGCCAAGTGCCCTTACTTTACAGCAGTGCCGATTTCAATTACTGCCTAAGATGTAAAAAGCAATTGCCTAAAAATGTAGAGTCTATTCCAATATGTTCTGGCAAAATGCCTGATAAAATAACTTCTTCACTGCGTGCTGTGGGAAAAGATATGTAAGTTTCAGATATTTATTAAAATTTATAAAAAGTGCAATATGTATTTACTACGAATATCTTAGAGGATTGATATGAACTTTATATTATTAATTTTATTTATTATAACTTTTATTGAAAATAACAGTTTTAATCAACTTTATTATCTTTTAGAATAACTATTTATCCACCCCCACCAACGCTAGGCGGTATAGAAATCAGGCAACAAGAACTTCAACGTTTAGAAGATGGACGCTATTTGAATGACATAATTATAGATTTTTACATAAACTATTTTATGTCTGAAATAGCTTCAGAATATGATGAAAACCGGAAACAGGTTTTTAGTTCATTTTTTTTACGAACTTTTATCCACTTTAGGATATTCGCCTGTGAAACGGTGGACTAAAAATAAGGACATCTTTATGAAGGATTTTATAATAATCCCTATTAACAAAGAGTAAAAGAATAATTAATTAAAAAACTTGATTTCATAATTATTTAAAAATAATATATCTTTAATAATTGTAGCAAACATTGGTTCGTGGCATTGTGTGTTTTGCCAATGCCATGGAGATAAACCAAACAAGTATGTATCATTACTTACAATATTCATTTGAAAAGTTCTAAATTGCAATTGTATAATGTAATTATTTATTGTAGGTCTTCTATTTTACTTTTTGATTCTTTGATGCAAGGTTGTTTATACAATGAAAAAGAAATCATCAATACGGTTCGAGGATATTTGAACTTTGAGTACGCTGCAGCAACTGGGATCCCAAATAAATTTTCAGAAGGAAATTTACAAGGTTCATTGGTTGAAGTACCCCAACAGTCAAACTGATATGATTGCGAAATTTATTTGCTGTAGTATATTCAAAGCTTTTTTCCGTAAAGACGAATTCATAATTATTTCTTAATAATACTATTACTATAAATAAAATTGGGTTATAAAAGATTATTTTTCGATTTACAGAATCCCATACAAGATTTCACTCTGCCAATAATCGGTGTAGAACATTGGTTTACGGACGAAGCTGTAAAGACAAAACGATCATTCATAAAAAAATTGATAGTTAGTTTAGGTCAATTCAGGTACGCTGTACTTATCATTTATTATGTTTTTTTTAATTACTACTTACATCGTTAAATTAACGTTTACTAATTTTATACTATTTGTTGAAATAGATTTAATATTTATAAATATAAAATTAAAATTTTCTTAAAATTGTAGGAGGACGTTCATTGGATTCGTTGCGGAGTCATTCTTCTGATTCCAGTATTTCAATAATTTAAAAAAAGATAAGCATTATATAATATAATTTTAAAAAATTATTAATGTTATTAATAAATTATTTAAAAAAATATTTTTATTTTCAGCGCACACAAGAAATGTATACCATTGAAAAAGTGTGCTGCACCTAAGCAGCCAAAAGATTTTAGGCCTACAGCCATCCTATGTTTTCTTTCAAAGGTTCTTGAAAAGATCGTCCATGACCAACTGCAGGAGTACGTTACATAAAAAAAATTGCTCGATCCTATGCAGACGGGCTTCAGGAAAAACCATTTTACACGACTGCTATACTTAAGCTTACAGACGATATAAGGTCAGGTCTAGACAATAAACTTGTCACGTTACTACTACTTTTTGACTTTAGTGAGGCATTCGACACGATCTTTCCCTCCAAACTTCTTGCGAGGCTTAGATCGATGGGGTTCTCCGGGGCCGCACTCGGATGGATTAACTCCTATTTATCAGGTAAGAAACAAATGGTCACGGTTCGGTCCTGGGGCCTCTGTTGTTTTGCCTTTACATAAATGACGTACGGGACGCACTGGACTCTGGTTGCGTCGGGCATCTGCTGTATGCGGATGATCTTCAAATTTCTACACAGGTCCCTTCTGATGATGTGGATGAGTGGATTCGAATTTTACAGAGGGCGGCCAGGGCGGTGTCGGGGTGGGCTGCTGGTGTTTCTCTCACTTTGAATGCTAGTAAAACAAAGGCGATCGTCTTTGGAAGTAATCGTTTTATTAAAAATTTGTATTCGGGTGAGCCAAAGACGATGGACCTGAGGAGCGGTATCGGTATTCCTTTCTCTGACACCGTTACGAGCCTTGGTGTTGTACTCGACTCTAAACTGTCGTGGGAACCGCATATTAATATGTCGACGAAAAAATTCAATAAAGTGATTTATAGCCTGCGATTTTTCCGTCGGTACACTACCGAGGCTCTGCGTAAGCAGCTCGTAATCACCGTGCTGTTCCCACATCTTGATTATTGCTCAGTGGTTCTGCTCGATGCTTTGCAGGAGTTATGAAGACGGCTACGGACAATGCAAAATTCATGTGTGAGATATGTATTAGGCGTGAGGATGGGTGATCACATCTCTCCCCATAGACATGCTTTGGGTTGGCTACGTACTGATTCGAGGAGAAAGTATTTTATGGCTGTACTTATGTACAAAATCGTACGTATAAATACTCCCGAATATCTAGTGGGCCTTTTCACTAGATATGTACCCAGAGCGACCACTAGGGGTGAGATTAAAGATCTCGCGGTGCCCTTCATGCGCACTGAGACTGGAAGAAATTCCTTTCAAGTTCAAGGTGCGCATTTTTGGAACTCCCTACCAGCTGATATTAAAAATCTTACATCAATTAGCAGGTTTAAAGCCGCTCCCAGGAGATATTTACTCTACCTCGATCAAACAGTATTATTTCGGACTATATTATATGTGTTAATTTATTATGTGATGTACCTTTTATAGATTCAAGGCATGATTGTATTTATTGGCGTGATTGTAGGATGTTTGTGCATAGATTGAATGATTATATTTTTATCAGCTTGACTTGTATATTACTGTACATTTAACTTTGCTGTGATAACTTACTGTATACTGCTGATATTTTGACTGCGCTCTTTACACGCTTGATTTTATGTAATTCTTTTGACTGATGGATATTTGAGACTGATTTTTAAATATATTATTTATACTCTTTGCGTGTATTTATTCATGTTATCTGTGATATCACTTTAATTTAATTTATTGACTTACTATTACAGTATTATTATCTCTATTATGTTTTATGACTGTGATATCATACTGTACTATTTTAATTTTATATATGCAAGGCTATTTCAAGTATTTTACTTTAAATAAAAATAAAAGTGTGTTATCGGAGATTTAAATAAAATAAGCATTAAAAAATAAGAATGGATGAAACAAATATTATAATAAAAAGTAAAAATTGGTAAAACAAGACTCGTAATAAAATAAAACCAATTAAGAAATTAAGGAATATAAACAATATTCACAAATATTAACTATTCAAGATAATATTAACAAATTCAAGATGATTTGCAAAGTTAACAAGTTAGAGTTCGCTGGCTCAGTTGACTATAGCACGGGGCTCGTTAATTCGTTGACGCAAGTTCGATCCCTGACTTGGTCACTGTTTCATTCGACTCTATCATAAAATGACATTACGTGAAATAATATGTTCACAAAATAGAGAAACTTAGAAAATAAGTTCCGAGAGTCTTGCTTACCATAATAAAAATAAAATAAACGAAAATCTTTTTTTTAGCATAGTATAATTATTTAGGACTCATATAACACATTCAAAACCCATGTAATTTAGCTTATTATAAGTTAATGTAATTTTTTCTTTTGTTCTTCTTGCTTACGTTATCGATCAGTAATTTTAATATTAGTGTACAAACAAAGAAAAAATTATTTTATTAAGAGGGCAATGTGAGCGCCCAATAGCAATAATACTTTAAAACGTTACATTAAAATTAAATTAACATAATTACATGCAGTAAATAACTAAAAGAAATAGAAATTTAGTTGTGAAGTTAATCTTAATTAATAAAAGCATTTAGCATCAGCGCGAAAAGTTCATACACTCCTGAAGCACAAACACACTGAAAGCTATACATGTGTGTATATCATACATTAAAAGCGCGCTTAGGCCTCATATTGGCTCAGCGCGTATACCAAAAGCAGAATCACGCACACAAACGCCGGTGGAGCCTACCAGCCAGAGAAGAGAGGGCACATCAGCCTGCACCTATAAAAGCGAGCACGCAGAGAGTCAAGCTCTCTTCTCCTTCGCCTCAGCTCGACTCAATTCTCTAATTGCTTTCGCCATTTCGAAGACGCGCCAAGCATTGAAGAGTCACCAACATCGTTGATGATTCTTCCATGCTCACGCGTTTGATAATCTTACATTGTATAGTATTAAATTGTAAAATCTTGAATAAATAGTTGTGGCGAACAACAACCTATCCTTACCTTTCCCATTAACCAGGTGACCCCGCATACTGAGACATTTGGTTCTCAGCAATAACGGGCATCATCATAAAAATCTCAAAAATGACTAACAAATCTAATAACTTATAAATAAATACACACACACACACACTGACACATTCGGGCCCGCACCAGACGACATATCAATCTGTCTGAATAACGGCCCTACACTAACAAAGCTTGAATAAAGCAAGAATGAAACTCAATAGAGTCGATCATAGGTGCGACCTACTAGCCATCAGTTATTAGTAGGACGTCACAAGTTTGATCAAGATTTTCGAGTTCTTGCATTAAAACGTTTGATCTTTGTTTTTCCGACATTTTAATTTAAGTTTCTTTCGCAATCACAATAATAATTATTTACGAAATTGAATGTAAAATATTTCTAGTTTCTGATAATTATTGTTAAAAAATTTTTTCTTTTTGATTTAAGATATAAGATACCAACAAGAAATATTTAAATTATAGTTTTGTTTACAATCAAATTAATTGAGGTTTATAGTTAATTTAAATTGTTAATAATGGGTTTATTTACGTTCGGCGTAAATTTAACGTCCCTTTCCTACCAACCGATTGAAATAATTATTTTTTTTATCAATTGATTATTTTAGAAAATGAATGTCTCTTTCATTTGGCAGCTAACGCATTTATAGAATCGTTACAAGCTAGCGCGCCATGCCTAGATTGTGCGGATTTTCGTATTGTCTTATTATTTCTGTTAAGAGTCGTTTATAACTAGTGCGCCTTGTCTAGATGTAGCAGACCTTTTTGATAAAAAGATATTAGTAATTTTGTTATAATAAATAATAAGCCCGTTATTGGTAACGACCAAATGCCTTAAGATTCGGGGATTAACATAGATTAATAAGAACGAGATGGTTTTCTTGGATATGCTCTTTATTATAAATATTATACAAGATCTTAATTTTTAGTTTAAAATATTAAATCTAAGGTACCAGAGACAATTACTTGCTTGAGGCACGTGTTAGGCCAAACACCAATTGTGCTACGAGCAAGCATACGTCCGTACAAAAAAAGAGCAGATCCAAGAGTGCCGAGGCTTGCGAGCTCCGTGCACTGCTTGCTTCAACTCTCTTCAATATCTCTCCCACTCCTCTACTTTGGTAGAAGAGAAGAACAGATCCCTGTGTACCTACACATGTGAGAGCATGTGTAAGTACACGCTTGTTGGCATGTGCAGCCACTTTAGTCTTGGGTGTTTGCGCGCGTATCTTCGAGTTTTCGTGCAGCTACAGGGCCGTACATGCTCGGACGCTCACAGTACTTAGCTAGAGCTACTGTAGCGCCCTAACCTACTACCTCGTTGACGTTTTCTTCTTGTCATTAATTTAAATTTGTGCTCTTGGAAGGCGTTTCTTCTTATTGTTAACCTGAGCCACTGGTGCATTTAGTGTTTGTGTGTGACCTTGCGTATATGCATCACGTCCGTAAAACCTTCCTCACTTGCTGTTCGTATAAACAAGATTTTCTTGTTCTTTCTGTCTTGTGTGCATTACTACAGCTGATTACTCTTGCTGGACTTTTGTTTTTACGTCTGCTACTGCTTTTAACTTAAAAAGAGTACTTTCTCTCTCTTTGAATATTCAAGTTTCTATTTAAATAATTTTACCCTTTCGCTTTTGTTTCAATCGATTTTTTCATAACTATGAGAAAGTTGTGGGCACCCTTTAGTTTTTTGCTCATAACTTTTTGTCAATTGTATATTTTTTGGACTTATAAAAGGTGTCTATAGAAAGATAAAGACCTAAGATAACTACCAACGAAGGAACAAAATCGATTCTGTCCAATAGAATAATTTTTTTTTGTTAATTTTGTGAAATGCCCACAACCGAACCAAAAAAGATTTTGGTTCGGTTGTGGACAATCATGCAAAATCGTTGGTGTTGACATATTGGTTGCAATTCATATCACAAAGTATAGGAATAAATTCCTACTAAATAAATGTGCATTACACTCAGCTTCATTAATTCACTTCGATTTGTAATTCTTTTGAAAAAGTATACACAAGTATGAATAAATTTTTGTGATTTTTTTTCAAGCACAGAAAAATTAATTTGCTTACAGCACGAATCAGACGCATTTGTTTGCTTCGATATTTGGCATAAAAAAAAGGTGCTGCCATAATACATAAATGACATTTGTCAGAAAAACCTCATCTGCTTTCTGTCAATAGAAACACAGAGGAGTCCATAACCAAACCATGCCCACAACCAAACCTCTTCCCCTAGTAATTACTTTATTTTTATTTTTGTTTTTTCCCTATAGTTTTCTCAACCCTTCTTTACATTTGTTAATTTATTAAGTTTAAAAATCATGTTAAAGAAATTAAAACCGAAACATAAGATTTCCAAACTAAAACTAACAAGGAGAAGTTTCCACCATCGAAAAACGGATTTTGATGAGACTGCGGAATATGATTTTTTGATGAAAAAAAATGAACCCATGCTTTTTTTCGTTTAATAATCCCTAGAAACTAAGATATAGATATATTATAAAAAATATAGTAAAAAGAAGCGCTTTTAAGAACTTTAATAGCCAAAAAACTAAAAATTTCACAGGAAAACGTACGCAAGATAAAAGAAAGTACAAATTAAATACTTTAATTTAGGCTCTGGTGCATTAAAGAATCTTTTGTGGTTCAGAAGTTATAGAAGATCAAAATATGCAAATGGAATATAGTGAAAAATTCATCATGTGTTACATGCTAAAAATATTAAAAAATATATATCAAGAGCAGGTTGAGTATATATGTCCTTTTCGAATCAAATAATTCATTCTATTACAAAAACTTATATTTTCAGCGAAAAAAGAAGAGAAAGCCGTATCTCGTATCGAAAAAAGCAAAATTTTCTTTGATAATGAAAAATTAATTTTATCGCTTTGTTTTCAAGAAAGCCTTGAAAAAATTTAAAAAAAGTAGGGTTCGGTGGCGTAGTGATTAAGGTGCGGGATTTGTATTCTCGTTGGCGCGAGATCGATTCCCCGTCTGATCGCTTTTTCACTGACTCTGATGTGGGTTGACACCACGTTAAATAATACGTCAACTGTATTGTCCTTAATTGTATACGTAAATAGCTATTGGGCAAAAAATGCCCGTTTAGTATTAAAAAAAAAAAAAAGAAAAACAAAGGTTAGGGTAAACAATTTGGTTTTTCAAGGTTTTTTTTGAAAATGAAGTAATAAAATTAATTTTTTTTTATCAAAGAAAATTTTGCTTTTTTTGATACGAGATGCGGCTTTCCCTACTAGTTTTGCAAAAAATTAATTCTTCGGTTAGAAAAGGATGGAGATATTCGACCTCCTCTTAATATTAAATTCAGCATAACTTCTTAACTACAGGAGCTTTTTTAATGCACTGGGGCTCAAATTAAAGTATTTAATTGTTACTTTCTTTTATTTTCCATACATTTTTTGTAGGAGATTTAGTTTTTTGGTTATTCAAGTTCTTAAAAGCGCTTCTTTTCACTATAATTTAAAAAAAAGGTCTATATCTTGGTCAGTGGGACCTATTTGACAAAAAGAAAAAACATTGGTTCATTTTTTTTTTTCATAAAAAAATCATATCCCGCAGTTTTAGCAAAATCCGTTTTCCGGAAGTGGGGACCTCTCCTTGTAAGTATGATCATTTGTTTTAAATTTATATTTTATACTTAATAAATAATCTATTTGAATTTTATTATTTGTGATGTAGTATGTAGGATGGTTGCGTGATCATGTTTTAAAAATGAGTTTGCATTTAGATAAATATAATTCATGCTAACTATAAGACAAGGGAACATAAATAAAGAAATGGCGGTAAAATTTAAATGAGCATTAATTCGAATATAAAAAATGATGAATGATACAATCAAATTGTTGAAGATTGTGTCATTAATCATTTTTCATATTCGAATTAATGCTCATTTCAATTTTACCGCTATTTCCTTATTTATGTTCCCTTGTCTTATAGTTAGCATGAACTATATTTATCTAGATGGAAACTCATTTTTAAAACATGATTGTGCAAGCTAATCTATACTTTAAAAACTCAACGGATAACCTTGCGGATATTCAAAAAGGGGGTAGCGAATCAGTATCCATCCAGTGTACAAAGAAAAAGCCACCATGGATGGATAAAGGGTTGTCGCAGATGCAGCGCAAGAGAGATGCCACATATAGACGATACAAACGGACAAATAACAGTCACTATCTTTCTGAATTTCTACACTTACGTCAGACAGTTGAGGAACAGACTTAACAGACTGTTTGAGGCTCTTGCAAACGGTAATGATTGGGAGAAGTTGAGAGAGCTGGGACTCTTATCCGGACTTCAAGGGTATTCGAATGAATTCACTTAATATGAGCTTAAGGCTGCATCCAGACTAGTGCGATGCGACTTGCGAGTCGATCGGTCACTTGCGATGCGTCGCACTTTCGAAATATTTGTATAGTTCATCATCTATGTTTGATGCGTGATCTATGGCTTCGAAAATTGAAACAAACAAAATATTTTCCATAGATTGTCACTGTTTTTGCTCCAAAACACGTATCAAACATAGATGATGAACTATACAAATATTTCGAAAGTGCGACGCATCGCAAGTGACTGATCGCTTCGCACGTCGTATCGCACTAGTCTGGAAGCAGCCTAATGCGCACTTTGCTGGGGTGTCGGTTTCGTTACATGATGATGATGGGGAATGCAAGAAGATTCTTTCTGAATGTAGCGAAAAATGTTCGCATTTAACGATGTTATTCTTGCAATTTCTCATTTCTCATCACAGGCTCGTGGCGAGGATGGCATTCCGCAAGGTTTGATGCTTAAGGGGGCCAGATACTATTAGAAGCTGAAAAAAACATGTATAATTTGATATAAATTGCTGATGTTTAAAAATAACTAATTTCATACAAAAATACATTTAATTTCAAAAATTTTTTGGTTGAAAACATTTTCTATATCTTGAGAATTGAAGTGGTGGTGCTCGTTGAAAGTCTGGAACAAAAACTCTTTGTCGCAAGGTTTCTTCATGAGTTTTCATTGGATATACTTTAAATTTCATGGAGATATTCAAAATTATAGTAGAATCCATATAAATGTAAAACATTCATAAAAAAATTCAAATAATTAAAGAATTTTTGAAAAAAAAACAATTGAAAAAAATTTTTTTCATTAATTATTATAAATAATAAGTTAATAAATAAATAGGAATAAATTAATTCAAAATCTGCTCCACTTATATGGATTCTACTATAATTTTGAATATCTCCAAAAAATTTTAAGTGAATCCAATGAAAACTCATGAAGAAACCTTGAGACAAAGAGTTTTTTGCTCCAGACTTTCAACGAGCACCACCACTACAATTCTCAAGATATAGAAAATGTTTTAAACCAAAAAATGTTTGAAATTGAATGTATTTTTATATGAAATTAGTTATTTTTTAACTTCAACAATTCATATCAAATTATACATGTTTTTTTCAGCTTATAATAGTATCTGGCCCCCTTAAAGCATTACCGTTTATTCGTGAACATCTTATGACTCTGTTCAATTCCTCTTTTGCACAGGGAATCTTCTCTGGCCTTTGAAAGCGGGTACGTATTGTGCCATTGAGGAAGTGTTCTGCACCTGAATCGCCAAAGGATTTTAGGTCCATCGCGATTTTATGTTTCCTTTCGAAGGTACTTGAGAAGATCCCCCATGACCAATTGCGGGAGTACATTACTGCAAATAAATTACTTGACCCAATGCAGACTGGTTTTAAAAAGCACCACTCGACGCAGACAGCTATACTAAAATTAACTTTCTCGAAAATTATTTGCGACTGCCGAAAGAAGGGAAATTTTTAAAAACTGATTTTCCTTGCATTGTTTTAATTTTTGAGCATTTTGAAAATTTTGAAAAAGAAATTTTAAAAAGAAAATTGTATTTATTTAGCCAATTAGATCTCGAAAACTACTTGATAGATTTGCTTAAAATTTTGCATACCATCTATTTTTTTGTCTAAATGGGCGAGAAGCTATTAAAAATTGGTTTTCTTTAAGTTTTAATTTTAAAACCATTTGAAAAGTTAAAAAAAAATTTGATTGATTCATTTTTATCTTTTATTTTACATAAATTAGAATTTGCTTTAAAATTTGCATGGTAATTATGTAACTGCCAAAAGAAGGATGATTCTTAAAGACCGATTTTCTTAGCGTATTTTTAACTTTAGAAAATTCTTTTAATTTTCGAAAAAAATTTTCATTTTTGATTTTCTTTTATTTTACGTAAACTACTCGATAGATTTACTCTGAAATTCATATACAAGCTAATGTCTTTATTAAGAGGCAGCCGTATAGCTCTGTCCTTGTCTAATTTAAATTTTCGTTATTATTAATAAATTAGATATTTTCATACAAAAGTAAAGACATAGCCCAATAGATTTAAGGACGAGCAAACGATCCTATTCTATGAAAAAATATAAAATTTTCATTATTTTTCGAGTGAGGTCTGAAACGGAAAAACAGTTATCAAATTAAATTATTTTTCCGTTTCAGACCTCACTCGAAAAATAATGAAAATTTTATATTTTTTCATAGAATAGGATCGTTTACTCGTCCTTAAATCTTTTGGGCTATGTCCTTACTTTTGTATAAAAATATCTAATTTATTAATAATAACGAAATTTTAGATTAGACAAGGACAGAGCTATACGGCCGCCTCTAACGCTTTCACTAACTCTTCTTACATCTTCACTTCCTCTCTGTCTTTCTATCTCAGATTGATCCTCATTTGTACCCTATTTTCATCCATCCCTGTCTTTTTCTTCTTATTTTTTAATCACTCTCTCACTAATTTTTCTTGAATAGAAATTGTATTTTACATTGAAATCACATTTTAATAAATAAAATCAAATTATTTTAACTCAATGAGCTCTATAAGAAAGCATTGCGCCAAAGCACTTGGCAGCGTTTTTAGATGTAATCTTTTACGATGAGGCTAAATTTAATAGTGATGAACAATTTAATAAACATGATTGTCATTATTAGTCATCAAAATCCCCACTAGTACAAGCCTATAGACACCGATGGAGCCTCATGATGTGGTGTGGCATAATCAATGGTAACTTAAATGATCTTTATTTTTTTTCGAAAAACGTTGATCGATATAGTTATTTGAAGTTAATGAGAGATTGATTGGCAGAACTGTTGAAAAATGTTGATTTAATTACAAGACGAAGAATGTGGTTTCAGAAAGATGGTGTACCGTTACACTTGGCGCGAATAGTACACAAATTTGAAAAAAATAATTACAATGAGACATGGATCGGACGAGGAGGTCCAGTTATCTTGCCTCCTAATTCTCCAGATTTGATATCCCCAAACTTTTATTTATGAGGTTATTTGAAAATTGCTGTTTACACGCAAAGGCCAATAATTAGAGAAGACTTGATAGACTGTATTAATCGAGCATGTGCATTTTCAGAAGAACTTACATTTGTGTCTTGAAGCAAATGGAGGCAATTTTGAACAATTGCCCAAAAGATAATTTTCAAGATTCATTAAGCGTGAGAGGCAGAGGACACACGTTAATCAAGCACCTCGATCGTGAGAGGCAAGGGAACTCTCGTTAATCAAGCACCTCAAAGGAAGCAGAACTTACTACGTCCATGCTTCCGGATAATGCTGCGAACGCGATAGATAGATAGATATTAATTTCATTTGTATATCAATATACAAAAGCGTGTGATACAATTTAAAAATATAAAAATAAATATTGCACTTAAAGTCTTACAAAATGTATAAAGATAATTGTAAATATTGCACAGGATATCACAGTGAATCATTAAACCTAATAATACTAAATAAGGAATTCACTAAAAAAGTGATGTAACAGGTAAATAAAAAAATGGTAAAATACACGCAGCAATAATATTAATTAAAAATCAGTCATATAATATCTATCAGTCATGATATTTGAAATTTAAAAAAATGAAAATCAATAAATAAGACGATAAAATAATAAGTGTATGCCTTGGCATGAAACGCAGTCAAAACAATGAAATCAAGTAAAACATTTACTCATTAACCATTCAGCCAATAAATACATTCACACCTTAAGAGCAGGCCGGACTCGTTGTCCTTGTCTAATTGGCATTTTTTGTTATTTACTCAAGTTTTAATTGGTGTATCTTCAAATTAAAGGTCGAGTGCAATAGATATTATTATTATGAACATCTATGCACAAGAAAAAAAATATCTACCGGTTTGTTTTTGAGAAAAGTAAGTAACGCCAAAGTAAAAGTTTATGTTTATAATATTTTCGCGTTACTTACTTTTCTCAAAAACAAACCGGTAGATATTTTTTTTCTTGTGCATAGATGTTCATAATAATAATATCTATTGCGCTCGACCTTTAATTTGAAGATACACCGATTAAAACTTGAGTAAATAACAAACAACTCAATTGTTACTCGGTCGGTATCAGGTTCTACTCCAGCCTACCGTCAAGCCTATAAATGAGACGTTATGATGAGCGATGGAAGATTCTTTATATCATCAGGCAGGGAATTTCAAAAATGCGCGCCTAGAACTTGAAAGAAATTCCTTGCAGTCTCAGTACGCATGAATAGCACCGCGAAATACTTAATTTTCCCCCTAGGGGCTACCCTAGGTACATATCTAGTCCGCGATCAAATGCTGCAGAATAAATATGCAGAATGGAACTTAGTTAATGAAAATAACGATGAGAAAGTTGCCGAATAGCTCTCATTGGTTATTCCCATTACGCAAGCTCCATTCTGCATATCTCTTCTGCACCGTGTGATCTTGGGCTAAGAGTAAATGAAAGAACTAAAGTCAGGTTTTTTATTTTATAAAGCAGCTTTGACCTTTAGAGTTTATCTGAAGGTCAAGATGACGAAGGTCATTGACCCTCATACCTACTCAAATATTTGTTTATTTATAAATCATAAAGAGACTGCCGTATACCAACACAGATACCTGTTTTACCGATTCTATTTAAAATTTATTTTTTTTAAAAACTAGTTACTGGAGAAAGAAATTAACAGATGCGTATAATAAATAGCAATATTTTCTGTGATAAGAATAAATTAATTATATTGCTTTGTTTTCTAGAAAAGTTGGAATGACTTGAAAATCGTATTTTTTGCCTCTTATCTCTAATTTTATAGGTTATTCCAACTTTTCTCGAAAATGAAGCGAAAAAATTAACCTATTTTCATCAAAGAAAGTATCAATTTTCATAATACAAATTGAAACCATCTCTTCATTTCTGCCTTTAGCTGCTAGTTTTTGGAAAAAAAAATAATTTTGTGATCAGAAAAGGACAGAGAGATACGGCGGCCTCTTAACAGTTCAAAGAAAAAACCTTTCAAACAGTTTTTCAAGATTGATCTTGATTTGACCTAATGAAGGGTACTCTAAAAATCAAAAAATATTATTTCGTCCGTAAAATTTTCCGCTCATTCCAAATCCGGTGTCAAAAATAGAAGTTTACATTTAAGAAAATCACTTTGACCTTAAGTTGATCTTAAAGGTCCATCTCAAGGTCAAAGTTAGTATTATAGTCAGATAATCTTCATTATATACTAAACAACTTGAGTCGAAAAAAATTTTTTGTATCTGGCTTGCCAACAGAGATATTTGGGTACGTCAATTAGAATGGCTCACCCTGTATATTGGCATTTAGCTCTAAATATTAAATTTCTATTTTCTCAAAGTATATTAAAAGCCTTTTTTTAAATCGTATAAGCTATCTATTTGTCTAAAAGTTAACACTTCGAAGTTTATTACGTTCTTGGTTTTTCCTTCGATAAAAAAATATTTATCAAGATATTATATCATAGCTGATTCCATTCAGATTCATGCAGGCCGTCACGTATCGAATCTTTTTTTGGTTGAAAACTATGTGAATGTGTTCTAATACTCAAGAAAAGATGTGGAGACCCCAAAATACGGCTTAAAAATTTTTTTTCACGATGCTATAGTCTATTTTGTGTTGAATGTTGAAATGAAAGGTAAAAAAATAAAAATGAACCTCCATATTCAAAATGCTGTATCTCCGTCAAATTTTGAATTTTCAAGACGTATTTTCTTTTAAAATTTGAGGAATTTAGCCTACTTTTACATCACATTATTATTTCATAGATAAAAATTAATGCCGTCGAGCTATTAATGAAAAACCGAAAAAAAAGATGATTTTTCAACGTGATTTTCTAAAAACTATATTTTTTTTCAAATTTCAATATGTTTTTATACATAAAAAAAAAACTAATTTTTGGGTTGGGTCAGAATATGCTATTTTGCGTTATTTTTTTTTAATGAATTTTTTTAATTTTATTCAATTTTTTTCAATTATAGAGTATTAAGACCATGTCCTCTTCCAATAATTGTGCTCTTTCACTATTCGTTTACTTTTTAAATTATTCATATATTGTTAGTGTTTGAAAAGACCTTTAAAATGAGCCATTGGTCAAATTTTTTGGTCAATTAGAAAAAAAGTTATAGCAATTATAAGTTTAAAAATATGTTCAAAAAGAATAAATAAATTTTCATTAATTCAATTTAGATTTATGAATTTACATTTTTCCATTCATGCAATGAAGTTCTAGAAGTGAACACAAGATTTTGTTTAGCTTTCCAACAGTGAATTTTTTGTATTTCCTTGACTTCTTTTGCATTTTGTTGCCATTCAACTTTTTTTGTTTGTCGGAAAACTTCTAACTCTTCTTTGCTTAAAAAGAGAGATGGAGTGTTAAGTGAGACATGAGTCACAAAATTATCTGCATTTCTAATAAATTCTGCACTTTGCTTGGACGAATTGTGCACTGTGGCATAATGTTTGATTATACCTCCTATTCCATCACATGCATCTTTTCCATGCCCGGTTGCAGAAAATAACTATTTTATTTTTTCTTTAGAATTTCGAAACTCATAAAATTGGTATCTATTTTTTAAATGACTGTCGGCTTCATCCCAAATTATTATTATTTCTTCTAATTCTTGCAGAATGTGTTTTTGCTTTACATTTTCTACAATTGAATTTATAGCCATTAAAGCATGAGAAGAATTATGTTTTGTATTGTCACAAACTATGACATAACTGACCGTCGAATCATTTCCAAAATAGCATACCGACGTAAATATGGATATTTGATTTTTGCTTCAGTGATAGCTTTGTACTTCGTTTTGTAATAAAACCGTCCAATTTTCGGCAAAATCTACGTGACTGACTTATTGGAACTGGCTTTTTTTTACTAAAATTTTTTCCTCTTGAATAGCAATACGTTGAATTTGTTTTATCATTTTATAAGTACTCACGGTGAGAGCATATTTTCTCAATTGTATCAAGAAGTTTTCAATGGTACTAGTTTTATTAAGTAGATCTGATTTTTGCTAAACACTATCAGTTATTTCTTCATAAAGATCTTCTTCCGTCAAGGAAATGATTCCAAAATCAATAGTTTCTTCATTTGGGCATTTTTCACAGTCTCCCAGTACATATTTCATATCATCCTTAAAGCAAAATAAAGAAGAAAATATATTTGATTCAATTTTTAAAATGTCATGTTTATTGTTTGTATTATAGTTTTTTAAAGCTATCAACATAAGTTCCAAATTTTCGCAATAAATACAAAGACACGTATCATTGGGTAGATGAGGTATAACCCATTTTGGTCTCAAGGTATAGAATGTTGATTTGCCGATTTTCTTTTCCATTTGGGGATTTTCTTCTTTAAACAATTCAAACATTCGTTTCATACTTCGCGTAAGAAAGCATTTAACTTTTTTGGTTTTGATACCATTTTCTTTTAAGGATATTGTATCATTTTTATTTGCACTTTGTCGAGAGCAATTAAAATCATTATTTAAATAATACTCTTCGACTTTTAACACAACTTTCCTATCCTAATGAATGGCCACTATAATTTTCAGGCTTCTTATAAACATCTTCATTATTCACAAGTGAGCGAGCTTGATCAATCATGTACGTAGTTACGTCTGGCAGAACTGATAATAAATATTCTTTGGAAAAATCAGTTGGTATGAAGGTTAATAGCTGCACTTTTTCGAAAATACTTGAATAATTTTTTAAGGTAATTTTAATATTTTTGAGCCATTTATCACATGTCTTACATTCAATGCTTCCACTCAATTCAGGTAAATCCGTTATATCAAAAAATTTCATCATTCTACCGGCTACTTAAGAATCAAATGCATTATTCATTTGCTTTCTCTTCCGAATGGCATACGATTTTCGCATCTTTACATTAACAGTTTCAGGCATCTTGATAGGTAAAACCTTCAAATTCAAATTATTTGCGGTTTCGTTAAGCTCATGCACCCCAATCTCGCTGTCATTAATTTCTTCTCAAGATTGTTGACTGCTTGAATTAGATATGGAAGGTGTAGCATTCTTCACTTCTTCTAAAAATAATTTATAACATCCAACGTAAACTCTATCTTCTTTAGATAACAAAATTTTAAGATACAAGCGCTGCAAAGATTCCTTAATTTGGCCCAATTCTCTAAATGGGTTTTTAGAGGAATCGTAGATAGCTTTCGTTTGCCATTTTTTTAAGTCCTTGCATTTTATCTTAGCCAATGATGCCATTGTAATTAACTCAAAATCTTTTATTAAAGCGAAAAAAAGATTATGAAAGTTAGACGATTTGTTATTCAATTCGATCTCTTCTTATGTACTGTGATGCGCTGTATTGCTAATGAGTACGCTGGGACCGCGACTTTGCTACCTAGTGGCGGCGTGCACAAACTACTTTCAAATTGAATTTCACTCGCAGGCGCGAAATACAAATTAAATAAGTGATTATTTTTTTTTTTTCTGTTTAAACATATTTTTAAACTTAAAATTGCTATAACTTTTGTTCTAATTGACCAAAAAATTTGACCAATCTATAAAATAATAATGTGATGTAAAAGTAGGCTAAATGCCTCAAATTTTAAAAGAAAATATGTCTTGAAAATTCAAAAATTGACGGAGATACAGCATTTTGATTATGGAGATTCATTTTCATTTTTTCACCTTTCATTTTAACATTCAACACAAAATAGGCTATAGCATCGCGAAAAAATTTTTTTAAGCCGTATTTTGGGGTCTCCACATCTTTTCTTGAGTATTAGAACACATTCACATAGTTTTCAACCAAAAAAAAAATCGATCCGTGACAGCCTGCATGAATCTGAATGGAATCAGCCTCATGTTTTATAAGGATATAAAAGAAAAAAATTTCATAAAGTGAATGTAAAATATCGACATTACAGTTTTTCAAGTTTTTTTATTCTCAACTTGAAGATTTAAAAAATTTTTCCATATTAAAATCTTCTATTTTAACTAATAAAAAGCATAACCAAGAGGTATTTTGGAATTTTTTTAAAATAAAGAATAAGAATACGGGAAACTGCAATATCAGTAGCTATGTAAAAATCATATACTCTGTTATATCGCTTTATTCTATATATATGTACAAATGAAAATGTATTTATACAAACAATTTCCAAGACTTAAAATATTTGAATTGTTTATCGAATATAGGAATTTGTGATACTAGCTACCAGCTTCATGCTACTCAGCGGACAAGTTTGATAATACATAAGAGCAAGAATTTAGCAAGTTGTCGGCATAGTAGTAAACATCTTTCATTTATTCAGTCACAGAGGTATCGCAGTCCATTGTTACAAATTTATGCTCTACATCAACCTTTGCTCATATCAAGCAGTGAATGCGAAATCATGATTGATCACAACATTTATCAACACATTCAATGTACCAGTAAATACCGCTTAAGACTACTTGCAAACGGAAAAAATGGTGGTGCAAAAACAGAGGTGACGTATACATATATATATATATATATCATTATATGCAAGAAAGAAATAATAAAATAAATAAAATCATAAACAATACAAAGATAATGAATTCGTTTCTTGAAAAATTATAAGAAAAATGTAAAAAATAAACAGAAGATAAATGAAATTAATCAAATAATATTACTTTCAAAGTATTATAATTTTTATAAGAAGTTGAGTAGGAATCCAATAATACTATCATGATAAGATTTCAAAATATCAAAATTTGTAAGATGCGGTGGTTGCGCAGCTTTGACTATACATACACACGTTGTGATTCTGAACAACTGTATTTTTTATTACTAGGCTATACGGTTACCGAATAAATGAGCATTTGATTGTTATTACCCCTGACATATAACCCAAAAATTTGAGTATATTGTTAATGTTTACAATCAAAGTACCTAATTTTGTATTATAGGTGGCAATGTTAGTCTTGTAATGGCGATTTGACTTGTTCTTTTATTTTATAACTAAATAACCCACATAGCATGAAATGTTTTGAAATATTTCATCGGAAAATTTGAGTACGAGCTTTCATAAACATTTCATAAATATTTCAAAGCAAGATTTACAACGAACTTTTTATTTCTTTCAATGAAAATTTTCATAAATATTTCATAAACATTTCATGAAATATTTATTAAAATATTGTTGAAAGATTCCACTGAAATCTTTCATGAAAGATTTTGTATGAAAGCTTTATTATATATTTCATATCAGCCATAAGTTGATCTAAATCTGAAATATTTATGAAATATTTTATCAAACTTTTCAGAAGTGTTTCAATGAAATATTGTTGGAAACTTTCAAATAAGGCTTCCTAAAATATTTTATAAATATTTTAGCAATATTACTCAGCAAGATTTTCGATATCCCAAAGCCGACTTGCAATATTGTTGAAATATTTTACTGAAATCTTTCATGAAAGATTTTATAACGTTTTATGTAATATTTCACATCGACCATAAGAAGATCATAATCTGAAATATTTATAAAACATTTTATTAAACCTTTCAGAAATGTTTCAATAAAATATTTTTGGAAACTTTCAAATAAGGCTTTCTGAAATATTTCGTAAATATTTCAACTATATTATTCTGCAAGATTTTTAATTTCACTAAAATCTTTCATGTAAGATTTTGTAACGTTTTATGTAATATTTCACATCGGCCATAAGTAGATCATAATCTGAAATATTTATAAACATTTTATTAAACCTTTCAGAAATGTTTCAATGAAATATTGTTGGAAACTTTCAAATAAGGCTTCCTAAAATATTTCATAAATATTTCAGAAATATTACTCAGCAAGATTTCCGATCTCCCAAAGCCGACTTGAAATGTTGTTTAAATATTTCATTAACATTAACATTTTTTAAAGGTTTCCTTGAATCATTTGTGCAAATATTACTGAAATATTTCAATAATCTTTCATGATAGATTTGTTTGATGGCGATAATGTTGCAACGGAAGATTGTAGAAATCTTTAATTCCAACTTTTAGAAATATTTTCTTGAAATATTTCAACAATATTTATTTGCAAGATTTTTTATTTCCAGTTCCACCGATAGGAGGACGTGCGTTGGATGCGCGTTTTGTCCCCAAGTGGTTGGAGGAGACCTTGGTTAGTATATAAGGCAAAAGCCAGCTGTTTCGTGCAAAGATACGCAGCGCTTATCTTGTAACAATGCAAATGCGACTAATAAATAAATGGAAAACATGTGTGTGGATATGTATCAATGTATATGTATAATGAGTTTTAATATAATATAGTATCATGCAATAAAAATATGTTTCATAATTACAATTTATGTAAATGCGACTTTATAAGTAATGTGGATATGCAATTAATGTAGAAGTGTAATACGTTATAATATTAAATAATGTTTCCTGAAATAAACTCTAGATCTTTCATAAACATTTCATGAAAGATTTATGTTGTTTCCCAAACGTTGCAATAGAATATTATATCAATATTTCTTTAATATTCGTCAAAAATATATACCGAAAATCTTGATGAAATCTTTCATAAATCTTTCAGAGAAATATTTATTTGCCATTGCACAGGCGGACATAGCGGACTTACAACAACGTTTCGATGAAAAATTTGTGAAATATTTCAAATTTTTCTTACAAATATTTTATAAATATTTCATTAAGAGCATGACGAAGCTGTCCGCCTTCTAATAATATTTCCAATCCTAACTTATGAATAAACGATGCGTTTAATCGAGTTTTTTTACTACAAAGAAAAAATTTGTAAGATTAAACTCTAGTGCGGACAACCCAAGAAATCCACCAAAATATTATACATACAAAGTTATAATAAAAACTTTCAATGTATCGTATTTTAAGGTTAGGTTTGTCGAGTTTAATATCTAATTTCCAATCAAAGCTCATAAAAAAATAACAAGTCCAAATGATTTTTTATTTTAACAAAAATTATTGTACTAATATAGCTTTAGTGCGGACAAGTCATTATATTTGTTTAATTTATGAATTTAAAAAGATATTGATAAAATAAAAATAGCAAAACTCAATTGCTGCAGCTCCGACATGTTGTTAATATTTTATGCTATGTGCAAAGTAATATTCCATAAGAAAAAAATAATTTGAAATTTTTAAGATATCAAATTACTAATTAAATAAATTGATGCATAAACAAAAATATTTAAAAAAATAATGGTTGATGATTAATTATAAAAATTACTATTGAATTATAGAAAATTATTGAATTTTGAAATATCATTAGAAATAAATTTTTGATTAAAATTATTATATAGTAAAAAAGATGATATATCATAATAATATTCAAAACGTAAATATTAAATGTTTTTCAACTATTTTTCAGTTAATATTAATGCTAATATTAATTATAAACTAGAGGGGCATACTGCCCTGCTCGCGTTGCTCGCCAACGCCCCTTTATAGCTCCTTGAATTGCGCGATAAATATTGTGAAATCGCTTTGAAAAAAATTGGATTAATTGCAGAAATATTAAACAATTTTGCAAATCTATTTTTCATTACGGCGTTCGGAAAATTCGTTATTCGGTGCCTCATTTCCGTACCGAAAATGCCTGTTTACCGCACGAAAAATTAAGTGCGTGAAAATTTAAAAAGCCTGCAGAAAATTCATTTATTGATTGATAAATAAATTTTTCGCACGCTTTTTAAATTTAATAGTACTTAACTTTCCGTGCAGAACACGGGCATTTTCGTTACGAAAATGATCCCACATAGCACCGAAGCTTCCGGAAAGCTTCAAGGAAGCTTCCATGTAAGCTTCCTGGAAGCGTCAAATGTCCCGTGCCCTTTTCTTTTAAAAAGATTCAATAGAAGCTTCCAGTAAGCTTTCGTGAAAGAAATCAGTAAGCCTCCATGGAAGCTAGAATAAAGGCATCTTGAATCTTACAAGAAGCTTTCAAGGAAGATTGTCGTAAGGTTCCATAAATACTTCATAGAAGCTTCCATAAAAAAATGCTAGAAGCTTCCAGGAAGATTCCAGTGTAAGGTTCCCGGAGGCTTCGGGGAAGTCAACAATTCGAATATCAATTGGTTAATTTCATCCTTTTTTACCGTTTGGAAGGTATTTTGTTACAATTCTGTTCCACATTCCATATTTTATTTTATATTTTACAAATATTTGCTGTAAAAAACACATATTTACTTAGAACATACCATTTTATATACTATTATATCATATTTATACGTCAATACATATTCACATATATTAGGATTTACGAATAATTATAAAGACGCATTTACATTTTTAAGGCAGGCGCTATGGGTACATACTGAAAACCGCCAACGTTCGACTTATATAGTAAGTGTGGTATCATCTCACCACTTAGGTACAAAATGCCCATTCAATGCGTATCCCTCTGTAGGCGTAACTGCGAATCGAAGGTGACGGACTTGTAAGATATCTGTCGGTAGTTTAATTCCTGAATAACATGAAGATTTTTTTTTACAAATTATGTTGCACATGCATATATTTCATTCTTTTTTCAATTTAAATATTTTTTATGTATACCGATAAATGTATATGTACATGTACTTACGTGTTATTCACACACAAACATATTCATGCTATATGAAGTCGAAAAATTCATTTTATATAGATTTTGAAATGACTTTATTTAAAAAAATTTAAATGATACGATACCCTTTCTTAAAACTTCATTCAATTAAAGAATTTTCTTTAAAAAAGTAACAAAATGTTTTTTGTGCTTATTTACTATGTTATGACCAATCTTAAACAAAAATTATTTATTTTTGTTTGGAACCAGTCTACCGTCCTAGGACTTACCTTGTCTCTTGCTGGCTTATAATTTTAGTATCAATTCGTTAGAATACGCACAAGTATAATTCTCTAAGTGATTTTCTCCAATCTTTATTTATTATAAAATTTTTAATTAATTTTTTCATGTCGGTTAGAATTTATGTTTCCCGTAATTTAGTTTATTTTTATACTAAAAGTTTGAATGTAACCTATATACGCACACGATAGGCTGTTGCACCTCAATAGAGATGTAACTCTCGTTGCATCGATAAATATACTACATGTGTAACTATCTGCTATAAGTAACCAATCTTCGTGTGTAACAACCGTTACGCTTCCTAAGAAGTGTAACTCAAGTTGCGCCGTATTTATGTTACACACCAATCAGCTAGTGTGTGCAACTTCCACTTGAATGTAACTGATAGTTGCGTATCTTTGGGTTGTAACCGAGGTCGCGTCGTACTTATGTTACGCGTCAATCAGCTAATCAACGCAACTTGCATTTGAGTGTAACTGACAGTTGCGTAACTTTTGAAATAAAGACCTGGTGACGTAAGTTACATGCGAATTGACTTGCCTAAATGGATTAAGAATTGGTGTAACAATAGTTACACCTAATCTACGTGTATAACTAAAGTTTCGTTACGATAAAATAAAATCATTATGATCAATATTTTTATAATAATATCAAATAATACTTGTGCATATTCACAAATTTAATCTATTATATATATATATATATATATATATATATATATATATATATATATATATATATATATATATACACATATATATAAATATTTATATTTATATGAAAAATTATATATTTTATTAGATTAAATAACAGACAACAAATTATCATTTTTTATTTTTATTCCTTAAAAGAAAAGGGTTTTTTCTTAATTATTATAATTTTAACAATAATTAAATAATTTTATATAAATTAATATACATATTAATTTAAAAATAGTATATAGTTTCCCTTCTTTTACTTTAATCAAATTTTATACATTCGACTGTGATTAATTCTAACATTTAAATCTTATTAATTTAAGCGACTCACGAATTAAGAGAGAAAGAGTAGAATTCGTTTCCGACTCAATCGTCCTGATGTTTTCTATACTCGGATTCCTTAAACTACACGGTAAGAATGTCCGTGGCAAGATAAAGTTGGGCTTCCTCCTTTAATCGCTCGAACGTTCGATAAATATTTCAGATTACTACCTCGAACGTCACCTTGATTCACCTTAGATCTCAAGTTTTCACTCGTTGTTACTATTAACTGATTTTATTTCAATTCAAAATTTGTAACTAACTAGGAGAGTATCACAACTCCGGATTACGGATTTTGCTTAAACTTTGTGATAAGTTTCCAAATCTAGAAATATGAAAGGAAACAGAACTTTAGACACCAACGCTCAATATTTCTCTAGTTACAGGCAATTGAAGAAAATCACTAAAAAAATTACTAGATTTTTCAACAAATATAGTTCCTTAGCATTAATAGCTAGAAGCCTGAACCTTTTTTTAAATGAAAGCTGAGCTCAAATCCTTTTGAATTAGTAGTTATAGCATGTCAAAATATTATTTTTTCCCAAAATTATAGCGTGATAAACATTGGACCTGATTTTTCTTTTTAAAACATTAATTAATAACAAAAGCTGAAATTGGGTCTAATATTTATCACGCTATAACTTTGGGAAAAAATAATCTTTTGACATGCTATAACTACTAATTTGAAAGGATTTGAGCTCAGCTTTCATTTAAAAAAGTTTCAAGCTTCTAGCTATCAATGCTAAGGAAGCTTCGTAATAGTCTTATTTTGCTATAAAAATAAGTTTTTTATAATAAAATAACATATTTTAAAGGGTTACATTTTTCGCGATGTCGAAAATATAGGCATTTCCGTATAGCGGTCGTGCCTAAATATATCATTTAAGAATATTTTGTATTATAATTATCAGATAACATTTTCTAGCACGCATTTATACTTTTAAATTTTACACGTCTGGTACATGGCCATATGGCCATCAATCGAACAAAGGCTTGATTTTCCTTATATTTTGTTTTTGGAGCACATCATCAAAGAAATTTTTTTTATAATTTAGGCTCAAATTTATAGTTGACACTCAACACTCAGCACTCAGTTTACATGTATCAAACATCATTTTATCTTACTCTACTTCCATAAGAAAAACAAGGATAGAATGATGTTTAATACATGTAAACTGACAAGGAGAGTGTCAGGGTATTGGGACGCCCATCCTGCTCAAATTTTGGGAGATGATTTTGGATGTAGAAATATGAAAAAAGCCAAGGTACTAGACTCTAACGCTCAATATTTCTCTAGTTACAGGCAATTGAAGAAAATCACTAAAAAAATTACTAGATTTTTCAACAAATATAGTTCCTTAGCATTGATAGCTAGAAGCCTGAACCTTTTTTTAAATGAAAGCTGAGCTCAAATCCTTTTAAATTAGTGGTTATAGCATGTCAAAATATTATTTTTTCCCAAAGTTATAGCGTGATAAACATTAGACCCAATTTCAGCTTTTGTTATTAATTAATGTTTTAAAAAGAAAAATCAGGTCCAATGTTTATCACGCTATAATTTATAAGTTTCAAGCTTCTAGCTATCAATGCTAAGGAACTATATGCGTTTAAAAATCTAGTAACTTTTTTAGTGATTTTCTTTAATTGCCTATAACTAGGGGAATATTGAGCGTTGGTGTCTAAAATTCTGTTTCCTTTCATATTTTGACATTTGAAGATTTGAAGATCCCAAAGTTTGAGAAAAATCCATGATCCGGAGTTGTGATACTCTCCTAGTAAATTTGAATGTTATATCCAAGTGTTTTCTTATTTTTATTTATTAGTGAAGTAGGGCTCTAATGTACTCACTAATATATATATTAAAATAATTTAAGTAATAAAGACTTAAAGTAACACTGATTTTCCCAGTGGACCTGGCAGAGCCGACTCTTGCGGTTGCCGTCTTGTTGTGACTAAAGGCGGTGTAGTGACGTAAAGGTTTGTTTTTATTACCTTGCACCCGGGTGATCCAGAGATGGAAGCTCCAATCAAACATCGACATGTAGTCAAAATTTTCAGGACAGGAATCGTTCAACTTCCTAAGAGTTCATTAGCCTGCTTACTAATGAATTTTTCCTTTCTTCTCCGTCTCTCCTTTACACTTGTATACAGTTGAAGGTTGAGTTCTCGCAATGAGTCGGTATTGGGAAACGCTGACTCGGGACATCGCATGGAACTAATTTTGGCTGTTAACCTTTCAAATAGATATGAAATTAAGATTTACAATTTTTGAATTCAAGAATGTTTTAATAATATTATATTTATTTGAAGGGTATAGTTCCATGGGATGTCACACCTTTCCCCTCAGGTCGATAGTCGTCCCGACAATCAGCATAAGAGTCGCAGAATAGAGCGAGTTAAGCAGCTGATTTGTAAATAACATGTTAGACAATACAATTGATTTTAATTCATGATAAGATACATTATTTTTGCAGTATATTTGGTTAGTTACGTGAGTAAATTGTTGGTATACTTGTTATAGTTAAATTTTTCGTTGAGGGGTTTTGATATGGTATAGTTAACTAACAATAATGAAAGAATAAATTTTGGTAGCGTGTAACAAAAATTGGTGAACTGAAAAAAAATTTTGTGAAATTGTGTATCCAATATTTTATTGTATTACTACGCATAATAATGTAAGGAATTACAAATTATATAAATCGGAATTTAGACAATTAAAATACAATAATAATAGTCATAATAATTTATGTGATTAAAATGTATAATATTATCTTAGATGTTATAAAAAAAAATGGATTAAAATTCAGATGAAAATTAAAATAAATTCGTTGATACAAAAATAAATTTTTACATAAGGTTTTCGAGTTTAAGGATTTCTTGCTCTTAGAAGGAAATGTTTTGTCTTAGAAAAAACTGTAAAACTTATATGCAACATAACCTTAATATATTGAAGTGAAGTCACTGATTTATCTGTGATAGTAGATTCCTTTCAGACTTTGATTCAAAACTATCGTAACACCAATATTAATCAATCATTCACTGTGGTTTTTCTTCTTTAAGAGCAGGTCGTATATCTCTGTCCTTTTCTAATCAAAGAATTAATTTTTTTGCAAAACCTAATAATTGTAGCAAAAAATAAGAAGATAGCCCCATCTCGTATAATAAAAAGCAAGATTTTCTTTGATTATGAAAAATTATTTTTATCGATTCATTTTGAAGAAAACCTTGAAAAACTTAAAAAATAGAGGTTACGATGGACAATTTAGTTTTTCAAGGTTTTCTTAAAAACGAAGCGATATAAATAATTTTTCCTCATAAAAGAGAATCTTGCTTTTTATTATACAAGATGGGGTTTTCTTCTTATTTTTAGCTACAATTATTAATTATTGTGAAAAAATCAATTCTTTGATTAGAAAAGGACAGATATACTCGACCTCCTCTTAAGTTCTATTCTAGTACAGATGTGTTGATGTTGGTTCCAAAATCCCATCAGTTTGGTAGTGATGATTCGTTTATTAATTTTTCTATGGTGTCGCACTCTTGATGTGCTTGTAGTTCTTCGCTATAGATTTTTTTGTTGGTTATATTGATAGCCATGAATTTTTATAAAATGTGTTGTTGGAACGTGATGTTGTTTGTACGATGTTCATGAATTTTTATTGTATACAATAATATTAAATAAAATATTTTCTCGATGCTAAGTAGTGAATTAAATGTATAATTCCGATTTTTGAAGGAAAAAGGAAAAAAAACTTTATTTTTGTATAATTACTAATTATTTTTGATTGTGTGGTAAAAATTTTCTAGTTAGCTTGTATGCAATTGTGAATTTACTATTTCTTTTAGATTAAATAAATTTTAATTAAATAGTTTTCTCATTGATCTTATATATATTATAAATCCAATTGTACATATTCATTGACGCAAATATATTTATGTATAAAATCATATCTTACCCTAATTTGTCAATAAGGATGAATAAATAACCAAATAGATACGCGCAAATAAATGAAAGAGAAAAAAAATCAAGAATTTAATTCGTTTTGACATAATTATAAATTTTTTTTTTGTGTTTTGTTTTTAATTTATTGATTGTTTATCTACGAAATTATGTAAATTTTTAACTATTTTATGTATTAAAATAAATATTGAAAGTCGGTGAAATTTGGATGATTTTTTTTGTATGCTATTTAAAGGTTGAAAAATTTTTTTACATCCATTTACCAATTTATGAACATTATGCTTCTTATTTGAACAACTATTCATTTAATTATTCCAAACGAAGGAAAATTGTTGTTTTATGAAAATAGTTAGCAATATATTTTTTTTCTAAGTTTCTTATGTTTTCATTTTAATAAAATTGGTATTTCAAATATGTTAAAGTTTCATAAAATATTTTGTTAAATCAGTGATCATTCCATTTATAATATTATATTTCCTATACGTATGTAAATACAATTATCTTATAGAAAATATACATATATAATTAGTTTTCTTCAAGTCTAGTAAATTGAGTTCAATTAATTTGCAGTTTTTATATAGTATTTACTTGAACAAAAGCAATTTTTGAACTCAATGTTTCAGTTTGTTATTACTTCAAGAATAAAAAAAAATAAAAAATGAGATAGTAATAATGTTATTTAACAGAATATTCACTTAATTAGTTTTTATGTTAGATTAATTATTTTATATTGTAGACTTCAAGAAGTAGAATTGTCAATAAAATTACGAATTTTTTTGTGGTTAATGTAGTTATATTGGGAAAAGATAAATAAAACGTGCGAATAACAAAAAAAACATTATTTAAGGAGACGTGTTTAAGTATAGAGGTTGTATAATTGATTGATTATTAGTACCTTTCGCTCTTATGTGTATGTATATATATACACACACACATATTAAGTGTTAATATTCCAATAAGAAAGGAAAAGGAAAAAGGAAAATAAAACTAAATAAATAAAAGACAATTTTAATAGTAATGAGAGAAGTTATTATTTAACGCAGAATGTAAAATATAGATATTAGCTTTCCAGCGAAAATGATGAATAGATAATGGGTTTCTAGTAAAAAAAATCTATTATTCAGAAAAAAATGATAGTAACAGAAAAATTTTTAAATTTTGAGGGACACAAAGGGTTTAGTAATATTAGTAACTGTTAGAGATGAGTAGGACAATTTAAGAGTGGTTTTACTTAATTCAAGAATTAATAATTGTTTGTAATTAGTGTTATTATAAAGCCCTTTTAATAAATTTTGAACGTATATTTATTTAGTCAGTAAATGGCTTAAGACGATAAAGTAGTAATTTCATTTTAAAAAAATGAATTTTTATGAGAGCAGCATGAGACTTTTAGCGTAATGAAACGTTTTGAGATATAAATAAAAATGAGCTCACTTACGAGATGTGGTTTTATATGAATTGATGTTTGGTTCATAATTATTTTTCAATCACAGGCCATGCAACCGATGTTGTATTCTTGGATCTCTTGCAGTTCTATGTGGTTTATACTTTTCTTTAGTAAGAGAGGTCCCTTTTTTGTGATCCATTCGTATGATATCATTTGTTCCTTTTAGTACAAGATTCTTTTTATCTGATTTTGTCTTGTTTTTGATCAACGGTGAGGTGTTGATACATGTTATTATTTAAGTATTAGACTTCACGTTTACCTTCCCCCTCAGGTTTTTGGTCCGATCTTGAAAAGATTTCTGAACGACTCTTTAGACTGATTTCCGAAATCATACGGAAAATTTTATACGATTGTGGGCCAGAGTTTTTTAATTTTATTATCTTTCGGAGGCCATGGGTTTGGCCTGTCCGGACCCGGTATGTTGTTTTTTTGTGGACTTATTGGATAATGAAGTCAAGGAGGATAATAAGGATACTAAAAGATAAATTGTTGGTGTTCAAGTGGGTAGGGCCTTTGTGAATTCAGGTTAGTATACGGAAAATCGATGTCATTAAAATATCGGTAGTTGGCTATGTTTCGACAGTGTGGTTCTAAATAAATTCTATTTATGCATTTCTTCATTTGCTTTTACCTCATCTTCCTATCCGTTAATTTTGGAAGGAGTTATTTGAAATAATTATTTTTCTTCAGCGGATAGAGTTTTCATTACCTCTCGCTTATTCGTCATGATGGGGGTTTTTTTTATTATCATTTCAGTTTCAGTTATTTTAACTAGAAGGTTAATCTTCTTTATTATATTATTATGTGTGTTATATTCTATTGTTATATTATATAAAGACGTAAAAGTATTAAAAAAGGAATTATTTGTATTATATTAATTGTATGTGAATTACGTAAGATGCTAAAAGTAGATAGGAGGTATATATAGAATACAGAATACATATGTTGGATATACATATATATATCTTAGTGACTACATAGATTAGGTAAAAGTAATATAATATTAATCGAATTGATAAATTATTCGTTAAATGATTTTAAAATTAGATTTTGAAGAATATATCTAATATGAAATGTTCCCAGTACGAAAATTTTAAATAAGATTGTTAAAGTTTTGAATTTTGTCATTGTCTTATAATTGAGTTATAACTTAAGAAGGGGCCGAACTATCTGTCTTTGTCTAATAGCGTTTTTCATCATTTATGTAAACACTATCCGATATAACAAGAAAAAAATAGCAGCCCCTGCTAGATATTAGTATAATAAGTAAATTTTGTTAGAACAAACAAATTTTTTTACTGCGTAGTTTTTGAATGATTAGAGACCTACCAAAAAAAATAGGTTATATTCTAGATTGCTAATAGGTCTCTAATTAGTCAAAAACTATGCAGTAAAAAATTTGGTCGTTATTACAAAATTTACTTATTATACTAGTATTTAGCGGGGGCTGCTATTTTTTTCTTGTTATAAAGGATAGTGTTTATATGAATAATGAAAAACGCTATTAGACAGAGACAGATAGTTCGGCCCCTTCTTAAGATTTAGCCAAAATAACAACTAGTAATTACACGGTTGATCCAGTAAATGAGCACGAAGGTATTTAAATTTATCTTACTATTATATAAAAGGACAGCGTTTGTTTGAATGTTCTCAATTATCTCAAAAACTACTAAACCAATCGTTTTCAAATTTTGAATTTAAATTCTTTATAATGTGATGAGTGTCATAGGCTATATAAATAATTACTTTTTCAATCAATAATTGCAATAAAATAATTATAGACCTAGATCTTAACGCGTAGGGAATAGGGACTACTTTTTTCGGCGTTGTGCGGACAACATGCTCTATTCTTGCTACTTTCCTTGGTTGCCCAATAGGTGACGACCGATTTTGTCTTTCACTTTATTAAACTGGTACGGTAGAAATACTTATACACCTAGGATATTCCGTAACTTTAACACAATAAATAATTATTTATAAATAAATTTATGAATAAATTTTTATTGCATATTCTCTAATCACAGAGTAATATTACCTCGGATTATTTAATGAAATATTTTTCTATTCATTAGGCAGAATCAAAAATTAGACAATTTTTTTAACTTTAGAGAAGATTTTATATCTTATTCAAGGAAATTTTTTATTTCTTAAATATTTATTGACTCATACATGAGAATTCAACCCTTCATGGTTAAAAAAATAATTTAAAAAAAAAAAAATAATTATGATTTGCGATTTTTTCTAAAAATTTTATTCCAATTATATTATAAAAAAATATAAGATGTTTGATCCGCTTTCAAATCACGTTAATTTTATTCAAAATACAATTTCTTATAGATTTCTTAAGAAATTTTATGTTCACAAAACTTAACCATTTTTATACAAATAAATTTATTTTCAACTTTTTTAATCATTATTAACTAGCATCCCCGTCTCGGCATCGCCCGCGTAATAGTTGGGCAGAAGTCGGTGGGTATAGAAATAGAATCTCAAAAACTATTATTTATTGAATCGTACTCTTACCAAACTTCGGAATACACAATATTTTTTGTTTGTGAACTATGTGATAATAGAATGAATTTTCATTTAAAATAATTTTTTTCTGTAGAAAAAATAAGCATTGAATTTTTTTTTTTATTTTTCGCTATATGTTTAATTTAGTACCAATAAGTTAAAAAATATATTTAAATTGACGATAGAAAATTTTTTTAGCAAATCGAAATCGTGAAAGAGATATTTATTAATAAATATGAATGTTCAACAGAGATAGGAAATAAGTGCAATAAAAATTTATTGCTGATAAGCTGTTCGCATTATCCTCGCGATAAGAGTACCTTTACCGTGCTACTCCAGTAGAGTGAGCGGCAAAACAGGTCGCCACCTATTGAGAAGTGAACAAAGTGTCATTTTTAATAAAAAAATCGTAAGTTATTAAAATTAAAGTGTTATGAAAAAAGTACAAAAAAATTTAATTTTTATCTTTAAAAATGGCCAGAAATAAAATCAATTAAAAAATTTTTGAAAAATAATTACATAAAAAAAAATTTTTTTTCTTCACAATTATGTCGATTTTAGTAAACATAAACTAACAATGACAATTAAACCTACAGGACTTATTTATTTAAAAATGACAAAAATCTAAAATGAGAATAAAAAATTTTTGAAAAATAATGACATTAAAAAATTCTTTTTTTCTTCCTTAATTATGTCAATCGTAGTAAACATAAACTAAAAATGACAATTTAACCTTAATCATTTTTTCTTGAATAAAATCGGTAAAAATATATAATATGGAAAAAATGTATTTTTTCCGAAAATTTGCTGATATATTTGTTTGAAAATATCACAGGATGATAAAATCAACGTTATTTGCAATTGTGTTCATAAATAAAAAAAATTTTTTTTTCATATTATTAATGATTAAAAAAGTTGAAAAAAAATTTATTTGTATAAAAATGGTTAAGTTTTGTAAACATCAAATTTCTTGAAAAATCTATGAGAAATTGTATTTTGAATAAAATTAACGTGATTTGAAAGCGGGTCAAATATCTTATATTTTTTGTTAATATATTTGGAATAAAATTTTTAGAAAAAATCGCAAATTATACATAATTATTTGTTATTTTTAAAATTATTTCATTCACCATGAAGGGTTAAATTCTCATATATGAGTCAATAAATATTTGAGAAATAAAAAATTTCCTTGAATAAGATATAAAATTTTTTCTAAAGTTGAAAAAATTGTCTAATTTTTGATTCTGCCTAATGAATAGGAAAATATTTCATTAAATAATCCGAGGTAATATTACTCTGTGATTAGAGAATATGCAATAAAAATTTATTGTGTTAAAGTTACGGAATATCCTAGGTGTATAAGTATTTCTACCGTACAAGTTTAATAAAGTGAAAGACAAAATCGGTCGCCACCTATTGGGCAACCAAGGAAAGTAGCAAGAATAGAGCATGTTGACCGCACAACGCTGAAAAAAAGTAGTCCCTATTCCCTACGCGTTGAGATCTAGGTCTATAATTATTTCATTGCAATTATTGATTGAAAAAGTAATTATTTATATAGCCTATGACACTCGTCACATTATAAAGAATTTAAATTTAAAATTTGAAAACGATCAGTTCAGTAGTTTTTGAGATAATTGAGAACATTCAAACAAACGCTGTCCTTTTATATAATAGTAAGATAAGATGACACTCGTCACATTATAAAGAATTTTAATTTAAAATTTGAAAACGATCAGTTTAGTAGTTTTTGAGATAATTGAGAACATTCAAACAAATGCTGTCTTTTTATATAATAGTAAGATAGGATATGAAAAAAATTTTTTTTATATTTATTAACACAATCGCAAATAACGTTGATTTTATCATCCTGTGATATTTTCAAACAAATATTTCAGCAAATTTTCGGAAAAAATACATTTTTTCAATATTATATGTATTCACCGATTTTATTCAAGGAAAAATGCTTAAGAGCAGGCCGGATTCGCTGTCCTTGTCTAATTGGCATTTTTGTTATTTACTCAAGTATTAATCGGTGTATCTGCAAATTGAAGGTTAAGCGCAATAGATATTATTATTACAAATATTTATGCACAAGAAAAAAAAATCTATCGCTTTGTTTTTTAGAAAAGTAAGAAACGCGAAAATATTATAAACATAATCTTTTACTTCGGCGTTCCTTACTTTTCTCAAAAACAAATCGGTAGATTTTTTTTTCTTGTGCATAGATATTCATAATAATAATATCTATTGCGATCAACCTTTATTTTGAAGATACACCGATTAAGACTTGAGTAAATAACAAACAACTCAATTGTTACTCGGTCGGTATCAGGTTCTACTCCGGCCTGCCGTTAAGGTTAAATTGTCATTTTTAGTTTGAACAAAAATTTACATATTCAAGAAAAAAAATTTTTTCCAATGAAACCATTTTTTCAAAAATTTTTATTTTGATTTCATGTTTTTACCATTTTTAAATAAATAAGTGCTGAAGGTTGAATTGTCATTATTAGTTTATGTTTACTACGATTGACATAATTATGGAAGAAAATAAAATTTTTTAATGTCATTAATTTTTAAAAAATTTTCAATTGATTTCATTTTTGGTCATTTTTAAAGATAAAAATTAAATTATTTTGTACTTTTTCCATGTCACTTTAATTTCAATAACTTACGATTTTTTTTATTAAAAATGACATTTTGTTCACTTGTCAATAGGTGGCAGCGGCGGATCCAGGGACTGGGGCGAGGGGGGGGGCGATACCGGGAAAAGGTATACTGATTTCTAAAAAAAAAAAAAAAAAAAAATTAGGTCTAATGGGTAGGAATATGAATTAATGAAATGTGATCAATACTGAAAATTGCAATCTCGATAGCTTATCATGTGTAAAATATATTGTGTTAAAATAGTTTGAATTGTAAATAATCAAATAAAAGAGATGTAACATAAAAAAGCAGTCCAACTTGTATTGAATTTACGCGGTAAAGCGTATCTTTATATCGCGTTTTCTAAAAACCTGTATTTTTAAAATTTATTTGCGACATCTCAAAAACTACTGAATGGATCATATTATAAAAGTAGATTTAGTTTTGTTGATGGTTATACCTAAATGTAAATGATATTCACATTTCTATAGTTCTCAAAAGAGCGAAAAAAATGAAAAAATCAATTTCTAAAATTATATACTGTTACATCCGCATAATCACGGATGTACGAAAAATCATTTTTCATTTTAATTTTTTTTTTTAACCTTTTGTTATACATATAAATGTGCGTACGTATATATAATTATATATACGCATATGCATTATGCATGCATATAAACATGCAATATTTGCAGTTCATTCTCCCGATAACATATATTTTTTTAAGGGGAGACACAAGTAAAACACAAAAAAAATGAGGTTTTTTAGTTTTAACTTTTGATCCGTATCACCTAAAATGTTATCCATGCGTAATGTTATTCAAAATCATCTAAAGAATCTATAAAAAAAATTTCAGCTCGAAATATTAAAAACTGTGGGACTAGTTCCATTTTAACGCTTCTTCACTTATCACTGAATCGAGCAGTCGTTAAAATGGAACTAGTCCCACAGTTTTTAATATTTCGAGCTGAAATTTTTTTTATAGATTCTATAGATAATTTTGAATAACATTACGCATGGATAACATTGTAGGTGTTACGGATCAAAAGTTAAAACTAAAAAACCTCATTTTTTTCATGTTTTACTTGTGTCTCCCCTTAAACATGTATTAATAAAAATAAAATAAAATAAATTTTATATCGGATAGTTAGTATTAAGGAATAATTTTAAGTCTCTTTATATTCGTAGAACCAAGTCAGTTAGCAAGGCGCGAATGCTATTCAGCATTTTTAGGCGCGATAAGAAGATATCCTATGTCAAAAAATCTGAGACTTTGGAGAGCTTCTCACGGCCGAATTAGCCAATGGGACTCTTTTAAAAGTTTAGCAAGTTATATTTTCTGTCTCTTTTCTTCTTCAAAATTCTCATCTACCTTGCAACAAAAAAGATTTATTGTCAGTCAGTCCGCAGTTAGACCTCACAAGGGTAACACCTTTTTTCGACTTACACATAAATCAAGTGTAAAATCGTAACAATAAAAACTTGTAACTCGCGCTTTATTTCCTTCTTAAATTTAATTACAAGCGAAATAACTTAATTTAGTCGCGCGCTTATTTTAACAAGTCAGTCCAATAAAAACGCGATTTTTATACAACTTACTGCTAGGGGAAAAAGTGTGTTAATAAAAAAAATATTTCCTATTTTATTTTCAAATAAAAATAAATAAAAATACTAACGAGGTTTCTTCCGATTTATTATTGTAAATCTGCGCGATTCACTTATCAATAGCTTGTATAACATTTGTAATAAAATTAAATAAATATCATTTACAAAAATATACGAAAATAATCTCTGCGGACATAAGTGCCATTAATGCAGTTCCTAAATAATTAACAAGCGGGCAACTAGAGAGGAGCACTGCGCCCTTCAGTGTAAAGTTTATTGAGTAGATAAACTCCTTTGCTTTCGACCACGCAGCCAGCAGTTAAGACAAGGTAAGTGATTAGGCTCCTCTATCCCGCAGTCTTTTAAAAATAAAAAATATTTAACAATACTAACAAGAAATATTCCAAACAAACACGTGTCTGAGTAAACCTATTTAAGGTGACCGGACATAACAATACCATGTAAAAATTATTGGTGTTTTGATTTTAAATGATTCTCACGGCTCCTATAGTACAGATAAATTGGTCACCTTTTTTCGAGATTGTTGCTTTATAACAAGTTTAAAATATTTTATATTTAAAAAATCATTCTCTTTACTTTAACACTTATTATAAGCGTTAAAAAATCTGAATTTTTTATTTAATTCTTTCCATGAAAAAAAAAATTAAAGAAAATCATTGTTTTTTGGTCGTAGATGAGGTTCTACGCTTTGAAGTTAAAAAAACGTCTTTAAGCATATTTTTAAAAAAAGCGTGCATACTTGTAATGTATAGGAACGGGTAAAAGTAAAGGAATTAAGTCATGATTTCTATAATTAACTATTTTAATTTTTCTGAATAATTTTAAGATAACTTCTTTTAGACTGTATAGTAACAAACATGCAATAAATTAAATTGTAATAAAATTCAAAGATGAGCCTTACATATAAATTGATTTATATTATAAATTCTAATCTATGCTTAGTATCAGTCTTTGCGAATCTACCACATTTTTTTCGTGAAGTTCTTGGAATTAGAAAAAAAAACAATTAAAATTCAATCGTAAGAATATTAGGAATATATAATATGTTTATGACTAATATTAACAGTAACATTTGTTTTAACTGTTTTTCACAAAATAATATTTTAGAACTAATATAGGATTTTTTTAATATTTCATATCACCGTGGGAACTTGTACATTGACATTATAGTTTTCCAGTTTTCAAAGACTCAAAGCTGTATATAGCATATATAAGCTCCACTACGCTTGGAATACGCGTGTACGCCGAGGGGCTATTCACTCTTTGAAATCAGTGACCACCCTGCTCTGTAATCGATTTTAAATCACATGAAATCCAGTGAAATCACTGTATTATTACAAAATCAAATTAATCAATTTTAACGGCATGTCGGAGCTGCAGCAATCGAGTTTTGCTTTTTTTATTTTATCAATATCTTTTTAAATTCTTAAATTAAACAAATATAATGACTTGTCCGCACTAAAGCTATATTAATACAATAATTTTTGTTAAAATAAAAAATCATTTGGACTTGTTATTTTTTTATGAGCTTGGATTGGAAATTAGATATCAAACTTGACAAACCTAACCTTAAAATACGATATATTGAAAGTTTTTATTATAACTTTGTATGTATAATATTTTGGTGGATTTCTTGAGTTGTCCACACTAGAGTTTAATGTTACAAATTTTTTCTTTGTAGCAAAGAAACTCGATTAAACGCACCGTTTATTCATAAGTTAGGATTGGAAATATTATTAGAAGGCGGACAGCTTCGTCATGCTCTTAAAATCAACTAGAGTAGAAATCATTAAAATGATAAGAAATATCAAATGAAATTAACAGAAATCATGAAATTAAAAGAAATCAAAATTTTTTTGTAATTAACATTTATTCTGGAGAATAGAAGACTGCGCATAAAAAAAGTGTACAGTTTGCTTGCATTTGTTTTGATATTCTTACTGTTATAATTACAACCACAGTCAAATCATATAGGATAAGCACATACTACTATGACTAGTTTGATTATTAGTTTTTCCACAGAATTCGCGGTAGAAACCAATATATCTACATTTATCTTTAAAAGGTTAAATCAATTATGTAACGATTTAAAAAATTAATGCTTAACGGTAGGCCGGAGTAGAACCTGATACCGACCGAGTAACAATTGAGTTGTTTGTTATTTACTCAAGTTTTAATCGGTGTATCTTCAAATTAAAGGTCGAGCGCAATAGATATTATTATTATTATGAACATCTATGCACATTTAAATTAAAATTTGAAGATACACTGATTAAAACTTGAGTAAATAACAAAAATGCCAATTAGACAAGGACAGCGAATCCGGCCTGCTCTTAAAGTAATTAACATTATAATGAATGAAACACCAGGTAGCTGCGAAAATGTCCTTTATATTTGCACTTCAGAATCAAAAATTTTGAGCAATGACGTTGTATTAAATTTAAATATTCCTAATAAAATAAGAGAATTGTTTAAATGAATTTAATATTCTATATTATTTAATTTTTAAATCATTTAAATTTTAATGATATGAATTTAAATTTTATTATTTCTAATTCAACGATAGAATTAAGATATACATTTATAACATACATTACTATTAGAAAATTCACTTATAAATAACCTTTTCAGTTCTTATGCGGATCATTAGAATTATTGATTCCGTAATTACATGCAATCATTTTTTTTCTCATTATGGAAAACAACAAAATGATTGCGAGAAATCGATTGAAAATATTTAAGGAGAGTTCTATTTCACTTACTGCTAAAATTTAACTCAAAATAATATACTTTTAATCATGAGCGAAAATTTATATTACGGCATGCACGTTCGTTTCAATCGAAATAATATATTTTATATAATTTTTATTTATTTAACAAATTACATATGATTGATAATTATGAATTAGGTTCGGCGATTCAATTTTCGAGTACTACTTATACGGTTGGGGGGGGGGCGATCGCCCCCTACGCCCCCCGCTGGATCCGCCACTGATAGGTAGCGACCTGTTTTGCCGCTCACTCTACTAGATTAGCACGGTATAGGTACTTATATCACGAGGATAATGCGGACAGCTTATCAGCAATAAATTTTTATTGCACTTATTCCCTATCATTAATGAACATTCATATTTATTAATGAATATCTCTTTCACGATTTTAATTTGCTAAAAAAATTTTCTATCATCAATTTAAATATATTTTTTGACTTATTGGTACTAAATTGAACATATATCAAAAAAAAAAAAAAAAAATTCAATGCTTATTTTTTCTACAAAAAAAAATTATTTTAAATGAAAATTCATTCTATTATCACATGGTTCACAAACAAAAAATGTTGTGTATTCCGAAGTTTGGTACGAGTACGATTTAATAAATAATAGTTTTTGAGATTCTATTTCTATACCTACCGACTTCTGCCCAACTATTGTGTGGGCGAAGCCGAGACGGGGGATGCTAGTATTTTAATATTTCTAGTTTATTAGAGTAGTTAATAAAAAGTTTGTGTAGAGGTAATATACAAATGTCAATAAAAATTCCACACAAATATCGTAAATAGAATAATTAAATAAAAATAAAAAAAATAAATATAAGGTAATTTAATGGAAATAAATAATTTATGTTTGAAATAGTAAGGGAAAAAGTAAAGGAAAGCAATCGTTATAACTAATTAATTTTAAATTTTACTAATAGTTATAAAAAAAATATGACCTTTACATAAAAGTTGTAGAAATTCTTTACAATTTTCGAAAATCTGTATTTAACAGCATTTAGTTAATAAACTTTCCGTATATACTACCAATTATAAGTTAAAAATTATTCCATGAAATCCTTTTAATGACGAGACTTATTTGGCCTGGGTATAATAAAATAGTATAATATAATGAAAAGTACTCTATGGTTAAAATACGAATTATTTTTCTAGTGTGAGTGAATATTATTATTTTATTTATTGAAATATTTTCAAGTATCTATTGTTAAAGTAAAAGCGAAAAGTTTCAATAAGTTACCATTGATAACATAGGTATACCTACACAGCATGGAAGATTCCACTGAAATATTTCGAATTATTTTACTGGAATATTTCAATGAAACCTTACATGCAGATTATTGGAAGTCTCCACGGAATATTTCAAAATATTCTACTGGAATCTTCCATTGAAAGCTTCCAGGAATATTTCAGGAATATTTCAAAGGAATGTTCAAAAACTTTTTCGAAATGTTCCATGAAATATTCACGGGAGATTTCTGAAATATTTCATGAAATATTCCATGTAATGTTTATGAAATATTTCATGGAAGATTCCAGGAACATTCCATAAACATTTCGCTGGAAGATTCTAAAAACCTTTTAAATCGTACAGCGGAGTATTACATAAATCTTTCATAAATATTCCACGAAATATTTCACGCAAAGATTTCAGTAATCTTCCGGTGAAATATTTCATGAAAGATTTCAGGAAGATTCCATAAACGTTTCGCTGAAAGATTCCGATGAACTTTAAAATCGTACAGCGGAATATTACATAAATCTTCCATAAATATTCCACGAAATATTTCACAGAAAGATTTAAGTAATCTTCCAGTGGAATATTTCATGAAAGATTTCAGAAAGAATACATAAACATTTCACTGGAAGATTCCAAAAAACTTTTAAATCGTACAGCGGAGTATTACATAAATCTTTCATAAATATTCCACGAAATATTTCACGCAAAGATTACAGTAATCTTCTGGTGGAATATTTTATGAAAGATATCAGGCAGATTCCATCAACATTTCGCTGAAAGATTCCGATAAACTTCAAAATCGTACAGTGGAATATTACATAAAACTTCCAGAAATATTCCACGAAATATTTCACAGAAGGATTTAAGTAATCTTCCAGTGGAATATTGCATGAAAGATTCTAGAATGATTCCATGAAGTTCTCATTGGAAGGTTGCGCGAAACGTTACGGGAGGTTTTCAGTGACGCCGATAGAGGAATGTTCGTTAAATGGGAGTTTTATCCCCAAGCGGTTGGAAGATACCTCACTTACTATATAAGCGAAAGGGTATCGGCGCTTTGATGTGTACAGTCGAAGCGAATATTTAATAAAAGATTTCTTTAATTTTTCGTGTATATTCCATGAAAGGTTCATGAAATGTTTAAAATCTTCCGGAAATCTTCCATGAATGTTCCAACGGAATATTTTATGAAATGTTCCTGCAAGGTTCCTGAAATATTTTAATGAAAGATCTGAGATGTCCTAAATCTTCCAATGAAATATTCTTGGAATCTTCCAACAATATTCCATGGAATATTCCAATGTAGGAAGAATTAAGGACATACGAATATTACAGGAATATTCCATGGAAGATTCCTAAAATATTTCAAATCTTCCGTGCCAATATTCCAGGAAGCTTCCATAAACATTCCATGCTGTGTGGGTAATTCAATATATAATATATCTATGATCACATACATATATATACATCCATACATATAATCCATAAGGATATGTCGTTTAACATTAACCTCTGTCGTATTAAAATATTATTGTTTCACTATTTCTTACTTATATTAATTACGTTAGAAAAATTTGTTATTTCTTATTATAAATATATTTACTTACAAGGAGAGCACTCCACCTCTGCGAAACGAATTCGGCTGAAACTGCAGGATATGATTCTTTAATGAAGAAAAATGAACCTTTCTTTTTTATTTTCGTCGAATAGGCCCCCTAGACAAGGATATAGACATTTTTTCAAAAATATGGTGAATAAGAGTCTTCATAAGGACTTAAATAACCAAAGAACTAAGACTCTTACAAAAAAATGCATGGTAGATAAAATCAAGCACGAATTAAATGCTTTAATTTAAGCTTTGTCGCATTAAGCTTTGTCCAGTGCGCGTGCCTTTCTGCATATTCTTAAAGCACGAAAAATTATAAGGGGGATTGGAAGGAAAGCACTCAGTGCGCGTGTTTTCTTCCAGCTGCCCTGTGTCAGTGAATTACTCTGTGACCCAAGTTCGATCTTGAGCGTTCCAGAGGCTCCAACGAGTATTCACTCCAAGGATCACGGCGGGCTGCATCTAGCTGTCCTGATTCTCTACCTGGAACCTCAAGGATTTGATCAACATCGCAATGAACAGATTGGAGTGCCCAGAGACTGGACTTATTCAGGCGCACAGCGAGACCGTTAAACAGCTGTGGTATCGCTTTCCAAAGGATCACGATAAATTGTTCAAACGCCCTAAATTCCTACAAACCGACTACTTTAGAAGGGACTGCTACCGCATAACGCAATCGGAATACAACAGGCTTTTTGAACAGCTGCATAATCTACAGAACAGCAATCCGGTGCATGCAGCTACCAATTTGGTAGATAGGCTGAGTGTCTCTCGCAGTCACTTGCCAAAAATCCACCTTCATACCTTCCACGAGGACCAGTACCAACGGGAGCCTTTCCGGGATTTATTTTTGTGTCGATCAAGATCAATCCCTCTTTGATGTCGAGAGACTGCATAACTCGAGAACGTCTGTGACCGGAGAAGCTTTGCCCACCATTGGAGCAAACTACACCGTTGCGTGGCAGACGTTGTTAAGGCGTTACGATAACACACGGTTGGTCGTGACCCAGCATCCGAATGACCATTTCTCAATACAACTTTTGGAAAGGGAAGAGTCAAATCAACTACAAGCCGTTCTAAACACGTTAAGCTCAAAAATATCATCTTTGCAGACAATTGGTTGGCCGGTACAACACTGGGACGACATATTTGTCTTCATTGGGGTCAGGGCCCTGGACCCAGTCACACGGAAAGATTGGAAAACAGCGTTGGGCCACAGCAATGCTCTACCGACCTATGATTAATAGGTGGAGTTTCTGCAGGGTCGAGTACGAGCATTGAAGACCAACGAACTAACCGGTAAAGGCCACCAGCCAACCATGGTGAGATGTAATTCACGGGGACGAGTCTCTCCAGCCTGGCTAAGACCCAAAACTCAGTCATTTTCCACCTCGATTCATGGGGACGTCTGCCCCTTACGTCAAGCAGTGCACAACCTAGGACGGTACCCTGAGTACCTGAAGAAAACGGCAGAGCAGCGTCGCAATACCGCATATCTCCTGAGACTTCGTCTGAACTACATCCGACCGGGGCACAGATGCCTGGACTGCCTGTAAAAGAGATCATGTCTGCATTGTAAAAAAGGCCATTACACTGCTCTCCACGACTCATTATCTGGTAAACGAAAATCCACAACACGCGATCCCAAAGATGACGCTAAACGGGTCTATCTCAACGCCAGGACCAGGTCAACGGAACCGCCGGACCCCACCGCAGCCAATTGACTAACCCTTCTACCTACCACCAGAATCTCCCTGTTGCCCCTTGACGGGCAGCAGTTCACGATACAAGCTCTTTTCGACCAAGGATCAAAGCCTTCGTTCATCGAGGCGGGTGTGGCACAGAAAGCCGGTTTAAGCTTTCAGAATGTCGACATTACTATCAACACAATAGAAGGACGTCAAACCAAGAACATTCACCGTAGAACCATCGTCACCATAGCCACCGCGAGGGAACCATTCCAGGTGTCTGCATATATCATGCCTCGTCTTAGAATCGAAACACCTAGAATCAGCTTGCAACCTCAAATTCGGCCTCATTTACCACAAACTGATCTAGCAGATCCTATTTATTTCATCCGAGCTAAGATTGAGATGCAATATGGAGCCGATGCCTACGGCTTCCTAATCTAAAGCGAAATCGAATTGGGTTCACCCAGAACTTCCATGGCTCAGGAGACTTCGTTGGAATAGATAATCTCTGAGCCAACTCCTAAGGTGAACAACTCGAGCATCCTGATTCGTGAGCAGCCCTCCGTGCTCACGCGACCGGACTAGATGCGATGGATCAGATGCTACACAAGTTCTGGGAGCTTGAGGAGATTTAAGGCTTTCCAATTTCATTACCAGAGAATCTGGAGTGCAAAAGACTTTTTCAGGATGGTTACACAAGGTGCATCACCGGAAGGTATTAAGTTCGTCTGCCTATCAAACCAGTGAAGCTCCACCAAATAGGAAACATTCTCCAGATCGCCCAAAATCGTATGGAGCAGATTCGTCGAAAGATGTCAAGAGATCCATCATTTCGCCAACAATACGAAGCCTTCATGAGAGACTACGAAGAGGCCAGATACATGAGAAGAATCCAAGATTCACCAGAGAATCAATTTCAAGAGTACATCGTTTATCTGCCCCACTACGGGGTCTGGCAGAGGTCCGATACCAGCGAGAAACTCCGCGTAGTTTTTGACACGTCATGTCCTTCGACTTCGGGCATATCTCTCAATGACACGCTCTATACCGGTCCTTTCCTTCAAAGAGAGCTGTCAACCATCCTTCTACAGTGGAGATTCCATTGATATGTATTCTGCTGTGACATAGTTCAGATGTATCGTCAAATCCTTGTGAAGAAACGAGAAACAGATCTTCAGAGGATTCTTTAGCAATCTGTAGATGGACCTCTCCACCAGTACTAACTGCTTACGGTCATATATGAGCTATTGTGAGCCTCTTTTTTGGCTATACGCACCCTGAGACAACTGGCATAGGATGAAGCTCAAAGGTACCCGCGTGCAGCTGAGATCTTGATACGCGATGCCGACGTTGACGACATTGTCACAGGCAGTGACAACATCTCATCGATCCTTTTACTCTGAAATGAATTGATCGCTCTTCTAAAATCTGGTGGTTTCCTAATCTGGAAATGGGTTTCCAATGACCCAGTCATACTGGAGGGACTCTCAGGGGACAAACTTCTAGGACCAACGCTCAATAATTTCAGTGACTCTGATCTCGCTCACGCTCCCGCTCTGGGACTTTCTTGGAATCCTATTCAAGATAAAATAAGGTTTTCCTCATTCTCCCTGGCCCCCTCCCAATCCGCTACTAAGCGTGAAGTCCTATTCGCTGGGATGGATCGGACCCTATATTATGAAAGCAAAGATCATTCTTCAGGAACTGTGGAAGCGAAGAATTGGTTGAGACGACCAATTGCTTAAAGATATCGCACTGCAGCGGGTCAACTTTGTGGAGGATTCCAAACGTCTCTCTAAGGTTCACATTTCCAGGTGGCTTGGAATCGATTCTGACTCAGTGATAGAGGTCCACGGATTTGCCGATGCAAGTCAGTCTGCGTACGCAGCCGCAGTCAATGTGAGGATCATCGGGAGTAGGGGCCAGCTACACTGTCGACTATTGACGTGTAAAACACGGGCTGCTCCCGTTAAAACCATCTCCATCCCCAGATTAGAGCTTTGTGTCGCAGTGCTGTTGTTCCACCTGTTGAAAGGGCTCTCGAAAGCATTTCTCTTTCCTATCGAAGAGTGGTACGTATGGTCCAATTCAAAGGTCGTGCTGTCGTGGCTGGCACCAGATCCATCTAGGTGGACGGTGTTCGTCGCAAATCGCGTGTCGAAGCTATAATTCACTCATCCCGGTCTTCACTAGTACTTTGTACGCGAGTTCTGCGGATAACCCCGCAGAACTCGCGTCGAGAGGTATGCGGTTCCAAAATCTGATCATCTTTAAGATCTAGCATCAACAATTTACCTGGCTATCCAGACCATCCTCCGAGTAGCCGCATATCGATCCAGTCTCTTCCAAACAAGGCGAAATGCGCGAAGAAATCCGGAAAATCTCCTGTCATCCAATCTTAATTCGAAGCGATTTCATTATTTAATGCTCAAGTCTCACACGCCTCATCAGAGTAACAGCATTATGTCTACGATTACTGGAGTTTCGTCTACCAACCTGAGCAAGAAACCTCAGTCGACCGCTGAACGCCACTGAAATGGAGGACGCCTTCTTAAGATGCATCCGCATCTCCCAAGCTCATTCTTTTCAAGAGGAGATCGCGAAGCTAATACATGGGGAACCTCTAAAAAGGTCGTGTCGATTCATCTCATTGTCCCCTTTCCTTGATAAAGACAACGTACTGAGAGTTGGAGGCAGACTCCAATCCTCTGTCTTGCCTTTCTCAGAACGCCATCCAGCCATAATTGCCAAAAAGTGTCATCTCTCCAGCCTCCTAGTGGATTGAGTCCACAAAATAGTTTTCCATGGGGGCTTCACGCTTACCTACTCGACAGTAGTCAAACGTGCATGGATCATCGGTGGAAAACAGAAGGTGCGCGATTTGCATTCGCGCCCGGACTTCGAGCCAACTAATGGAAACGTTACCAACCCTCTGAGTGCAGGCCTCTCGGCCATTCTCCAGAGTAGGACTGTACTACGCGGGATCCATCTGGACCAAAATTTCCAGCGGCAAAGGCGGAAAATCGTCAAAGGGATACATAGCCATCTTCGTTTGCCTCTGCACGAAGGCAGTGCATCTGGAAATGGTGAGTGACCTGACGACCAAGACCTTCCTGGCTGCCTTTCAGAGATTCTCCAGTCGTTGAGGCACGCCCAAAGGGACATAGAGCGACAATGCTACCACATTCCATGGGGCTAACACGGAACTGCCATCTATGTTTCGTGGAGCTTCAATCGAATATAAAGTCGTAAAGAACACCTTGGCCAATCGAGGGATCGATTAGTCTTCCATCTCGCCATCAGCTCCTCACTTTAGTAGCCTCTAGGAGGCAGCAGTGAAGTCGGCCGAATCCCATCTTAAGAGAGTCTCGGGTAACACATTCTGACACAAAAAAAATATGCATCTTGCTGAGTCAGATCGAGTTTTGCATGAACTCGTGCCCCTTGATTCCTCCCACCGGCGAGGTCGAAGATGTCGAGCTCCTTACACCATGGCACCTTTTGACTGGATTCGCCCCACAACAGACACCCGAGCCTCAGCTAACCCCACTGGACTTTGATCATCTCACTCATTGGAGATTAGTGTAAGAAATGCGTGACCATTTTTGTCACCGATGGTCTCGTAATTACCTTCACACGTTGCAACAATGAAAAAAATGGAGAACAGCAGCCTCAAATCCGCAAATCAACGACCTCGTGTTAATTATCAATCCACTCCTGCTCCGGCACGGAAGATGGCCTCTTCGACAAGTGATCGCCACTCACCCTGGTCCTGATGGATTAGTGCGAGATTAGTGTAACGATTGGAAAAGTACTTTTCTCAATCATTAAAACATTTTTGTGTCAAATATTTGGAATTTTATGGTCGTGCAGGCTTGAGTGAATGCATGTGCGTGTATGGTAGTCTATTACCAAACAATTTTATGTAAGTTTCTAAACGATTTTATTCGTTTCCGAGGTACATCCCGTGGAGACAACTTACTTTGTACTTCTTTTTTTTATTCATTTTTTTTATTTTTTATTTTTTTTTTTTTTTTTTTTTGTTTTTATATTTTAAAATTTCTTGTACTATTTTTTAATATTGGGTTTTATAAATATTAAGTTTGTAGATTTAAATATGCTGTGATGAAAACGTTACTACAGCCTTCTTTAAGCGACTCACAAAGGATATTTCATCGAGCACATTTATTTTAAATCCATCCCAAAATTTATTAAACTCCCTATGAACTGACTCCCCAGCCTGTTCGGACCATAATCCTAAACCATCATTATTCAAGAATATGATTGCTTTCTCCAAATGTTCAAGGATAATATGAATTTTGATAGTTTGAGAAATTTCGGTACTCTTTAAGGCTTTACGAAGTTCACTTAAATTTTTATCAAAGTTAGTAAGATCTGCTGTTTTGCAACAAAGCACGTGTCAACTATTCTATTCATAGATTTGAATGCAGTGACATAAGGCTGCAAACGAAATGGCCCTACAAGTTCGTAAATTTCAGGATCCTGCAATTCATCAGCTTCTTTAAGCAGTTTCCGACATTGATTGCCTTCAAAACTATTTCCTTGATAGCTCTTATGTTTCGAATTCGTAGGAACCTTTTTTATAAATGTTTTCCATCATCTTAGATTTTTTGTACAAATGCTGGTTATAATTCGTAGGAACTAATTTTCTACCAGCAGAACTACGAATGAAGTTTGCCAATTTTTTCATGTTATTTGAAGACGACTCACTATTAGCTTGAAAATTATCTAATCTTAGAGCAAAAAAAAATATTTCTTTTTTTTTATTTACAGTTATCCAAACCTTAGATCCCGAAGAATTTAGAAAAAGCTCAGCTCCTTTATCAGTTTTCGAAATTTTTCTTTTCAAAAGATTAGTTACAATTTGAGTCTGCTGTTTCTCGGGTGACTGTTCTACTATATTAAGGACATTATCACGTGCACTAGAGGAAGAAGAACCTCTGCAAGAATGTGAAATGCCTTTACCGATTTCTTCAAAACAATTGTTACATATTTCAATAGAAGTTCTCGGTTTGATTGCCTTTGCCTCACTTTCAGGAAGTGAAGCATTTTGTTGCGTTCTACCGTCAAGGCCATTCTTTACGTCAATTTTTGTGGAGAAATCTCCAACATCACCCTTACCTTTTTTCGTTTTTAAATGGCTAGTAAGACATGCTATTAGATAAATGTAACAGTTACAACTCATTGTTCTTGTTTCTTTTGCTAAATTAAGATCCTCGTAATTAGGCATAGTTGGACGAGGTCTTTTAAAAATACCTTTTTCATGATCATTAATAGTTAGTCGACAAGAGCTGCATACACCTTTAGGGAATTTACTATTAGAAATATTAAATTGATGATCAGATGCTCCCTTATAACTTTAATATGTTTTTCAATTAGCAAGAAATGATGAAAAGGTTCTTTTTTGAAAATAATTTTTATTTCACACAGAGCGCACACTTTTGTCCGATTTTCTCCATGATCGCATTTATAATTCGGATGAGAAATAGACATTATTGCAGAAACAATGCAGAATTATTCACTGATATATATATAGGTGCAAATTTCCATAACTGGAAAATACAAGTTAATCGGCCGAAAAGCTCTTATATTTATATTTTCTACTTTACTCTTTAACTGTGGATAAGACAGATTGCCACTCCGCCACCTAGCGACATTTAACGTAATTATTTTCATCATTTCGTACTTGGAATTTTACAACGATTTACATCCATAATAATATTAGGATTTATTTAGAAAAAAACTTCTATTAATAAAAAACCCCTAAAAAACGAATGGGAAAGGTGGGATTCCGCTTCAAAGTATATGAAAAGGTAAAGGAAAATCCACTTAATAATTTATAGGAAACCAAGGTACAGTAAGGAAATCTGGGTAAAAATTTAACTCAAAACTACAAGAAGTATCGTAAAGGAGAAAAAGGAATTCTAGCTAGATAATCCATTAAAATTTAGCTCAAATCCAGGTTCCCCAGCTAGATTTTCTACTTGAGAAATAGATCTATTATTGTCTGGACTTCTCAATGAACATACATAACTCAATGACGTACATTTGTGTCCATACCGAAATAGTATCGATTCAACTATTGTGTATTTGATGAATTTCTAATTATTATTACCTACATTTACGTACAATACATGTCATCGCGAAAATATGCAGCTAGATTTTAAATTAAATTTAATCAAAAAGATCCAGCTAAATGTGACTGAATAGTCAATGGGTATCCAGCTGGATGTTTAGATTAGTAATCTACCTGGATTTTCCAGCTATATATTTATATGGGAAATTTATCTGGATTAGATGGTGTATCATCTGTCTGGATATTAACATGAATAATCTAGCTGTATAATCCGATAGAAAATCCACCTACGTGCATAGATGGGAAATTAATCTAAATTTTAGGTAGGTGATCCGCCTAGATATTCACATGAATAATTCAGCTGGATAATCGGATGGGTAATCCACCTAGATACGTAGATGAGTAATCTACCTGGATACTTAGGTATTATCCAGCTGGAAAATCCAGGTGGATCATCAAGATAAATTACCCATCCAAATATCCAGCTGGATATTCATCGACTATCCAGTCACATCCAGCTGGATCTGTTTGATAGGGAAAACTATAGATTTTCTGCCTCGAAAATCTATTTGAAAATCCAATTTTAAAAAGTGAAAATCTACGAATGGGACGGGAATCTAATTCAAAATGGGACCTTAAATCGAAATAAGAATCCACTTAAAAGGAAAGGTTTCCACCTCCGGGAAACGGATTCGGCTGAAACTGCAGGATATGATTTTTCGATAAAAAAAAATTAATCCGTATTTTTTCTTTTCGTCAAATAGGCCTCCCAGACAAAAATATAGACATTTTTTTGAAAAAATAGTAAAAAGGAGCCTTCATAAGAACTTGAATATACAAACAACTAAGACTCTTACAAAAAAACACATCAAGGATGAAATAAAGTGCAAATCAAATGCTTTGATTTGAACTTTGTTGCATTAAAAAAACTTTAGTGGTTCAAAAGTTACAGGTAATTAAAATATGCTAATGAAATAGCGTAAAAAATTGATGATTTTTATATGCTAAAAATATTAAGTAAATACGTGGTAATATTTAATTAAAAATAACTATCGAACAAAAGAAGCTTTTTTAATGCAACAAAGCTTAAATTGAAGCATTTAATTTGTGCTTCATTTTATCTTTCATGCATTTTTTTGTAAGAGTCTTAGTCCTTTGGTTATTTAAGTTTTTATAAAGGCTTTTATTCACCATATTTTTATAAGACTGTCTATATCCTTGTCTAGAGGGCCTATTCGACAAAAAGAAGAAACACGAGTTTTTTTTTTAAATTAAAAAATCATATCCTGCAGTTTCAGCCAAATCCGTTTTTCTAAGGTGGGGACCTCTCCTTGTTAGTAATTAGTGAAAATCTACAAGTAAAACAGAAATTTGAGTACATTAAGGATGGGAATCCATATAAAAATCCAGTTGTAAATAGATGAGATATATTAAGCGTAAATTGAGAAAATAATAGTAAGAAATTCATCGAATACACAAGATTCGGATCGATCACTACTTTGGTATGGACAGGAATCCACGTCATCGAGATATGTATGTTCATTGGGAAGTCCAGACAAAAATAGATGGAAAACCCCTAAAAAGCGAATTAAAAAGGTGGGATTCTGCTTCAAAGTATATGGAACGGTAAAAGGAAATCCTTCAAATAATTTATAGAAAACCAAGGTACAGCACGGTAATCTGGGCAAAATTAACTCAAAACTGCTGTAAGTATTGTTTAGGAAAAAATGGAACTCCAGCTGGATAATCCATTAAAATTCAGCTCAAATCCAGGTTCCATAGTTAGATTTACCACTTAGGAAATCCGACTGGATTTTTTTGTCAAAGATATCATAATTTATTAACCTTTAGCTGGCATGCCTCTCCAGCCGATTATAGCTGGCCTATGGAGTACTATAGTACCCCAGCACGAAAATTGTCGTGAAAACTAAAGTATTAACATAACGTAAAATAATCATTCGGTCATGCTGAAGCTATATACCTGCGTCAGTCAGCATCAACATACACACACCTTAAATATAAGCTAACGTTGCGATCTGTTAAGGCATAAGGCAAAGGAACAGATCGACTTTAAATAGATTTGCGTAAGCCTGGCTACAACCGATACGCACTATAAAGAAACGCAAAGCCTTTTTATGTTAAAGTTTGAATTGTCTATTCCTCGCGAGCACTCACAGGCAGTAGGATTTTGAGATAGTTTTCATTAAAGATTCTCTTTTAATATAAAACGAATTATGTGATTATTGCATCTGCCACTAGCAGTAAGCAACATCACAGCATTTTTAGTCCAGTAGAATTAGCTCAAAAAACCTTAAAATTTGACTTAATTAGTAACAGGAAACTGAAGTGAAAAATGTATTCATTAGGTCAAAAGATATTAAAATTTAGAAAGACTCTCCAAATTTGGGCTGGCATATTTTTTTAAACAACGTTTTTATGTAAAAAATTATGAAAAATCGATGTTTTTTGGATTTAGCTCTTTTCGTTTTTTAATAGGGTATATAAAATTTATAATACTTATAAGGGTCTTTAAGACGAATAGTTTACATTAAATTTCGTTAATAATTTATTTGAATGATCACAAAAATATAGTCAAAAATCGTTAAATTTTCAATAATTTTTTATTCCATAAAAAAAAGGGCTACATGCTTGTAACTTTGTAAAAAGTTGCCTTCTATCACTCTTAAGTCCCCATAATTTTTTCAGCAAAAAATATTGATTTGTATATGAGATATTCAATTTGTTCACTAGAAAGAGGTAAAATATAGGCCTTAAATGGACCCTATTGCGGTCATTTTGGAAAGAAATGACCATTGTCATTTATACTCTTTGACACTTATATTTAGTGAAAATGAAAAGTTTGATTGACATTTTTATTATTTTCGCTGTTTAAATGGCGATCGAAAAAAAAAATTTTTTTCTCAATTGTTTTGTAACTTTATATATGAAAAAATGAAAATATTTAAATGCAACTTTTTTATTCTTGTTGCCTAAATTTTAACGCTTATTTAAAAAAAAAAAAACGTTATTCTATGATAATTAGGAGCTGAGATAATTTTTTTTTTTTTTAAATTCGCCATTTGTTTATTTACAAGGATTAAGGAATGAAATTTTAATGACAGATCCTTTAAAACTTGAACTTTGATATAAAATCATTTATGATATTAAAATCAGTTTTTTTAAACCTTAAAAGATTGTTTTTAAGTATGTATAGTTTCAATTCTTTTTGAAGAGGGGAGGAACGCGTCATCTTTCGCAAGTACAGAAAAAATTTTTTCGATTACTTCAAATTTGTCTTATGTGAAAAAATTTTCTATATCTCAGTAAAATATTAACCGATTTTGATATTTCTTTTTAAAATCTGGGGTAGCGCGAGATAATATTAACAGTCGTTATACTTGTTTAATGATATAAATAAATAAATTTGTTATAAGCAATAACAAAAAATATATGCATATATTTTATTCATTTTTTATATACTTGTAATGGTTATTTTTATAATCTAATAAATAAGTTTCATTTATTTTATGAAAAAATTAGATTATTATCTTTTTTACATGCTCATAATTAATACAAACATTGCTCTTATCATAAAAATCTTGACATTATTAAAAAAAAACTTCTGACCTTGAATATTCAACGAATTTAACGTTTCTTTTTTTGATCTGGGGTTGTGCGAGATAATATTAAGAACCGTCATTTTAGTTTTATGCAATAAACAAATTAATTATTTATAAATAATAATAAAAATGTTCTTATTACTTTTTACATTATATTTTAAATAAATGTTTATTATTATAATTTTATGAATTTCTTTTATTTTAAAAAAATATTTACAATCTTTTTTTCGCACACATAAACACATATTCGAAAAAATATTACATTTTTTTCGTATTTTCGCAATTAACATACAAAGTTGATTTTCATTAAATTTATTAAATATTTATGATAATTTTATGTGTGCGTGCGTATGAATATATCTGCATAAGTGTTTGTGTATGTATCTATGTGTATTTGTTTGTGTGTATGTATGTGTATATGTGTATGTGTGTATGTGTGCATGTGTATGTGTATGTGTATGTGCATAAATATGTGTAAATGTGTGTAGCTGTGTGTATAAGTGTATGTGTGTATGTGCATGTGTGTATGTTTAAGTTCGTATGTTTATGTGTATGTGTATGTGTGTATGTTCACGAGTGTATGCTCATGTGTGTTTGTTCACGTGTGTATGTTCATGTGTGTATGTGTATGTGTGTATGTGTATGTGTGTGTATGCATATGTGTTTGTAAATGTGTGTATGTGTATGTGCGTATTTGTATGTCTGCGTATATGTGCGTGTATTTGCGTGTGTATTCGTCTGTGTATGTGTAAGTGTGCCTATGTGTGTAGGTGTATGCGTGGATTCGTATGTGTGTATGTCTATGGACTTATGTGTATGTGTCTATGTGTATGCGTTCGTGTGTATATGTACGTGTCTATGTGTATGTTTGTATGTAAGCATGTGTACGTGTAAATCTTCACGAGTGTATGTTTGAGTTTGTATATTTATGTGTGTATGTTTACTTGTATATGTTTATGTGTGTATGTTTATACGTGTATGTTTATGTGTGTATGTGTGTATGTGGATATGTGTATGTATGTGTGTATGCTCCTGTGTATATAAAAATGTGTGTATGCCTATGTGTGTATGATCACGTGTGTATGTTTATGTTCGTATGTTTATGTTTGTATGTGTACGCGTGTTTGTGTATTTGTGTATGTGAATGTATGTATGCGTATGTGTGTATATGTATGTGTGCATGTTTATGTGTGTAAGAGTATGTTCATATAAGTATGTGTAATTATGTGTGTATGTGTGTATGTAAATCTGTGCATGTGTATGTGTGTATGTGGATCTGTGTATGCTTATGTGTGTATGCTGATGTGTATATGCTTATGTGTGCATGTGTGTATCTTAATATGTGTATTTTTATGTGTGTATATGTGAATGAGGATGCGTGTTTGTGTATGTGTGTATGTGTATAGGTCTATGTGTATGTGTGCGATATATGTGCATATTTGTATGTGCATATGTATATGTGTGTATGTAAATGTGTGTATAAGTGTATACATATGTGTATATGGTAATAAGTGCATGCTCCTGTCTGCATGTGTTAACGTGTATATGTTTATGTTCGTATGTTCATATGTGTATGTGTATGTGTACATGTGTTATGTGTATATTTGTATGTGAGTAAGTGTGTATGTGTATGTGTGTATGTGTATGTGTGTATGTGTATGTGCATGTGTGTATATGTATGTCTGTATGTGCATGTATATGTATAAATGTGTGTATGTTAATGTGTGTATTAGTATGTGTGTATTAGTATGTGTGTATGTGTATAAATATAAGTGTATGTGTATGCTTATGTGTATATGCTAACGAGTGTATGCTTATGAATGTATGTGTGTACATTAACATGTGTATGTTTATGTTTGTATGTTAATGTGTGTATGTGTATGCGTGTATGTGTATGTGTGTATGTGCGTATGTTTACGTGTGTATGTGTACGTGTATGTGTGTATGTGTATGTCTTTATGTGCATAAATATGTATAAATGTGTGTATGTGAATGTGTGTATGTGTATCAATATGAGTGTTTGCGTGTATGTGTATGTGCATATGTGTATGTGTGTGTCTGTATGTGTATAGGTCTATGTGTGCAAAATATGTGCATAGTTGTATGTGCATGTGTATATGTGTATATGTGTAATGTGTGTATGAGTGTATACATATGTCTATATGGTAATGAGTGCATGCTTCTGTGTGCATGTGTGTATGTTAACGTGTATATGTTTATGTTTCTATGTTCATGTGTGTATGTGTATGTGTGTCTGTGTGTATGTGTATGGGTACATGTGTATGTGTGTATGTGTATGTGCATATGTGTTATGTGTGTATTTGTATGTGAGTAAGTGTGTATGTGTATGTGGACATGTGTATGTGTGTATGTGTGTATGTGTATGTGTGTATAAATGTGTGTATATGAATGTGTGTATTCGTAAATGTGTATGTGTATAAATTTAAGTGTTTGTGTGTATGTTGATGTGCATATGTGTATGTGTGTATCTGTATGTGTATATGTGTATGCGTATGTGTGTATGTTAAAGTGTGTATGTGTGTATGTGTATGTGCATATGTGTTATGTCCGTATTTGTATGTGAGTAAGTGTGCATGTGTTTGTGTGTATGTGTATGTGGGTATGTGTGTATGTGTATGTGTGTATATAAATGTGTGTATGTGAGTGTGTGGATTTGTATGTGTGTATGTGTATTAAGTTAAGTGTCTGTGTGTATGTGTATGTGCATATGTGTATGTGTGTGTGTATGTTGATGTGTGTATGCTTATGTGTATATGCTAATGTGTGTACGCTTATGCATGTATCTGTGTACATTCACGTGTGTATGTTTATGTTCGTATGTTAATGTGTGTATGTGTATGTGTGTATGAATATGTGTATATGTGTATGTGTGTATGTGTATAGGTGTATGAGTATGCGCTTATGTGTATGTGTGTGTATGTGTGTGTTTATTTGCCTGTTTATGTCTACATGAATATGTGTGTTTATACGTGTGTCTGTACGTGAGAGTGTATGTGCGCATGTTCTTGTGTGTCTGTTTATATGTGTATGTTTATGTATGTATAATTATATGTGTATGTTCATGTGTGTATATGTGTATGTGGATGTGTGTATGTATGTGTGTATGCTTCCGTGTATTTGCAAATGTGTCTATGCCTATGTGTGTATGTGTTTATGATCACGTGTATATGTTTATATTTGTATGCTTATGTGTGTATGTGTACGTGTGATTGTTTATGTGTGTATGAATATGTGTGTATGTTTATACGTGTATGTAAATGCAGGTATCCGCATGTGTGTATGAGTATGTGTGAACGTGTATGCGTGTAAGAGTATGTATATATAAGTATGTGTAATTCTGCATGTTTATGTGTGTATGTGTGTATGTAAATCCGTGCATATGAATGGGTGTATGTGGATGTATGTATGCTGATGTATGTATGTTAATGTGTGTATACTTATGTGTGCATGTGTGTATCTTAATATGTGTATGTGTGTATATGTAAATGTTAATGTGTGATTGTTTATGGGTGTATGTCTATGTGTGTAAGTGTATACATATGCATATATGGTTATAAGTGTATGCTTCTGTGTGCATGTGGTTATGTTTACGTTTATATGTTTTTCTTTCGTATGTTCATGTGTGTATTTGTATGTGTATAAGTGTGTATGTGTATGTGTGTAAGTGTGTATGTGTATGTGTGTATGTGTGTTTATGTGTTTGTGTTTCTGTATGTATGTTTGTATGTGTGTATGTGTATGTGTGTATGTATATGTGGGTATGTGTATGTGTACGTGTATATGTGTATGTGTGTGTATGTGTATGTGTGTAAGGGTATTTGTATGTGTGTATGTTCACGTTTGTATGCTCATGCGTGTTTGTTCACGTGTGTATGTTTATTTGTGTATGTGTATGTTTGTATGTGTATGTGTATGTACATGTGTGTAGGTGCATGTGTGTAAGTGTATTTGTATGTGTGTATATTCATGAGTGTATTTTTATGTTCGTAGGTTCATGTGTATGTCTATGTGTGTATGTTCACGTGTGTATGCTCATGTATGTTCGTTTACGTGTGTATGTTCATGTGTGTTTGTGTATGTGTGTTTGTGTATGTGTGTTTGTGTATGTGTGTACGTGTATGTGTGTATATGTATGTGTGTTTGTGTATGTGTGTTTGTGTATTTGAGTATGTTCATGTGTTTGCATGTGTGCTTATATTTCCTTGTATATGTGTATGTGCATATGTTCGTTTATTTGTGTGTTGATGTGTTTGGGTTCATGTGTGTACGTGTATGTGTATATGTATTTGTGCATGGGTATGTGTGTATGTGTATGGACGTATGTGTATTTGACCATGTGTGTGTGTTTGTGCGTATGCGTATGTGTCTATGTGTTCCTATGTGTATGTGTATTTAAGGATGTACGTACATGTATGTGTGCATTCGTGTGTATGTGTGTGAATATGTGTAATTGTGTGTATAGCTATGCGTGTATGTATATGCGTGTATGTGTATGTGTGTATGTGTATGTGGATTTGCGTATGCTTATGTGTGTATGCTGATGTGGGTATGCTTATGTGTGTATGTGTATGTTAGCATTTGTACATGTGTATGCTCACTTGTGTATGTTGATGATTGTATGTTTATGGGTACATGGTTACTTGTATATGTTAATGTATGTATGTTTATATGTCTATGTTTACATATGTTTGTGTGTATTCGGACCTGCGTATGTGTAAGTGTGTTTTATTGTATATGTAGATGTGTGTATGCTTGTGTGTATATGCAAACGTGTTCATGTTTATGTGTGTAAGTGTGCATGTTAACGTGTGAATGTTTATGTTCGTATGTTTGTGTGTTTATGTGTACATGTGTATGTGTATGTGCGTACGTATAAGTGTGGCTGTGTATATGCAACGAAGATAGACGCTTATAGAAGCGTACTTCTGGGTTAAATTTTTCGTCCGATACGCTGGGTAACACTTTAACATTGTTTGTATATCTATACATATGAAAAATTTGATATATATAGATATAAAAATACATGGGATCTAGTGGCGCCCTCAGTAGCTGGGTAACTCATTTTTGGCAGAAATTTCCCATTTAAGAGTACGCTTCTATAAGCGTCTATCTTCGTTGGTATATGCGTATGTGAATGTAGGCATGCGTATGTATGTATGTGTATGTGTGTTTGTGTGTATGTAAATGTATGTATGCGTATGTCTATATGTATATGTGTGGTTGTTTATGAGTGTATGTGTCTGTCTCTATGTGTATAGGTGGACGTGTAAGTGTGTATGTGAGTTTGCATATGTGTATGTGCATATGTGTATGTGAGTTTGCATATGTGTATGTGCATATGTGTATGTAAATGTGCAAATGTGTATGTGCATATGTGTATGTGTTTTTGTGTATGTATGTATATGTTTAAGTATGTATGTATGTGGATGTGTGTATGCTTATGTGGATATGCTCATGTGTGTATGCTTATGTGGATATGCTCATGTGTGTATGCTTATCTGGATATGCTCATGTGTGTATGCTTATTTGTGTATGTGTCTGTGTTTACGTCTATATGTTTATGTGAGTATTTTTGTATATGTATGTATATATGTGTACGTTCATAAATATGTGTAGATTTGTGTATGTGTATGAGCATGTGGATGCGTGTATTAGTATGTGTTTACGTAAATGTGTATGTGTTTGTGTGTTTGTGTACGTATGTACGTGTATATGTGTATGTCAATGTGTGTATATGTATAGGTGTATGAGTATATGTGTTTGTGGATTTGTATATGTGTGCATGTGTATGTTCTTATGTGTATGTATCTATGTGCATGTGTGTATCTGCATGTGTGTATTTAAATGTATGGATGCCTGTGTGTGTATGTGTACATGTGTATGGGAATTTCTCTATGTGTATAGGTATATATGTATGTGCGTATGTGTATGTCCATGTGTGTATGTCTTTTTGTGTATGTGTGTCTGTGTATATTTATGTGAGTATGTGCATGTCTGTATGTGTATGTGTGCATGTAAATATATGTATGCGTATATGTGTATGTGTAATCGTGCATATGTATGTGTCGTGTGTTTGTCGACGTATGTATGTGTTTATGTGTATGTGTGTATATGTGTGTATGTGTATGTGTATGTTTTTATGTATATGTGTGTACGTGTATGTGTTTGTGTGTATGTGTATGTGTATGTGTGTATGTGAATGTATGTATGCGTATGTGTGTATGTGTATGGGTGTATGTGTATATGTGTATGTGGATGTGTGTATTAGTATGTGTGTACGTGAATGTGCATGTGTTTGTGTTTTTGTTTACGTATGTACGTATATATGTGTATGCGTATGTGTGTATGTGCATGTGTGTATGGGTTTGTGTGTATGTTTGTGTATATGTGTATTTGCGAATGTGCATGTGTGTATGTTTGCATGTGTATGTTTGTATATGTATGTGTCTATGTGCATGTGTGTATCTACATGTGTATATTCAAATGTATGTATGCGTATGTGCGTATGTGTACGTGTGTATGCATATGTCTCTATATGTATAGGTGTATGCGTATGTGCGAATGTGTATGTGCATATGTGTATATGTTTTTGTGTATGTGTGTATGTGTATGTTTATGTGTGTATGTGTATGTGTGTATGTGTTTGCGTATGTATATGCGCACTGAGAGAAAAGTTATTCTAATAGAGCATTCGTTGACATATCTAGCTTCAGTAAGTGATATCTTAACCTTACATAACAACGCTGTATACTCTTATTGGATCTATGCTATACAATAGCGGTTAGTTGACATGCTTTTGTAACTCCTTTCTCTAATATCCTTTAATAGGTGGCACCGTATTTTCTCATGGAACAGTAAACGTAGCTTGTTTAGTATTCCGTGTTCACTGCTAACTATGAAATTATTTGATCACTTAAGACGCCTCCTGTTTTGGGATGCGATGCGAGCAAAGGCAGCTAGTCTCCTATCCAAATTCATGCTACAAGTTTTGATTACATATTTCTGTTGAGCGAATGTTTTTGATTATTTTTTCTTCTTATTTGAATGTCATTATGTAAATAATTAAATTAATTTTTAAAGTTAAAGATTAAAAATATCAAATACATCAATTACATGTCAATATTTCTTTTCCGACTTCTGGTATTTCAAAATATTTATAACTTTAATTATTATTTTTTAACTTGAACTAATTTTTTTCAACTTCTTAATATGTTTTGAAATAAAAGTAAATAATATTTGATTTAAAGTAATACAATTAAAGAGAGGGGAGGGCGATAATTTAATATTTTTTTTTAATATTATAATATCTGCGTAACTTAATAGAGTAAGACGTTAGGCTTATAAGCTTTTTATATAAAGTTTGATTCGCAGACAAGTGACATTTTGTGTGAAATTTTCATCTTATTATTATTAAATTATTATCATTAAAAAGTTAATTAAAAAATTGCGTTTCTATTAATCCATTAATTTGTAGATATTCGGACTCAGAGATTCAAAAAAAGTTGTTTTCAGAAAATATCTGTATGCATACCAAAAAATTTTCTAAAATGAAAAAAATTTTAATTTTTTTAATTGTAAGAAAAGATTTTAAAAATTAATAAATCACTACCCAATTTTAATAAGTATGCTATTTTATAGTAGTAAAATGTGTTATTTACAAACAAGCGGTTTAATAAATAATATTTCTTTTAATTAATTAAATAAATCTTTAAAATTAAGAAATTTTTTTTAAATTCAAAAATCACATAAGCAAAACGTGACACTATGTTTATATATTAATGAAAAAATCATCATACTTATTAAAAATGAAAAATCTCTTAATCTATAAATGTACTTTATCAATTAAAAGTAATAGATTTTATTGGGAAACTAATTTGAAGATTGAAAAAACTTTCTCAAAAATAATGCTACAATCTTAATGAGTACAAAAATTATGTATTAATTTAAAATAATTATTCATTGAAAATCAAAGAATATTTAACATTGAATATTCTTTAAATTGTAAAAAATGATTTTATTTCAACCTTAACAGAAATAACCACTTTGTTAACTGGAAAAGTGGGAGGAAAGAAAGCCATATCTTACGTCTAAAATTTCGCGAGAAATAAGAACTTTTCTTCCACTAATAATAAAATAAATAACATTGATTTAAATTTATGAAAAAATATATTTAAAATGTAAATAGTACTTTTCAAAATTGAAAAAGCATATCTTTGAAAATATTATATTGTTTTTCGATATTATTTTGATTACAAATAAAAAATATTTCAATCTATAATTGCATTTTATGGGAAGTATAGCTCGAAATGGTAAGATCTTCTCGAGTGAAAAAAATGTGGTATTGATTAAAAATAATTATTCATTGGAAATCAACAAATGTGTTACAGTGAATATTCTTTCATTTGTAAGAAAAGATTTTTTAAATTTATCAATCATTACTCATTCTTAATAATATATTTTCTTATGCTATTTAAATGTTTTATTCATGCGAAAAAAATTCTTTTCATGAATTGCATTTTTTTGAATTAAGAAAAAAAAATCGAAATGAAAATAAATGTTTTTAAAATCAAAAAGCATATCTTTGATAACATTACACTATTTTTATATATTAAAAATCATTTCGATTAAAAATATAAAGTCTTTCAATATATAACAGTATTTCATCTGTTGTAAAAAGTACATTTTATTGTGAAATAGCTTGAAGATTTTAAAATCTTGCTTAAAAACAATGACAAAATCTTTTTGATTGAAAAAATTTTATATTGATTCGAAATGATTATTCGTTAAAAATCGAAGAATATTTTAGATTGAATATTCTTTGAATTGTCAGAAAAGATTTTCAGAATCCATTAATCATTACTCAATCTTAATAAATGTATTTTTTTAAGCTATTAAAATGTTTTATTGATGCAAAAAAGCGGTTGAATCTCTCGTAAAAAGTGAAACGCTTTTTACGATTTTATTGCCATTTTATGCTTTGAAATGAAGAGCTGAAAATGAGCATTTTTTATGGCCAATATTTAAAGCAATAGGAAACTTTTTTTTTACCTATATACCAGTAATATGTTACACGCATATTAGAAGATCGAAATGTGAATCTTAGAAACAGAAAAAATATTCATAATTAAATCTCTATAATTATTTGTGTTTGAGACGATTTTTTTTTCATTTTTTTGTATTCATTTAACATATTTTATAATTTAAACGTGAATAAAAAGATGTATTGGATTTATAGATTAAAATATTTCTAGGTATTTCAAATGCCCACTTTATGGACAACTTATTTCTATTATCATTTTTTGTCTATCTAGCGATAAGTACTTTTCTCCTGCTAATTTGCGGGAGAAAAGTACTTATCTTCCGCAAATTTTGCATATAAAATGTATATTATTAAATAAATATCGCTAATACCATTGGAAAAAATTTGTTCGTTTTCTTTAATGTATTTCTATATTTCTTATGTATGTAGTAAGTTAACAATTTTTTGAAAAGTACTATATTATTTTCAAATTATTTACACAAATTTTTTTAAATCGTGGTAAAACCGATAATAATATTTACTAGTACCTTTTATATAATTCCTAATTTGGAATTATTTTTATGATTCAAAAACATTGATTTTAATTGATTTTATTATTCCTAATAAATATTGTTTTATACAAATTTAAATTATTAAAGAATTTTATTCATTTATATTTAAAAAGTTCACAACGATTTAAAAGAATATAATATACTAAATTAAAGCTAATAAATTAAATTGTCTATATTGTTAAAATGAAATAAAATTTGTTTACATTATAAGTAAAGTTTATATTAAATTAAATAATAATGTCATTTTCTATCTATAATGTTCATTAAATTATGTCAACTAATAATAATTAAATCTATTGAATATTCACGAGGCTTGTAAGATTTTTTAATTATATATCTCGTTGAAATACATTCATGTAGTTTCTAATTTTTGATCAATGAAACAAAAGTCGTCAATATTTAATGTAAATTTTTTGTTGATTTGGTATAATTTTATTGGAAAAAATTAGATTTTTGTATAGTATGAACAGTATTAACATTATGATTTTATTAATTTAATTGTATTCCAGTAATTAGATATTCATTTAAATTATGTGTTAATTCTACATCAATTTTAAGTTTATCTATCATTGAAAATCTATTTTTATAGAAAGGTTCCACTAGTTTAAAAATTATTCGTTTGAAATTATATACATAAATTCCTTAATATGTACAAAATGAAGAAAAATTTATTATTAAAATGTCACGTAAAATATTAATTTATTTAACTAATATTTGTCAATACGTTTCATCATAAAATTTTGTTGTTTTCAAACAATTTTTTTATTCTTAAAAATATTTGATTTTTTTATATTTTTGAAATATAAATTGATTTTTTTAGCAAAAAATATAATACATAAACATGCATTTAATTCAACAATGTTAAAATACTTTTAATTTGAAAGAAAATTTCAAAATTAAACATTTTCATGAAAAAATGTAATGCTAAAAATAAATAAAATTTTGGTGTGGATGAATTATTAGGACATTATATCAATATTTTTTTGGGTTTCCCGCACAGCATGTAAGCTTTCTGGAAGCTTTCTGAAAGCTTCCCGGAAGATGTGGAAAATAGATTGGAAGCTTTCACGAAGTTTCTAGTGGAAACTTCCCGGAAGATGGATATGTCCTCGATCAGGAGTCTTCCGTAAGTCTTTCATGGAATATTTCAGTGAAAGCTCACTGGAAGCCTCCGTAAGTCCTTCATGGAATATTTTAGTGGAAGCTTACTGAAAGCTTCCGTAAATTATTCATGAAATATTTTAATGGAAGCATACCGACAGCTCCCGTAAATTATTCATGAAACATTTCAGTGAAAACTTACTGGAAGCTTCCGTAAATCATTTCTGAAATATTTTAGTGGAAACTTCCAGGAAGCTTTGGTAAGTTTTTCGTTGAATATTTCAGTGGAATATTACCAGAAGCTTCCTAGAAGAAAACGTGGAAGATTTAATTCACTGCTGAAAAAATATTGGAAGCTAATGGACTAATATTTCTTTGAAATATTTCAGGTTAAGAATATTGAATAATTCATTGAAATATTTCTGTAATATTGCTGGAACATTTCATGTTTTATTATAAAAAATTTTTGAATCCGACACAGAAATATTCAAGTAAGTTGTTACATTATTTCTTTAAATGTTCCAAATTGATATTTCTCAAATCTTTCCAGAAACATGTCATGAAATATTCCTGTTATATTTGAAAAATATTTCATGAAGTATTTAAAAAAATGTTTGAACATAAAACTAAAATATTAAAGAAATATTACTGCACCATTTCTTAAAATATTTTAAATCAATAGTGCCCAAATTTTTCAAGAAATATTTCATGAAATATTTCTGTAATATTCCGGAAATATTTTATCAAGTATTTCAAAAAATTTATAAATATAACAGTAACATATTGGAGAAATATTGTTTAAATATTTGTAGTTATCTTGCGTGCGCAGCAATTCTTTCATCTTGCCAGCAGGTGGCTATTTGATTATATTTTCATGTGATCGTAAATGCGATTGACGAACTCTCGCAATGTTTTAATGACAATATCCAATATTTCGCTGAAAAGTGAACGAAGTCTTCCATTCAAGCTTTCATGAAATCTTTCGGTGCAATGATTCATCAATCTTTCACCGGAATCTTCCTTGGAAGGTTTACGGTATCTTCCAGGAGCCTTTCACTGAAATGTTTCAATGACAATTTCCAATATTTCGCTGAAAGGTAAACGGAGTCTTCCATTCAAGCTTCCATGAAATCTTTCGGTGCAATGATTTATCAATCTTTTAACGGAATCTTCCTTGGAAGGTTTACGAAAACTTTCAGGAGCCCTCCACTGGAATGTTTTAATGACAATTTTCAATATTTCGCTGAAAGGTAAACGAAGTCTTTCATTCAAGCTTCCATGAAATCTTTCGGTGCAATGATTCTTCAATCTTCTAACGGAATCTTTCTTAGAAGGTTTACGGAATCTTCCAGGATACTTAAATCGAAATATTTCAGTGAAAATTCCTAACATTTTCCCGGAAGGAAAACGGAGTCTTCTATAAAGCTTCCATGAAATCTTTCGGTGCAATGATTCATCAATCTTCGAACGGAATCTTTCTTGGAAGATTTACAGAAGCTTTCAGGAGCCTTTCACTGGAATGTTTCAATAACGATTCCCAATATTTCGTTAAAAGGTAAACGAAGTCTTCCATTTAAGCTTTCATGAAATCTTACGGTGCAATGATTCATCAATCTTCCAACGGAATCTACCTTGGAAGGTTTACGGAAGCTTTTAGGAGCTTTCCACTGGAATGTTTCAATGACAATTCCCAATATTTCGCTGAAAGGTAAACGGAGTCTTCTATTCAAGCTTCCATGAAATCTTTCGGTGCAATGATTTATCAATCTTCTAACGGAATCTTCCTTGGAAGGTTTACGGAAGCTTTCAGGAGACTTATGTCGGAATATTTCAGTGAAAATTCCCAACATTTCCCCGAAAGGAAAACGGAGTCTTCTATAAAGCTTCCATGAAATCTTTCGGTGCAACGATTCATCAATCTTTCAACGGAATCTTCCTTGGAAGGTTTCCGGAGGCTTCCAGGGGTTCTTCATAGAAAGTTTTCGTTGCAATATTCCAGAAATATTTCTGTTTTCTTCCATAAAGCTTCCATACATATTTCAATGAAATATTCCATTTGAATATTTCGGAATATCCCAATGATATCTTTTATGCTTTGTGGGTCATTTGATTTGTAATAATAATTATTCTTGCATATAAACACATTTTACAAAATATTTAAATTTACGAACCATTCTTTATATATCATATCTTGTCATAATTAATTCCTTAATTTCTTTTTTTATATATTGACAAGGAGGAAACGTTGGTACTTTTTTTACATTTATCAATAATCTTTGATTGCTTACAACATTTACACAGTATGCATGATAATAATGCTGGAAATATAAAAAGTTAAATAACATTACAGAAAACATTATTTTATTTGTGGAAAGCGGAAGGTAAAATATTGCGTGTATTTTCGCAAATCGTGGACTATCCGCATCATAATTTAAAAATACGATACTTTCCTTTTTAAATTCTTTACCTTATATTTTTATGAATTTCAATGATTTAACTGGCGTTCCGTGATTAATATCTAAAAGAATTCGTCTAATTTCTTCTGCAGCATCTTTAGATTCAATTGGTCCAAGAATAATGCTATCAACTATTTCCGGACCAACTACTTTCCTATAAGACCTCGGTAATTGATATTTAGTAGCAATCTGTAATGGTTCGTTTATACCGGAAGTTGAAGCTATTGTCATATCTTTCAGTTCTTTGTTTTTTCTTTCAAATTTAAAAGCTGAGAAATGTACGACAGGTCCATTCAAACGGATCAACCTAGGGTAATGCAGTAACAAATGCATTTTCGGCTTTAATTTTTCGAAAAAATGAAGATATAAACTATTATGTTTTTCAATTAATGTTTCTAGTTCAAATATTTGACTTTCAGTAATTTCTGGAGACATAATTATTTTAAGAGCATGACGAAGCTGTCCGCCTTCTAATAATATTTCCAATCTTAACTTATGAATAAACGATGCGTTTAATTGAGTTTTTTTGCTATAAAGAAAAAATTTGTAAGATTAAACTTTAGTGCAGACAACTCAAGAAAATCACCAAAATATTATACATACAAAGTTAAAATAAAAACTTTCAATATATCGTATTTTAAGGTTAGGTTTGTCGAGTTTGATATCTAATTTCCAATCCAAGCTCATAAAAAAATAGCAAGTCCAAATGATTTTTCATTTTAACAAAAATTATTGTACTAATATAACTTTAGTGCGGACAAGTCATTATATTTGTTTGATTTAAGAATTTAAAAAGATATCGATAAAATAAAAAAAGCAAAACTCGATTGCTGCAGCTCCAACATGCCGTTAACTAGTTTTCTCAAGCAGATATATAATTTCCAAAATTTGTTTTTTGGAGGAATTAAATCTCCGATTGCAAGCCCTACATATCTAACGAGGCATGGCATTTCTGATGCTGATTGTTTCATTTTTAATTGATTCTGAACAAAATGTAATTCTGGGGGTTTATTTTTCTTTTCAAAATCAGCATAGGGGAACGTATCAATTCTTTCATTTAATAACTTTAATTTTATCACATTTGTTCTCAATAATTCTTTTAATATGCCCCCAACAGTTTATTTCGCTACACCCTCGCAAACGTCGTGCATCACATCCACCGTCAAATTTTCAGCAATATGAAAATTACGTATTCTGTTGAATATACATTGCTCATGAATTCCTGTATCTCTGGAATCGTTTCTAAGGACACCAGTTTCATAAGATTCCACTGTTCTTAAGAAACGAACATCTTCTCGAACCATTTCTTTACACATATTCTTAGGTGCAGAACAAATCCTACAATAATGAGTGGCGTTAAAACTTTCAGTGAAACCACAAATGCTATTCAACCCCAAGTCATCTCCTAAAACTAAAACACATTCAAAAGATACGGTGTAATCTGATCCATCTTCATTTATTTGCAAGCCTTTTGATGTTAGCAAAAGCCTTTTGGCGTTACCAAATATTTTTTTATTACCAAAATTTTTCAAAGCTTTGGCATGGCAAATTGTTGATACAAAAATATTTTCTATTTTCGAAGCGAGTTGAGGAGGTAAGCATGGCAAGCTGACGTACTACAATCCACCAAATTTTTGTTGACCTGCGTGGGCTCCTAAAGTATTGCCTGTCTCGAACTCATCATAAAAAATAAACAGCGGAAGCTTGAATTCATCATCATTTTCAAGAACATATCTCTTCACCCATAGTTCACCTTGCATGAAATTGGATAAAATTGTTTTTTCCGATTTCAAATGATCAATATACGTTCTAACTTTTTTAAATAACCCAGGCGTATTGAATAGAGATGTAAGTATCCTTTAATGGAAGATAAACCACTTCTGCGGTTTGCTTATCTTTATTTTTTTGTGTTTAATCATCTTTCTTGATCTTAAATACTTGAGGTTACATATATAGATTTTTCTCTTAATATTTAACCAGTCTTACATGCTCTGTCAAAAAATCATTAAATAGATTTTTATTACGTTCTATAATAAATTGCACTTTCTGATAAGATTTTTCATCGGTAACAGGTCTAAAGTCGTTGTACATTTGTCCTTTTAAAAAAAGAATAAATAATTCATTCAGAAAGTCATTGAACATAATAATAACGTCATTTACAGCTTTTTTCGACAGTAACCCTAGTGGAAATCGAATCTGTGAATAACTGGAAATAACTGGGAATAACTGGGAATAACTAGGAATAACTGTGAATAACTGGGAATAACTGTGAATAACTAAGAATAAATGTTAGAAACTGTTCAGTTTGAGACAGGAATAACAGTTATTCCGAGTTATTCCCAGTTATTCCCAGTTATTCACAGTTATTCCCAATTATTTACAGTTTAGTTTAAAAATAATTTTAAAAATATAAATTTGAAAAATTAAAAAAAAAATATATATTTTTTTAATTTTTTTTTATTATAAATATATTTGGGAATAACTGTTATTCGTACCTCTATTTTTTCAAATTAATTTTAAGCTAAACTGTGAATAACTGGGAATAACTGAGAATAACTGAGAATAACTGAGAATTACTGAGAATAACTGAGAATAACTGGGAATAACTGGGAATAACTGGAAATAACTGTTATTCCTGTCTTGAACTGAACAGTTTATAACAGTTATTCCCAGTTATTCACAGTTATTCCCAGTTATTTCCAGTTATTCCCAGTTATTTCCAGTTATTCCCAGTTATTTCCAGTTATTCACAGATTCGATTTCCACTAGGGAAAGTATTATTATACAAACTTAAAGTAAATTTGAGCATTTCATGATCTAAAATCTTTTTTGAATTGCTATAATGAGATTCAAAGAATTTAGAATCCATTTTAATTTTTTTTCTCTCCCAATTATAGTATACTGTTAACGAAGCTTTCTATGATCATAAACAATATAAATTACATATACATAAAAAGAAACTTAAATAATAAACACATTATTTGTTATAATTTTAGTGCAAGACAATTATGATATATATTTTATTCCTTTAAAGGGATATAAAATTATAACACTTTTTAAATAATAGTAATTAAATTACAACTATAAAAGTAATTAAAATGGAATCCCAGCCATCAACAAATGAGTCGTAATGCAGATATATTCATAGACGAGAAGAAATACAAAATTAAAAATTAATTACTTTTCAAAAACGATATAAAAGAATTGAAAAATATCATAATAAAATTACTAATACTCAAGATTAAACTTCATAAATAATAATAAAAATAATATAATGTAAACAATGAAAATAAAAACAGTTAAATATAAGAATACCTACCAAAATTTACCTACTTTTTATATCGACGATAATCAGTACAATTTTCTGAAAGCGACGACATATACAAGTTTAATGATAAAAAACATTGGTTGCAGAAGAAACTTAAAACATTGGAATATTATTAGAATTATTATCTAAAACAATTACAATACGTGATCGATGACCTTAATAGTAGCAATTCAATCACCTTAATCGTATTAAATTATAAAAAAATAACAACTAATATAATAATAGAATCTTTACCATAAAATTAAAAGTCGTTGTACAGATAAATTTAATATTTTACTAAATAATATCAAAGTTTACCTACTTCTCATAATGACGTTAATAAGTGAAATGATTTGAAAAGGACTGCATGGAAACTTAAAAATATTGCAAAATATCTCATATAAAAGCTTGGCTTCTTTTTCATATATAATAAATATTTAATACATAATAAATACTTAAATAAATAAAATGTCAAAGTGAACGTTTATCTTTAATAGGGATACATAAGGTAAAGTTATTTGAACATATTTAACATTTCATAAGGTTATTGTAACATTATTTTTACACAGTTTGTAATTGTTCAATGAGATTACTGACACTAACACAAGTTTCACACGTTTTATTGTATACACTTGCTTCAACAAATTCCCATACGTGATTACACAAAACCGAATAAGGTTTTTTAAATACTTTGTAGCATTTAAAGCATAAATCTACTGCTTTTGTTGTTGAAGTCGTTTGATACGACCATTTTCCTAATATTACATGAGCTGATTTAATACGTTTGAGTGAATTTGCTTCAATAACTACGTATGAACGCAATTGTACGTTATTGCTTTCGTGCACTTTTTTTAATTGGTTATTAACCTCTGTAAGATTCGAGTTTAAGTCTTCTTTCTCCTTTAATGAAAAAAATATTTAATTTATTTATTAATGACTAATATAACTTTGAATTTTAAATAAATAAAAGTGTAGAGGCTATACTGTCTAATTTTAAGTTTTTTAATGACACGCAAATTTGTTTTAAAAAAAATATTATTTAAAAAATTTTGAATAATTTCATGTTCTGTACTAAACAGTATATAATACTTGAAAAGCGTTAGAAGCAACCGAAACGTCGCCAAACATGAATGTATTAAATTAATAAAAACTTAAAATTAATATAGCCTCTGCAGTTTTATTTATTGAGAAAAAAATTGTTTTAACTTAAAGAGAGTGTTTTTGAATCTAAGAAATACGGTTTTAAGAAATGTATTTCTTATTATCCAAAAAAAATAATTTTTAAATTAATGAAATATTTGTTAAACTCCAAAAAATTAACCTTGAAATATTCTTTAAGAAAATATTATTATAATTCGAAGCAAAAATTTTTGAATTTTGAAAAATATTCTATTAACTTTAAGAAATTCCTTTTTTTAGGCATAGTGTTGAAATTAAGTAAGAGTTTCTAAAAATAATGCTACAATTTTTTATATTTAAAAAGTTACTTTTGACTTAAGATAATTGTTACATAAAAATTAAAAATATATAACATTAAATAATTTTTTTAATCAAAAGACATAATTCTTAAATTAAACAAATTAGATCATGATTTCGATAAACTTATTTCTTTTCCACAATAGCATGTTTGTTGATGCAAAAAAGCGATGTAATAGATAACATTTCTTTACATAAAAAAAAGGATTTCGAAATGAAAAACAATACTTCTCAAAATCAATAAAATATATATAAAATATTTTGATTGTAAAAACTGAATTTTGAGATGTAGAAAAGCATTTTATCAATTTAAAAATATAAATTTTTTGAGATACGAGTTAAAAGTCGATAAAAGTTTCTTCAAAAATAAATTAGATATTTTTGATGAGAAAATTGTATATTGAATCTAAATAATTATAAAATGAAAATAGAGAAATATTTGATCTTGAATACTTTTATAATTAAAATAAATCATTTTGTAATAAAACAAAAAATGTCCTGCACTCAGAAAAAAATTGTTTTGAATCTCTAAAATTCGGTTTAATGAAATATATTACTTTCAATTCAAGAAAATTATTTTAGACAATGAAATATTATTTAAAATTATATAAATTATTATAATTAATTAGATAAAAATTGTTTTAGCTATGGAAGAAAAAATGTTTGAATCAAGAAAATCGTTTCTGTGGTAAAAACCATTCTACTTACCTTCTAAATCCATTAGCATATTCATTAAACTATAATAGAATTGTCCAAAAATTTTAGTAATCTTTAAATTGATTGAATTTTAGTTACAATGATTTTAGAATAACAAACCAAAGACAGTTTAAAAAAGTATTGGTTTATCTTCTAAATGAGCGGTGTATACACTGAGAGAAATCCTATAGTAAATATAACTATAGATTGTATTAAAAATTGCTATATTATATAGTACGAGTGGGACATTTCTGCATTATAATAAAAATTACTATATTACATAGTAAAATTTGTGAAAACAGTGACGTGGAAAAAAAATTTTTTTTTTTTTATTTCCCGAAATTTCTTATTTATATATTTTTTAATTTATTTATTTAATTTTTTAAATTTATTTATTTTAATTTTTTTTAAATAAATTACCTTTGAAAAAAACGGACCTAAAGTGGAGTTGAACCTGGGTCTCTCGAGAACGGGAAGCATGAACGTTACCGACTGCGCCATCATGACATGTTACGTATAAAATTTCGAATCGTCTACATATGTTACAGAACTATACTTTCAATTTGGTGGAAAATTTTGAGGTTTAAAATAAATTTACAGATCATCGACTCGACATTATTATTTGAAATAATAAAATTTATTATATTCATAATAAAATTTATTATATTTATAATAAAATTTATTATATTCATAATAAAATTTATTATATTTATAATAAAATTTATTATTTTTATAACATTCATTCCAACATAAGATATCAAATATTTTTACTTTGTCATAACAAATTTTACTATAGCATAATTTTTACTATGTAATATAACAATTTTTCTAATAAGATATAGTTTCATTTCTTAAACGATGTTGCCAACCTTATCAAATTTTATAATAATATTTGTTATAAATGTAATAAAAATCGTTATAATGCAGAAATGTCCCAGCTCTCATATAAAATATAGTAATTTTTATTACTATCTATAACTGAATTTATTATTTATTTTTCTCAGTGTATACATCGAAAATTTGTTTATTACTTTTTATGCAGTGTTTTAGTGAATCCCTTGAGTTGTCCGCGCTCTGGAATAATCTTACAAATTTTCTTACTGTTGTCAAAGAACATGATTTAACGCATTGTTTATTCATAAGCTTTGAATGAAAATATTATCAGGAGGGGGGAGGGGGGGAACTACGGCATGTCATTAATTAATAATTATTTAGAAATTATATTAATTTGTAATTATTTGATAATTTGAATATTTTATGAAACTATTAATCTATTTTTATGAAAATTATATGTGTTAGACTGTACTATTTTATTATTTTATTGCATACGTAATCTTGAATTAGCCGCAGTTGGAACATTGAGCCAAACGCATTTTTAAAAAATCATTCTTTTTCATAAAAATTGGACTAACTGCGGTGTAAATAGGCCAAATAACAATTTGCACCATTAATTTTCAAAGTGAAGCAATACACTTTTAAACTGTCTTTGCTTTGTTATTCTTTAATCATTGTAACTACAATTAAATCAATGTAAAGATTACAAGAGTTTTTTCGATTTTACATTTCTATTATATAGTTTAATGAGTATGCTTATGGATTTAAATGGTAAGTAAAACTATTTTTTAAAGATTTAATAGAAACTTCAAATGCTCATTTGAATGTTTACTTTACGACCATTAGTTTTGAAGTTATAAAACTTTTCGTATAAGGAAAATAATTAATGACAATAAAAATATAACGAGTGTGATATCTGGTATAGATTTAATGCATGTGCAATAGACATTTAAAGTGTACTAATATTAAAATATTATAAATGTTAGTCTCAATTATATAAATAAATACATTAAAATTTTATGTTTTAAAGATAGCCATTAAACATTGCTTGGACGTGACAAGATTCATACGGTCAACATTAGCAGTGATGCCAAATTTATTAATAAATTGTCGGCTGAGCTTTCGTTACAGTTGGTTCAGCACGGTGCCACACATCACACTCCAACGTCTCACACGTGGATTGACCTGATTCTTGTTGACGATAATGACACAGTACTTGACGCACGCAACTTACCGGCGAATTTTCACAGTCGGCACAACTTAATTGATGTATGTATTTCATGTCATCACATCAAGACAGATAATAAAATAATTAAGTATAGAAATTACAAAGATATCCGTCCAAACTTATTGGTACAGAGTTTGGCCGGCTGTGATTGGACGCCATTTACAGTTGGTACAGTTGACCCAGAATCTGCACTTGGCTGCCTCTGTGATAACCTTACGGCGGCAATACAAAATCTAGCGCCTCTAAAAACACTTAAAATTGGTGAAGATCGGGCCCGGTTGAAAATAAACACATAGTTTTATTACATGATTTTATCATATGGTTTTATTATGTGGTTTTATCATATGGTTTTATTACATGTTTTTTGGTTTCAATTTATCATATGATGAAAGTATATGATAAAATCATATAATATAACCCTATGATGAAATCGTATAGTGAAACTATATGGTGAAGACAAAATAAAACCATATTCACGGAGAGAAGTAACAGTTAACAGCTACTCAAAAAATTTAGAATCATTACTAACTTTGTTTGGCAATAATTAAAGGTAAAGGAATAAATACAAATCTATAATTTAGCGCCACGCGATAAAAGTAAGGTTATGATTTTACAAATGATCTGAGAAAATTAAGGACTGATTACTAAAGAGTTAGATAGCTAGTCATAAAAAGTTGAATGAAAAATCAAACTGAGAATTATTGTCTGCAGTCTGCCTATAGGCAAACTACAGACAATAATTCTCAGTTTGACTCATTTAACTTTTTATGACTAGCTACCTAACTCTTCAGTAATCAGAGGGGCTATTCAAGTAGTGATACACATGTATGTATTACGCGAATTCTATGCGCGCGCAGACTTTTTATTCTCTTGCCGACAACTATCGTCGCGACACATACATACATATCGTTACTTGAATATCCCCTCAGTCCTTAGTTTTCTCAGATCATTTGTAAAATCGTAACCTTACTTTTGTCGCGTGGCGCAAAAATATAGATTAGTATTTATTCCCATTCCTTTAATTATTGTCGAACAAAGTTAGTAATGATTCCAAATGTTTTGAGTAGCTGTTAACTGCTTTTTCTCTCCGTGTGTATGGTTTTATTTTGTCTTCACCTTATAGTTTCACTATACGATTTCATCATAGGGTTATATTATATGATTTTATCATATACTTTCATCATATGATAAATTAAAACCAAAAAACATGTAATAAAACCATATGATAAAACCACATAATAAAACCATATGATAAAATCATGTAATAAAACTATGTGTTTTTTTTCAACCGGGGACATAAGATCAGGTCTTGACAAGAAACTTGCCACGATACTACTCCTATTTGACTTTAGTAAGGCATTCGACACGATCTCCCCTTCCAAATTGCTTGCGAGGCTTAGATTGATGGGGTTTTCTAGGGCTGCACTCGAGTAGATCAACTCCTATTTATCAGGTAGGAAACAAATGGTTTCTACACATTTAAAAGAGGATTCGGATTGACTAACAACCAATCTAGGAGTTCCACAGGGTTCAGTGCTGGGGCCTCTGTTGTTCTGCCTTTACATTAATAACATACGTGACACGCTCGACCCCTGTTGTGTCAAGCACATATTATATGCTGATGACCTCCAAATCTATACTCAGGTCCTTTATGAACATCAGAATGAAGGTATTCGTATTATGCAGAGGGCGGCCAGGGCGGTGTCGGGATGGGCTGTCGATGCTTCTCTCACATTAAATGCAAGCAAAACTAAGGCTATCGTTTTTGGCAGTAGTCGTTTTATTAATGACTTTTATGCTGGTGAGCCAAGAACGATTGAGCTTGAGGGAGGTGTCGGCATATCTTTCTCTGATACCGTTACGAGCCTTGGTGTTGTGCTTGACGCTAAGTTGTCTTGGGAGCCGCATGTTAAAATGGTGTCTAAAAAATTTAATAGGATAATGTATAGTTTACGGTTCTTTCGTCGGTACACCTCTGAGGCCCTGCGTAAACAACTCGCAGCCGCCTTGCTATTTCCGCACCTCGACTACTGCTCAGTAGTTCTGCTTGATGCTTCGCAGGGGTTGAGAAGACAATTACAAAGACTACAAAATTCATGTGTGAGATATGTATTAGGCGTAGGATTGGGCGGTCATATCTCTCCTCATAGCTTGGTTGGCTGCGTACTGATTCAAGGAGACAGTATTTTATGGCTGTACTTATGTACAAAATCGTGCGCATGAATACTCCCGAGTATCTAGTGAGTCTCTTCACTAGATATGTACCTAGGGTAGCCACTAGGGGAGAGATCAAGGACTTCGCGGTGCCCTTCATGCGTACTGAGACTGGAAGAAATTCCTTTCAAGTTCAAGGTGCGAATTTTTGGAACTCCCTGCCTGCTTATATAAAAAATCTTCCATCGCTCGGCAGGTTTAAGTCGGCTTTGAGGACGTACTTACTCGACCTCGAGTGAAATTAATTTTAAGTATTTTAATTTTTGTGTTAATTTATTTTGTTTTGTCCTATATATAGATTTAAGGTGTAAATGTTTTTATTAGCGTGAATGATGGATGAATGTATGCGGAAAGTATGAGTGGTTCTGTTTTTATTAGAAGTCATGACATCTTCGGTATTGTTTTTAAATGTAATTATTATTTTATTTTTTAATTATTTACTATTATTTTGTTATTGTATTGTTCAATTTTATTTTTATAGTATTGTCCAATTTTATTTTTATTGATGTCATGACAGTGATTCCTCTTTTAAATTATGTATTTTAATTCAATGACTGATAGATATTCAAGACTGTTTTTTATTGTAATTTTTGTTTTCTGCGTGTATTTAGAATAGTCTGTGATATCACTTTTACATGGTGACTTACTGATACAGTATTATATATTAATTTTAATAATTGACTGTGATATCTTATCTTATTATGTGCAATACTTTTTATAGAATTATTACTTACTATTTCATGTATTACACGCCTTTTTGTACTCTTATTACAAAATAAATGAATATCTATATCTATATCTATATAACAATAAATGAATTCGATTTAATAAGTTATTTGTTCAAATGTACAGTTAAGTTGCAAAAAATTTTTTTCAAAATTTATTTATAACAATAATCGCAAACAATTAATTAAAATGAAAAGTAATATTCAACTGTTTTTACGAAAAATTTTTTTGAACAAAAAAAGTTTTAGTGATTTAAAAAATTAAAATTAATATTGCAGAAAAACAACTTTAATTTGTCAAAACATTTATTTTAAGTAATATTTTTAATGTACTTGTAACAAATTATTTCTATGCTTAAAAGTAATGTTTCATGTTTTCAAACGAATATCTCCTTATGCAAAATAATATTTCTTAGGCTTCAAAAGTTGAGATGTATTTTTAAAGGAAGAAAATATTAATTCAATATATACTTGTAGTTGGTAACAATAAATTGATTAATAACAAATATTTTTGAGATGCATAAAAATATTTAATTAACATAAAAAAATTTTATTTATGTTAGTTAACTAAAGTTTTATTTTTATGTTACGAGATATAAATTGAAAAGAAAATTAATTGTTTTCAGTATGAGATATGGTTAAGTGTAAGAAATATGTTATGCATGTAAAGAAATATTTTATTGATACTAAAAAATTTTATTCTCAGTGAAAAAAAAATATTGATACAAAAAAATATTATAAATAGAAATAATTTGTTTTATACGATATAAATTTTGTTATTACTAAGAAATTTTTTTCTACCCTACTGAAAATAATGACGTCTTTGGACGTGTCTGGATTTGGAACAAAAAAAGACGTCTTTAAAAGACGTCTTTTAAAGACGTCTTTAAAAGACGTCTTTTAAAGACGTCTTTTTTATCAAGATTTTAAAAATAATACCTACTAAAATGTTTTAAAAAAGAACGTACTTATGCTAAAGTGTATATAAAGACGTCTTTGAAAGATGTCATTGGATGTGTATTTACAAATCCCAATACAATAAATGACATCTTAAAAAGCCGTTATTATTTTTAATAGGGTATCTTCCTAAAGAAAGATATAGAAATAAAATAAGCATCAGCTCTCGGCAGACCAAAAAGCTTGAGCGAACAAACTGGAAATGTTATAACCTTATATACCCGCGTCACTAAAATTTTCGTAGGAGTTCGCGTATTAAGAAAAACGCCATCTAACAGTCAAAGACAGAATTAATAGTCAATTCGAATAATTTTATCAGTAGTCACATTTTTAACTGTGAGGTGCCGTTTTTCTTGACTTTGCAATCCCTTATCCAAATTTCAGAGATCCAGGTATATAAGGTTATAATTTTGTCGATTTATTCACAGTTGAAAATCAGTAAACATACTTCAATTACGTACTTCAAGTATATACACTTTAGCTTAAGTACGTTCTTTTTTGAAACATTTTAGTAGGTATTATTTTTAAAATCTTGATGAAAAAGACGTCTTTTTTTGTTCCAAATCCAGACACGTCCAAAGACGTCGTTATTTTCAATAGGGTAACTACGTTTACTGTCTCTTCCATCTATTAAAAAACTTTAATTTAAAAATATATTGATATTTACCTTAATATGAATAATGAAGCCATTTAATGTTTCTTTGCATGTCGGTTTCCAAGTTATCCCACCATTCGATCTACTAGTCTTTTTGGTGATTCTTTTAAATAAATATGGTAAAAGCAGTAATGCTGCTGTCACTTCCTAATCTTATTAAAATAAAAAAAAATATTTCTAGTTATTAACAGTTACTTGCAGTTATTAAGTTTCTAACAATTATTAATAATTGCTAACAATTATTAACAGTTATAAAAAGTTATTAACAATTATTATCAGTTTTTCACTATTATTTACAATGATCAACAGTTTTCAATTTATATTAACAGATTTTGTCAGTAATCATCACTTATTAACAATTACTGTTTGGTACGCTAACGTAAATAGCGTATCCTTATAAAGATTTATCTATAAAGATGATATTACAAATATGATTATTTTTTGTAATGAAACAAAATGCAAAAGTTGTTTTAATTTGGAAATATTTTTGTTTTATATATCAAAGAAGCTAGTCGGAGTGACCTGCAAACGGCTAAGCACAAACTGTAACTATTTTCAATTTAGGTAAAAACAAAAACGCATGGTCTGTACAGGTCAAAAATATAATATGAAAATCTTCAACGCATCACTTCTTCCCTGGTAACACAATCTGTTGCAAGCACGATTGCGCAGAACTTGCGTGGTCTGTTTCCACATTTTAATGCATATCTGCTGAAATTTAATTGCGACTGAAACGTGCGTCAGATTTGTAACAGATTGCCAATTGAAACGTGCAATTCTAAAGTGAGAATAAACATGCAAACTTGCAGCAGAATCGAAGCAGTCTTCGGTAAGAATCTTACAGCAGCACTTTACTCCAGAATTACATAAGAATGACATAAGTTAAGAGCAGGTCGTATATCTCTGTTCTTTTCTAATCAAAGAATTAATTTTTTTGCAAAAACTATTAATTGTAGCAAAAAATAAGGAGATAGCCCCATCTCGTATAATAAAAAGCAAGATTTTCTTTAATGAGGAAAAATTATTTTTATCGATTCATTTTGAAGAAAACCTTGAAAAACTTAAAAAATAGAGGTTGGGATGGACAATTCAGTTTCTCAAGGTTTTCTTAAAAACGAAGCGATAAAAATAATTTTTCCTCATAAAAGAGAATCTTGCTTTTTATTATACGAGATAGGGCTTTCTTCTTATTTTTTGCTAAAATTATTAATTTTTGTGAAAAAATCAATTCTTTGATTAGAAAAGGACAGATATACTCGACCTCCTCTTAAGTGCAATTATATGACAAGAATAAACACGCAATTTTGCAGCAGAATCGAAGCAGTCTTCCGTAAGAATCTTGCAGCAGCACTTTACCCCAGAATTACATAAGAATGACATAAGTTGAGCGCAATTATATGACGAGAATAAACACGTAAACTTGTAGCAGAATCGAAGCAGTCTTTAGTAAGAATCTTGCAACAGCACAGTTTATAGAGTTTCAAAGTTAATTAATAGTTCAAAAATTGAAGTCACTTTATAGAATAAAGATAATACATTGTATTTTAATAAAAAATTTTCATTGTGAATATTATTAACATTTAACTAACGAGAACATGTTCATAAGAGTTATTGACAGATTTTAAGAAAGCAAATGTGGAATTTAAAAATTATAATTTATAATTTAATGAAAATATAATAATTTATAATTGCGATACATTTAATGCATTTCGTTAAACTTTACGTGTTCTTACTACCAATGCCTACACCTATAGGCACATATTGGCTGAAAGAAAAAAGAAGAAACGCAAAAAACAATCAACATATATACACAAAGGGGTGGGTGCTGATGTTATAGTATAAAATTATATACATGTAGACATTGGGGAGAAGAGAGGAGACCATTGCAGTCAACTGTCAAATATAAAAAACGTAGATAAAAAATTTTTATAATATCTAAGAAAAGTTTTAAATAAATTTCTATCAGTAAAAGATGATAAATATTTTGGTTCTACATTCATACGTAATTCTGTAGTAAAGTTTTATCGCAAGATTCTTATGCGAGATAGCTTCAAGTATGCTGCATGCTCGCGTGATTATTCTTATGATAAGATTGCATTTAACTTTTGTATTTCTGATGTAATTTTAGCGCAAATCTGCTGCATGATTCTCACATAAAACTACTTCAATTCTGCTGTACATTTACGTGTTATTCTCATCATTAAATTACACTTAACTTTGTCATATTTATGTAATTCGGGGGCAAAGTCCTGCTGCAAGATTCTTACGGAAGACTGCTTCGATTCTGCTGCGAGTTTACGTGTTTATTTTCGAAACATAATTGCACTTAACTTGTGTCATTCTTATGTAATTCTGGGGTAAAGTGCTGCTGCAAGATTCTTACGAAAGACTGCTTTGATTCTGCTGCAAGTTTGCATGTTTATTCTCGTCATATAATTCCACTTAACTTTTGTCATTCTTATGTAAATCTGAGGTAAAGTGCTGCTGCAAGTTTCTGATGTAAGACTGTTTCGATTCTGTTATATACTTGTGTACTTATTACGATTCGCAGAACAGCACTTGAAAATTTGCAATTCTTACGTAATTGTGCTGCAAAACTTTGTTGGGAATTATTTACTCAATTTTGTTGCTAGTGTCTGTAATAAGTTTTTTCCGCAAGCTTACTGCAAAATATCTTCAAGATTCTCAGATTGCACCATAAACGTGCAATTCTGTTGCACTTATCTGCTGTAATTTCTTTTCATAAAAAAACCCTATGAAATGCGGAAATAGACAGCACATGTTCTGCTGCAAGTTTTTGATTTTCAAGAAAATGGCAGCAAAATTGCGTTGACCATGTTACCAGGGTTTATTAACTACGGTGATTTCCGAACGGACGGAAAACTAACGGTATCCCAAACAGTTTATATTGCATAGACTGTTGCAAGAGGGTCAGAACATATGTACGAACTTTAACAACTTCGGCGCAAGTAAATATTACCATACAATAAAAATCAGGCTAAGGAAATGTTAAACAAACACTACATCCCCGCGTAAAAAAATTTCGTATTGCCAAGATATTGGTGAAACAATATCCAATATATTGCATTGATTTAAAAATCTCTTGGCAAAATTGTTCCAATATTTCGCCAACATTTAGCATTTATCAATCCCTAGGGCCAAAACCCACATTATTCCCACATATTGGCAATATATTGGATATTGCTAATATATTGGATATTGCTATATCAATATGTATAATGATAAATAATTTCAAATGAAAAATCAAAGTTTTACCACATTTAATTGAAAACTTTTTAACTTTTTTTTATATCATATATATAAAGTATACAATATAGGTGATATTAAAATCTTTAATATAATATATAAAAATAAAATATTGGTAAATTAAATTCAGAAATCTTTTTTTGCAAAACAAAAAATATATTTAATAAAATAATTTTTTAAGTCAAATTTTACGAATATAAATATAACAAAAAATCTATTATACTAATTGTATATCTACATTACAATTTGTTTGAAATCATTTCTGAGTAACAGAAATGTTAAATCGAATTTAATCAACACAAATCGACTTATGTCATTTTTGTAAATAAGAAAAAGATTGAATCATTTTTAATTTTAATAAACACAACTTAAAGAAAATAATTCATATATTTTATTGTTCAAAATTTAATCGCCCAAAAAAGTACCATTTACAGCTTGCCTATGTAAAGTCCCAGCCGTCGCAGGTCAGCGCGCGGGTGCGTGTATACAGTACTTTTTGAGCGATTAACGGGTAATGTACTCATTATAAATACTGTCGCCAATTGATGGAATCTTTAAGTTTACATTTTAATAAACAATTTAAGCTATTGTAAGTAAAAATTAAAGCAGTAGAAGCTGAGCTATAAGTTGACAAACTTTTGAAAAATCGCGTTTTTTCAAACTGCGATTGTTTTTTGCCGATTTAGTGCATTTTAGCAATATGTTCATGAGAACCTTTTTTGCTCAAAATAACCTAAAAAATGTGATAAATTTTTTTTTCTAGAAAAAACGCATTTCCATAATTTGTTTATAAAAATTGTTAATAATTATTAAATGTGCCATTTTCAGACTTTCTACCCAAAAAAATTCGAAATATATAAAAAAAACCTGGTTAGAATCGAGGACCTTGGTCGGCCACGACTTATGTAGTTTGCCCCTGGACTACCGGTTAATGTAATGAATTTTGGTACAATTCTAGAGCATTGTTGGTCCCTTAACATCGCAAACTTTAATATTACTAACATAAGTTTGTTGACTGTGCAGAATGGTTTCGCTATCAGTTTGCAAAGTTAATTTGTTTTTAAAAGGGTATAATCTTGATTTGTCAATTAAAATGCTTTCCTGTTTGCATATCTGACAACCGAATTTACCGTTGTATTGACACATATTTCGAAAAATCGCTTTAGCTGGCAAATTGCACGTGCCATTTAAAATTATACCTTTAACATTAATAGGTTTATCTACGTTGGGTACTTCAAAATGTATACTTTTATACAATTTTTTTAATGAATTTTTTAAGGAAGTTAAAAAAAGATTAACTTTAGGTTTCAGTTTTCTAAACCACAAGCCAATCAACAACACATTTTCAATATTGTGTTGTTCTTTGTAAGGAAATTCATTAATTGTTAAATAAAACGTCCAAATATTGTATTTGGAAGATTTAAAAATTCTAACGCCGTCAGAATACCACGTAAAAGGTATATTGTTGGGATCACTCGATATTTTATTTGGACAGAGCATTTCTTGATACAGCAAACCATCATAAATATCAGAATAGTACATTGTTAACCAAGGGAGTAAAATAGATGATTTTTGCCCGAGTCTAGTTTGACGCCTGAGCGAAGCGAGGGTGACAATAAAGACGAGAGCAAAAACACCTTTACTCCCGTAGATAACATATTACTTTTTCATACACAAAGGGTGACAAATTTAGCCACATTCAAAATAAATTCATAAATAATACATAAAATAACGGCACTAATAGATGATGAAATTAAAATGAAAATGGGAAAATAAGACTGTTTAATTTGCCTCGGCAAGAAGCAGTTGGGTACGAAAGGAGGACGGAGTTCAGAATGGAGCCCCTCATGGAGATCAGGAGGCAAATCAGTTCCTGGGGGTTTAGGAGGCGAAGCCCCCGACTACAAAAAGCATCTTAAAAAACCATTTAACTAAAAAAAATCTAAGATTAAAGAAATTGCCCACGAACCCATCAACTCATCAAAACCAATGACCCATCGACCCATGAATCCATTGACCCATCATCCTGCCGATCAACGTACCCTTTGACGCATCTACCCATGCAACCATCAATTTATTGAACCATGAACCTATCGTTCTATTGATTTATTGACTAATTAACCCATTTACCCATGAATCCATCGATCAATGTACCTATCAACTCATCAACTTACTCAACTTCTAACACCCACCAAAAAATTCATCCATCCATTCATTGACCCATCAACGAATTCTTTTTTCCACTCAACAACAAATTCCGCCCATCGACCCATCAACCTATTGACAAATTCATTTATACGCCCATCAACCCATCGACTATTTCATCTATCCACCAATCAGTCCATTAACCCATCGACATAATTATTGATCTGCCCATCGACCTATCGTCATATTTATCGATTTGTCCATCGAACCATTGAGCCGTCATTTTATCGTCTCATGAATCCACCCATGAATTCATTGAACCACGCACCCATTACTCAATTTATACATCGACTCATCCACCATTCAGTATAACTTTAAGACACGAAAAGTAAATTTATTATTAATAAAAATCAATTACGCTTATTAGAAAACTACTTTTTTGCCCTTGGGTAAAAAGGAGCTATTTTAGCCTCTAAGAATAGACATCAAAAATTGAATTTCACGCCCTTGGTGTGAAAGAAAATTTTTTAAGCTTAAAGTGACTGATTTCTAAGACATTTAATTATTTTTTCGTAAAAATAAGGTCGTTAGTAGAATGTTTTTAATTGTGAAATTAAAGAAATTTCAAGAAAATAATTAATTGAATTATTATTACATTGAAGACATAAAGAATCTTCATTATTCAAATTAATGAAACATCTTTAACAATAAAATATATGAATTATTTTCTTTAAGTTGTATTTATTAAAATTAAAAATGATTCAATCTTTTTCTTATTTACAAAAATGACATAAGTCGATTTGTGTTGATTAAATTTGATTTAACATTTCTGTTATTTAGAAATTATTTCAACCAAATTGTAATGTAGATATACAATTAGTATAATAGATTTTTTGTTATATTTATATTCGTAAAATTTGACTTGAAAAATTATTTTATTAAATATATTTTTTGTTTTGCAAAAAAACATTTCTGAATTTAAGTTACCAAGTTTTTATTTTTATATATTATATTAAAAATTTTAATATTACCTATATTGTATACTTTATATATATGACATAAAAAAAAAGTTAAAAAGTTTTTAATTAAATGTGGTAAAACTTTGATTTTTCATTTGAAATTATTTATCATTATACATATTGATATAGCAATATCCAATATATTGCCAATATGTGGGAATAATGTGGGTTTTGGCCCTACGGATTGATAAATGCTAAATGTTAGCGAAATATTGGAAAAATTTTACCAAGAGATTTTTAAATAAATGCAATATGTAGGATATTGTTTCACCAATATCTTGGCAATGGCAGGAGGCTGCACTGATTTATAAAAATATATAAGCTGTAATTGAATCAGTAACAAAAAAAAGAGAAGCTTTATTTCAGAAATTCGTACAGTAATCGTACGCTCGCTCAAAATGGACACCAGCCACGTATAGCGTACGCGACGCCGCTTGCACTAATTAAATAACTATTGGTACGACGAAAAGCAAATATTAACAAAAACGTGAGCTAAAAAGGACACGAGCAATAAACACGCAAAAAAAAATTAGAAAAGCACCAAGGGAATATATGCAATAGCACGCGCACGAGATCGACAGGCACACACGTCGCACAAATAAGGCAATAAATTATATTATTTTAATTTACAATAAAAGAAATAGAATAGTAAATCTATCTATTTTCGCTCACTCAAGCTCACGATATCCGCACACACAAAAAATACTATTACGCAATATCGCAAGTCGCTCACGAGTCGTAATGGCTCTATATCGGACGCCGGCGACAGAAGGAATATTGCCTTTCTTCTTGTCTCTGCTCAGCTTCATCTCTCGTGCTATACGCTGCGCGCGCCGCAAGAGAAAGACAAACGATCCTAAACGGACCCAAGCTCAGCTACTCGAATCAAGCTGCTTACTATCTATATGAATGCACAGTATACGTGCTATAGATATTCGCACGTGTGTGCCAACGATTTTGGGTTATGCTTTTAAATATTTGACTCACGTGGTCTGCTTTCCATCTTGCCCGTAGTTAGATGCTCCCTTCTGTCGTCTATATGAGCTACAAATATACGCTTAAGTAATATGGCCAATCTGCCATGTTACAATCCCCCCCCCCCCCCCACCACACGGAAGTATACCGTGGAACCGGATACTTTCGTCAAACGCAAAAAAAGGCATAAGCTAAATTAAAACGAAAAAGAAAATTTATATATAAAAAAAGTATTAGAGCTTAAACTAAGATAGCCGGTGTTATCTGCAGCTGTGTGAAGTGTATTTATAACATTCTTCTTTTGCTGTATCTGCTGACTTTTAGCTAAATTAAATAATTGTAAAATGTATGTATTTCGCGCTGTATATGAGGGTGCTAATTCAAAACGACGCGACGGGCTTATCCATATATTATTTACAAAAATTACAAATCTTAAAACTAGTTATCTTAAAGCTAAAGAAAATAACAATCATAGCCCATTCTTACATGTATTTCATTCACACACATACAAAAAAATATTACAATTACATTTTGTTTGAAATAAAAAATAAAAATGAAAATTTACGTGTTTACTAACTGAAAGGTGACGCTCTGATGGTATGTGTCGATGCATACTATGATTTTATAAGATTAATTATTTTATAATTAATATTTTGCAGCAATCTTCTAATTACACAAAAAAAATATTCTATTTATAGATTTTGCTCTTAATTATGTAATAGTAATGCGTAAATATAAAATTTAGCACTTGCTCATGTATCAGTGTAAAAGTGTCAATAGCTAGGAATGTTAGTACAATGTGTATGAGAAATAATTAAATAACAAAAAAAAGGTCATTTAGTAAACACACAAAATTGCTTAATGAGTGGATTAGCTGAATGGGTCTCGAGTTTAGTTGATAAGGATTTCGAATAGCTAGGTATGATGCTGGAGGGTTAATATAGGCATATTAATGATGGTATAAAAGGGTTCTGCTGAATTGAGAGCTCAGGTCGATGGGTTGCTTTTCCGCGTACTGTAGCAGGGATGTACTCCGCATAGCTAAAATTTGGAAGATTATAGTCGTGCTCTGCTCGCTCACCCTTGTTTTGCTCTGCTTGTTCGCCCTTGCTCTGCTCGCTCGCCCTTGCTCTGCTATGCTCGCTCGCTCTGTTTTGGTTCTGCTTGCTTGCTTTTATTTTGCTCTGCTCGCTCGCTATTGTTCTGCTCTGCTCGCATGCTCTGGTTTGGCTCTGCTTGCTCGTTCTTGCATTGCTCTGCTTGTTCGCTCTTGCTCTGCTCTGCTCGCTCGCCCTTGTTTTGCTCTGCTCGCTCGCTCTTGCTCTGCTCTGCTCGCTCGCCCTTGCTCTGCTATGCTCGCTCGCTCTGTTTTGGTTCTGCTTGCTTGCTTTTATTTTGCTCTGCTCGCTCGCTTTTATTGTGCTCTGCTCGCATACTCTGGTTTGGCTCTGCTCGCTTGCCCTTGCTCTGCTCTGCTCGCTCGCCCTGGTTTGGCTCTGCTCGCTCGCTCTTTTTTTGCTCTGCTCGCATGCTCTGGTTTGGCTCTGCTCGCTTGCTATTGTTCTGCTCTGCTCGCATGCTCTGGTTTGGCTCTGCTCGCTTGCTCTTGCTCTTCTCTGCTCGCTCGCTCTTGTTTTGCTCTGCTTGCTCGTTCTTGCATTGCTCTGCTTGTTCGCCCTTGCTGTGTTGACACTGGGTGCAGTCGCTGATGCGGACGTTGATTTGTCCACAACCATAGCACTTTATAGGCTGAGAACATTCTCGCAGCCAGTGTCCTAAGCTACTACGCCTGAAGCACGGCTCTACTTGCTTTAGCCAAAAGTTTTTTCTGATTGGCGGTAGGTTCGTCTTTGGTTCTGCTTCATTTGCTTGGCTTGCTCTTTGAGTTTTACTCTTTGCTCTAGGTTTGCGGCGACGATTTTCCTTCTGTACGCGCTCGCTCTTATTTGATGCCTTAGCTAAAGGGGTTACAGGGTAATTGCTAATAATTGACGCTAACACTGGCATTGGGTGTTGAAGCATCGAAGCATCTTCAAGTTTAAGGGGAGAAATAAAAGCTGTCTCGTTCAATTTAGACTTTATACCAGTGCAAGCTGTAGTGGGGATTAAGGGTTCATCTGGAGCTGGAGGGGGTCGGCATACGATTTTCTGGGCTCTGGAAGTCTCTTCTTTCTGGTTCAACCATTGCGGTTCTCTGAAGCTATTAGCATAACTTGTATGCTCTAGTACAGGGGATTGCTTTATAGGATTTACTGAAATGGTCGGTAAATAGGGCGGCTGTATTAAAGGTGGTGAGACTGGCCGATTTCCAGAAGGTGCTGCAATATGCGGGAAATGACTCCATGGACTAGGATAAGAAGGGAAATACGAGTATGGATGAAAATAAGGAGTTGTTGCGCTATCATATTCTCCATGGTACGTCGTTGCAGTATTATTTGCTCTCACAAAATGAGGCATGCTCGCTGTACTGAAAGAAGGACATGTAGTCGTGATGCACACGGAAAAAGGTAAATACCGTTAAAATCAATACTACACGTAGTATGTATTATTTCTGTGATAAAGTATTGAAAAAAAATGTAATAGTATAATTTTAATCAATACTATACTTCAAATTTTAACTACTAATGCTGGCATAACTATATTACGAACTGAGTGCATGAATTTCCGCTACGTAGTACCTATTTTTTCGGTACTAGGACTGATATTTCACCTATCCGATCCAGGGGTAAAATTTTGCAGAGAATATAATTGCTATATATAGAACTGATTTTCCCATACTAGAATTAAAAATTGATGATTCTAAAATCATTTTTATAATATACAACCCTTTTAAATTACTAATAATTAATTTTCAACTTAACAGGATGTCAGAGCTGTTAGAATCGATTTTTGCTTTTTTTATTTTGTTGACATCTTTTTAAATTCATTAATCAAACAAATATTCTAACTTATCCGCACTATAGCTATGTTAGTACAATCATTTTTGTTAAAATAAAAAGTCATTTGAATTTATTTCTTTTATAAACTTAGATTGAAAGTTAGATCAAGCTTGACAAACCTAACCTCGAAATACTATACATCGTAAGTTTGTATATAACTTTTTATGTATAGCATCTCGGTGGATTTCATGAGTTGTCCGCACTCAAGCTTAATCTTACAAATTTCTTTATTGTAGCAAAAAAATTCATCTGCTTTTTCCCGTTTATAATAATCAACTCAAGTTTAAAATTAATAATTAGTAATTTGAAATTTTTACATATTATATGATCGATATTATATTTATTGATTGCTAAAAATTTATATACAATTTAATGGTTTTTACATTATGATAAATTAGCTGTATTGAAGTTTCATATTCGACAGCGCCGCAGTAAATATTGTATAGGTACTATGTTAGTAAAAGATAATGTAGTCCCGTAGTACGGAAAAATTCGGTACTATACCACACAATTCTTGGGACGAGTCGCGTTAAAAAATGTACTTATATAGGTCGTTTTAAAATATATACTGAGTATCAATTAAAAAACGACTAGTAATATTCTTTCTAGTACTGACTCAAATTAGTACATTCTTTTCAGGTATTTTCCTTTTTCCGTGCACGTGGTCGGTGAGCAGATAATTGCGTTGCTATTGCTAAGAGGAATAGGATTTTATAAGCTATTCGAGGGATTAACGAATGGATTGCACGCACTTTGCTCTGTTGAGAGGACAATAAATTCTAGCCGTGAATCATATGTCACCTTATCTATTATTATTTTGCACGCGGTGGCTCTTTCGCCGAGATGTCGTCTAAGCTCATAATGCAAAACTCGTTCTTTAAACATCGGAATAGTTCTGGCCATGCTCACTTCTCGCTCGCTGTATTCAAAGAGCTGCACTGCGGATAGTCGATCTACTATTTGCACAATCTCGTCCGCTGCTTTAAAAAATTCATTCCTACATATATGCTCAGAAATCCATGGGGGCTCTACATTTAACTGTTTGCTTATCATATTTACAATAAAAGGGTATTCACAACACAAGGATATGCACAAGTAAAAATCTATTACTAATAGTTAAAGCTATGGGGAGATCCTATCTCAGGAGGTTCGAATAAGAATAGCTCTGGCTTGCAACAAAAGAAAAGAGAATTATTAAATGCTTTATGATTTTTAAAAAGTAAAAGAAAACAAAGCTAAGTTGGATTAGCACTACAAGAAAAACATTTTATTTATGATTAATAGAATTGTCTAATAATCTGTCAAGTCCTGGCTCTACACCAGGACGGAATTAATGATTGATTATGTTGTTGATATGAGGAAAATGTATTTTATTATAATATTAAATAAAAGAACAAAGTTTGATTTTAAAATGTTTAGTTTAAAAGTTAAGTCTAGTGGTAGAAAAGCTTTACCAATTTTAATCGATATGAATCGTTCTCACGATTAAATATACTTGATTTGAAGTAATGTAGATCAAAATATAATTGTAAGAATCTTACCTTGATTCGGCTAAGTAGATACAGGTAGACAGTAAATAAGTATACTTGATTTAATATTTTAATTATAGAGATTTTATTTGTTATTTTTATAATAAACTGAATATAGTGCGCGAATATTTGAATAATTTTATAGTGCGAGAAATATAGTTGTAATAATTGTATCTTTGAAGTGCTTGTAGAAATTCTTTGATAAAGTGCTTTGAAAAAGTGTCTGCTTTAAAGTGCGCGCTTTCCCTGATTTGATCTGTCTTTTTATATTGATGATCGCTGCCTTGTTTAAGAATTTGAATTGGTGTTGACCGATGGAGCAATGCTTATTCTGCATTTTGACTCTTATTGAATGATATGGTTAACGTGGTAAATCTGGTTTATGTAGTTTTCGTAATTGTACTTATTTTGTTAATTCTGAAAATCTCATTGCACTTGGTTTCTTAACAAATGACTTACTTTTACAATATGCTTGCTAAGGTAAATTAGCTGATTGATCAATAACTGCATATTTTTGGAATGATAAATTTTGAAATAGAAGATACGTCGTGACGTAACACCTTGGGGCTCAAGATGTTGCTTATCGGTACGAGAAACAACAAAAGAAACAATTTTAATGTAATGACAATTTTTCCAGTTATTGATCAATTTATATGAATATCTTAAATCTATTTTAATATAAAAATATTTTATTTGAATGTTTTCATACGATTATTCGATGTATTTTTCGATTATATAATTGTTAAGTAATGTATGATTATTGTTAATGGAATATAAGAAAAATGGAAATTTCTTGAATTATATTGTTATTTCAAACTTGTAATATTTGATAACATCGCATTTAAGTTTTGACTTACTAAAAAATTTTTTTGATTGATCAGTAACTGTATATGTTTGAATTAATAAATAAATTTTGTACAGTTATTGATCAATTTACATAAATAACTTAAAATCTATTTAAATACAGTATTCAGTAAAATATTTTGTTCGAATATTTTCGTACAATTATTCGATGAGTTTGTAGTAAATATATTTAAAAAATGAAAATTATTAAATTATATAGTTATTTCAAACTTATAATATTTACAAATAGTTTTTTTTTTTTCTTAATACTTTTCAATTAATTCAATCTATACATTTCAAATTTTCTTTACAAATGAAATTTCGTATTATAACTTATGAGATAAAAAATAACATAAAATGTTTTGTAAAAGTAATTATTTAAATAGTATAAAATCATTTAAATATGATGTGAATATATAAGTGAATATTCATTCACTTCCCTCCCGACTCAAGATGATTGTATAGGTAACTATGCAATCTGAAATGTAATAGACTTAAGCGGACTTAAGCTTTAAGAAGCCGCCGTATCTCTGTCCTTTTTTAATTGAAAAATTGATTTTTTCCCCAAAATTAGCAACTAGAGGCAGAAATAAAGAGATGGTTCCGATGTGTTTAATAAAATGTAATATTTTCTCTGATTAGGATAAATTAATTCTATCGCTTCGTTTTTAAGAAAAGTTAGAATAACATAGAAAATAAGAAATTAGTGTCAAATAATAGGATTTTCAAGTTATTCCAACTTTTCTTGAAAATAAACCGGTTGAATTAAATTATTCTTATCAGAAAAAATATTGCTTTTTATTATACAAATCGGAACTATCTCTTTATTTTTGCCTCGAGTTATTAGTTTTTATAAAAAATAAATTTTAAACAGATTTGGTAAAACAGGTAACTGTGTCGGTATACGGCAGACTCTTAAGGGGATGTAAAATGGACACTACACCTGTACTCATAAATATTCACTATCTTTACATTTTAATGCAAAATTTTCAATAAAAAAATGCATTAAGTTGTAGTATGTACCATGAAGATTATTCAGTTAAATTTTCAAATGAATTCATTCATTAGTTATTGAGAATTTTGAGTTCGAAAATTATTTATTAAAATTTTTCAATTTTGTACAGGAATTCAAATATCTCAAAACTGCCGTCCAAAGTGTAAAAGTGGTTAACTACATTGGACTCCCATTGGAGTTAAGGTTTTCTTACTTTGGACGGCAGAAAAGCTAATAAATGAATTCATTTGAAAACTTATCAATATAATCATTATGGTACATACTACAAGCTAATGCATTTGTTTTCTGGAAATTCAGCAATAAAATAGAAAGGAAGCTAATATCTATAAGTACAGGTGTAGTGTCTGTTTTACATCTCCTTAACTGAATACCTTAGAAGTAACAATATAATTAAAATTATGATTTGCATAGCTTAAATCGTTTCTTAATTTGAAAACCATTTTAGAGAAAAAATAATAATAATAAAAATCTGTAATAATAATAATTATTTAATTAATCCATGCGAGAGCAGAAGAGTGGTAATTCTCTAGGCTCTTCTTGAATAGGTTTGGGAGAAGGTGTAGGCATTGGTGGTTTGGTGTATGGTGCTTCTAAGGGTAAAGGTGGAGCTGTAGGTTTCGCTATGCATGATTGTGTTGTTTCTCTTAATGGTGTTGGTTATTATATAGAAGGTTTTTCTATTTTTATTTCTTTTAGTTGGATCTTTTCGTAATTTGTTTTTCTTTTAACTTGATTGGTATTTAATCTAATCATTAAATGTGTTAGAGAACTGAAAATTGCTCCTAACAAATGTATAAACCAGCCATAAATAGTATGAAGGGTATAGCCCCTTATTATTGTGTCTATAGTCAATTTAATTATTTGGATAATAATTAGTATCATTATTATGGCTAAGCTTATAGATCCAAAAGTTGTCAATTTATTTATGAATTTATTCCAAGTATTTTCTGCAATATGCGATAATGTTTTTTCTGTAAGTAGATCATTTAATAAGTCTACTTGTTTTGTTCTCCCTGTATCCCTCTTGCTATGGCATTAAGTAGAGCTGCCTTTTCAAAAGGAAACATGATGTGTTGCTGTAATTCTTGTGAATCCTCTTGAGAATAAATTCCGCTTATTGCTAGAGGAGATATTTTTTCTGGTATACACGACTTTTGAGTGTTTGGTTTTAATACTTTTACTATATTTTTTGTTGGTCGTGGTTTCGGTAGGAGATTTATCCAATTTTCTCCAATTTTATAATATTGAGGAATTATCGAATTATAGTTTATTTCCGATCCTGATTTTAATAATATATGTGTTTTTGGTGTCAAAAAACCATGTTTGATTTTTTAATAATACTGGCAATTGAATATAACATTTGTTTGTATGCAGCAACTGTGTCTCTACTGGTGTACGTTTAATAACATGTACTACTTCGCCGGCAAGTTTAGCTATATAGCCCGGTTTCTGCATGATGTTATAAGCGAATTCATCGGGAGCTGTGGATGCAAGGGATAAGGATTCTCGAATTGCCTTTTTTTCTATCTCGCATTTTTCTTTTAAAATATTAAAATATAAATCTGTAAGATCAGCCCTAAAATGTTTTTCAATATACACAAATTTTGAGTTTATACATGTAGATAAATCTAAGTTTGTTACATCTTTTTTTATCGTATTATCGTCAAATAATATTTTATTATAAGATATATCTAAAATAAATAGCTTCAGGTGTTCCGTTTTTGTTAATATTCTATCGCAAATTTTTACATTATTTAACGCGGACAAAGAAAATGTTATTGTTTCTGTGTTTACAGTATATATGGGATTTCGATTAGGTGAATTAATTATAGTTGCAGGGCCTCTGTATAAAGTTTCATATTCTGCTTTAAAACCTTCTTCTGTAGGTAAATTTTCCCAAAAAGCATAGCCTGATTGTGAATCAATGCAATGTTGATCCGAAAATTTTCATACAGTCCTTCAATTTAATCTTAATTTATTATTTTTTAGATTTACTTGAGCGTATTCTTCTAATAAAGTTATTCTTATAAGACCCTGTACTAAAACATTGTCCCATGATCTAAAATTGTCTGTGTATGAAGCTCTTGTGCAAGTTTTAACCTTCACTGAGCCTGCAAAGTCTATTCCAACTGCTTTTGTTGAATTTATTTTCAGGTCAGCTATAGTACACTGAAAACTAAAAGGACTAGCTACTAGACTTGAAGTTTAGCCAGAGCGCCTAAACGCACTATAGTATGCGCGCCATAAAAGGGATTAGTAGCTAGTCCCTCCGGCACACTGAGAAGACCCGAGAGCTCGATAGCAGCGCCATAGACGAGTGTAAAGAGAAGATTTCCGCGTGGGCACAGTCGTCGAACTCGAAAGAGTTCGTCAGGGAGCCCGGAAGGCTAGAAGCGCCGCCTTTTCACGGGCGTCTTGGGTGAGGGTAATAGCTGAACGAAAGAATTCTCAGTGTATGTATATTATCATATTTAAATATCCCTGTATCGTGAATGAATTTACATTTTTCATGGTTAATTTCATATAAGTATTCTTGTAATGCGTGAGCAGTTGATCTTAAATGACTGAACATCCCGCAATGGAAAACCGTTCTTTGAATTTCTACTTTGCATTGTATAACTTTAATTTTTTTAAATTCTGCAACTTGTAATAGTTCTATTGTAGAATTAGTTATAGTAATATTTTCCTGTTGGAAGTCACATTCTCCTGTGCCTAGTAGAGAATATGTAGTGATGATTGGGTCTGTAGATTCACAATTAAATCCAATAATTGCAACATTTTCTCTAACAATAGATAATAATATGAATAAAATTAACAGCATTTTTTTTCTGTCTCTTTTTCTTTTTCTTTCTGAAACATAAAATAATATTAATTTTTTCGTTCATGTAGAATTAATTTATTTGCATAAACTAATTTTGAGCCACCCTTAAAATCTATAGAAATTTTGCTATTTTCGTGAACTTTTAATACTTCAAAAGGTCCCAGGTTTTTATTTTTTTCTAATTTACCTGGTTTTGGCTCTTTTATAAGCCATGCTTTATCTCCTATTTTAAATTCTACAGGATTTATGAATCTGTCGTGATAAAATTTAGATTTTTCCTTTGACAGTATTAAATTTTCACGGGCTATTTTCGCAATATCTTTCATATTTATTAATAATTTTCCTATATAATCATTAAAAGTTTGTAATTTTTCTGATGATTTTAAGGGTTCGCTAGATGGTAATCTAGCTAGGTAGGCGAAAACTAATTCATGTGGTGTAAATTTATGACTTGAATGAACACTAGTATTATAATTAAATTGTGCAAGTTTGAGCCAATCATTCCATTCTGATTTTTTATCAGGAAAATTTTTTAAATATTTACATAGTAGATGATGAGCCCTTTCTAATGAACCATTAGATTCTGGATGAAAGGCAGTAGTTTCAATTTTTTTAAATTTAAATCTTTTTGAAATAGCTTTTGTGGGCACATACACATAGAAATGTGTAGAGTATATGTAAGCGTTACGCGCACCCTGCGGTGCGCAAGCGAGCGACGGCAAGTAAGCCGAGATTAGTAGATGCGTGCGAACTGGTGAGACACAGCGTGCTCAAACTCTGACGAGATAAGTCTCTTTGTTCACCTTGTACTCTCAGGTAATATTTAAGCAGCGAAATAAAGACGAGGCATACCTTATACTTACAGAGTCTGGTTCTTTCACCATCCTCTACCTCATCTTCCTTGTATCTTGTGCCCAGAGGCACACACTTTTATTAATTTGCCTGTAAAATTTGCACCCTTATCTGTAAGTACTAGTTTTGGTGAACTGAAAATGCAAATGAATTTTTTTATAAATGCATCGGCTATAGACTCTGCTGTTTGATCTTTAAGCGCGACAGCTATTAAAAATTTTGATAAATGATCTTGAATAGTTAATATGTATTTATTATTATTTTTAGTTATGTTAAGAGGTCCTACTATATCTAATGAAATTTTATCGAATGTTTTTTCTGAGGTATCTGTTATTATCATGGGTTGTTTTGTTTTATTTCTTTTTAATTTATTTCTTTGACATGTTTTACAGTTTTTTATGCGATTTTGTATATCACTTTTTAGATTTTCTCAGAAATATTTGTTTTTAATTCGATTATAAGTTCTATTGACTCCTGAATGACCTCCTAGACTTGATGAATGATGTAATTCAAAAATTTTATTTCTTTTCTCATATTCTACATATTCTGTATTATTTAAACAAATTATAACTTTTATATTTGTATTTTTTAAAGTATCATATAATATTTCTTCAATTTCGTTCCAATTTATATTTAAAATTTTAATATTCTTAGATATACTAAATATAGTGCAATTGTTTTTAATTAATAAATTTTTGAATGTATTAAAATTATTTATTAATTTTTCTTTTATTAATATTGATGATTCTTTTATATTTAAACACATTATAAAAATTTTCCTCTTATTATAATTTAATATTTCAATTTCATTATTTTTTAAATTATCATTTATTTCAATATTTTTGTGTTTAAAGTATTCATTTTGAATTTTATCTAAAGATATCCTTTCGCTCGTGATTAAATGCAGTATATTATCTTTTCTATTTTGAATAGAATTTTTAGAATATATAATGGTATTAGTTTTATTTGAATATATATTTTCTCGTTTTCCGTCTTCATTATCGACAGTTTTAATTTCTTCATTTGTTACTGTTTTACTTACTTTTCTTGGTCGACCACGTTTCTTTTTAATATGTGTGCGTTCCTCATCTAATTTTTTTATTTTCATTTCATTTGTGGGTATATCTGTTAATTTATTATTTCCTTGATTTTCTTTCGCTTTTTGGGCTCTAGTTACGATATTAATTTTGTCACGGTATCTTACCGTGTTTGACTCTTGCACGCTTCGGTATTAAAATAGGATGAACGCTCGGTCATATATCTCGTCTAAGACGAGTAAAGAAGTGCATATCTTGACGACCATCACGCGAGAGAGAAGCTTGCCGGCCGTGAGGCGCTTCAGAGAGTTTCCGGCTACCGTTGCGTTAACACGAAACCTAAGCCACGCTGTGCTTGTTAAAATATTTCGCCACGTGGTCTTATAATACGTTGGACTAAGTTCGCAATTGACAAAGCGAAACGTTGTCTTAAATAAAAGACGTTAATTTATATCGACTAGCGTATTATATGATATTGGCTAGTTGTGACTTTCAGAAATTCTTTCTGTAGAGTTTTGCTCGACCACTTTTCGCGCGTCTTAGCGGTCAGCCATTAAGTGCCAGCAAATACGTTGATCGGCGTGTATAGGATTCCACCGATCTACGTCCAGGCAACCACGTTGGCAAAGCTCAGCGAAATTCAAGGATCGGGAAGAGACGTCTTCCACCGACCTACTATAAGGCATCTACGTATTGGTTACGAACAGAGGAGAAGCTACGGTAACGAGCGAGCGGCGTCTACGTGCACGTAGGTAATTAGTATAAGCTGGCCAGCGCGTTACTGTAAGTATAAATATACTGTGCGATATCCAAGTGTCTCTTCCTGGAGAGATACTTGTTTAGGTATATTGGTATCATCGGTTATATAACCGATCAGTGTCATAAACGAGTACTATTTAGTTCGCGACGCGCCCTCCCTTTGCTCGCTCTCTCATTAGACGCGTACATTATATTTCACATATTATTTCATTTTCGTTTTATTTATATTTTATCTTTATATTTATATTTTTCTTATAATAAATTAATCTTGTTTTCTATTAAATCGTGTTTCATATTAATTTATATTGCCTGACTATATATAACATAAAATATATTTCCCGCTGCTTACTCCGACGCCTCCACGGTCTTTGTGAGCAGTTATAAATTGATTAGTTATGTAATATCATTTAATTTAATATAACGTATTTTGGAACCTGCCTCACGAAGGAAAACTGCGCTACCAGCAACGCGTCTCTCAATCAGGTAAGAGAGAGAGAAAGACGCATTGTGTGCAGCAAGCGACAAGTATATCATATAAGATTTTGTCGTTTATCAATAGGATTGACTAGCTAGCACAATCGGAGTTCGTGGTACATTATCTAGTAAAATTCTTACAGTTTGCAGCGACTCTGTATATAATTAAATTTGAACACTTAGCTAAAAATAACATTTAATTAAAAGCTAATTCTTTTTTGTAACGGGCAAAATAATCGTTACAATTTCTACTGTATCTATGGGATTTCTAGATGATGCACCACTATTCACATTCATTTTTCCCTTTTTATATATTACATCAAAATCATATTCTGATAATTTGAGTCGCCATCTTTAAACTCTATTATTTTTATCTACTGATTCAAAAGATAGTAGTGGTTTATGATCCGTTACTATAATAAATTTATTTCCAAAAATATAATTTCTAAATGCCTCTAAACCGAATAATATTTCTAACGCTTCTTTCTCGTATGTATGATAATTAAGTTCTGGGCCTTTTAAAACTCTTGAAGCATATGCTATAGGTTTATCTTCTCCAATCTTTCGCTGAGATAATATAGCTCTTAATGCATATCCTGATGCATCAGTTGTAATTATAAAAGGCTTCTCTAGTTGTGGAAATTGTAATAATGGAGCAGTACATAATGTCTCTTTAAGTTTATCAAAAGCTTGCTTCTGTTCCGAATCCCATGAAAATTTCGTATTTTTTTGTAATAAACATGTTAAGAGCAGGCCGGATTCGCTGTCCTTGTCTAATTGGCATTTTTGTCATTTACTCAAGTATTAATCGGTGTATCTGCAAATTGAAGGTTAAGCGCAATAGATATTATTATTACAAATATTTATGCACAAGAAAAAAAAAATCTATCGCTTTGTTTTTGAGCAAAGTAAGGAACGCGAAAATATTATAAACATAATCTTTTACTTCGGCGTTCCTTACTTTTCTCAAAAACAAATCGGTAGATTTTCTTTTTTTTTGTGCATAGATATTCATAATAATAATATCTATTGCGATCAACCTTTATTTTGAAGATACACCTATTAATACTTGAGTAAATAACAAACAACTCAATTGTTACTCGGTCGGTATCAGGTACTAACTGTTTTCGGAATTGGAAATAATTTTACTGCTTCGACTTTCTTTGGATCTGCTTTTATCCCATTTTCGCTTATAATATGTCCTAAAAACGTTACTTCTTCCTTCATAAATTCACATTCTTTCGGTTCTAGTTTTAATCCAGCTTCTCTAAGTTTTGATGCTACTAAATTGAATTTAATATTATGTTCTTTTTGTGATTTTGCAGCTATAATTATGTCATCAATATATACGTGACATATTTTTTTGTTAATAAGTTCATTCAGAGCAGTGTTAGCAACTCTCATAAATGTTCGCGAAGAATTTGTTAAACCAAAAGATAAAACCATGAATTCAATTCTCCCTAATGGATGAACACTAAAAGCTGTCTTATGAATATCTGATTCTTTCATAGGTACCCAATGGAAAGCTGATACCATATCTACAGTCGTAAAATATTTATTTCCACTTGAGTCATCAAAAATATCTGTTATAGATGGTATTAAATATGGGTCAGGTATTATTTTTTCATTTAATTTTCTATAATCTATAACTAATCGTCATCTTTCTTTCCCATCATTACCTGGTTTTTTCTTTACTGCAAATGTTAGTGCATTATAAGCACTTTTAGATTGTCTCACTAAATTATTTTCAATTAATTTTTTTGTTTCTTCTATAGCGATTTCTTTTGACTTATATGGCAATAGAAATTGTTTAACATATATTGGTTTATTATCTGTTAAATTTATTTCATGGTGTTCTAATATACATTTTCCAATTTTCTCTCCTTCTAGCCAAAATATATCTTCATTTTTGAAGATTAAATTTTTTATAATCTGTTTATTTTCTTCGTTCAAGTGATTTAAAATTATTTTATTTAATAATTTTCCATTACGATCGAAATTTTCTTCTTGAATATGATTTATGTTTTCATACACTAAATTTTCCTCAAATTTAATCGATTCTTCTTGTATATCTGTTATAATTTCGGTATTTTCTTCTATAAAATACGTAAGAAATTCTTTATCTATTTCTTCAACATTAAAATTCGTATTTTTTTGAAATTTTAAAAGAAATTGTCGATATTCAAAGTCTTCATTATTTGATATTTTAAAATAATCTTTGTCTAGTGTGTTATTAATATCTTTTAAAAAAAGTTCTATATTTTTATTTTTGTTTTTAAGAAATTCCGAGATTGAATAATTTTCACTGTCCTGTTTTTTTGAAGTATAATTTAATACTAGCAAAAAATACCTCGCTCCTAACGTCGCACGGTTGAATTTTCATATATTATATTATTATGTATAAATTAGCCAATTTTAAAATAAAAAAGAATTGACGCAACTTATGAATTGTGATATTGTAGTTTTGTACTAAATTAAATTTTTCTATTTTTATGAAAAACAATAATTAAAGTTACAATGTGCATAAAAATTGTTTAAATACAAATTATATCTTGATGAATTAAGAATTTGTTCTACTAAATTGCGTTTGAATAAATGAAAAAATATAATAGGAATTTTTTCTTCTGTTTCAATCACGAACCATGAAATAATCGAAAACAGTATTTGACGTTTACTAGAACTAACAACTGCACGGAGAAAAGAAAAGTATTGTTAAAATAGGATCTGAATCAAGTTCATCTAATTTATGTATTAAGGTACTTAAAAAAAGAGTGACGATATAATTTCAATTAGTACTATAGCTTGAATTTTAGGGACTAATGTTGGTATTATTATATTATGAAGTGAGAGCATAAATTTGCGATGCTTACTGCCTTTTTTTTGGTATTAAGACTGATCTTTCACCTACTCGATTCAAGGGCAATATTTCGCAGAAAATGCAATTATTAACCTCTTTTCGTGCGGCTTTTCCTGTTACTAAAATTGAAAATTATTAAATATAGAATTATTTATATAATATATAACTCTTTAAAATTACTAATAATTAATATTTAAATTCGTGATATTCAAGGATTAAAACGATACATGTTTATCTTCCATATTCCGTTTTAAAATAGTTACTTTTGAGTTTTAAATTAATGATTAGAAATTTAAAATTGATATATATATTATTGGCAATCCAACACGGGATGTGTCGTCATCAATATCGCGATGTGTGCGTCTGCTACAAACGTAGAGAATACACGCACGGTATAGGAAAAATCTGAGTTGTTACCGATTTTCTAATTAATCGTAAAGGTGATGAGGAAAATTTTTTGTGTTTTCTGAAGAAGAATAAGTTTTAAACAATAATTTGAAAGTTTCGATAGCCAAACGTAACGTAAATATTTTAAAAATATCAATTATTGTTGTAAAGCATCCGCAGCTGATCAGCTGTTCATATATAATTCACATTATAATCTGTAATGTAAGTAGTAAATAAAAAAATTATATTCTAAAATGATAAATTATACAATTTCAAAAGAAAATATTATTTTTCAGAGACATTTTACAAATAAATATTACATAACCTCAATGTGTCCCTGCTGTTATTTCTCATAAGAAATAAAATCTGACCGAAATTTTGGAAAGTCTACATCACAATTTATATTGTAAAGTTTCATTTAAGTATAACATAAAAGAATTATATTTTAAAAATTTAAAAAATTTAAAAAAAATTTATTTTTTAAAGATTAACAGAAAATAATTCAAAAATGAGATCCTACAATACTCATATTGTTCAAAACAGGAGTAATTCCTGTTTTCCCACATTTTAATATATGATTTGATTGTAATATTTTTCCACCTTTTACAAAATTTCTGCTTGATAACGTATACATTCTCCAAATTTGCAAATTTCTGTCAGATTTTATTTCTTATGATAAATAACAGCAGGGACACATTGAGGTTATGTAATATTTATTTGTAAAATGTCTCTAAAAAAATAACATTTTCTTTTAAAATTGTATAATTTATCATTTTAAAATATAAATTTTTTATTTACTACTTACATTACAGATTATAATGTGAATTATATATGAGCAGCTGATCAGTTACGGATGCTTTACAACAATAATTGATATTTTTAAAATATTTACGTTACTTTTGGTTATCGAAACATTCAAATTATTGTTTAAAACTTACTCTTCTTTAGAAAACACAAAAAACTTTCCTCATCACCTTTACGATTAATTAGAAAATCGGTAAAAACTCAGATTTTTCCTATACCGTGCGTGTATTCTCTACGTTTGTAGCAGACGTACACATCGCGATATTGATGACGACACATCCCGTGTTGGATTGCCAATATGATTTATATTATATTTATCAACTGTTAAAAATCGTTACACAATTTATTGGGTTTTACGTTTACAGGTATTAATTATATTGAAGTTTTTCGCTCCTAACGTCGCTTAGTTAAATTTTCTTTTATTATATTATTATGTATAAATGACTAATTTTAAGTAAATAAGAATTAATTAATATAATTTAGAGTACTGAATAGAATTGAAAATAATTTGATGAAACATAATATAAAAATATATGTACACATGTGCTTAAAGTAAAAAAACGTATAATTTATTTCAAGTGACTATTTCTCACTCTACTGCCATTGGAAAAACAAAGATAGTACGATATTTGATGTAAATAAACTGAGAACTAGGTACTGAGTTACAACTATAATTTCCAGACCTCAATATATGACCATGAATTTGAATTATGAAATTAATTTATAAGTGAAACATGCTTAAAAGAAATTTGTGTTGATTTCTAATAAAAATATCTTCACAAATGTATTATATATATATATATATGAAATACGAAATTTAAATAGAAAAAATCATAAGATTGAAATACAACATTTTAGTTAATTTTAAATTCGAATATTTCGGAATAAAAAAATAAATATTTGCAATTACTTAACAATCCTTTTTGCATCTAATATAAAAATTTAATGAGATACGAATATTACAAAGTGTAAGTATCACAAGTAAGGTTTGCATTTCATAAATATTATAATTTTTAGAAAATTCTTGATATTAATAGATTAATAATTTGGAAAATTTAATATTTTTTTATTGATGACAAGTAACTTTTCAAAAATAGTTAAAATAATACTGTAAATGTCAATCAACATTTTCATCAAAATAAATTTCAACGCTACAATTATTAAAATAAACATTTTTATTTAACTACAATCTATTGTTATAATTATTTCATGAACAGTCATATAAATATTATATATTTATAATTGTATAACTAAGTTTATTAAATTAAAATTGTATTCAGTTATCATTCAGAGAATGAGGTATTTAAATTAGTTTTCATGAAAATATATTATTTAAAAAGTTACTTGTTAACAATTTTTTATAAATAACATACATTTAACCTTCACTACATTTTCATTTGTACACGTGTTTATATTTAAATGAATTGTGATTTATATAAAAATTGTTAGCAATTCATTTCATTGAAGCAATAATATTTTTAATAAGAGAAACATTAATTTTTAAAAAATATCAAATTACCTCATATGAAAAATTACAATTACATGATATAAAAATATTTTTTTTAATATCGTTTGAACATAAATTTTATGAAATACAATTTAAAAAAATTATTTATTAGATATTAAATTTTTTTAATAGTCAATTATAAAGATAGGACAATATATAAAATATGAATAAATGTTTCTGATTATGTCTATAATTATGCATTTATATGTATAAACTGTCTAGATAGAAGTAGAATTTCCCCTAAAAAAGTAAACATTTCAAAAGAAAATTTACTTATTATTTGCGAAACATTTATTATGAATGCGGAAAAAAATAATATTCTGTAATATCACTCTATAATTTGTGTTAAATATGATACAAATCATTAACAGTACAATTATTTCATTATGTTAAATTTGTTGTCAAAGTTTGATTATATTTTACTATAAGAAGATAAAAAAATTAACTGTCTTTCCATTCTATTGCTAAATTTCCATAAAAGGAATGTATTAATTTGTAGTATGTCTCGTGATGATTATTTATTTGAATTTTTAAATTATTCCAATCATTAGTTTTCAAGATATTTAAATTTCTGATTCCAAATGGAAAAATTTTAGTAAATAATATTGGAACCCAAACTTCTCAATAAGTAATAAATAGATTTATGTAAAAATTTAACTGAATAATCTTCGTGATACATACCGTATGTTAATGCATCTATTTATTCAAAATTTTAAAATACAATGGAAATATAATCAATATTTATAGGTGGAAGTGTGCTGTCCATTTTACATCTCCTTAAATAATTTATAATTATAAAATTTACATAATATCATATAAAAACTATTATAAATTAGAATCATATATTCAATATAATTGTAAACTATGAATAAAAAGTTTAAAAAATTAAGTGATAACTTATAAATAGTTATATTATTTTATTGAATACATTTCCAACCTAAATAATTAACTTCATGTTAAAACTAAATTTAATTAGCATTCAATACCACAAGTTATTTAAAAAATTTACCATTATTTAAAATTATTAAAAAGTTATTTATAAAAAGTATTCCCATATCAAAATTTCAAAATTATACCAATTTAATTTTTTATTCTTTACATTAGAGAATTAGTTTTGATGTTGAAATTTTTTTGTGAAATGAAACATACACATATATATATATATATATATATATATATATATATTATCTTATAGTAAAATATTTTATCACCTTGTATGAAAATTATTTTGTAAAAGTAGAATAATGCTGTGAATAAACTAATGATTATAAGAAAATATTGAAAACTGTAAATAACAATAAAAAAGCGTTAGGCTAGGAATAAATAATGGTTCTCACATAGTATGGAAGATTTCACTGAAATATTTCGAATTATTCTACTGGAATATTTCAATGGAACCTTTCATGCAGATTATTGAAAGTCTTCACGGAATATTTCAGAATATTCCACTGGAATCTTCCATTGAAAACTTCCAGGAATATTTCAGGAATATTTCAAAGGAATGTTCGAAAACTTTTTCGAAATATTCCATGTAATATTCACGAAAGATTTCTGAAATATTGCATGAAATATTCCATGTAATGTTTATGAATATTTTAGTAAAATATTTCATGAAAGATTCCAGAAGATTCCATAAACATTTCGCTGGGAAATTCCGATAAACTTTAAAATCGTACAGCGGATGATTACATAAATCTTTCAGAACTGGTCAACTAAATATTCCACAGAAAGATTTAAGTAATCTTCCAGTGGAATATTTCATGAAAGATTTCAGAAAGATTCCATAAACATTTCACTGGAAGATTCCAAAAAACCTTAAAATCGTACAGCGAAATATTAGATAAATCTTCTATAAATATTCCACGAAACATTTCACAGGAAGATTAAAGTAATCTTCCGATAAAATATTTCATGAAAGATTTCAGGAAGATTCCGATAAACATTAAAATCGTATAGCGGAATATTACATAAATCTTCCATAAATATTCCACGAAATATTCCATAGAAATATTCAAGTGACCTTCCAGTGGAATATTTTATGAAAGATTTCAGAAAGATTCCATAAACATTTCACTGGAAGATTCCAAAAAACTTTCAAATCGTACAGTGGAATATAACATAAATCTTCCATAAATAGTCAACGAAATATTCCACAAAAAGGTTTACGTAATCTTCCAGTGGAATATTTCATTAAAGATTTCAGAAAGATTCCAAAAACATTTTACTGAAAGATTCCTAAAAACTTTTAAATCGTACAGCGAAATATTACATAAATCTTCCGTAAATATTCCACGAAATATTTTACGCAAAGATTACAGTAATCTTCCAGTAGAATATTGCTTAAAAGATTCTAGAATGATTCCATGAAGTTTTCGTTGGAAGATTGCGCGGAACGTTACGGGAGGTTTCCAGTGACGCCGATAAGGGGATGTTTGTTAAATGGGAGTTTTATCCTCAAGCGGTTGAAAGATACCTCACTTACTATAAAAGCGAAAGGGTATCAGCACTTTGATGTGCACAGTCGAAGCGAATATTTAAATGCGATTTTATAACTAAATGTTTATGTATGCGTATATGTATTGATGTATAAGTGTAATGTGTTATTATATAATATATATACCATCCCCTCACAGCATTTCACATTTTCCAAAAATCTTCCAGGAACATTTCATGAAAGATGAGAGATTACTTAAACCTTCCATTTTTATATTCTTCAAATCTCTCAAGAGTATTCCATGGATTATTTCAATGTAGGAAGAATCAAGGAGATACGAATATTACAGGAATATTTCACAGAAGATTCCTGAAATATTCCAAATCTTCCGTGCCAATATTCTGCGAATCTTCCATAAATATTCCACGGAATATTTTACGATAGATTTCTTAAATCTTCCAGAAATATTTCATGAAATATTTCATGAAAAATTCTTTAAATCTTTCGTGCATATTCCATGAAAGATTCTTTAGATCTTTCGTTTATATTCCATGAAAGGTTCATAAAATGTTTTAAATCTACCGTTCCCATATTTCAGAAATTTTCAATGAATGTTCCAACGGAATATTTCATGAAATATTCCTGCAAGATTCCTGAAATATTTCATTAAAAGATCTGAGATGTCCTAGATCTTCAAATGAAATATTCTTAGAATCTTCCAGCAATATTCCATGGAATATTTCAGTGTAGGAAGAATCAAGTACATCCGAATATTACAGGAATATTCCATGGAAGATTCCTAAAATATTTCAAATCTTCGCTGCCAATGTTCCAGGAAGCTTCCATAAATATTTCATGCTGTGTGGGTTGTTTATTATCATTTATACATTATTTAAATGTAGATACTGCGAATAACCATAAACAACTGTAAATAAATTGAAGAATACAATTATTAAAAATAATTCAAAATAATTTTGATATTAATTCTTTTTACAACAAACTTTTTTTAATGAATAAATATATATATATATATGGAACATTACAAACCAACTGGAAGAGCAGATAAATAAAAATCTCTGAAACTCTGGGAATATATCCTGCCTGTTACTCAAAATGTGTAAAAAAATTTTCAAGGATTTAGATTGGGAGGATCTAGATTCTTGAAATTTGGAAATTTTTCAAAATTTTTGGAAAAGTCCCAACTTGATCATTTTTTTTCCTGAAAATCCTAATATTTTAGAGAGAAATTCATGAGAATACTTCTTGTTGTTAATGAAAAGCAGAGTAAGCATGATTCTTTACAGACCTGAATTTTGAAGTTTTCTATTGGTTCTTATATGTATTACATGGTAATTGAAATTACTCATTGCTCCCCATTTTAGAAATTCCTTTTCGCGGGCTTATTTTCCTCTATTTCACGTGAACTTTGAAATGAATTTTTGATCATGTAAGTCAGAGCCATCAATGAGGAGTTAAAACAGTTTAAAATATATATTGTCATGTATGATTAATTTTTATATTGAAAATAAATTAGACATGAAAATATATATTTCAAACTGTTATAACTCCTTATTGGTGGCTTTTTCTTACACAGTCAAAAATTTATTTTTAAGTTGATGAAAAATAGAAGGAAATATGCCCTCGAAAAGCAATTTCTGAAGTAGCAGACAATATAATTTCAATTACCATGTAATACATGTAAGAACCAATAGAAAACTTCAAAATTTAGGTCTGTAAAAAATAATGCTAACTCTCCTCTTTATCTAGAACAAGAAGAATTCTCATGAATTTCTCTCTAAAACATCAAGATTTTCAGAAAAAAAATCATAAAGTTGGTACTTTTCCAAAAATTTTGAAAATTTCCAAATTTCAAGGATCTATGGCTCTTGATCCTTCAAATCTAAATCCTTGAATATTTTTTTACACATTCTGAGTAACAGACAGAATATATTCTCAGAGTTTCAGCGATTTTTATTTTTTTGCTCTTCTAGTTGGTGTAAAATGTCCATATATATATATATATATATATATATATATATATATGGGTCAATCCACGTCAAACGGATAATGGCTCTGTCCAAAATTGTAGATTACTAAAAAAGTCGTGCATGGGCTCAAAATTTTCGTCTCACACTTTACTTTCTTCTGCAATGTGGCGATTTTAAAAAATCCAAAATGGCGGCCTTAATATGGCGACTCAAACCTAGAAATTTCATAAAAAATTTTCGAAAATTAATTTTAATTTATTCAAATCTGATTCCACATATCTTTTATATCAGAAATCAATTTAGCGTTCGATTCTACATGAGAATATAGTATTGCACTCAAGGTAAAAAAATTTTACAATATCATCTGAAGGTCATATCGCGATACAATAGTTATTTCTCGAATTAATCATTGATAAACGTTCATTAGTAAGAAAATGAAGATACTGATAGTTAACTCGAGTCACTGAATCCAAATCTGATATCCGCTTAACTCTACCAGTCTCCATCAAGGTCATTTGAAGGTCAAATTTGATAAGATTAAGACACCTATAAGTTTTACGTGATGCTGGATCCGAATCCGAGACCTGTTGGAGTGTCAAACGACGTAATTATAGAAAAATTCGTTTCAAACTGTGGTTTCTTGGAGGACAAAAATTTTCTTTTAGTCAATATTTGATTAATTTTTACGTAATTACGTCGTTTGACACTCTAACAGACCCCGGTTTCGGATTCAGCGACACGTAAAACTTGAAGGTGTCGTAATGTTATCAAACAATAAAAGATATTCGCGATTTGACCTTCAAATGACTTTCATACAGATCTTGTAGGGTTAAGCAGACATCAGATTTAAATTCAGTAACTTGAGTAATCTATCAGTATCTTCATTTTCTCACTAATCAACATTGATCAATGAGTAATTTGAGAAATAACTATTATTTCCCGATATGACCTTCCGATGACATTGTAAATTTTTTTTACCTCGAGTGCAATACTATATTCTATGTAAAATTGAACGCTTAATTGATTTCTGATGTAAAAAAATATGAAGGATCTGATTTGAATAAATTAAAATCAATTTTTGAAAATTTTTTATTATATCGGTTATCACCAACCTTGCATCCTTTAACTATGACACCTCCTCGGCTCTGAATAACAAAGCATATGTTCAGACTATATACACTGATTTAACCAAAGCTTTTGATAAAGTTAATCATGAGTTGCTTCTTCATAAATTGGATAAATATGGTGTACGTGGAAAGTTGTTGGATTGGTTTAGGTCATACCTTCTTGATAAGAAGCAAATTGTTAAAATTGGCTCTTTCAAGTCAATTATTATTAAGATGCTCTCTGGTGTTCCACAAGGCTCTAAATTATCTTCCTTTTTATTCATTATTTTTATTAATGATATCATAACTGTGATCCAATCTTCTAAGGTACTACTTTACGTTGATGATATGAAGATTTATTCTGAAGTATTGAATACTGAAGACTTATTAAAATTACAAAGTGATCTCAATAGGATTGAAGAATGGATGACTAGAAATGGTCTAAAATTTAATTTTAGTAAATGTAAAGCCTTGGCTTTCTCTATTTCTAGGATATACGACTGTGATTTTTATTTGAGTGGAACAAAACTTGATAATGTTAAATCTATTAAGGATCTTGGAGTTACATTTCAGAGTAATTTATCATTTGACATACACATTGAAACAGTCATTAATAAGGCTAAAAGGATGCTATTTTTAATTAAAAGAAAATGCATTGATTTTACTAATCCTAAAACATGCATTACACTCTATAATATGCATGTTAAATCAATTCTTATGTATGGATCAATTATATGGACGCCGTCTAAACAGGGACAAATCTACGATTTGGAAAAAGTTTAAAACAGTTTCCTACGTTTTTTATCTTTCAAAATTGGCAATGGAATGAAACGATTTGACCATAATTATACTGTTATTAGAGAAAGCACTGGACTATCATCATTGGAAAATTCAAGAATACATGCTGACTTATTATTTTTATATAAACTAATTAAAAGTCACATTAGTTGCGATTTGCTATTAAATAATCTTAACTTCTATCAGCCATTAGTAAATGTGAGAAATACTAATAATATTATTTTTTATATTAATATACTTAATTAGTCAGTTATAAATTCTTTATATTGAATAGACTATGTGGCTTAGCAAACAACTACTCACAATTTTGTAATTTTGAAAGTAATTCCATTTCCTTGTTTAAAAGTAATATAAGATCTATAGTTTACTAAGAAATTTATTTATTTGTTTTTCTCTTTACATTATAAGTTGTAAAAATATTACATTTTATTTAATATTGTATGCGATGTACTGTGCACACTAAATATGTATAACTATTTAAAAGGGATTTACTCCCGTTAATAAACTAAAATAAAATAAAAATAAAATAAAATATCTCTAGGGATTGAGCCGCCATATTGAAGCCGCCATTTTGGATTTTTTAAAATCGCCACATTGCAAAAAAAAGTAGAGTGTAAGACGAAAATTTTGAGCTTATATACGATTTCTTTAGTGATCTACAATTTTGGACAGAGCCATTATCCGTTTGACGTGGATTGACTCATATATATATATATATATAAATAATTGCCAAAAATAATCATTTATTATCATAATATTATTTTTACAAATTTCATTTTTATTTATCATATAACAATTAATTCATAGCATTTTTCATAATTTCTTTAATTTTTCAGCTTTTAAAATAAAAAGGCAGTAAATTAAATCAGTTAATATAAAAGCTTTCTAAGTTAATACAAAAGAGAAAATTCTTTTGTGAATATCTTTGGAAAAAGTTCATTAAAAATGATTAAAAATTCTTAACGGCATGTCGGAGCTGCAGCAATCGAGTTTTGCTTTTTTAATTTTATCGATATCTTTTTAAATTCTTAAATTTAACAAATATAATGACTTGTCCGCACTAAAGTTATATTAGTACAATAATTTTTGTTAAAATAAAAAATCATTTGGACTTGTTATTTTTTTATGAGCTTGGATTGGAAATTAGATATCAAACTCGACAAACCTAACCTTAAAATACGATATATTGAAAGTTTTTATTATAACTTTGTATGTATAATATTTTGGTGGTTTTCTTGAGTTGTCCGCACTAGAGTTCAATCTTACAAATTTTTTCTTTATAGCAAAAAAACTCAATTAAACGCATCGTTTATTCATAAGTTAAAATTGGAAATATTATTAGAAGGCGGACAGCTTCGTCATGCTCTTGAGAGAATTTTCTTTTTCAATAATGGTTTTGACTGAGGAAGATAAATTGATTGTTAAAAGACAAGGATTGTATAGTGGAATTGCTTTCATGTTAACTGATATTCATATATTAGAATTTTATAACATTTCAAACCAGTGCACCTCATTCGACATGCAATTGACTTCACTAATTCAGAGACCACAATATGTTCATTCAGTACTGATTGATGGAGAATTTATACAGTTATTATTTACCGAAAATTTAGAAAAGAGTCACCGGATTCGTGTGTATTATAATAATAAGGTAATTCATATATATAGACAGTTTTAATCTCATATATTTACAAGATGAGTATAAGATTTATATAAACAGATTATTTTCAAACAAATCAGAATTAAGCACAGTATTCGAAACAGTACAATCACAAACGAATAATTATGATTATAGCGTTTTTGCAATGGTTTTTGCTGTTGCAGTACTTTATAATTTAGGTCCATGTTGTTTAACCTTTTAAGGACGGGGATTTTGACGTTGAAATTCGACTTTTTTTTAAACAATATTTGTGCATAAAATGAAAAAATATATCACGTGGAGTGCCTGATAAAATTGGTGGTCGATATATCGACCAGTCCCGTCTGGAACGTAAAGTGCAACGTTAAAAATTTAATTTGGCGAGTTGGGATTGCTTTTAGACGTATTTGGATGCGCTGAATACGAAAAAAATATCAAAAAATGTTCAGGAGACATCCGTGACCTTAAAAATGGTATTTCAAGGTCAACTTCATTACTTGTACTATTTTAGTCCAAAAATGATATCTCTACGTTTTTATATGCATAACATACATTTTTATCACAAGAACTGTGTTAGTTTTCGCTCTCAGCATGACCCAGAGTCAACAGCGTGGATGTGGCGAAAATTTGATCCCTTTGGTGTGCTTTATTTTTGTGAGTCCCCTTGCCTTTCACGTCAGGGTGCTTTATTTCCGTGAGTCCCCTTGCCTCTCACGTTGGAGTGCTTTATTTCTGTGAGTCCCCATTCCTCTCACGTTGGGGTGCTTTATATCCATGAGTCCCCTTGCCTCTCACGTTGGGGTGCTTTATTTTCGTGAGTCCCCTTGCCTCTCACCTCTAAATATTTGACTTTATGATAATGTCTCTTTTGTGTGATATTCTTCAAAACATGAAGCTACGCTTAAAGGAATATCACAATCAGAACACATGTATTTTGTTCGACTAGTCATTTTACGTAAAGCACACAAATGACACCTTCGACTTGTAACAAATCTTGGAAAATGACGACCAACTAATCGAGTAGGAGGGCTAACAAGACGAGAAATGCTATCATTAGTATTATCCAATTTCAATAATGATCTAACAACCGATAATCGGAATGAAGGAAAGGGCATTGGTCCTTCATTTTTCATTTTATATAAAGAATGAGCATTAGATAAACTTAGATCAATAAGATGGAAAAATAACTTGCGATACCACTTCATTGTTTTTCTAACTGTTTCGGTTATAGACAATTGTCTATCTACATTGTCAACACCGCCCATATTTTGGTTGTATTCATGGATGCATCGTGGTTTTATAATATCCTCATTGGTTTGATAGTGTTTTTTGCCAGTGGTACAGAACTCAGGTTCATGTACAGTTATAAGTATGCAAACACTACGCTTATCTTGCCACCTGATTGCCATCCACAAATTATTATGAGCAACTTGAACTTCACCTCGCTCTAATTTATTTTCTAATTTTGGCATTCCTTTCCTATTTCTTTTTACCGTGCCACACATTCCTGTATCGCGATCATGCAAAACTTCTGCCAATATGGGAGATGTAGGATGATAAATATTTCCATCGGTCTTACAGTCAATTTAAAATCTATATAATAAAATAATTAAATAAATATGGACAGTCAGACTGCCCTTGTTTATAATCACCCCCGTAGAATAACCTTTTAAATTGACTGTAAGACCGATGGAAATATTTATCATCCTATTTATTATTCAGTCGACATAAGTATTGTTTTTATTTTATATGGGAGATGTATACCAGTTATCTATGTATATGACATGATCCTTGTAAAAATAAGGTTGTAAGAAATGAGCGACAATATCCCCAGTAACACCCAAATCAAACTTCTGATAATCAGTATCACTGCCAGTGTAGACAACAAAGCCCAAAATAAATCCAGTTTCACAGTCTACTAATTCAAAAAGTTTGATACCAAACTAATTTCTTTCCAAAGGAATATACTGCTTGAATCGAAATCTGCCTTTCCATAATACTAGGCTTTCATCTATGCACAAATTTTTGCCTAGAATAAGAGCTGCTGAGAATTTACTTTCTAGATAGTCTATTATTGGTTTTATTTTCACTAAAGGATGGTGAGCGATTTCCGAGGTATCTTCATTATCATGAAAATGTAAATAGCGTAAGATTGCAAGAAACCTGTCACGAGACATTATTTGACCGAAAATTGGAGTATGAAGCAGAGAATCTTTAGACCAATAGTCTTTCAAGTCACCTCTTCGAATGTGGCCCATTAGAATTGAAAGGCGAGGAAAACATTCAAATTCATCTTTTGTAAGAGGATACCAAGTTTTCTAATGGGATTGCCGATCTTCATGATTCTGACTTCCATAGCGATTCGTCTCATCTATAATTCTTTCAATCAGAGGGGAATCAAAAAAGTATTCAAAGTAATTAATTGGTTTATTCCCCGATATAGAGATGTTAGGATTTATTTCAGAAGTACCTTGAAAATCTTTGATTGATGGATAAAAATACGCGTTTTAAAAAATTTGAGTTTTATCATAATCATTTTCTACCAAATCAACTTCATGAATTTCCTCATTCTCCAAATCTTGTATCTCAGGTTCAGACTCGCCACTACTCCAAGCTTTATTATCAGCCATTTTATCAAAAGTAATTGCTTGTAATTTTTTGACAACTTAGTAAATAAAGAGAATGATGAAATAATAAGAATATTATCAATAAAAAATCTTCCGCAAGAAAAAATAACTAAGTGTTGATCTGCCAAGAAACAAATAGTAATAAATAGTTCAAATAATCACTATGATAATGCGTTTTATCAAACGCAACACTATTTGTTTCGTATTTATAGCATCAAAATACGTTGGTATACCAATTTTCAGGTCGAAATACCGAATAAAAAATTTGACCTTGAAATCACTATTCAAGGTCAAATATGCTTTTTAGAATGATAACACTATGTTTCCTGTATTCAACATATAATATTACCCCCGAAACAATTCTAAAATAATATGATACCGAAGTGGTCGATATATCGACCAGTCCCGTCCTTAAAAGGTTAAGATATAATGTTTCTCAAATGCGATAACGTTTATAAAGAATTTTTAAAAAGCAAAAAATAAAAATGTTTCCAGTTTTACAAAATTATAATAATGCAAAAATTACATACGATAATCCACCGGATATGATAAAAAGGAGTTTTTGTCATGAGCAAGGTCTTAATCAAATACCATTTAATTTAAATTTCGCCGAGCTTGAAATATTATAAAAAAAACTCACAAATGCATTCATTGCCAGAACAAAAAAAGATCATGGAAACGTATCGTAAACAAAAGAATTTGAATCATGAAACAATTTTGATAAAAATTGACAATGACATTTCAGATAGAAATTTTTAAAAACCAGATAATGATATAATGGGAATCGATGACATCCACTTGAATTATAACGATAATAAAAAAAATAAATAAATAAATAAATTGGGGCAGTTGAGATTAAATTAAATGAAGAAAAAAAAGAATCAAAAGAAATAGATGAAAAAGAAACTTTATTTGTAACAGAACTTAAGAGCTTGACGAAGCGGCCTCCTTCTAATAATATTTCCAATCCTAACTCATGAATAAACGATGCGTTCAATCAAGTTTTTTTGCTACAAAGTAAAAATTTGTAAGATAATACTCCAGTGCGGACAACTCAAGAAATCCACCAAAATATTAGACATATAAAGTTATAATAAAAACTTTCAATGTATCGTATTTTAAAGTTAGGTCTATCAAGTTTGATATCTAATTTCCAATCCAAGCTCATAAAAAAATAACAAATCTAAATGATTTTTTATTTTGACAAAAATCATTGTAGTAATATAGCTTTAGTACGGACAAGTCATTATATTTGTTCAATTTATTAATTTAAAAAGATACTGATAGAATAAAAAAAGCAAAACTCAAGTGATGCAGCTCCGACATCCCGTTAATAGGTAAATGGTAACAGAAGAATCACATAAATATAAAAAAATTTCAGAAAAAGACATTATTATGGAAATGTGAGAAACAAAAAAGTAATGATAAATTAGAACTAAGACGTGTTCAAGAAACTTTACGCAAGAAAAAAGCTTAAATGAAAATGAAAAAAGGACAACCAAATAAATATAAACAGAAATTAGAAAATACTAACATAACAAAATGGCAATTCAAGGAAACAATGAGTACTGATAAATTTGAACAAATACATGCGAATGAGGCTTTACGTAAGAAAGAAGCTTATATAAAAATTGAAGAGAAACAACCAAAAAAATATGAAGAAAAATTAGAAAATGTTAAGTGTAAACGATTAAAAATTGAAGATAATAATTACAATGAAAATTAAAATAATAATAATCATAATAACAATCATAATATTGTATTAAACGAAGTTATCGATAAAACAATAAAGGGCAAAGTAGAAAAAAAATTAAAGAAATTAAATGAAAAAATATTAACTGAAAAAATTAATTTGAAACTGATTGGTTGTATGGCAAATATATATTTCGATGAAAATCTCATATCTGAAAATTACATTGGTTCCATGACGAATACATGTGTTTATTGTGATGCGCAACATTTTGCTTTTTAACATACTAAAAGTAACGATTTCTCCAATTGTTGTCATAAAGGTAAAGTAGAATTGTTAGAAAATCCACCTTACCCAGAACGATTAATGTTTTGAGCAACTCAATTTACGGAAGAAAGTATTGATTTTCGACGAAATGTTAGGTTGTACAATAATGCTTTAGCATTCGCAAGTTTCGATCCCAATTTTGATACATTGCTGAGTAAAGGACCTTAAGTTATTAGAATATGTGGACAAATTTACCATAATGTATATGCGTTACATCCTAATAAAGATGAAGCACTTAAATATGGTCAATTATATATTTTAGATAATGAAATTACAACGATTGAACGACATAAGTTTAATACAAACTTAACATTATTAAAACATTCAGATAACTTAATGAGAGATATTAACCCTCATGCTAAAGCCTATAAAATGATGCATGAAGCAGGAGAAGAAGAACTACAACGATGTGCAAAAATCAATTGTCTTCTGAAAACTGTTACTATGCCTATTGTCCGCAATAATAATTTCGATAGAAAAAAGATATAATCTACCTACCTGTAATGATGTAGCAATAATATACGTTGGAGAAGACGATATTCCTCCTATTAAACGTGATATTGTCATTTACCCTGAGTCTGATAAACCAATTAGTATACTAAAAATTAGCAAGCACACAGATCCTATGACATATTCGCTTATTCATCCTAATGGTGGTTTTGGATGGATGTCAAATATGAAAAATAAATTTGGAAAATCTAATATTAAAATTTTGCAATTTTATAATTATAGATTTAGTGTTAGAAATTAATTTAATCCATTTCTTAATTTAGGAAAATTATCTCAACAGTTCATTGTTGATGCGTTTGTAAAAGTTGAAACCTCCAGATTATATTTCATACGAAAAAACCAAAACGTATTAAGAAGTGATTGTTACAAAGGTGTTATGGACTATTTACATAACAAAAAAGAATTAGATTATTCGAAAATTGGAAAAATGGTAATATTACTAACAAATTTTACAGAAAGTCTACGATTTTTAAAACAAAATTACATTGATTCAATAACACTTGTAAATGATCATGGTAAACCTGACCTTTTTGTAACTATGACCTGTGACCCACATTGGAAAGAAATAACTGAAAACTTGGAAATTTATAAAAATGCAATAGATAGACCAGATATTATAACAAAAGTATTTTATCAAAAAGTAGAAGAATTCAAAAATTTAGTAATAAAAAAGGGAATATTAGGAAAACGTACTGCATATAGTTATGTAATTGAAGGCCCGGATGCAATAAAGGCATTTACGCTTGGAGCACGCAAAACTGAAGTCACTTGGTAATAAAAATTTCATTATCTTCAAATAAATTTCAAAAAATTTGACGTTATAAAACTCATTATGCCGCATCTTTTTTATATTAACAGTTTTTTAATAAAATTTTTATTTTTCAAGAAAAAAATTAAAAACAAGAAAATTTTTTAGATTAAATTTCATTACTTTTTTAAACTTAAATCGTTGTAATTCGAGTAAATATTAACCGATTAGGCTGAAATTTGAAATATATTTTCTAAATATCATAGCGAAACTTATGATAATTATAAAAAATGTTAATTCTCAAATTGTTAGTCGCAATTATTTATTAATTAATACAAATTACAAATTGTGTGTTTATAATGTACTCGAGAAAAAAGTATCGAGGGAACTTTCAAGTACAAGAAACTTGTAGCGAGAAAGTTTTTGGTTTTTGTATAAAGAAGATTTGTGGAAAGTTTCAAATCGATTGACAAATAATTAAAAAAGATATGACAACATTTACAAGTAGCACGCATGCGGTCGAGCGCTGCAGTTTTCTTATAAGTTAGATTCTCAGTGAATAATACGTCAACTGAATGACTCTTGGTAATATTATTTGGAAAAAGCAATAATACAAATATAACAATATGATATAAAAGTAAATAAACATATAAATAAACAAACAAATAAATAAATAAACAAAAATCTATAATGTAATTATTTAATAATTAAATAATTACATTACAGATTTTTGTTTAATACTGATTTTTTGATTATTTCAAAGGATTTTTTTTTTTATTTTGTCTGTTAAACCTGTTTTCCTTTCGCATTAGTAATATGAGTTTTCTAAAATACAAAATGTCATATTTTTAAACAATATAATGTTGGGATTTATATTTATAAAAGTAAATATATATGCGTATGTACGTTTACTTTTAGGAATATTTGGCTACCAGTCTTCTTTTGTATAACGATTAGACTTGTTAAATTGTTCATCACGAGGAATGAAAATTATTTTATACTTATAATGGAATCAAAAAACGGTCGGAAAAGAACGATGTATCATTTCTTGTTCTTTTTTGACCGTTTTTTGATTCCATTATTCCCCATGGTGTACAATTTCACAAGTCTAAACGTTAAACAAAAAAAGACTGGTAGCAAAATATTCCTATATGTTAAGACCACAGCACTTGCCTAAATCGTATATATATATATATATATATATATATACGAACAAAATTCAGAATAATGTTTATATAGAAGAAGAGTGAACGTACACACGCATATATGTTTACTTTTATAAATATAAATCCCAACATTATATTGTTTAAAAATATGACATTTTGTATTTTAGAAAACTCATATTACTAATGCGAAAGAAAAAAAGATTTTAAGAGACAAAATAAAAAAAAATCCTTTAAAACAATCAAAAAATCATTATTAAACAAAAATCTGTAATGTAATTATTAAATTATTAAATAATTACATTACAGATTTTTGTTAATTTATTTATTTATTTGTTTATTTATATGTTTATTTACTTTTATATCATATTGTTATATTTGTATTATTGCTTTTTCCAAATAATATTACCAAGGGTCATTCGGTTGACGTAATATTCACTGAGAATCTAACTTATAAGAAAACTGCAGCGCTCGACCGCATGCGCGCTACTTGTAAATGCTGTTACATCTTTTTTAATTATGTATCAATCAATTTAAAACTTTTCACAAATCTTCTTTATACAAAAACCAAAAACTTTCCCGCTACAAGTTTCTTGTACTTGAAAGTTCCCTCGATACTTTTTTCTCGGGTACATTATAAACGCACAATTTGTAATTTGTATTTATTAATAAACAATTGCGACTAACAATTTGAGAATTAACATTTTTTATAAATATCATAAGTTTTGCTATGATATTTAGAAAATATATTTCAAATTGTCCGTGTATGGATAAAAATCCGGAACAATGTACGAAAAATTTTTCAAAAAATTTAATAATACAACAATATTTAAATCAAATAGGTATCCACTATACAAATGCAAAAATGATAGCGTCGAAATTATTTTTAAAAATAAATTTACAGAAAGAATTGCAGATAATGGATTCGTTGTTCCTTATAATCCTTACTTATTATTGAAATTTAATGCACACATAAACGTAGAAGTTTGTTCCACTGCACAATGCATTAAATATTTATTTAAATACTGTTATGAAGGTCATGATTGTGCATACATTGAAATACATCAAGTAAATGTTGATTTTAGATCAGAAAATTAAGACACTTTTGAAAATGACAATAGTGAAAATGTTGAATATGAATATGACGAAATCAAACAATACATTAATACACGATATTTATGTCCACCTGAAGCAATGCACAGATTATTAAAATATCCTTTGCATGTTATTCCACATACTATAAAACGTCTAAGCGTTCATGAAGAGAATCAACAAAACGTATTTTTTAAAGAAGGAAAAGAAGAAATGATCATGCAAAAAAATGTTGGAACAACATTAACAGCATATTTTGAATCGAATAGAGAAGATTTCGAAGCACGAAATTACTTATATTCAGAAATACCAAATTTTTATACATTTGATGAAAAACTGAAAAAGTGGAATAAAAGAAAAAAAAAGAAAACCAATACTCAGTAGAATGTACTTAGTAAGTCCGAAAGATAGAGAACGTTATTTTATTAGGTTATTACTATTACATGTTAAAAGAGCCACGTCTTTTGAAGCTTTGCGTACTGTTGATGATGTGATGTACAATTCGTTTTATGAGGCAGCTAAGGCAAAACAATTAAGAGCAGGCCGGATTCGCTGTCCTTGTCTAATTGGCATTTTTGTTATTTACTCAAGTATTAATCGGTGTATCTGCAAATTGAAGGTTAAGCGCAATAGATATTATTATTACAAATATTTATGCACAAGAGAAAAAACATCTATCGCTTTGTTTTTGAGAAAAGTAAGGAACGCGAAAATATTATAAACATAATCTTTTACTTCGGCGTTCCTTACTTTTCTCAAAAACAAATCGGTAGATTTTTTTTTTCTTGTGCATAGATATTTATAATAATAATAATATCTATTGCGATCAACCTTTATTTTGAAGATACACCGATTAATACTTGAGTAAATAACAAACAACTCAATTGTTACTCGGTCGGTATCAGGTTCTACTTCGGCCTGCTGTTAATTAGTAAAGATAAAGAATGGGATAGATGCTTGGAAGAAGCATCTTCAACAGAATTCCCTTATGCTCTTTGTGAATTATTTGCTTTTATTTGCGTTTTTCATAATCCTATAAGTGCACGAGATTTATATGAAAAATATAAAGATAAATTTTACCACCCTAAATACGAAAAAAATGTAGGTGAAACTCTTGCATTGAATGTTATAAAAAAAATTTATAAGTCAATGGATTTTCATTAACGGTAGGCCGGAGTAGAACCTGATACCGACCGAGTAACAATTGAGTTGTTTGTTATTTACTCAAGTATTAATCGGTGTATCTTCAAATTAAAGGTCGAGCGCAATAGATATTATTATTATGAACATCTATGCACAAGAAAAAAAATATCTACCGGTTCGTTTTTGAGAAAAGTAAGTAACGCGAAAATATTATAAACATAAACTTTTACTTTGGCGTTACTTACTTTTCTCAAAAACAAACCGGTAGATATTTTTTTTCTTGTGCGTAGATGTTCATAATAATAATATCTATCGCGCTCGACCTTTAATTTGAAGATACACCGATTGAAACTTGAGTAAATAACAAAAATGCCAATTAGACAAGGACAGCGAATCCGGCCTGCTCTTGAACGATTTTAATTTACCTAACATAAGCACATTTATAGAAGAAGATAATAATGAAACAATTTTAAATCATAATAATTATATTCTTAATGAATTAGAAATGAAAATAAATTCTTTAAATAATAAACAAAGGCAAATATTCGACTCTACACTAAAAAGTTTAAACAACCAAAGTAAAGAAAAATATATTTTTATAGATGGATCGGGTGGAAGTAGAGAAAGTTATTTACTTAACGTTTTAATGGCTTATTTTAAATATCATACCATACATTATTTATGTGTAGCTTTGACAAGTATAGCAGCAAATTCATTAGTCGATGGAAGTACCGTGCATACAAAATTTAAATTACCGTTAAATATAACAGATTGTACAACTTGTAATGTTAAGCCTAATTCTGCAGAAGGCAAACAATTAAAGGAAACACAAGTGATTATTTGGGATGGAATATCCATGACTTCAAAATTTGCTTTTGAAGCGGTTGATTGTCTTTTTCAAGATTTATACAATGTAAACCAACCCTTCGGTGGTAAAAATGTAATTATATCAGGAGATCTCAGGTAAACATTACCAATTGTACGACATGATAGCCGTATGAACATTATTGAAAATTCAGTTAAATTTAGTTTATTATGGCAAAATTTTAAGCAAATGAAGTTAAATGAAAATCTTCGAGTTTCGGATAATGATAATAATTTTAAACAATGGTTATTGAACATCGGAGAAGGAAAACGCCGCGATGTTTTTGAAGATGATAATGATGTAACTGCTATACCAGATAATTTTATCATTAAAGAAAATCTTGTCGAAAAAATATTCGGAAAAACAATAAAAATAGACAATACGAATATAACGAAAAAAGTTATTTTGGCTCCTAAAAATAATGATGTAACTGAAATCAATAATAATGTTTTGAATTTAATGGAAGGAAACCATGTTGAATATTTGAGTATTGATACTGCTGAAGATGATAACAAAGAAAATTTAGATATTATGTTACCTACAGAATTTTTAAATAAGTTAACTCCTAATGGACTTCCACCACATAAATTACATTTAAAAGTAGGGGCTATCATTATACTTTTAAAAAATTTAAATGTCAATAAGGGACTTTGTAATGGAACAAGGTTGATAGTAAAAAAATGCTTAAATATTCCATTCAAGCGGAATTAGCAACTGGTCAAAACAAAGGTAAATAAGTTTTCATTCCAAGAATAAATTCATCTCCATCTACAGAAGAAATTCCATTCAATATGCAACGAAAACAGTTTCCTATTAGATTAGGATTTGCAATGACTATTAATAAATCACAAGGACAATCTTATGAAAAAGTTAGTGTTTATTTGCCGTCACCAGTTTTCAGTCATGGGCAATTATATGTTGCTCTTTCAAGGACGAAATTTAAAAACAATTTAAAATTATTTTTAGGTGACTACGCTATTGCCAACGGAGAAAATAAAAATGATCAGAACACAATATATATAAAAAACATTGTTTATAAAGAGATATTATAAAGAATATGTCAATATGTATTTAATATTCATGTTTTAGATTGTGTTAATAGTTGAACTCGAAATATAATAAAATATATGATATTTAATAAAAATAAATATCAAATGACGCTTTTAAAATAGTTTAATATGATGTTAAATCAGCTGTATAAAGGACGCGCTGTTAAATCGGCTACATAAGGAAACGTGCTGTTGAATCGGCTGCATACGAGGATACGCTATTAAATCGACTACATTAGGGAATGCGCTGTTGAATCGGCTGCAAATAGGGATGCGCTGTAGAATCGGCTGCATATGGTGATGCGCTGTCGAATCGGCTGCATATTAGGATGCGCTGTTGAATCGGCTGCATATTGGGATGCGCTGTTGAATCGGCTGCATATTGAGATGCGCTGTTAAATCGGCTGCATATGGGGATGCGCTGTTTAAACAGTTGCATATTGGGACGCTCTGTTTAATCGGCTGCATATGGAGATGCGCTATTAGATTTGCAATGTCTAGTGTAAGAATGAAACGTTAAAACATTGCATTTGGAATAAAAAAAAATATTATAGTGTCTGGAGCAAAGCCTGTATAAAACATTATAAAAATACGCTCCACTGAAGAGTCCAATGTAAAAGTATACGGGCTTGGATAAAAAGCTACGTTAGAAAACATATTGACCAAAAAAATGTAGGAATCAAAAAAATATAAGGCCCAAGAAAATATAAGGCCCAAAAACTATAATGCCAAAGAAAGTGTTAGGCCTAAGAAAATATAAGGCCCAAAAAATATAGAGACCAAAAAAATATTTGGCCCAAAAAAATATTAAGTCGAAAAAATTATAAGGTCCAAAAAATATAAAGACCGAAAAAATATTGGGCCCAAAAAATTATAAGTCCAAAAAATTATAAGGCCCAAAAAAATATGAGACTTAAGAAAGTATTAGGCTCAGTAAAATATATGGCCCAAAAAATATAGAGACCGAAAAAATATTGGGCCCAAAAAAATATTAAGTCCAGAAAATTATAAGGCCCAAAAAAATATAAGACCCAAGAAAGTATTAGGCTCAGTAGAATATAAGGCCCAAAAAATATAGAGACCAAAAAAATATTGGGCCCAAAAAAATATTGAGTCCAAAAAATTATAAGGCCCAAAAAAATATAAGGCCCAAGAAAGTATAAGGCTCAATAAAATATGAGGCCCAAAAAAATATAAGGCCCAAGAAAATATAAGGCTCAATAAAATATAAGACCCAAAAAAAATAAGGCCCACAAAATATAGACCGAAAAAATATTGGGCCCAAAAATATATTGAGTCCAAAAAATTATAAGGCCCAAGAAAATATAAGGCTCAATAAAATATAAGACCCAAAAAAATAAGGCCCAAAAAATATAGAGACCAAAAAAATATTGGGTCCCGGAAAATATTGAGTCCAAAAAAATATTAGGCCCAAGAAAATAAAAGGCCCAAAAAAATATAAGGCCCAAGAAAGACACATCCAAAAAATGCGGAGAATTGGAGAACCGGAGAACCGGAGAATCCGAGAAACGGAGAACCGGAGAACCGAAGAAACGGAGAAAAAAGTGGTTTCACTTTAATATAATATAAGATTTGAAATGTATTAGTACACGGAAATGACAGATAACAGTTCCGCTGCAATCGTCACATCGATGACCAATGTGAACTAAAAATATTTATTTTCCACATAGGTAATCGGTGTGTGCGCACCAAAATCCTGTGTTTTCGCGTCATTCAACTATGCGCGACTCATAGGAGGTTATCACATCAATGATCTGTGTGTACGCGCTTTCAGTCATTGCGTTAACAGAAAATCTGTGAGTTCCATGCCAATTAAATTCTCATGATTAATACCTCTTTATGTCATTATTTAATTATTTTTTGTAATAAAGTCATCAATGATTTTTCTTTTGTAGTTAAATTAGTATAATAATAGTTAATTATAATTAATTTTAAATGGAATTTTTTAAAATAATAATATTGATAAAATCAAACAGAGGTTACAATTCTTATAGTCCAGTAGAATTAGCGAAAAGAGAGCTAAAATTTAATGTAATTAGAAACAGGTGCAGACCACCAAAAATGGCTTTGTTGGATGATTAGGAATGAGACTCTGGAATTACCCTAAAAATTTGAGCCGTCAGGAATTAGTAAACAATGATTTAAGGTGCAAAATTCGTAAAAATCACTGTTTTTTTGAGGTAGCTTGAAATCGTTTGCGATTTAGTATATGAAAATCATACTATTTTTAGGTATTTCAAAGACGATTAATTTGAGACGTCATTGATGGAAATCGGTTAATAAATTTTATAAATAATGATAAACAAAAATCGAAAATCGTGAAATTTTAAAATATTTGTCATTTGATAAAAAAAGGATGTACATGTTTGTAATTCAACAAAAATGTGCCTCTTATTATCCTTAAGTTACCATAAAAATTTCATGAAAAAATATTAATTATTTTAGGAGATATTCTATTTGTTTATTAAAAAGAGGTCAAATGTACATTAAAAAATTTACCCAAAAACGTCATTGTAGAGACTTTACGATAATCATATAAAATTTAGATATTAACGTAAATTTTATGAATTTGATGTGAAATCGCGTCCATTTTATTATTTTCAACCTGAATATGGCAAAAAAAAAGTAAATTTGTTTCTCAATGGTTTTTTAAATATTTTTACAACTAATGAAAATATCAATATAGAGATTTGATATTCTTATTACTGGCAATTTTACGCAAATTTTGAGTCGAGATAATTTTTTTTTTTTTTAATTCGCCAATTGTTTATTTATAAATATTAAGGACTGAAATTTTTATCACAGCTAGAATAATACTTGAAGTTTATGATTCCATTATATCGGAGATGAAATAAACATTTTGCAATGTAAAAATTAATATTTAAGTAATCAAGATTGCTACTAGTTAAACAGAGTAATTTTTCCTGCCTTGCAAGAAAATTGATCTAGCGAGTTATAACTCATGTTCTGATTAAAAATTCCTTATATCTCCGTTAATTACGGACCAATTTTGACGTTTTTTTTTTAAATCGGGGTAGCGCGTGAAAATAATAACAACTGTTGTATTTGTTTTTAAAAAATTATTTATTTAACAATAGTTATTGCAAAAAAAATTGTTTAACCATATTTTATTAAATATTAATTTTAGCAAAAAGCTTTAGAAATAAAGTTTGTACGTCTTAAAAAAATAAACAATATTTCATTCTAATGTTTTCATGATAAAATCAATATTAAGAGCAGGTCGTATATCTCTGTCCTTTTCTAATCAAAGAACTAATTTTTTTGTAAAAACTAATAATTGTAGCAAAAAATAAGGAGATAGCCCCATTTCGTATAATAAAAAGTGAGATTTTCTTTGACGAGGAAAAATTATTTTTATTGATTCGTTTTGAAGAAAACCTTGAAAAACTTAAAAAATAGAGGTTAGGGTGGACAATTCAGTTTTTCAAGGTTTTCTTAAAAACAAAGCGATAAAAATAATTTTTCCTCATAAAAGAAAATCTTGCTTTTTATTATACGAGATGGGGCTATCTTCTTATTTTTGCTACAGTTATTAATTTTTGTGAAAAAATCAATTCTTTGATTAGAAAAGGACAGATATACTCGACCTCCTCTTAAGTCTGGTAATTTGGAAAACAAAATGGAAAAAATTTTTTCCAAATTACCAGACTTAATATTGATTTTATCATGAAAATACTAGGATGAAATATTGTTTATTTTTTTAAGACGTACAAACTTTATTCTTCAAGCTTTTTGCTAAAATTAATATTTAAAAAAATATGTTTAAACAATTTTTTTTTGCAATAATTATTGTTAAATAAATAATTTTTTAAAAACAAATACAACAGTTGTTATTATTTTCACGCGCTATCCCGATTTAAAAAGAAAACGTCAAAATTGGTCCGTAATTAACGGAGATATAAGGAATTTTTCATCGGAACATGAGTTATAACTCGCCAGATCAATTTTCTTGTAAGGCAGGAAAAATTACTCTTTTTAACTAGTAGCAATCTTGATTACTTAAATATTAATTTTTACAAAACCGACGCATTGGCCGAGTGGTTCGGCGCGCGCCAGGCGATCTGCAAAGTTAAGCAGCATTGGCCACGGTTAGTACTTGGATGGGTGACCGCTCCAAAGAACCCCGAGCGGCCTTTTCTGACTTTCTTTGTGTGACGGTCGCTTGGGTGTGCTGGCCACATGACAATGCGAGCGGAAGGTGTGGCAAATACGGTGTAGGTGCCCTTGTACAAGGGTCACCTAATACCGAATTCGCTATATACACCGACCCATTCCGGAGAAGGTTTTCCCTAAGCATTTATCCCACTGGGTTTGGCTACAGGGTTTTTCCTTCTTCACGGGCATTACCCCGGGCAAATGCGGAATGGGGTGGGAAGGGGGGAAAATTTGGAATTGGAATAAATAAAGGTGTGGGGAATACGTAGAAGCCAATTACCGGCGTACGTGGAAGCCACCAAATTTAAAAAAATTTTTTTTTATTAATTTTTACATTGCAAAATGTTTATTTCATCTCCGATATAATGGAATCATAAACTTCAAGTATTATTCTAGCTGTGATAAAAATTTCAGTCCTTAATATTTATAAATAAACAATTGGCGAATTAAAAAAAAAAGATTATCTCGGCTTCTAATTGAGCTAGAGCATTCTTTTTTTTTTAAATTTGCGTAAAATTGCCAGTAATAAGAATATCAAATCCCTATATTGATATTTTCATTAGTTGTAAAAATATTTAAAAAACCATTAAGAAAAAAATTTACTTTTTTTTGCCATATTCAGGTTGAAAATAATAAAATGGACGCGATTTCACATCAAATTCATAAAATTTACGTTAATATCTAAATTTTATATGATTATCGTAAAGTCTCTACGATGATGTTTTTGGGTGAATTTTTTAATGTACATTTGACCTCTTTTAATAAACAAATAGAATATCTCCTAAAATAATTAATATTTTTTCATGAAATTTTTATGGCAACTTAAGGATAATAAGAGGCACATTTTTGTTGAATTACAAACATGTACATCCTTTTTTTATCAAATGACAAATATTTTAAAATTTCGCGATTTTCGATTTTTGTTTATCATTTTTTATAAAATTTATTAACTGATTTTCATCAATGACGTCTCAAATTAATCGTTTTCGAAATACCTACAAATAGTATAATTTTTATATACTAAATCGCAAACGATTTCAAGCTACCTCAAAAAAACAGTGATTTTTACGAATTTTGCACCTAAAATCATTTTTTACTAATTCCTGACGGCTCAAATTTTTAGGGTAATTCCAGAGCCCCATTTCTAATCATCCAACAAAGCGATTTTTGGTGGTCTGCACCTGTTTTTAATTACATTATGCATTTCGAATAATTCTTCTGGACTATTAGCATTCATAAATATTTTAATTTGGAGATAATTTTAATGCAAAGTATTATTAATTATTGATGTTTTTGAAATAAAATTCTGAATTTAATAAAAAAATTGTTTTAATGATTTTAAAGTTTAATAAAATTAAATAAATTTATCAAAACATGCTACTTGAGTTTGTTAAGCAGAACTACTTAGGCTCACAGTAGAATTGAACGATGGTTTTCGATGTACAAACCTTACCTTGATCATAAGATGATTACCTTTTATAATCACTATATAGTCTAAGATCATTCAGAATACTTTCTACAAATTAAAGAAGAGGATTCACAAAAAATGGTTTTTTTAGATGATACGTCAAAATAATCTTTATTTTTACATTCAAATAAATTTAGCTTAACATTGTAAGTACTGAAATCATATAATATCTATATATATATATATATATATATATATATATATATATATACATATTCATTCTTTAAAAAACACTATACCCACCGCTTAGGGATGAGATACTTGTTATTTTTTACAATTCGAAAAAAAAATAGTTATGTAAATCTTTTGCATTTACACACAACCAATCTTTGTGAAGAACAGCTTCTTTATAAAGTTCATAAGATTGGAAATGTTCATTATAATGAACAAAATTTGTTACTTCATTTGTAACAATAAACACATCCTCACCGGGTTTCGATACAATAATATGAACTATATAAAATGCATTCTTTTCTTCCATCGGCTTCATAAGTACAACATCTGTCTTAATAGTATAACTTCTGAAAGAAATGGAATTATAGACGATTAATTTCTCATCTAATGACATGCGCATTTGTTCAAAAAAGAGGCTTCCGGTTTTAAGTTCTCGAAGGGTGACAATTTATGAAGAGCCGCTTTCATATAAATCATTAACAGAAATTTGATTACAAAAAATTCTTCGATTGAAGCGTGATTGTGATTTGATTGCAAGTATTTTACAAATGTTCATTCTACTTAAGGAAACGTGTGACGTTATTTTATGATCTCTACTTTTGCTTTCACATTGCATTGTAGCCAAATAACATAGAGGACCTAAATCTCTTAGAAGTCGAGGGTAGTGCAACAATATATGATGTTTTGATTTCAAGCAATTTGGAAATAAAGATACCAGTAAATTCAAATATTCAAAAATTATATTTTGAAGATAATAGGTCAAACCTTCATGAATCACGGGAGCTGTTACAATATCCATAATTTCTTTCAAAAGAATGATTACTCTCCAATATTCATTATCAAAGGGAATGAAATCGCCCATAAGAACTCCAATGTTTCTTAAAGTACAGAGTGCTCCACTTGCAGACATTTTAATGAATTTGCTATTTACTTGATGCATAGTAATTGTCCGTGGCTTATTACGTGCTTCATCGACTCCATAACACAATTTTGTTACCCTGTTGTTTAAATCATCAAGAGTGAAATAATTTTTCACTACAATGAAATGATGCAAAAGAAGACCGAAATCATATTCTCAGACACCTTCAAGAATGTCATGCATGTAGTCTACCGTCATTATCTGTATGGTTGAAGAATTAAGATCATGCAGTGTTGATAAATCACCGATACCTGTGCTCTTTGGATCATCTTGAGCTAATTGTCTCAAATAATTTTCTTCTGTTCTTAGAGTACACGAACCTTCTGTGAAAGTTGAATTAATATCTTTAGAATAAATTAAACAAAAGCGACATGTATAATTAGAAGAAAATCCTTTGACATATCCCAAAATAGTATGCATCGCAAGATTGTCTCCAATTACTGCAGCCAAAGAAAAATAGATATTAATCGGACCTGATGATGTTTCGATAGATATGCCTTCTTTTTCTAGAAAACGCAATTCCTTTCTTACTGTTAAAAAAATGTCAGATAATGGAACTATTTGTTGGTCAGATGATTTGTAAAGCATTAAAGTGAATATATTTTCAGTTTTTGATTGTAAATTAGGAGGCAGACAAGGAATCACAATGTAAACACCACCGATTTTCCCCACTCCCTTGTGACTTCCTAAGGGATTGTTAGTTTCAAAATCATCTTGATAAAGCATGATAGGCAAAACTAATCGGCTATTAAATGAAGCTTTCTTATTCTTCCATTGATGTGCATTAACAATATTTGTTAATACACATCAATTTTTTTTTTGTTCAGATTCTTGCAAGTAACTCATTGTACTTTCGAAAATGCCTGGTAATTCGAGGAACTTTTTCAAAACATTCCTCAAAGGAATATACTGTATCGTAATAATTTTGTCCTATTTTAATAAATTATTATTTTTAGTTTTCTTTTTTGGAATTTCAACAGTAACTGGTGGTATATAACTTATATAAAAAAAAGTTCAAGCATTGCTCCTCTGAATGAAAACTTTCCAGTGGATTTTGTAACCTTTTTATCATAGTTATGTATGCAGTTAGATTACCTGGATTTTCTCCCAGAATTTTTAATCTTTCGATCATTCGATATAAAAGAATAGTTATAGATTGTTGCTGAATGAATTTTTCGAACAGGTCTAATATACCTTGTGCGTAAGTTAGTGTTAGATCTGCGTAATCATATAATTTAGCTACCAAATTGGCTGTGCCGATAGTCATGGCGTTAGAAAATTGTAGAGGATCCATATTGACCTTGCTTTTGTAATGCGTAAAATGTTTTCTCAGAATACAAACTGTGAATGTTTTAGACTTCAAAATAAAATTCTCTATAAGAAAATACACAAATGCAAAAACCACTTATGATTACAAACCATAATTTTTAAAACCTTAGCAGTTTGATTCAAGCAATGCTATTATTATACTATTATTGTAAGTTACTTTACTAGAATAATATTCATGGTATTGAAGAAATTACAATAAATATTGGTCTTACTTAAAAGTATTTACATTAAATTTTAGACAAATATAAAAATACGTTACGTGATATTGTAAACTCAAGTATATTTAAAATCAGAGAAATTTGTTTTATCATTTAAATCGAAGAAGTAACTGTAATCATACGAAAATAAAATTTTAACATACAACAATAAAATGAATAATTAATATTTTACTAGTCTTCAAAGTAACTCAATGCCTTGCTTAATTGAACTGAAGATGAATCACTTCGTAAAGAAATTTTCAAAAAAATCTTCTGCATAAGCAACTAAACAGATTTTGTAAATTTCGGATAAGGCAGATTATAAGTTAAAAAAATTTTTAACGCTAAATAAAGAGCTTTAACGACAGATTCAGTTTGGTATCGAGCATTTCCGATTAACATGAAAAATAATTCTGGAGATTTCACAGGTCCAACAACTGCAATAATGGGTGTCATCGATTCCTTTTATTAATGCTCATACCTTCCTGATTAAGTGCTGATTCCAATGCTTCAATATTTTAAAAATGAAATACATTGACATTTTACAACCGTTGGTTTTTTTAAATTATATATTCAAGAACACAAACCTCAGCTTGAAAAATAAAAGATTCCCGATCACATCTTTTTGAATCTTTTTCTTCTGTAGTTTCCACTTTGCGTTTTTTGTTACGTTTATTTTTGGATTTTATTTTAGCGTTTGGAGCTTTGATTGCATATGAAATGAGCATCAAAAGTACTATGTCCTTCGCAGCTGTAATAAACATTATAATTTTCCTTTGGTCTCTGAATAGAATAAACAATCTCTAAAAGTCACATTATCAAAATTATCGTGGCCTCGATTCTAAATCCCTCATGCTTAACAAAGTAAAAAAAAATAAAGAATAACTTTCGTCTTGAAAAGATATACTATCAACGCGTGTAAGCATAAAAAAGAGATAAAAAATCAACTATGCATTATTCACACTAAATGCGACTTTAGTAAAGAAAAACCTCTTGTAAAGGTATAATTATACCCAAAAAATGAATCATTTAATTCTACTATCATAAAAAAAAGAAAAATTATTTAGCCCAGAACTTAGAGTGAAGAAATAATTATGACGATGCTGTTATACAATTAAGTTATCTAAACAATGTGTTATACTTTCTTGTTAATGAATATAAATAAAAAAGAGATTAATCGGTTCAAATAAATATACAAATGAATTTTAAGTTTGTTATAAACTAAAGTATATATATATGTGTACGAGAATTTTACTTTACTTTTTAAGTATTAATTTATAAAACTATCATAAAATTACCAATAACATTATTTTTATCAGATTTTTATAAATATCTAGACATAAACTTTTCGTTATGAATTTGAAAAATACAATAATGTATTTAAAAATTTTTTTTTTATTAAACAATAGTGTACTAAAAATTATGATGAATTTCCCTGTTGTCAAACAATCTAATTGCTCTAAAATTTATGAAAATATTACGAAATTAATCTCACCTCCAGAAAGAGTAGGAATTAAATACAGTAAAGTCTCTGGTTCTTCACCAGATAGACTTTTAGATGTGATGGAATCCTCTAAGCGATTCTGCAAAGATGACCATGCTTCTTTTGCATCTATTGATTGCTCTCTAAATTTAAAATCGAAGTCAATATCAATCTGAAAAAAAAAAATTTCAAAAGAAGTGTGCATTAATTATTCAATTTCATGTATAATCATGAAACTTTTTTTTCTTATATTATAAAAATCTATCAACTTAAAATTACCTCCTTCATAGGCACTTACCAACTCAAACCCACGATTGTCTAAAAGACATTTAAAATCATTGAATTGCGAGAAACCACCTTTTTCATATTTCTTCGCCGAATACTGGCGAACCAAAGTTGTATCCATCCAATATTCTTTAATAGTATTCCATGGCTCAGTGTTGGTTGAGAGAAATTTCAATTTATCTTCAGCCGCTATCAAATAATAATTTTGATTCAATTACAAAAAAATTAGTAGTGATTAATTAAACTGTGATAAAAGTTTTAAAATTACCAAAATCTGTATCATTTGACAATGTTGTTGAAACTTCTTTTTATACTAAGTTGTTGTTGTTACACAAGGTGCGCATGTAATTCAAACGAGAAAGAAGTTTTCCTGACGCTGGTATCTGCTCTCCCTTGACTGTACGTGCAGCAGTGTAAAAAATACTTTCATAGGATTTCTTTTTAAAAAATGTAGCAATTTCTTCTGCCAGACCTTTGAGAGTATCCGATGAAATTCTGCAATTATTTGTCATTCAAATCATATAAATATATTCGAAACTAAAATTTTGATAAATAAAAACGTAATCTCACTCCAATTTTTTAAATAAATTTTGGGCCGTAAAATTTTTGTTCCTAGAGAAAATAAATAATTCTCTACTTATTATTAAATGAGTTAAAGATGAGATCATAGAGTCATTTAACTCTTTTCTATCTCGAATGAAGTCAAAATTTGTCCTTCAAAGCTTGATTGTAAAAATGTTTTAAGATTTTCGCGATGAGGAACAAAATCTGTTGAAGCAAGATTCATCGAATTTTGACATTTTGAACATACGAAGTCAAAACTTTGTGGACCTTCAATAGTGATATTCGATGATGAAGAGGATATGATACTAGAGTTATTAGAAAATTGAGAACCTATAGAAGTTTTTCGGATTAGAGCTGAAAAATTTAGAATTTTGAAATTGGTTGATTTAAAAAATAACGATTGCTCTTTTTTATAATTAAATAACTGATACTACAAATTTTTTATTAAAAAGTAGAAGATTCATTAATACTGAATGAATTTAACTGTTTTTATGCTTCATAAATTCCCAAATAATCTAATTTTATAACTGAACACTAATTTTGTATATTTATATTTTAAATAAAATTATATTATAGTAATGTTTCTAGATTTTAAAATGTTTGTGTAGGATACAGAAAATTTATTCTAAGAAATAAAAGCATTATTAACGACCCAAATTATGTAAATATACTTTAATAAAAATACAAATGTAATAATAAATATTTTTCTTTTTAAGTTTAAAAAAAAAAATTTTAATTTACTTACATATATCATCATAGACGCCGGTTTCAAGTTCCATCATTTAATTAAGTAATTCAAAACGAAAAAAATTCACTATATTATTAGTATTTATACATACATTATATTTAGTATTATTTATTAAATGATTAAATGAAAACTCGTGACTTAAAGTACGCTGGTTCGATAACCAATAAATATTTTCGTGTAGATAACCAATGATGAGCGCGTCAACTGTCATCACACTTCCGCGAAGTTGGCTATTCAATAGAACATCAATGATCGATATTAAAAACACGAATTTTCTGTTTACACAATAACGTAAAGTGTGTACACACAGATCATCAATGTGATAGCCTCCTGTGAGTTACGTATAATTAAACGACGCGTAAGCACAGGATTTCGGTGTGCACATATCGATCACCTATGTGGAAAATAAATATTTTTAGTTCACATTGGTCATCGATGTGACGATTGCAGCGGAACTGTTATCTGTCGTTTCCGTGTAGTTCTTAAGTCTGTATTTTCCGTATTTTGTTTATATATATTTGAAATTACATTCTCGTTATGTTTGCAATCTGTTTGAATAAAGAAGTTTTCTCTATTTATTTCTAAATAGCCTTAATCCAATCTTAATTTTTTTTTTCAATACATTTATACCTAAAATTCCATCGTAAGATATTGAAAAGCTTTCCGACGCTACATGAAAGTCTGTATGTAAATCATTACTCGGAAAATTAATCATACCACATGTTTTAATAGGGGTGTTGGTAATTCCAGACAAATATATTCTAACACTATCATTAACAAAATTTAATGGTACTAAGCTTTCTTTTATAATATAAAGCTGAGCACCTGTATCTATTAATAATTTACATAATTTGTTAGTAAATGGGTTTTTTATTTGAATAAATTGTAGTGTATCGCCTAATTTAAATATGTAAATTGGGATATCAGTGTCCATACTATTTTTATTTGTAACTATTTCATCATTAATATCTTTTTCAATTCGTTCATCACATATATGATTTGCTTCAAAAGTTTCGTTGCATGTATTTATTGTTATTGAGTCATTTCTTATTTCTTCTTTAAATTCTGTTATTTTGTACAACGGAATATTATGTTCAATAATGTTTGCATGAATAGGCTCAATGTTGTAATCATTATTTAAATGACTGCAAGTTTCAAACTCATAATCAATCATCTGTTCTTTTGCAAAATATTGTATATCTATATAATTTTTGAGCGACTTAGGTTGTGTAACTCCTCTTGTACGCTCTCTCCAAGATGAGTTTAAGCGTTTCCCTGCATATTTGTTGATTCAGGTGTTTTTAGTCGACAATATTCGTCAGTATGATTTGTCTTTTTGCAAATTGTACTAAATCTATTCTGATTATTTTTTAAATTTTTTATTATGAAACATGTTTCTATTGAATGTCCTGGTTTCTTGCAATATGAGCATTTTATATGTTGATTATTATTTTGGAATTTTGTATTGTTGTTCTTCAAAGTCCTACATTCGTCTATAGCGTGTCCTTTATTCTTGCAGTATCTGCAAAATTTCGATTGAAAATTCGGTCTGTAAAAGTTAGTGTTGACTCTATTGTTTCTTTCAAAACTCGTATTTTGAGCTTCATGATCTTTACACTCTTTACCTGAGTGACCCCATTTGTCACACAATTGACATTTAATTTGATTGTTCGCCTTAGCTTGATTTATAAATATTTTTACCTTTTCGCAATCATTTGTGATATGATTTTTATCGTTACAAAGCTCGCATACTTATGTAGGTTTTCTTCCAATAACATCAGTGCAAAAATTTGGGTTGTGTCCATTCTTATTACATTTCCAACATATCTTATATTTTCGCATTATTGGGCAATGATTAATTTCATGATTACTTTCTTGACAGTATTGACAATAATGTTCGTTGTCATTTAATAAATCACACCTGCTTCTTGAATGACCAAATTGATTGCAAAATTTAAATATCAATCTTATTTTGTTTTTTGTATTGGAGCATTCAAATGATGAATGATTTGGTTCTTTACGGTGTTCGCACCCTGCTATATTAAAATATAATGCTTTGTGGCCAATATTTTTGCATATTTGACAACACTGTATTTTTTTGATTTCTTTTTGAAAAATATTACTAAACATAATTTTCTGTTTATTTGGATTCCCTCTGATAGCGTTTTGTTGTTCTACCTGTTTTTCTATTTTAATTGCTTCTATAGTTGCATCAGAGAAATTGTCTGCTACTTTCATTTTATATCTTATTTTGTTCACTAGCCCCTGTTTAAAATATTTAAATTCATCTTGATTTAATTGATTAATAAATCGTTCTTAGGCTGCTCTTTCTATTCCAGTCTCGTTTTTCTTTTTATCTCTGATTTTCTCCGTTAATTCTTTTATTCTTGTTATTTATCCTTTTACTAGTTCATTAAGTCCTTGCTGAATTTGTTCTAATTTTCCGTATAAAGTATATAAATTATCAATTTCATAGTTCATAAACGATTTTTGTTGATCAGCATCTAGTAATTCTTTAGCAAATTCTAATTTTTCAATATATTTGTCTACAGATATGTTTTTACCATCAAAATCAGGAACCAATCTTGTAATTTCTTTTAATGAATATCCTGGTTGCGCCATGTTGATATTCTCAATAAAATTTACTAAGTAGTCTATCGTATTATTATTATTAATATTGTTATTATTATTGTTGTTAATAGTAGGATTATTTATAATTATATTTTCTCCGTTTCCAATACCCTCAATTTCTTGGAAACTTTCCTGTTTGATAGAGAGATTTAAATCGTCATTTAATGTTTCGTCGTCGTCTAATATTGTTGTTATGTTTGTTGCTAAAGTATATTTCTTTACAAAGCTATTATCTTGGTTTATCGTTTTGGTTCTGTTTTGAATAGTTATTCGAATTGTCCCTGTACTTTCATCAATTGTATTTTCTTTTCTATCTGAACTATTGTTTATGGCTCTAATATCTATATTTTCGTATATGTTTTGTTGATCTTGTGTTGTATTTAGATTTTCCTGATTTTGTGTTGTATCTAAATTCTGCTTGTTGATATTATTAATGTATCAAATTCGAAAAATTTAGAAATATAGATTGGATTATTGTTTTTAAAATCATAGTAATTTTTAATTGAATAATGAAAAGTTATTGTAATGTCTTCACTTAAATTTTTTTTCTCTTAATAAAAAATTTTGTTTACCGTGAATTTTTAATATTTCTTAAATGTTTCACTTTTGTTGATTTAGTTATTTTTACTTATGTAGCACTATTGATTTATAGATTTTATTTGTGCATTAAATATATTTTAATTTATTTCAAAGTATGTATAGTACTTTGTGTATATTTTGTTTCAATGATTATTATTTGCACTTTCATTATTTTCAATATATTTCAGAAACTTTTTATTTGTTTCATATATTACTTTCGTTTGTTTATTGATGCACTTTGTATTTAATATTTTGTATATAATATTTATTCATAATATTTATTTTAGATTGCACTTATGTTTAATATTTTATTTATTTATTTATGTAGTTTTATTTAATTTATTTATTCATTTATATTATTTAATTACTTAATATGATGTGCGCTTTGAATATATTCATTTATTTAGTCAATATATTTATTTAATTATTTGATATATTTATCTCTTTATTTGATTGCACTTGTATATCGTATTTTATTTTTATTTTATTTGAATTATTCATATGCACTCTGTATATTTTATTCCATTTATTTAATTTCACTTTATTTATTTTATTTGTTTGCACTTTATATTTTATTTTATTTATGTATATTCACTTCATATATTTTATTTTATTTATGTATTTTCACTTTACATCATTTATTTTATATATTTGCACTTTATATTTTATTTCATTTATATATTTTCACTTTATGTATTTTATTTTATTTATGTATTTTCACTTTGTATGATTTATTTTATTACACTTTATTGTGCTTTTGAATTCATTTACTTGACTGCCCTTTATATATATATATGTTATATCTCACTTCTGATTAAATATTTTATTTTTATATTAATAATCTTCGAGTATATTTAATACGATCCTTCAATTGAAAATTTGCACTGGAACCAAAATGTTAAGTCCTGGCTTTACACCAGGACGGAATTAATGATTGATTATGTTGTTGATATGAGGAAAATGTATTTTATTATAATATTAAATAAAAGAACAAAGTTTGATTTTAAAATGTTTAGTTTAAAAGTTAAGTCTAGTGGTAGAAAAGCTCTACCAATTTTAATCGATATGAATCGTTCTCACGATTAAATATACTTGATTTGAAGTAATGTAGATCAAAATATAATTGTAAGAATCTTACCTTGATTCGGCTAAGTAGATACAGGTAGACAGTAAATAAGTATACTTGATTTAATATTTTAATTATAGAGATTTTATTTGTTATTTTTATAATAAACTGAATATAGTGCGCGAATATTTGAATAATTTTATAGTGCGAGAAATATAGTTGTAATAATTGTATCTTTGAAGTGCTTGTAGAAATTCTTGGATAAAGTGCTTTGAAAAAGTGTCTGCTTTAAAGTGCGCGCTTTCCCTGATTTGATCTGTCTTTTTATATTGATGATCGCTGCCTTGTTTAAGAATTTGAATTGGTGTCGACCGATGGAGCAATTCTTATTCTGCATTTTGACTCTTATTAAATGATATGGTTAACGTGGTAAATCTGGTTCATGTAATCTTCGTAATTGTACTTATTTTGTTAATTCTGAAAATCGCATTGCACTTGGTTTCTTAACAAATGACTTACTTTTACATATTTTTGGAATGATAAATTTTAAAATAAAAGATACGTCGTGGTGTAACAATCAATTGTACATAGCACGCCCGTAATACTCAAGAGCTAAAAATTAGAATTTTTGTAAAGCCAGATGCACGCTAAAGCAAAAGAATATTATACGGAAGCTATTGTGTACCGATACGCACTAAGGTAGCCACTATAGTGATATATTCTGTGCAAGCACAAATAGGAATATAGATTGTTCAGCACACTTAAGATATCCAATTATAATATACATACAAAAAAAAACACAGCTTTGCTTAATATGAAATCGTAAGGCGCGTAGTGCAGAAAGATAATGAAGCTAGAGGGAAATGAGCTGCAGGGTAACACAAGTAGAGACAAATACAAGCAACAATGCAATGATATATATGTATGTGTATTTAAATGCAGTGCTATTATCAAATAAATTATTCAGCTTAAGGCAAATTAAAAATAATGCTCTATGTATATGAAAAAAATGTGAAAGCAAAAGTTTAGCACAAAACAAAAAAGAATGAAAGAAAAAAAAATATTTCATTTCTTTGCTTACTGCACGCTCTTAAAAAAATATTGCTGCAAAATAAATTGTCGCGGTTACCTCATACCAAGCGACGCCAAGAACAAAAATGGCCGCCAGAGCGTCTCCTTTTAGCCTTCTCGTGTGTGCGTCGTTCGTAATGGCGACCACGTGGCGAAGCAGAAGCGCATGAGTAGAAAAATGTTCTTTTCACTGGCATAGCCAATTGTCTTTTACTTAAAGCACAGTTTTTTTTCACAGCACAGTTTCTTTTTCTTTTATTTTAAGCACAGTTTTTCTCCTAGTTTACGCACAGTTTTTTTTTCTTTTTAATTTTTAAGCACCGTTTTTTCTATTTAATATCAAGCACAAATTTTTTCTTTTTAATTTTCGATCCCGTGATTTTAAACAAAAATTTTCACCGAAATTTTTGTCGGCCCCCACGTTTGTTGCGTCAGTTGTGACAACCTTGGGAATCAGGAGGTTGCACTGATTTATAAAAATATATAAGCTGTAATTAAATCAGTAACAAAAAAAAAGAGAAGCTTTATTTCAGAAATTTGTTCAGTAATCGTACGCTCGCTCAAAATGGACGCCAGCCGCGTATAGCGTACGCGATGATGCTTGCACTAATTAAATAACTATTGGCACGACGAAAAGCAAATATTAACAAAAATTTAAGCTAAAAGGGACACGAGCAATAAACACACAAAAAAAATTAGAAAAGCACGAAGGGAATATATGCAATAGCACGCGCACGAGATCGACCGGCACACACGTCGCACAAATAAGGCAATAAATTATATTATTTTAATTAGCAATCGTGATATTATTTTAATTCACAATAAAAGAAATAGAATAGTAAATCTATCTATTTTCGCTCACTTAAGCTCACGATATTCGCACACGCAAAAAATACTAATACGCAATATCGTAACTCGCTCACGAGTCGTAATGGCTCTATATCGGACGCTGGTGACAGAAGGAATAATGCCTTCCTTCTTGTCTCTGCTCAGCTTCATCTCTCGTGCTGTACGCTGCGCGCGCCGCAAGAGAGAGACAAATGATCCTAAACGGACCCAAGCTCAGCTACTCGAGTCAAGCTGCTTACTATCTATATGAATGCACAGTATACGTGTTATAGATATTCGCACGTATGTGCCAACGATTTTGGGTTATGCTTTTAAATATTTGACTTGCGTGGTCTGCTTTCCGTCTTGCCCGTAGTTAGATGCTCCCTTCTGTCGTCTATATGAGCTACAAATATACGCTTAAGTAATATGGCTAATCTGCCATGTTACAACCCATACATGTATGCAATATAAAGAAAACGAAATGTATATGTACGCTACAATTAGTATTAATTAACAAAAATTATCCCGGAAAAAATTACCGTAATAATTTATGTAAATTTTTATTCATGTATAGAAAATTAAAAAAATTTCGGAAGTATTAATAATTGTTAATAAATGTTAATAATAGTAAATAACTGTAAAAAACTTTCAAAATCTATAACCATTAATAATTATTATCAACAGTTGTAACGTCGAGAAATGAATTAAATTAATAACTCTTTAATCGCCGCTACACACGCGTAAATTCTTTTACGCAGCGTCGCGCTTTAGTGGGTTGTTGTCGAGTTTGACCACGTGTTACTTACGCGGGGCGAGAGTCTAATTTGGTCCTTGAAATGCGGGGACCTATATCGAGTCCTTTCCACGTCGCAATTTTAATTTTTTTTTAAATTGAGTATTAATTTTTTATACCCCTAGCCAAGCAAAGCAACATGTCTCTATCGCTCTGCTTGGAGTCTGATGAGGACGGTCCTCAAAGTCGGGGTCGCGTTATATTTAAAAAAGAAATATATGAAATATATATATATATATATATTAACGAAAGATAGATAGAAATAAAATTATATATAAAAAATTAAATTAAAAAAATATTATGATAAAATAGAAATTTGTTTATTATTTGGATGATCAAAAATAAGAATAAAAGGTTTTGATTTTAACTTTGAATTTAATGAAAAAAAAGATAAATTTTACTTACTTTCAAAAAAAAGGTAGAGAAAGAAATGTATAGAGAGTTGCTTTTGACTTGTAGTGTACTGAGAGTTGCTGTTGACTTGTAGTGAACTGAGAGTTGCTGTTGATTTGAAGTTCCTGAAGAGAGTAGAGAGCGTGTTTATGAGACACGCTCAAAGGCGCACTGAAGATTTTGGGCCCTGGTTGGGGATTATATACCCTTGAATTGGGGCGTTAACTAACCACCCCTGTTTGGGTAGTTTTCCGAAATTTTGAATTTTCCTATTGGTTAATTCTGTTTCCGTAAAAGTTCCATAAACTGTCACTTGGCTGTCCTAGTGTCAATTTTCTTCTTTCTCTCTCTTTTCTCTACCTTTCTCTCTCTTTCTCTTTCTTTTGAAAGTAAGCTACATAAATTGTCTTAAATCTAATTGTTATTAAAAATATAACGAATTGCGCATATAAAAAAGATAAACTAGAAACTAGAGTTTTAATTGATAATGTTTTTCCAACTAATATCTATATTAAAATAAGCTAGTTTAAATAAATCTAATAATTAGTAACTTAAATTATTTATTTGCAAAAGTGAAAACAAAGGAATAATATGAAATAGATATTAATTAAATAAACATTATCAATTAATATTAACTTATTTATATATATATATATATATATATATATATATATATATATATATATATATATATATAAAACACAAAAATCAAAAGTAGAATTACGCATAAAAAAAAGACGCTAACGCAAGTTTAACAATAAAAAGGGTTTAATAAAAGAGGTAAAATTAATACTAATATTATTAACTTTTCAATAATTAAAACTAAAGCTCAAATTAATATAAGTGAAATAAATGTTAAAGAAAATAAAGAAAAAAATAAAGAAAAAATAGAGAGGTGCTTCACACAAAAAAAAGACGCTTGGTAATAAAAAAGGACGCTTAACGTATAAAAATTATGATTAATTAAAATTTTCGGTTTTGTTGTTTTTTTTTGTTTTGTTTTTTTTTTGCTCAACGCTTTTAAAAAACTAAACTTAATTTCTAAATTTTATTTAACAAATAAATTTAAAATAATGGAAACGCAATATTCTAATTTCAAGCGTGGTGTAGGCTTGATGCATACGCAATTTTTTATTATTAAACATTGTTTTAAAATACTATTTAAAACTGTTATATGTATGTATATATATATATATAAATATATATATATATATATATATATATATATATATATATGGGACGTTTCACGTCAACTCACCTAACAAAAAAATAGAATTCGTCGAAAATCTGTAAAAATGTTCTATTTGATACCCAAAATATACAAAAAAAGTTTTAGAGGTCCAGGTCAAAGGGGTCAGGATTATAACGTGATGGAATTTTGCAAATTTTCCAAATTTTTTGCTAAATAAATATTTTAATGAATTTTTTCCTCAAAAACTATCAATTTTTCGTTAAAACTTAATAGAATACTTTTTCTTGGAAATTAAACGTAGAATTCACCTGAATTTTTGCAAATTATAATATACTGATTTTTATGCTTACTTGATCAATTTAAACATACTATTTAGTATATCTAAAAATCGAGCAGGTTAAATTGGCTTTTTTAAGTCTTATTTTTTTTGTTTTTTTTATGAGGAAAAAATATACGAAGCCTCTAGTTGGGCAACCTTCTCAAAGTTACTTAATTGTGCAAATATGTCTATAAAAATCGTTATTTTGGATCAATGATGAGATTCGTGATTTTTTTTTTGAAAAAGTATTGATTTTTGAGACACATGTATGAAAATGTTTTTTATTGGAAATCATGTGTAGAATATAAACATATTTTTACAAATTGTAATTTAGGACATTATGAACCATATATACTAAAAATTTAACAGAAAATAAATTTTAAAATTTCAAAATTTCATTTATAATTTGTGATGTTTAGCAAATAATGGTTTACAAAAATTTACATACATTTTACATACAATTTCCAATAAAAAACATTTTTATACATGTGTCCCAAAAATCAATACTTTTTCAGAAAAAAAATCACGAATCTCATCATTGATCCAAAATAACGATTTATTCAGACTTTTTTGCACAATTAAGTAACTTTGAGAAGGCTGCCCAACTGGAGGCTTCGTATACTTTTTTTCATAAAAAAACGAAAAAAATAAGACTTTAAAAAGCCAATTTAACCTGCTCGATTTTTAGATATACTAAATAGTATGTTTAAATCGATCAAGTAAGCATAAAAATCAGTATATTATAATTTACGAAAATTCAGGTGAATTCTACATCTAATTTCCATCTTTGACCTGGACCTCTAAAATTTTTTTTGTATATTTTGGGTATCTAATAGAACATTTTCACAGATTTTCAACGAATTCTATTTTATTGTTGGGTGAGTTGACGTGAAACGTCCCATATATATATATTTATTAGTTTTTTAAGAAAGAAAAAGAATAAAAGTTTATAAAATTTTTACATAAAAAAGAATTAGTTATTTTCTTATATGAATAATTTCATATCTATATACATATATCGGTTTTATATAAAATATAACGAAAAGAAATCATATTTTTGAAACAAAGGGATGCTCTTTCTAAAACTTTTTAGGGATGATCTTTAATGTTGTTTTTTTATAATAACAATTTGTTTTTATATTTATTTGTTTTTTAATGTCTATTAATTTTTAAATATTTTATTTATAGAAGGAAAGAAATTATTTATTATAATAAAATTTGTGTGTTGATATATAAAAAAAAAGAATACATTATGAGTAAATTATTATTAACAAAATTTATTAATTTGCAAAAGAATATTATGAGTTTCTTAGGTAATTAGGAGTATATTTTCCTTGGCGCCTAACTTAATGAGTTTCTGTCTCGGTGTTCTAATTGATAACGGTAAAATTTTTCAGGCAGTTTCAATATACACGAAAATACGTGTGAATTTTTACATAATATTTTTCAGGTACCCAAGATTTGAGTATCCCTTACGGTTTGTTTACACAGCTGTAGTATTTTACTTTATTTTATTTAAAAGGTACAATAATTACTTGTCTCAAAAGAAAATGAATTCACACCGAAACATATACAGATCGGACAAAATAATAATGGAAAAATAATGATTTAAAAATGATTAACAGAAAAATAAAGTGTTGGTCTTATAGGAAAACACATTGAAAGTATTTTAAAAAAAGAAATTTCCGTGAAAAGATATTAATATGAATTTTTTTTGTTTAAAAGAAGTCGGCAAAATTGCCCGATGTTACACAGTTATTAAATATTATGAATTGTTTTCAATAGGAAAGGAATTAAAATTTCCACACTCTTTTATATGCTTACCTAAGTTTTGATGTTCGTGATCAGTATCAATATCAAATTCTCTGAGAATTGCAGTAATCTCACAATCTTTTTCTTTTATTTTTCTTCATGCTAAATCAATAATTTTTGGTGTAACTTGTGACCAATTTGTATCAAAATTGTCAAATGCAGGGTATAATGCTGCGTAGTCAATTTCTATCTAAAAGCATAGAAAATAAACATTTAGATACATTAAAAATTTTTTAATATTTATTTTGCGATTTTAAAGTTTGTATATACTTAAATTATAACTTATCAATAGTGATTTATATTAACATTTTCTATAAATTTTGAATTAAGAAAAAATGAAGTGTTATTAACAATTGCTGACAATTTGTAGCATTTTTATAAATTTTTTTATCCAAAAAAGAGTTGGTTGCTTTAACTGACAATAAATAACTAAATACATTTTTATTAATGTTAACAACACTGTAGATGAGAGCGCGGTGGCGTAAGAGAGCGCGGTGGCGTAAGAGAGCGCGGTGGCGTAAGAGAGCGCGGTGGCGTAATGGATAGAGCTCTTGCCTTCAACGCGGAGGGCATGGGTTCGAATCCTGGCCAGGTACCTCTAACTTTTTTTCAAAAGAAAATTTGTGTATGTGCCATTTATATCGCGACTCTTAAAAAATCCGACCTCATTGAGTATTGGTTGATTGTTGGTCACAAAAGTGGGTTGCCATCCATCGGTAGTCAAAGTTTTCGGTATGGTGGGTCTGACAGTCTAGCCTGATGTAATGTGTTAAACGGTTCCGGGCTGGACTCCCTCGACTTCACCATGGAAAAAGGTTAATCATATAGAGGACAATATCCTTTATATATTAATCTTTTTCTTTAAAAAAAAAAAAAAAAAAAAAAAAAAAAACAACACTGTAGATGATTTTAAGCAAGAGCTCATATATTATGATTCAAAAAATTTTTGAAGTACAAGTAAACATTGATTATTGATATTAACAGTAAATATCTGACATTTGTGAATAAATAGTACTTATTGACATTAATTTACATTTATCAAGAAAAAGACTGATGTGATATTTATATAACTGATTTCGCAAAACCATAATATTTAATTTATAAAATAATTAATTTTTTCAATAGCACCCCGTTCTTAAGTTTCTTTATACTTTCAAATAGTTTAAAAAGCAATAATTATATAGTGCCCCTCATTTTTTAACCTTTAGAGAACGGGGAATTTGGAATTTTCAATTTCTCAGTATTCTCTATAAAAAACACATAATATGTGTCTCTAATATTGGTAAATACTCATATGTAAAGTGTCTATCCATGATCGAGCCACCATAGTGGTTTTTCCGTCCCCTAAAGGTTAAAAAACGCTTTCTTTATATTAGAAATATTCAGAATTTAAAATGTTGAAATAATCATGCTACGTTTCGAAAAATAACTTAATTTTTTTGTTTTGTTTGGTCATTTCTGAAGACCTATACTGAAATAGCGGCTTCTGGATAGTATTATAAATTATAAAATATAGTAAACAAAAAAGAGCAATCGGTTTTTTAGAATTTGAAACTGTATTTATTGTGTGCCAGCAAAAAATTGCCAAAAAAAAGAATAATTAATAGGAGGTTCGTACACAGTAATGTATTTTAAAAACTTCACTACTTTTTTCATTAAATCGCACACTGATGTAATAGTTCTAGTTTGATTCATTTTCAAAAATACAAAATATTCTCGCTTTCTTACCAGACAAGAAAAATTAAGGATGCCCTAAAAAATTGTAACCCCTACTGGGCATCCTGACAGGGACCCTACTTGGCTTGGCTTGGGGCGCTTCTGAGATCCCGATAGGGCAGCCTCATTTTCCTAAATATTCTATTATTACCCGTCCACTGCCCGATAATTGCCTGACTATTGATATTCAAAACATTTTAAAGTAAAACATAACCTCTTCTGACATTCTCGCTACTAAATTAAATTTTATTTTTCTTATAAGATCCGAATTCGTTTGCAAAAAATAAATGTATTGATATATTCATAAAATAATATGAATAAATCATTGTTCAACTCAATTTTATATATTATGAATTTATTTTTTTCTATGAAAATTCAGTGTTAAATAAGAATATGATTATATCTAAAATTAAAATGATTCTTCTTTTTGTGATGAACTCACTTGGAATTTTTTCATGTCAATTGTCGGCCAACTGTCAGGTGATAAACGGGTAATAATAGGGCACATCTGAAAATGAGGTTGCCCTATCGGAACCTCAGGGTGAAATCAAATGGAGCGGAAAATAGGCGACGGAACGTCACAGAACCTCAATTCCGCATCTTTGTATTCCGCCAACGGAGTAAAGACGACGTAATAGACGACATCAATTTTTATTTTGTTTAAAAAAATTATTAGTGCTTCAATAACCTCACGTAATATTTTTAATTTGCTTTCCATAGCTGTACTTTTAATTTCAATCAAACTTTTAAATTCTATTTTGGTTAACTATTTGTTTAAACAATTTCAAAAAGTCTGTGACGCTTCTATTATCCCGTCAAATTTGTTTCCCTATATTCACATGGAGCGGAATAGAAGTTCTGTGACGTTGATTAGCAATTTTATAATTAAAAAATAATGATGTTAATTGAAATATTTGGTTATAATAACAAACTATATTTTATTTTTATAAAAAAAGAATCTCATTACAATAACAATAGGTGATTATTTCGAACTTTTTTAACATTTTTGTTGTTAATTTAAAATTCGCGGATACATTTGTATGCTATTTTTAACAATTTTTCAGCTACATTCCGCGCCATGTGAATATAGGGAAAAAATTTGACGGAAAACAAGGCGACGGAATGAATGTTTTGTGACGTTCCGTCGTCTATTTTCCGCTCCATCTGATTTCACCCTCAGAAGCGCCCCATTACATGCCCCACCAGGACCTTATAATAATCTTAGGGTACCTTATAGGGACCTTGTTTTTACCTTAACTTCATTTCTAGTCGGGTATTTTCCAAAAATCAAAACTCATTTTTTTTAAACATTGGAACGTAAAAATAAATTCATTTTTATGAAAACGTAGTTCCTATTTATTCAAAATTATATTCTATTTTTAAAGGTAGGCACCTTCTTGAAAAGTCTTTTTTTTGAAGTAATATATCAAAAAATAATAAGAAAAAATTTTTGCAAGCCTTACTCAAAACGCTCTTTTTTTAATCATGTAAAGGAAAAATAATAGAAACCAGTTACCTTTGCAAAAGTTGAAAAATGACGTATTTAATATTTTTTCATGCGAAAACAATTACGTTACATCAACTGAAACTATCTTAAAATACTTTTTAACATTTCTTTTATAAGAAAAATTTTTTTTTATTTATCAATTACATTAAATTCATAGCTTTTATGTACAGTTCTCTAAATATTAAAAGTTTCACGGAATCATTTATACGTTCATATAAATATTTTAATACTTACAAGCGTATATCCCGCTACATTCATAAGATTAGGAAATTTTTCGAAACTTTCATCTATGGAACTGTTTTTATAAATTTTAATTCTTTTAATAAAAGCAGTAGATTTCCATTTTCTTTTGTAATGTTCATCGACAACTTTCACTACTTTTTGAAGTTCTTACAATTCTTCTGATTCTGATTCGGTTGCTAAAACTTCAAAAATATTCTCCTTTCTTTTCACGTTTCGTATTAAAATTATTACCGTATGAGATGTAATTTCTAATTATTATTTCATATAAATCGTAATCTTTAAGATTTTAATGGGAAAAAGTATTTGTCAATTCATAAAAAAATAGATTTAACATACAAAATGATTGCTTTATGAAAAAAAAATTAATTTATATTCTACATGTTAATTAGATGATCAGAAATTACGTCCTTTATGGCATATTTAAAAATTATTGTTTATTAAAAACAAAATAATAAATTTATAATTTCCAAAATTTTTTATATTTGTTGTGATGAACGATAATTTTCAAGTATTTTTACCTTCACAAATTTTTCTTTTTAAAGTTGTAGATTTGCATCTACCTATGGCTATCTCTTTTTCTCTTTGTTTAGAATAAGCAGATTGCACTATTTTCTTTTAGCCTTGGAAAGCATTCAACTATCAATTTAGCAAGCTGTATAAATCTTTCTGGCAGTATGCTATTTAAATAAAAGAATTATTACAATATGAATTAAATGTTACACAGAGAAGATGTCTTTATAAAAATTACTGAGAAAATCACTAAAATAGTACTCTGATAATCAGTAATCTTCACTGTAAAAAATTTTGTGTAATTCGTCAAATTTTTTTTTGTACAAAAATTTTTGTGTTAAAATTTTAAAAACATCTTTGTAAAATCAACATAAAAATTTTTGTAATTTAAAAATTTTTGTGTACTTTTAAAATCAACACAAAAATTTTTGTACAATTAAGACACGGAGTTTGTTATTTTTACAAACATGTGTGTACTTAGTTATTCAAATAATCTCATACTTTTAATAATTATATTGGCATTACAACTCGCGCCTTTTACTAACTAAAAAATGGCTGCTCAATGTAGGAAAAATATGCAGAAACCTATGGAGAATATTAAATTTCAATTGATTATTTAACTTATTATTTTAAAAAATTCAATCGTAAATGACTATAGTATGCACATTTGTTAGTTGTACCATTTTAAATCGGATTTTCATCAATCGGATTTTTAATTAGTAAAACAATCAACTAAAACTAAATATTGTCCATAGGTTTCTGCATATTTATCCTATATCAAACGACCATGTTGTTTACATATATATATATATATATATATATATATATATATATATATATATATATATATATATTATATATAAATAGATATAAACAAATGTATTTTTAGTTAGCAGAAGACACAAGTTGTGATGCCAATATCAGCATTATTATTATTTTATGCAATAAAAATGCCTTAAATGCAAGATAAATTTTAGTTTGTAAATATTAATTTCTGCTAACAAGGAGTCCATGACATTTGGATCTCGAATTTTCTCCTAACTTTGAGATATTTTTTTTTATATAAAATTATGAAAAAAGCCTTATTGCTAAATTACAACTCTCGATTTTTGCCAAATTATCAGCAGTTCCCTTTAAAAAAGAATGATATGAGATCTCATATGAGAATTCACATGAGATCTCACGTGATAAAATAAAAACCTAGAATAATTTCTTTAAACAAAGTTTAATTATAAAAAGATGCAAGTTTTTAAAAATTTAGATAAATCTGCTGATAATTTGGCAAAAATCGAGAGTAGCACCTTAGAAATAAGGCTTTTTTCATAATTTCGTTAGTGTGTTTGTGAATAAAGCACATGTAACGTACAGTGGTGCTTCTATAGATCGGTTGCCAAGAGCGAGATTCGAACTCAGAACCCCGAGATTACAAATCCAACGCTCTACTGACTGAGCTACTAACCGGCTCTATTCCTATGATGTACTCATATTAAGAAATGATCGGCTCTTTTCGTAATCATTCGTTTACGTTCGCCTTTGAACGATAATGTAATATTATCAAATGATTTTATTGATCCGCGCCAACATCCATCATTTTATCCTTTTTCTTATATTTCTTTATCTCTCTCTCTTTTTTAAATATATTAACAGAAAGAAATACGAGAAAGTCATTATTTGATATCTAATCATTATTTTAATCATTATATTTTAACACAAATAAATTTGTTAAATTTACAAATTTTATTATTCAAAATTTTGTATTATTCATGAATTTTTATGTTAAAATTTTAACTTTGAAAATTACACAAAAAAAATTTGTAAATTTTAACACAAAAAAATTTGTGTTTCATCTGTAACACTTATGTGTGTTAAAATTACAAATTTTTTTCCACTGTGTTGGGATGAAATAGAGGCTAGAAAATATTTGGCAAAGATCGATAGAAAAATTAAAAATGTATGGGTAAAATGATGGTTTACAGAACATTAAAAATAATCCAAACAGTTTACTTCAAACGAATGCAACCAAATTGGGATTAATTAATTAGATAAAAACCAATAAAACTTCCTTGGAATTGACTCCACATTATTTTAATACTGCAATACAATCTAAAAACGCTGTCAAGTGCTTTGGCGCAAAGCTTTCTCATAAAACTCATTGAGTTAAATTTGATTTTATTTTTTCAAATGTGATTTCAATGTAAAAAGCATAATTTCTATTTAAGAAAAATTAAGAAGGGAAAGAAACAATGAGAGTAAATGTAAGAAACTGATTAGAAAATAGGAAGAAAGAGAGAGAAAGAGAGAGGGGGAGGATAGATGAAAATAGTGTAAAAAATGAATATCAGGATGAAATAGAAGGAAAGAGAACAAGTGAGGAAGAAAGAAAAGAGTTAGTGAAAGAAATATAAACCATTACTTTTACTAGATAAGGAGGCAAAATTTATAAAAGGTTTAATAACTTATTTTTTTTTATTTTAAAAATTAAAATAATTTTTTTATCCCAAGATTACCATGATTTCAACGACAACTATCGTAAAAATATTTTCTCCATATATGAAAAATAATATTTGTTCAATCTTTTTTAAGAACATAGAAAAATAATTTTTTTATTCATTAATAATATTCAAATTACCTAAAAGAACCTGTACGTCTAAGTTTATGAAGTACAATTAATTTTGCAACTTTAGATTTATTGAAATACGTGGTTCTTTTTGTTTTCAATAAGTTCTGATAATTTTTAGGATCGCTTTCGAAATCATAAGCAGCTATTAAGAATTCTCCTTCAGGGTAATTCATCAATAAATTATAAATATAAGTACTTTGTCGAGAATTTTTTGTTCCACTACCTAAAATTAAAATATTATTTAAAAGTTCAAAATTCAATTTTTAAAATAGAACATTGTATTTGGGTGTCGAAATTTTTTTCGTAATTTTGCTTCATCTTTTATTAAAAGAAAAAATTAAAAAAGACCGTGCTTATCCAATCCAAAACCCTCATTTAATTAAATTACCCTTAAAACTATACTTACATTCATTACAAATTTTGGGATTAAGGTGATGTAATAGGGTTTATGTCGTCGTAGGCCAAATTCGGCTCAATACCCATAGACCCAGCTAAATTTGTATTGGCATCGCGTACGCTTTGGCTCATCTCTAACTATGTTCAAATCTTTCTATACGCTTTCAGTGGCGTATGGAAGCTTTCCATACGAACCCGGAGTCGTATGGATTATATATGTGTTTAGACTGGTCAACTTAGGTGAACCGTATGGCGCGAGCGCGCCTATGCTCACAGCTGACTTTGACATTTTCTTAACCATAAAAAAATTTTGGGTTATGCGAACAGCGATGCGAAAAAATTGAAGATTCATGTTTACAAATTAAAAACAAATGAAAGAGTGACATCAACTGATTTTGACATATTATCAAAAAATTTTAAAGAAACATTAATATATTATTTATTAATCGATTTTGTTATAGTCCCTCATTTGGCCTACAACGACATAAAATCATCTACGTCATTTGGGAGTAAGAAGGATGAATACGGGGCGAATTTGTTGCTCGAACAGCAGTCAATCTCGGGCGCGCTTCGCGCGCCCTCGACTGTCTACTGTTCTCACAACAAACTCGCCCCGTATTCATCCTTCTTACTCCCAAATGACGTATATAACTAATATGTTTAATACATAGTTACCGACATTGCAGTTACTCAAAATTTTAATCTTATTAAAAAATTTTCCGAAATATCTTTATATTATGCTTTTTATTAATTTAAATAGAAGGTAGTAATATAGAGATATTAAAAAAAAATTTGGATCAAGAATGAAAAATTTGGTAAACTGTAATGTCGGTATTTTACATCCCCTTAACAAAACAATTTTTTACGTTTGATGATGATGAGCCATAGAATGTCGTAGATTAACCCTCCTCCTGTATATTATTTAATACAAGACCAACTTTTTCAATTCCTTCGTTATGAACTGTGTGGTTAAAACAATATTTCGAAAATTAACTTACAAAACAAAGAATATGAATAATAAATATTCTTCATTAAATTATTATTTGAATAACATTAATTAATTAATGCGAATCATTTTGACAAATCATTCAATTTTCATTATCCATTGATGAACATCCTTTCGTTCTATCAACTTCATAAATAAAAAAAAAATTTATACCAACATTTTTTAACTGACATTTTGGATAAACATCAGATGTTTCACTTGTATTGTAAATAATGACATTTTTTGAATATTTAAAAAGAAACTAGTTCCTTTTGTTACATAATATTTCATAATAAATAAAAAAAAATGTTTAACAATTTTTATAAGAATGTCAACAAAAGGTCGATAGAAGTATAATAAATAACAATAATTAAATATTCAAATCACACCATTGATTAACACGCCATCATGAAGCGAAGGAGGAGGTATTGGATTCGATGGATTAAATGATAACTCTAAAGGATGATTATTTTGGTACCTGTTAATATAATGAACACACAACATTTTCACAACACAATGAAATTTATAAAATTCATGTTTAAACAAATATGTTTTTACATTTTAAACACAAATGTAAAGGCTCTTTTGTGATTTTTATGTAATTTTATCAAAAAAATTTTTTAATGCTTTTTCTGCATGATTTGGGTTTACTATAATTTATAACTAATATTTTCTATCATATTCAAAATTTATAATATTTAGTATTTATAGAATATTGTATTTAGGCAAAAGTATGTTCGTGTTGAATTTTTGTATGCATTTAAAATAATAATGATTATCATATCTAGCTTTTATCATTATTCATTATTATAACTTTATGGACATATTGATATTTTGAAATTTACCCTGTTGAAAAAATCCACCTGGATTTCCATGTGGATTACCCATGTGGAAATCCACGTGGATTCACATGGATTCCATGTGGATTCGCATAGGAATCCACGCGGATTACCCACGTAGATTTCCACGTAAAAAAATCCATGTGGATTTTATGAAAGGCATTGCTCGCGTTGCAATTTTAAAAACGAAAGAAGGTCAACTTAAACGACCAATACAACGCCTCTACCCTCTGGAAATTAGTAACGGCGAGATAGACAGCGTTAAAGTTTTGCGCGAAAAACTAAACGGTGAACATTCGGCGAGTGTTGAACCAGCTGACCCCCAAGGGCAGTACGTACAACACGAGAGTCGTAGCGAGAATATTGTAAAAAGAAAAACTAGAAGCGGATGAATAGTTAAGAAACCCAACCTCCATGAATAATATTTTACGTTTTATTTATGTATGTTTATTTTAATATTGTCTCACTTTTATAAGCGTTCGATAACTCTAGCTCATAATGATATTAAAAAAAAAATAAAAAATTGTTGGTCTTTTTATTTACTAAAGTGATAAAAAGTTTTTGTTTTAATTATGCAATTTCTTTGTTTTTTTATTTTATTTTTGTGGAATTAAAATATAGGTATTATTTTACTTTTTATATGATTCAATAATGACGATTTAGGCATTATAATTTAAAGTAAGCTTAACCTTCATAAATATTAATTTTAATTATCTTGGAATGATTTCGGAATTATTTGAAATCATAAAAAATTGGCTTGAAATCATTTGAAATCATAGAAAATTTGCTTGAAATCATTTGAAATCATTTGAAATCACTGCCTACCATAAGCTGTTTTGAAAATGTTTGAAATTACAAGTATAAAAATATATTTCTGAAATCATTTTGAAATCATTTGAAATTATTTTAAAATCATTTGAAATCATATGAAATCTGTAATCATTTTGACACTTTTTTTTAAGTGAATAGCCCCTCGGGGAGGATGTTAGAAAATAAAAGTTGTATTATATATCCCGCCATTTCCTTCCTTTCCTAAAATGATAATAGTTTTGTAAAGCGCCACCAGCAGCGTGCTTGATTAGAGTGAGCGCGACTATAGCAAAAGAAATGGATCAGTAGAGAAAGTGAAGCGTCACTGAGTAGGTCGATGATTCAAACGTTCTTTTTGTAATTCTTATTTAATAAAGAAAAGAATTCACTTTTTACAACAAGATTCTCATAAATTATTTTATTTCACTACCAATTTAAGCGAACATTTTAACAGTTGAAGAATCCATATGGATTTTATAAAATCTATGTGGATTTTCAAGGAACCCACACAGATTTTATAAAATCTGTGATAATTTTATGTACTCCTCGTGGATTTTCAAAAAATCCATATGAATTTTGTGAAATCCATGTGGATTTTTAGGTAATATGCGTGGATTTTTTACTTGGATATCCACGTAGATTTAAATGAAAATCTGCGTGGAAATCCACATAGACGTTTGAAATAGGAAATAACTCGATATTTATTTCGCATGCAAAGTAAAAACCAAAAACGAGATAAACCTCGTGATTTCACCTCTTTGAAGATCAGAGAGCTTCTATGATTCAACTGAGAATATTCTGGTCTCATATATCTGCGACTTAGAAATTCATATGATGGATCACAAAACTTAGAGAAACCCCACCTTGTGACTTACTGTTGAATTGATGATTGATTGCATCGATTCTATTTTGAATCTAGAGGTGGCGTTTTCTTAAGTTTTGTGATCCCTGATACGAATTTCAAAGATGCAGTTATATAAGGCCAGAATACTCTTAGTTAGTTCTTAGAAGCTCTTTGATCTTCAAAGTGTTGAAACTACGAGGTTTACCTCGTTTTTGCTTTTAACTTTGAATGCGAAATAAATATTGAGTTATTTCCTATTGAAAATGTCCATGTGGATTTCCACGTAGATTTTCATTTGAATCCACGTAGATATCCAAGTAAAAAATCTACGTAGATTATCTAAAAACCCACATGGATTTCTGAATATCCACATAGATTTCTAAATATCTACATGGATTTTTCTAAATATCCATATGGATTTCCAAAGATCTACATAGATTTCTAAATATCCACATGGATTTTCCAAATCCATATGGATTTTTAAAAAATCTACGAGGAGTACATAAAATTAACACAGATTTTTATTTAAATCCTCGTGGATATCCAAGTAAAAAATTTACGTAGATTACCCAAAAATCCACATGGATTTAATAATATCCACATGGATTTAATAATATCCACGTGGATTTCTAAATATCCACATGGATTTCACAAAACCCATATGGATTTTTTTTGAATCCATGAGAAGTACATAAAATTAACACAGATTTTATAAAATCCATGCGGGTTCCTTGAAAGTCCACATAAATTTCATGTAATCCATATGGATTCTTTAACAGTCCACGAGGGCTTTATAAAATCAACATGGCTTTCATAAAATCCACATGGATTTTCACACGGGTAATCCACGTGGAAATCCAGGTGGATTTTTTCAGTAGGGTATTATTGCCGAATAAATAAAACTATATGATTCAATAAAATATTCAATAATATGGTATACATAAAAAATGTTTTAAATTATGCGATAAGAAATCTTTTACAGGTGGTCATATATAGTGATGTTTATTATTTGATATAAAGTTCAAAAAAAGAAAAATAGTAAAATCAAGTTTACAATACATTATGAATTGAAAAAAATCAATTCTGTAAAAAATTATGTTTTAAAGAGTTACATTTATATATTGTAATTATAGCATTCATGGAGAGTATTTGCAAAACATATGTACAGAAATATAATATTTCACAAGATTATACGTTCGATGTGAAAATTAATTTTGATATTGTAATAGAAGTGAAATTAGTATATAACACTTTATTTAATTTTCATTATTTATAAGCAATCCTTCTTAATATTATTTCACAAATCATAATTTTTTTATTATTTATATGCTAACAATTAAATATAAATTCTCAAAACATTCACATGTATTTGTTAGAAACATCAATTTTATATTTTTTTCCTACAGCGAGGAAAAATAATTTTAATATAGTTTTAAGCATAAAGTGATGAATATGTATTCTAAATATATAACTTCATGATATTAAAGAAACCTGAAACTATTTCTTTCCAAATATATGTTTATTTTGATTAGAAACTTTTATAAAATTATGTTTTATAGGAAACAATTTTCAAAAATATTATATGTACATCTATTATGATATATTATTTTTGTTGTAAATACAACAATTCCATAAAAAATTCATATAAACATATATAAGTCTGTATCTTGCAAACAAAAATACTAATTTCTACATTACAAAATTTTGAAGTTATTTGGACACTGGTAATCTAAATATTGCACTATTCAACCTCATTGTAAATCAAATCTATTTTATTTAAATAATTTTATACTTACATTTTCGATTATACCTTTTTTCTTATTATAATTTAAAATCTTTCTTGTAACTATAATTATGGCACACGTGAAATTGTAGAGTCCGAAACATTAACAGTGATCTATCAAAACTCGCGGCATGAACCGTGTTTGCTCACGTCGCATCCAAAAAGAGCAGATGGCTTGAGCAATTGAATTATGTCACAGTTAGAAGTAACAAAGAATGGTGGACAGCTAAATTCACTCCCGTTGGATCCTAACAGGGAATACGACGCGGACTATTAAAGAATGTTAGAGTAGGGAGTTATGAAAGTATACCAATGTGTATGTGTATGCGTGTATCTGTGTGTATCCCACACAGCATGTAAGCTTCCTGGAAGCTTCCTGGAAGCTTTCCGGAAGATGTGGAAGAAAGGTTGAAAGCTTTCAGAAAGTTTCCAGTAGAAACTTCCCGGAAGATGGATATGTCCTCGATCAGGAGTCTTCCGTAAGTCGAAATATTTCAGTGAAAGCTCACTGGAAGCCTCCGTAAATCCTTCATGGAATATTTCAGTGGAAGCTTACTGGAAGCTTCCGTAAATTATACATGGAATATTTCAATAAAAGCTTACCGACAGCTTCCGTAAATTATTCATGAAACATTTCAGTGAAAACTTACTAGAAGCCTCCGTAAATCTTTCATGGAATATTCCAGTAGAAGCTTACTTGAAGCTTCCGTACATCATTCCTGAAATATTTCAGTGAAAGCTTCCAAGAACCTTCGGTAAGTTTTTCGTTGAAAATTTCAGTGGAATATTACCGGAAGTTTCCTAGAAGAAAACGTGGAAGATTTAATTCACTGCAGAAAAAATATTGGAAGCTTCCAGGAAGATTACCGGAAGCTTCAGTAAACTATTTATGGAATATTTCAGTAAAAGTAACTGAAAGCCTCCGTAAATTATTAATGAAATATTTCAGTGAAATATTAAATAAGTGATGAACTAATATTTCTTTGAAATATTTCACTTTATGAATATTAAATAATTCATTGAAATATTTCTGTAATATTGTTGGAACATTTCATGTTTTATTTCAAAAAATTTTTGAATCTGACACTGAAATATTCAAGTAAGTTGTTACATTATTTCTTAAAATGTTTCAAATTAATATTTCTCAAATATTTCAAGAAACATGTCATGAAATATTTATTATTCCTGTTATATTTGAAAAATGTTTCATGAAGTATTTGAAAAAATGTTTGAACATAACACTGAAATATTGAAGAAATATTACTGCACCATTTTTCAAAATATTTTAAATCAATACTGCGCAAATTTTTTAAGAAATATTTCATGAAATATTTCTGTAATATTCCAGAAATATTTCATGAAGTATTCCCAAAAATTTATGAATATAACAGTAAAATATTAGAGAAATATTGTCTAAATATTTGTAGTTATCTTGCGTGCGTAGCAATTCTTCCATCTTGCCAGCAGGTGGCTACTTGATTATATTTTCATGTGATCATAATGCGGTTGACAAACTCTCGCAAGTGGTAGAACGTTCTCTCGTTTAGTATATAAGACCGAAAATTCTTGATACAAATAAATAGTCGCCTAAATTCTGAATAACAAATAAATATATAGGTATCTAATATAGTTTGAGATGCAACTCTTACGAAATCAAAAATAATATCTGATAGAATCTTTCACCAACATTATTTTAGATATATTTTGAACAAGATTTTAGAAATATTTCAGAAACATTTCTTGAAAGATTCATATTCTTCCATGAATCTTACGGTCAAATGTTGATGCAATCGTTCAACAACATTACAAATAAATATTTCACAAAATCATGAAAGAATGTTACAGAAACATTACATGAAATATTTCAAACCAATCTTCTAGGCGAACATATCAATATTTCAGAAACCTTTCATATCAATTTTTCTGTTTTATTCCGAATTTTTCAATGAAATATTTCAGAAATATTTCAGAAATATTTCGTGCTATGTGGGAAGTTATATAAAAAAGGACGTCATTGTTATTAAAAAATGATGTCATTTTTCGTTAACAATTAACATACTAAACGACGTCATTTTTTGTCCTAATCCCTAACATACTAAATGACGATACTTAAAACGCCTTTTGGTGTGTCAAGTAATGTATTGGGAAAATATCGTCATTAGATAAATTGAAAAATTTGAATGGAAAAGGACTTGTTTTTCATTATTGCAACAAAGTCATTTTCGTTACAAAAATTACCTCATTTTTATAAAAATGTCTTTTTGGTGTTGCTATAGCGTCATTAACATTGTTTTTTATTAACTTACAAACGAGGATAAGCCATATTTATGAGTGCTGGTGTAGTATCCGTTTTACATTCATTCAAAATAATCATTCCTGATTCATTAGTCTATGGATGGGATCTTCCATGAAATGTTTACGAAAGCTTTCTAAAGCCTTCAGCTCGAATGTTTCAGTCAAAAATTGCCAACATTTAGCTGCAAGGTAAATACAGTTTTCCTTAGAGCTTTCTTGGGTCTTTCCCTGCAATAATTCATCAATCTTCCAACAGAATCTTCCTTGCAAGGTTTACGGAAGCTTCCAGGATACTCAAACCGGAATATTTCAGTAAAAATTTTCAATATTTCGCTGAAAGGTAAAGGGGGTCTTCCATTCAAGCTTCCATGAAATCTTTCGGTGCAATGATTCATCAATCTTCCAACGGAATCTTCCTTGGAAGGTTCACGGAAACTTCCAGGAGACTTAAGTCGGAATATTCCAGTGAACATTCCGAACATTTCCGCGAAAGGAAAACGGAGTCTTCTATAGAGCTTCCATGAAATCTTTTGGTGGAATGATTGATTAATCTTCCAACGAAATCTTCCTTGGAAGGTTTACGGAAGCTTTCAGAAGCATTCCACTGGAATGTTTCAATGACAATTTCCAATATTTCGCTGAAAGGTGAACGGAGTCTTCTATAAAGCTTCCATGCAATCTTTCGGTGCAATGATTCATTAATCTTCGAACGGAATCTTTCTTGGAAGATTTACGGAAGCTTTCAGGAGCCTTTCACTGGAATGTTTTAATGACAATTTCCAATATTTCGCTGAAAGGTAAACGGAGTCTTCCATTCAAGTTTCCATGAAATCTTTCGGTGCAATGATTCATAAATCTTCCGACGGAATCTTCCTTGGAAGGTTTACGAAATCTTCCAGGAGCCTTCCACTGAAATGTTTCAATGACAATTTCCAATATTTTGATGAAAGGTAAACGGAGTCTTCCATTTAAGTTTCCATGAAATCTTTCGATGCAATGATTCATCAATCTTCCAACGGAATCTTCCTTGGAATGTTTACGGAATCTTCCAGAAGACTTAAGTCGGAATATTCCAGTGAACATTCCGAACATTTCCCCGAAAGAAAAACGGAGTCTTCTATAAAGCTTCCATGAAATCTTTCGATGCAATGATTGATCAATCTTCCAACGAAATCTTCCTTGGAAGGTTTACGGAAGCTTTCAGAAGCATTCCACTGGAATGTTTCAATGACAATTTCCAATATTTCGCTGAAAGGTAAACGGAGTCTTCCTTTCAAGCTTTCATGAAATCTTTCGGTGCAAAGATTCATCGATCTTCCACCGGAATCTTCCTTGGAAGGTTTACGGTATCTTCCAGGAGCCTTCCACTGAAATGTTTCAATGACAATTTCCAATATTTCGCTAAAAGGTAAACGGAGTCTTCCATTTAAGTTTCCATGAAATCTTTCGGTGAAATGATTCATCAATCTTCCAACGGAATCTTCCTTGGAAGGTTTACGGAATCTTTCAGAAGCATTTCACTGAAATGTTTCAATGACGATTTCCAATATTTCGCTGAGAGGTAAACGGAGTCTTCCATTCAAGTTTCCATGAAATCTTTCGGTGCAATGATTCATCAATCTTCCAACGGGACCTTTCTTGGAAGGTTTACGGAATCATTCAGGAGATTTAAGTCGGAATATTCCAGTGAAAATTCCCAACATTTTCTCGAATGGAAAACGAAGTCTTCTATAAAGCTTCCATGAAATCTTTCGGTGCAATGATTCATCAATCTTCCAACGGAATCTTCCTCGGAAGGTTTATGGAGACTTCCAGGGGTTCTTCGTAGAAAGTTTCCTTTGCAATATTTCAGGAATATTTCTGTTTTCTTTTATAAAGCTTCCATGCATATTTCAATGAAATATTCTATTGGAATATTTCGGAATATTCCAATGATATCTTTCATGCTGTGTGGGATGTGTGTTTGTGCATATATGTATGTGTATGTGCGTTTGTGTGTATGTAAATGTATGTATGTGTATGTATGTATGTGTATATTTGCATGTTTATGTGCGTATGTGTATGTCTCTATATGCATGGGTGAATGTTTATGTGTATGTGTATGTGTATATGTGTATGTGCATATGTGTATGTGCATATGTGTATGTGCATATGTGTATGTGTTTTTGTGCATGTGTATACGTATGTGGGTGTGTGTATGCTTATGTGTATATGCTAATGTATGTATGCTTATGTGTGTATGTATGTGTGTTTACGTGTGTACGTTTATGTGAGTATTTTTATGTATGTATGTGTATGTTTGTATGTGTATGTGTGTACGCGTTTATGAGTATAGGTATGTGTGTATGTGTATGCGTGTATCTCTGTGTGTGAATGTTTGCGAACGTATGTGTGTATGTTTATGTTTGTATGTGGATGTGTGTATGCTTATGTGTGTATGCTAATGTGTATATGCTTATGTATATCTGTGTATGTAAGCGTGTGTACCTGTGTATGTTCATGTGTGTACATTTATGTGAGTGTATGTGTATGTGGTTGTGTGTATGATTATTTGCGTATGTGTATGCTATTATGTGTATGTGTGTATGTGTAAATGTGTATGTATGTATGTGTTATGTATGTATGTATGTATGTCTATGTGAATGTTCGTATGTGTGTACGTGTAAGCGTGCATGTGTATGTGCGTATGTGTATGGGTGTATGTGTATCTGTGTATGTGCCTGTGTGTATGTGCATTTATGTATGCGTATGTGTGTATTTGTATATGTGCAATTGTATGTGAATGTGTGTATGTGTGCATGTGTATGTGTGTATGTTTATGTTTGTATTTGCATGTATGTTTGTGTATGTGTGTAAGTGTGTATGTACGTATGTATATGTGCGTATGTGCATGTGTGTATGTATATGTGCGTATGTGCATGTGTGTATGTGTATGTGCGTATGTGCATGTGTGTATGTTTATGTGTGGAAGTGTATGCATATGTGTATGTGTGTATGTGTATGTGTGAAAGTGTATGCGTATGTGTATGTGTGTTTGTGTATGTGCGTATGTGCATGTGTGTATGTGTATGTGTGAAAGTGTATGCGTATGTGTATGTGTGGAAGTGTATGCGTATGTGTCGTGTGTTTATGAACGTATGTATGTGTATATGAGTATGTGTGTATGTATATGTGTGTACGTGTATGTGTACGTGTGTATGCGAATGTGTATGTGTGTATGTGTGTATGTGCATGTGTGTATGTGTTTGTTTGTATTTGTATGTGTGTACGTGAATGTGTCTATGCGTCTATATGTATGTGTATGTTTGTATATGTATGTGTGTATGTGTATGTGTGTATGCTAACGTGTGTATTCTTATGTGTGTATGTGCGTATGTTTACGTTTCCATGTTTATGTAAGTATTTTTATGTGTGTATGTGTATGTTTGTATGTGTATGTGTGTACGTTTCTATGAGTATGGGTATGTGTGTATGTGTATGGGTATGTGTGTATGTGTATGGGTATATGTGTATGTGTATGTGTGTATTTTTATATGTGTAGGTGTATGTTTGTATGTGGATGTGTGTATGCTTATGTGTGTATTGTAAGGTTTAGATGTTTGCGTGTGTATGCTCATGTGTGTATGATAATGTGTAGATGTTTATACGTGTATGTGTGTGTATTTATATGTGTGTATGAGTGACGGAGATGGAGTGACGGATATTGTTTATGTGTATATGAGTAGGTGTATGTGTATGGATATCTGTATGTGTGTGTGTGTATGTTAAAGTCTGCTTGTTTTAAATTTATTTTAACAGCTGTTTATTTTTCCCAAGAGATTATTACTGTAAGTAAAAGAGATTTATAACAACTGTGCGCTTGTGTAACTTGGTATGGACACGTATTCGTTAGTTAATATAGGTATAAAAATAAAATAAAAATATCATTTAAATTGTTTACTTTAATGAAATGTAGTAATTTTCAAACAAGTTGGAGGCAATAAAAAAAATCAAAGTTAAAAAAAGTTATTGTTTTTAAAAGTTTCAAATGAATGATGCTTTTACATAGTTGTGAATATAATTACTGACTAAATAGAAAAATTTAATGTTGTAAAAATGAAGTTAAGGTTACGGTTTATGGATTGACAAAAAGTAAAAGAAATATTCAGCAACGTTATATCAAAGAATTGTCTCATCAAGTCTTAAATCATTAAAAAGATTACTTGTCAAAATTTGTTCATAAAAGTAGGCACAAGTTCATTGTGCCTACTATTATGAACAATTTAGTGAATATATTTTGAAATTCACTTCACCGCATGAGTTTGAATACAGTGCAACTTGACTCCTTCTTACCATCAGATAAGTATATCATTATTTAGGGGTGAAACGTTATAATTCAAAAACAATAATTGTAGCTTTGTGATTATTATTAATATAATTGCCAGGTGAAGATTATAAATAAGGGATTTTATATTGATAGAAAGAACTTGAAATGAATTGCAGATAAAAAAAATAAACTATTACATAAATAAGTACATCGTATAAAAAATGTACAGCAATCAGGTAATTAGTATTTGGTTAATCAACTCTTTTCGTATACATATTTATTTTTAACCGTGTATTTTATATATATCTTAAGTCGAGTTATTTATAATTTGACTAGTGTTGCATGTTACTTTGTTAACTTTCGTTTAGAATAAAAGTCCAATTTGGTCGATAAGCTAATATTACAAAATTATAAAATAGATTATTTCAAATAAATAAAGTAAATCGAAAAAATGTTCTAAAAAATTTTACAGAGGATTACTTTCTCAGTTAATATTTAAACTAAATTGATAAATTTGCTGATGTAAACTTTTAACTAAAATTTTTTTTATGTTTTAGAAATCGAAGGAATCTTGTTATTTGGCTAGCCAATAAAATAATTTCTATAAAGCTAATAATTTCAAAATGCCACCTGACCTAGAAGTTTCTTCTAAGTTTCTTAAAATAAATTTGAAAAGATGGGAGATTTTCAAAAGTGTTGGAAAGCTAGTTAATATAAGTAAGCCAATATAGAAAAAAATAAGGAAATCCTTGTAATTAAAAATGGCAGCAAATTCACTCTACATTTATCTTTATAAAAATTAGAATGAAGTTCGAACTTATCTATAAGATTATGCGAAAGTTAGAAGCCAAAAGCGAGAGTATGATGATATTGATATAGATTGTAGTTATGATAGTCATCTAAAACAAAATCCTCAAGATTGTGATTTATTAGTATTTGTAATAACTGTAAAATGTAATCAAATTATTTTAGAAAAAAAGAAAACAAAAGATTGCCTTTAGCACTTGAAAAATGCAATATGGAATGCTCAACATTTACCTTGTGTATTTTATTTTAGAAACAGTTATTCAACAAAAACTAAATTTAAATGTAATGGTGTTTGCAGTAATTGCAAAAGTAGTATCTTTTGTGAAAGTAAAAATATCAGAAACGTTATTACAGTTTAAAATATTTTATTAGGAAAAACAGTGGCTGAATACAGAGAAGAACAGTTGGGTCAATTAGAAGAAAAGTATAAACCAGCAGATTTAAATAGAACTTTGACTTATAGAAAAGCTAGGCAAGAGGTGTTAGACGAAGACATTGAATATCATAAGTTCATAAGATTATCTGTTACTAACAAATATTTTATGAATTATTGTAACGTTGAAAAGTTGTCATTGAATCCATTTTATACATTTTATTGGTCGAAACAACAAATCCAGATATGGAATAAATTACAAGATGAATGTCCTCCATTATCATTTGATAGAACTGGTGGTGTTGTAAAAAAATATTTTCACAATAGCTTTAGAAGTAAAACGATATTTTATTATGTATTGGTGATTGGATTTGGTGGCAAAATAATACCTCTTATGCAGAGTTCATTATCAATACATCATATACCAATTCTTGTTGAACTTCTCAACAAATGGTTAGAAGCTGGTGCTGAAATTCGACAAGAAATAGTGACAGACGGATCTCTGGCTTTATAAAATGCTGTATGTTTATAGTTTAACAAAATGACTTACAGTCATTATAATTTACAATGTTTCAGAGTATTGCAAAAAAAATCTGCTGTTCTACCTCCATGTTTCTACAGGCATGATGTTTTACATCTTACAAACTCAACAAGACATACAAACGTGTTTAAATCGTATGATATTGGCGTAATAGCATTTTATTTAAGAGATATAGGCTATTTGACCTAAATAAAGAATTTAGAAAAATTTTAAAATGTTTTAATATCTATTGCCATTGTCTCTCAGAGTCCTGTAATGCAAGGAGAGTGTGCAAATAGAAAAACAGCACTCAATAGATTATATAAGACATATCAGTATAAAAGAGAAAACTTTATATTTTTGATAAATGAATCAATCTGTGAAACTGGTTTAAATGAAAAAGAGATGAACTTATTCAATGTATTGGCGGTATCTTTCTTTTAGCAAAACAAGTTAGTTGTTTAGATGATGAAGAAGCATCTGAATTTGCAAATTTTTATTACTGCCCTAAATTTATTAATTATTTTTAAGAACAATGTTATACATTTTTATCCTGGACAAACATCATGTCAGGATATTTTAAGTCTCCAAATACTGTTGGCATTTCCGCAAGATCAGAAACGTATTTTAGAAAAAAAGCAACGCATACAATTTTCTTTGGAAATACAAAAATGTATTCTTAAAGAACAAAAAGAAATAAATAGGTAAGTCACTTTTGGATTAATAAGTTTAGAAAAAATGAAAGATGACAATGTCAGCAGTAAAAAACAAAATATGTATTATTTAATAAGAAAAGTGAGTGTAGAAAATGAAAATGCTAATATAAATAATGAAGCTGAAAAAAATGACTTGATTGACGTATCATTAAATGACTTAGAAGGTGATGATGAAACATGTACGAGCGACTTCTATTCAAATTCTAATATTCTTTTAACATTACCATCTCAAGCCAATTTTTGATTAACGAATAAAGAAAATATAAATAATAAAGTAGATAGTAAAAATGATTATTTAAAAAGAATAGCTAGTGCTGGAAGTGAAAATCCTAATACAAATAATGAAGCTGAAAAAAATGACTTCATTGATATATCTTTAAATAATTTGGGAGTTGAAGATTAGATTGGATTAGATTAGATTAGATTAATTTATTTCTGTACAATTTGTTGTACAATACAAAATTAGATATATCAAGTTAAACAAAAAAAAATAAACAATAAAAGGAAAACAATAACAAAAGCATGATATAAGAGTGAACCAAATGATAAAATAAAAAATTTAATTAAATCAAACTAAACAAAATAAAATCGATACAAAGAATAAAAACAAGAGATCAAAAATAATTTATAGCACCGTGACATCCTCCCTCAATGCTGAAAATATGAGAGTGTGCTTTGTTTTTAAAGGATAGGATGGATGTAGAGTTGCGTATGTGATTTGACAGAGAGTTCCAGAAGTAAGTAAAGGTGACATAAAAGGATTTGCGTAGCGTTTTGGTAGAGAATCGAGACACTGATATAGGTGGTATTTCACCTCTGACCGGTCTAGTGGAAATATTTATATTAAAACTTTTATAAATATAAAATGGAACTTGCGTTCTCAGTACTCGATACAGAAGACAGGAACCTAGGTAAAGACGACGAACCTTAGTTGAAAGCCATCCAAGGTAACACCTATATGGTGAGATTTGTTCAATCTTTCTCACCCCGAATATGTAACAAATACCGGAATTTGCCACACGCTGCAAACGAAGATTTTGCTCCTCTGAAATATTTGATAGAGTAATTAAGCAATAATCAATAAGAGGAGACAAAAGAGATAAGATTAAATGCTTGCGCAGAGGAAGGTTAGTACTGCTTCTGAAAAAATTGAGACGGTACATCAGGGAATTTGCTCGACTACAGATTGAAGTAACCTGCTTCTTCCAAGATAGTTTAGAGTCCAGGAAGACCCCTAGACTTTTTACCGATGACTCGAAAGGCACTATGGAGTCACCAATGTTGATATAACTTATCTCGGAGTGAATACGGTTGATATAAACTAGTGATCCAAATATGATGGCTTTGGTTTTAGAGGTATTAAGAGAAAGGCCATTCTCAAATGCCCAACTCACCAGGTGATCTGCAGCTTGGCTGAGAGCATTCTTACAGACTTCTAGTTCATCAGGGCTGCACTGGAGATACATCTGAAGATCATTAGCATAGAGCACATAAGAGATCAGATCGTCAAGACTGTGAGAAATATCACTGATATAAATAGCAAAGAGGAGGGGACCGAGGACTGAACCCTGAGGAACTCCCAGGTTAATAGAGGAGTAGAAAGACATATTGACTCCTCGAGCTATCATCCACCTAATAATGGAACTAGAGCATCCAATGCACAGAAGCTTCTTAAGAAGAAGCACATGATTAACTTTATCAAAGGCTTTACTAAAGTCAAAAAGGAGAAGCACTGTGAGTTTCTTCCTATCAATACCAGCCCTAATATCGTCAGTGATCCTTAAAATCGCTGTCTGGGTGCTGTGCCCTGTACGAAAACCAGTTTGATAAGGATCCGGAAGACCATGCGACTCAATAAAGTCAAGAAGCTGTTTATAAATCAATCTGTCCAATGATTTGGAAAGAAAACAAAGCAATGCAATGGGGCGATGGTCGCTCAAAGTCTTAAGAGAGTTAACCTTAATGAGTACCTTAATATGAGATCTTTTCCACACAGCCGAAAAGACAGAACCATCAAGGGAGAAATTGTAAATATATAGGATATAAGGTCCAATAACAGGAAATGCATCCCTGATAATGGACTGAGGAATGTCGTCAACACCCCTCGACTGAGATGAACTGTTACAAATCACACCTTGCACCTCCTCAACAGTGACAGGCAAGAAGGAGAAGGCATCTGCTACATCAGGAGGCAAAGTGGATAAGAAGTCAGAGACAGGCATGACTTGCGTATCATGGCAAACACCCGCAAAATACGTATTAAGCTCGTCAGCTGAGAAAGGAGAAGCAGTATCAACAGAGCCAGTAGCTATCCCAAGATGTCTGAGCTTCCTCCAAAGGTGTTTTGGCTCAGAGAGATTCCTCAACCTATTATAATAATAATCGAGCTTTGCGTTTAATATAGAATCATGAGCAAGATCTCTTGCAAGACGATAGTAATGAAGATCAAGTGGATGGCACGTGCGTTTGGAGCGTCTATATAATCTATTACGGTCCCTGAGAAGTAAGCTGTGATGAGAAGGTAACCAAGGGTGATGTTTTCTTGAAGGTTTAACGCTTTTTAAAAGCACAAATAAATCAATGGCTGATGTAAGATTAGCATTGAGAGAGTCAAATGCAGTATCAATATCTGCATTATTACAAAAAGAAGACCAGTCACAGCCATAAAGATAGAAGAGAAAATTAGGGAGATCAATACTCTTGTAATCACGATAAGTGTACTCCTGCTGCTCCACTATAGGAACCGGAATTTCAAGAGTAGCAGTGATTAAGTCGTGGCCATCCGCAAAGGGTGACTCAGACTTCGAGAAGGACACAACAGTATCATTAACGTCAACCATGCACAGATCCAACCAAGTATGGGAGGTGGAGGAGTGACGCGCGGCACGAAAAGGGATGGAATAAAGAGAGTTATCCTCGATCAACGAGCGAATGAACAAAGCATCATCAGATTCTTATAGTTGATTCGCGTTCAAATCACCCATAATTATCTTGGAGGAAAAAGTGTGCATAATATTGGAAAGTTTACTTATGAAGTCACTGCCTTCAATAAACGGTGCATGAGGAGGACAATAGACAACCGCCAAAAAAATAGGACTACATCCCTTAACAAAGACATCACAGAACATATACTCAGGATGACCAGGCTTGCCAGACCACCTCGTCGTAGAGCAGCAGATAATGTTAACAGATAAAGATAGATGAACATATAAAGCTATTCCTCCCCCATGACAATTTCGATTATGGTTCAGCAATCTGTAATTTTCGATGTTGAGAAAGGAGTAATCAACTCCAGAAGACAATTTTGTTTCAGCTTTTATTATTAATTAATGTTTTAGACAGAAAATTCAGGTCCAATCTTTATAACGCTCCAACTTTTGGAAAAAATAATATTTTGAAATGCTATAGGTGCTATTTCAAAAGGATCTGAGCTCAGCTTTCATTTAAAAAAAATTTAAGTTTCTAGCTAACGAAGCTAACAAACTATAAGCGTTTGAAAATCTAGTAACTTTTTTAATGATTTTCTTCAATCGCCTGTAAGCAAAATCGGTGACTCGAAAGTGAAACACTTTCCTAGTTAGAAGTAAATTTATATAAGTTTTAACTGATTCTTAGCTATAAGTTAGTTGAGAGTTAGCTCAGAGTTGGATTGATTTACCTTGAAGTTAACTGAATTTCATAAAAAAATTAGCTAATTTTGTTAAAATTCAGCTAAATATTATCCAAAATCAAGTTGGCATTAGCTAAAATTAAGTTAAATTCGTCTGAAATTGATAAATACTATTTAATAGTTTGATAAATTTATCTAAAATTCGGCTAATTGTTAGCTAATAGTTATTTTTTTTTTATATTTGAAAATAATTTTGCTGCTGTCAGTGACGTCAGCCTCTGCCCTAAGGCGAGCATAGAGCTATTTTAGCTAAAAGATATCTAACAGTTAACTTTTCATGCTATTGTGTACACTTTTTATTTTTTATTTTTTATTTTATTTTTCTTTTAAATTTTAATATAATGACTGATAGATAATGAATGCCTCTTTTTAATGTATTGTATTATTGCGTCAATTGTTTTATAATCTTAATTATTCTTGTATTATCTGCGGTTTATCTGTGATATCACTTTTTATTGTGACTTACTTTTTCAGTATTATTAGGATTAGTTATTCAACTGTGATATCAGCTTTAAGTGCAATATTTATTTGTAATCCTATATTGTATTACACGCCTTTTTGTATATTCATACGAATAAATCATTGTCTGATCTAATCTAACTAAGAGTGAGCTAGAAGTTAGCTAAAAATGAGCCAAAAACCAGATGAATTTATCTTAAAGTTAACTAAATTTCATCATGAAATTAATTAATTTATTTGAAATCCAGCTAAATGTTAGCTGAAATTAAATTAAATTCGACTAAAATTCAGTTGAAATTTACGTTCTGATACAACTACAAAAAATTGTTTCATTTTATTTTATTATGAGGAATCGACTACTGATCTTGGTTTTGACCGTGAAAGTCGTTTTCAAGATCATTTGAAAGTCACATTTGTTAATTTCATAGATATTGATATTTCGACTTCAGAATCAAGAGGAGCAAAAAGTTTTAGGTACAAATATGATTTTAGAAAAAATTTTTCATGACCTTGAATGGCCCTTAAGAGGAGGTCACGTATCTCTGTCCTTTTCTAATCAAAGAAATGATTTTTTTACAAAAACTAATAACTTTATCAAAAAATGAAGAGAAAGCCGCATCTTGTATAAAAAAAGCAATATTTTCTTTGATAAGAAAAATTAATTTTATTGCTTTGTTCGCAAGAAAACCTTGATAAACCAAATCGTCCACCCTAACCTCTATGATTTAAGTTTTTCAAGGTTTTCTTGAAAACGAAGCAATAAAATTAATTCTTTCTTATCAAAGAAAGTATTGCTTTTTTTATTACGAGATGCGGCTTTCTCTTCATTTTTTGCTAAAGTTATTAGTTTCTGTAAAAATACTCAATTCTTTGATTAGAAAAGGACAGAGATACGTGACCTCCTCTTAAGGGACATCTGAAAGTCAAAAGCTCTAAAAGTCATATTTCTGTTCTCTAGTCATTTTTTTTATCTTAGTAGGGTATCTTAGGATTTTTAGAATCGCTATTTTTAAATTTGAGGTCTGTTGAGCTGTATCACGTCAAGTTCAAGGTTATTTCAATGCCACTACAAGGTTGTTTCAAGATGGAAACATAAAGTGTATAAACTCTTTATAAACCTTGACTTATAAGTTTTTACGCTCCAGTTTTCACTTTTTTCATTTTCAGATGCATTTCATGATACATCTGATATTTCAAATGAGTTAACAGATCCTCTGGAGGTAATTTCTAAATCAAAGTTTATTTTTATATTTTCATAAATATGTAATTTGTAGCTGCAACCAGGGCACATCCACGTGGTGACGGTGGGCAACGGAGTTGTCTCACTGACCGGCGAAGTTCCTGAGTTACGGTGTTCATGCTGTCATGGCAACCACACGTAAAAATGTTTCAGGGTTCCGATCTCCAGAATCAATGGCTTGTCTGGATATGAAAACGGATCCGCAGTTATCGTCATCAAGCAACCACAACTCTAAATTAGTCGTAAACTTGGCCTCTGTAGAGTCAAATGTTACAAAGCCACAACAAAACTTGGACAAATTTTCTGTTGTTTGTGGAAAATTCTTTTCCGAATCTAAGCTGCTCAAGTTTACTGATAAACTGAAGAAATAATATATTGTATGCTTTAAAACTAGTTCTAACACATTAAACAGTTCCTGAGTCTCTACATCTGTATGGGAGCGTCCATAAAGTACATACATATTTTGGGGAGAGAGGGAGGGGGTAGAAATTTGAGATGGTTCGGAGACGAGAAGAGAACGGGGTTTTACAATACCATGACATACTTAATGTCTATGCTTTTTAGAAAGATTATTAGAGAGGGTAAATTGTAAAAGATTGTATACATATTATTATTGGAAAATAAATTTAATTATTTTAATCATTTTTATTTCTATATGATGTGAATAATATTATTGTTTTTTTACACAAAAGAGCACATTTGTAATTATTAATTTTATTTTTATATTTCAATTCTATCCTCAAAAAAAATGATTATAATTTATAAACGATTCAGCTATTTTCATTTGCTAATCAATTATCTTTTTTTCTCAAGTTATTAGAAATGCTTTTTCGTTTATGCAATTTATTAAGAAAAAAACTAATCTGAACAAAGTATATTTTAATTTTTGAAGCACACGCTGAATTTTCGTGGCTTGATTCATTTTTAAAAATATCAATAATATGTGATCAGTGTGTATTGTACTATTAGTGTAATAATCATGCCAAGCAATGCTAATAGTTTATGTTATTGTCGGTCTCGTTTATCAAACACTTTCTTGTATTGGTGTACAAAACGACCCAATTAAATTTGATACATAGTGTATATAGATTGAAAACAGTGGGAAAGAGATAGAAGTATCAACTATTTTTCTTAGTTCTTGATATATTTGTTTGAAAGTTTAACAAAAAGTTTTTATTCCCACCCAAACAGTAATGGCCACTTTTAAGTCGAAAACCGGGTCAAAAGATAAAGCTAACTTCTAAAATATTAGCGGGAATAATAGTACATTATGTACCAAGGGTGTGAGATGGGAAATTTCGGCCTGAATATCAGTTTGTCACCCTCGTTTTGCTTGGATGCCAAATTTACATGAGGTACATGAATTTCTGTCGCGCGCATCATACATGTACTAATTTCGGACCCGACGGAAGCGAAGAAATACTTTCTCGCCCGCTCAAGTTGCTCCTAAAGGGTTTAAAAGTATTTTATTCTCACCTCAATAGAAATCGCAACTTTGTTAACTCAAAAAGCGGACCGAAAGAAAACCATATCTTACGTCTAAAATTTTGCGAGAGGTAAGAACTTTCCTTTCGCTAATTGGCGTAAAAGAATCAAAGGATGATAACAATGAAATTAAAAAAAAGGAAGTCAATCAAGATGAACTGAATTGTATTATACAAGATTGAGGACGTTCGAAAGAGCAATTAGAACTTTTTACGTCCAGACTGAAGGAAAAAAAACCTGAGCTCACAATACTCGTATAACTTTCTATCGTTCAAGTGAATGTTAATTTAGAAAATTTTTCTCAAAAATAAATGATTTAGTTTATTGTAATAATATTGAAGGTTTAGTTACTGAATATAAAATTCAATATTTAGCTAAGATCGGCATCTTTTTATCGACTCTTCAACAAAAAGTTTGAAAGCAATCCTCTTACAGATTGCGAACGCATATACCGCTTCACCAGCTGCTTATTCGGTTATAATGAACAAAAAATACCATAACATGGTGTAACCTTTACCCTATTATCTTTCTCAAAAGGGTTGCGCTATGTGCACATACAGGAGGAGATAAGGAATAAGGAGAGGTTGTTTTCCGAATCCAGACCTGTTTGCGGTATGAACGTCATGCCATATTAATTCCGGGATCTTTTGATTCTAGTGTTAGTTGTTAGTATTATAATATAATAACACCTCTTCTAAGCTAAAACTTTTGATATTATTACTTTTCATGAAATAACAAATCTCAATATTCAATTGTCCTTAACTTGAATTCACTTAAGCTTTGCCAATACGATATTAATAAGGTAAAATTACCAATAGTGGAACAAATTCAACATAGGTTATGAATTTTCATTTTATTTAACCTAAAAACACTATAGACATTCATAATTAAGCTATTGCTAGTTAGCCTGATTATTCTTGATTGGGTCGAAGCATTTATTAATAAATTTTAATAAATTTAACAACTTAAAATCACAAGAAAATCTAGCCTACCAAAATTCCCATGTTGTGGAACGGTATCTGAGCCCCATGTACTACTGTTCCAAATATGTTGACCATATGGTGGAACAAATGGTAAAAATTAAAAATCAATTTAAAATAACTACAATAGACATGTAATTTTGAAACAAACGTATATTTAAAACTATTAAATGTAGTAACATCATAAATATTAATTTATTTTTTATACAATATATTTTATATATTAATTTTTGATCACAGTGAGCATGTATACGCATTCTAAGATTTTATTCTACTTTTCTGCTTTTATTTTTTTTTGAATTTCTTTTATTTGATCTTGCAATTTTTTCTTTTCTTCCTGTAATTTCTTTTTTTGTATTGCTTTATTTTCTTTTATTTCTTTCTCTTTTTCCTTTTCTGTATGTATTTTCCACCATTTATCAGAAGTACCTGCTGCTGGCGGTTTTACTTTACCTTTTGCTTCTAGTTTGATTCTCTTCTTTGTAGGTAAGTATTTTGAAGGTAAAGTAAAAACTTCAGAGAAGGTTTTTTCTGAAATATTTTCTGTAAAAAAATCATATACTTAATATTGTAAATTAAATTGTAAGTGCGTAAGATTTACTATATATACTACCTTGATAATTAGTAGTAGATCTATGTACGATACCATGATGATCAGTAGTAGTTTTAATAGTTTCACCACAAATAGATTCTACAGTATTGATTATTTCATCAGAAGTAACTTCTTTATTTTCATTAAAATTATTGGATACATCCTTAGAAGCATTAGTTATATCATTGTTTAATGTGGTGAAATTATTATTGTTCAGACAAGAATTCTCTTGAACTATATTTGGTATTTTATTTTCCTTATTTAACATATCTTCAGAATAAGGTGTTTTATTAGATGTATTAATATTATTTGATGCGACAGTATCAACAATACTGCCTGAGTCAATTGTTGCTGTGCTTAAATGCAAAGAATCACCTAAAATATTTTTCAACAATAAATAATATTTTCATTTTATAAATATTTTTTTATAAATATGTACACTAACTTGTTAGACTATTTTCTGTATTAATAAAAGAAATATTATCAAAGTTCATTTCTTCTACATTATTTGAACTATCGATGAACTCAATCTCATCACTTAAGTCGTTCGGAGAAACATCTAATACACCTTCATCTAATGTAATTACATGCTCACTGATGTCAGATGGAATCTGAGCTACTACTATAACTTTATGATTTTCTAAATAATCAATATGCTTAATTCTAGGCTTTACAATACTTGAACCTACAAATCATATTAAAATAAAAAAAATCATAAAAGGTTTTAAAAATTGATTTCATATGTGGGCGTCACAAACATAAAAACGATTGAAAACATTATTACTAAAAAAAATAAAAATATACATATAATTGATTGTAAATAGTTGTAAATAGTATAAGAAAAATATAAATATTTGTAAATAGTAAATTTAAATCTTAAATATACCAGCTGCTTTCTTGATATTAAGCCAGTATTCGAATAAACCTTTTTTCTCAACATCATTTATCCATTCTCCGCTTGACTCTGCAACTTTAAAATCATTTAATAATTGATCTGATAATGTATTTTCAAACAATTGCAAATAAGATTTCTTTTCTTCGATTGTAGAATTTTTAATCTCATTTGCTTTTTGTACATCATTCATGACAGCACTTTTGCTTTGCTTTTTCTTTTTTAAAATATCATATTGTACAGCAGATGGATCAAATGGCATTAACCCTGAAGCTCGAAAACCATTTTTTATTATTTTTTTTTCTTCGCTCATAGACTGTAATGTTAATTCCAAAACTAAAGCAAACTGCTCTTTTTTTAACCTAGTAATGTCATTATCTACTTTCCATTTAAGTACTGTTTTTTTCCAAAACTCCTTAAATGGGCGAAAAAATGCTATGTCTAGTAGTTGCAACACATGAGTTGCATTTGGATACAATGAAATGATTTCGATTTTTTTTTTCTCTACAAAAAGTAACTAGTGGAACAGTGACATGTGATGAATGTCCGTCCAAATATATAATTATAGGTAATTGAATTTTTTCTCTTAGTAACCACGGGTAAAACACATTTGTGATATATTCATAAAATGCTTCTATTGTCATCCAACCGCTCTCAGATAATCCAATACCCCAGCCACTTGGAGTGTTTTGGATTATGGTTTTGGGTACTTTTTCTTTATAAGAGTATAAAACCATGGGCGGTGCTCTTGTACCCTCAGCATTATACATAAGAAGCGTTGTTACACATTCTTTTTCAAACGCATCAATGACCTTATATACAGCTCTACTTCCTTTTTCAGTTAATACTCGTTCACTTTGTGGACATAATTTTACACAAGTTTCGTCACAATTGAAGACACGAGAAGAACTAATATTAAGTAAATTTTTATTTGAAAGGTAGGTGTGTACTTCATTAAACCATTCTCTTAAATCATCTTGGGTTACTGAAGCACGTACTGTAGTAAGGTGTTGAGGTGCTCTGTAGGCTATTTGAGGGTGACGCTTTTGAAATTCTTCGTACCAGTGTCGACCAGGCCGATTATCTTTAAATGGAGTCTGTTTACCTAATTTTGATAAATAATGTTTTACATTATCTATTAAATCAGTCTTGGTCACTGGAAAGCCATTATCAGCTCTATATATAATCCAGTTAGCAATTTCTGTTTCTTCCTTCTCAGTTAAAATAGTTGCTGGGCCTTTCTTACAGTCAATCATGTTTGGTTTAGTACACATTCTATAAAGTGTAGTTTGAGGAATTCCGTAGGTACTAGCAGCTTTTCTAAAAGAATAACCTCTGTTCGTTACTGCATTTACAGCTTTGGTAAGGTTATCTTTTGAATAAGTTCTTTCCACTTTTTTAGTTTTCTTTGCTTTTTTCATATTCTTTTTAGGTTTATCACTTTTTCTTTTATTGCTTTTTTTCTTAGTTGCACCCATAGTTTAAATAGTTCTTTGCGAAAGATTAAAAAAAACAAATATTTTCTGTCTGTAAAAGTGATAAGATTTTAGGTTAGATCAGTTCATTTTAATAGATACGAAAATTCTCTAATCGAATGTCCTTACATTTTAACAATTAAGAGAATTAAACAATCTAATTGTTAAGTTTTTTACAATATATAACTTTGTATTCGCAAAAAAAACTATTTATTTCTTTAAATAGAAGAAGCAAACGTGCATCGATAAAAACTTGTTTACACTGTTTTACTTCTCGAGCATGTGGTGCCTGACCCGACAGCGGAACGTCAAAATTCCCTGTTCCACAATACGAACGTATACAAAATTTATGCACGCATAGAGGAACACGTACTTAAAAATATTTTACAAGAATAAATACATAAAAAATTATACAGATAACAATTTTTCAACTCAATATGTCCAATTAATATGCACAACACCAAAAAATTCTAATTATATATATTATTAATAGGAGGTCACGTATCTCTGTCCTTTTCTAATCAAAAAATTGAGTTTTTTTCAGAAACTAATAATTTTAGCAAAAAATGAAGAGAAAGCCGCATCTCGTATCAAAAAAAGTAATATTTTCTTTGATAAGAAAGAATTAATTTTATTGCTTCGTTTTCAAGAAAACCTTGAAAAACTTAAATCATAGAGGTTAGGGTGGACAATTTGGTTTTTCAAGGTTTTCTTGAGAACAAAGCAATAAAATTAATTTTTTCTTATTAAAGAAAACATTGCTTTTTTCGATACAAGATGCGGCTTTCTCTTCATTTTTTGCTAAAATTATTAGTTTTTGTGAAAAAATCATTTCTTTGATTAGAAAAGGACAGAGATACGCGACCTCCTCTTAAACTTGAAAATATGTCATTACCTTCATGGGCACGTTTGACCAGAAGAATGAAGTCAGTTTGTAAATTTGAGCCAAAAATTTTTTCTCTAATTTTTTTATATCATTAAATATTTATTAATAAAAATTATTTATGTATGCATAAAAAGTTGAATAGCTTACGATAACTCTATATTTTTTCTATTACGATTTATTCCCTAATATAATTTTTAAATGTTTACTTTTAAAAAACTGTTCCACTTATAGATCATGTTCCTCTATTGGTACTTTTACCTTAATAATTAACTTTCAAAATTCACCAAAATTAATATACATGATAATTTGAAATAATGATTGCTTACTAAACAAGCATGAACACTAAATTTAAATAACAAATTTATTTAATATAAGATCAGAATTGTTTTATTTATTTGTAAACATGAATTTTACTTGAATTAAACTACTTCAAATATTTCACAAAAATAAGATTATAAGTTAAATATTATTAGAAAAATTATTCGTCGTTTCTACTACCGGTGTAGAGCCAGGATTTTATATCTGACTCCTTGCGGACCTGCAGAAACGAACGAAGACAATGACTCTTGATTAAAATGATTGAAATTTAATTGCAACTGCATAATTCAGAAGACGGCCAAAGAATACCGTACATATATATATTATTAATTTTCATCTTGTACACCGGTATAGCATCTTACTGCTATACCGCGTTGATGTACACAATAGAAAGAGATAACATTATCTATGTGAAGCTTATGCTCTCGCTAATATTCTTATAAAACTAAGAGAGAATATACGCTTATAATAATCAGAAAAAAATAAGTCTTATAATACATGTTTTAAATTCATTCTTTTTACGTCTTATTTCTCTCTGTCTTTTTACTTTCATATTTATTAACTTATTATTAAGGTGTAGTTACAATGGATTTGTTGTTAAAAAAATTAAAATGTAGGACAGCTATCTGGTTTTGTAAAATGTCCATGCTTCATCTGTGAATAGGATAGTCGGGCTCGGAATGAGCATTGTCATAAAAGTCTGGACATTAAGAGAAAACCTGACTCCAGTTGATAAAATCATAAATGAGAATTTGATACCAAAGAATAAAGTTTTTCTTCCACCTTTAACTATAAAATTAGGTTTAGCAAGATAATTGGTTAAAGCAAGGAGTTAAGATCGAAGTGCTGCTTTTATGTATGTTTTCGAAATATTATCTAGATTTTCGGAAGTAAAAATAAATGAGGCAGTCTATACTGGACCAGAAATAAGATAATTACGCAGGTCCACAAAATGAAAAAAGTTGTTTGTACTTTTGACGAGACCTATCAGTTCTTATGTATTTTTCGACGCTGAATCCGAATCTGCAATCAAAATATAGCCTTTGCCTGTATAAATTCTAAAAAAACCTCATTTTATCCGCTATTTTCCTTGTTTTTCATAACTTAAAAAAAAGAAGAAGGATACGATTAATTTGACTAAATACTCTTCTTTCAGTACTGTTGAATGTGTTTATGGTATAGGAGCATATTTATTTGTGATATGCAGAAGCACTGCTTTGAGGCTGCGCTTTGATGAATCAATAAATATCCACTGATTTTTAGATTTATATATGTTTGGTTTAAATTCATTGATGAGTCCTTTCACATCCAAACAATAAACCATATTAGAATCTTTTTTGAAATATTTTCTAAAGCGTTCCTCCTGGTTATGATACGCACTTACTTCAGTTACTTACTCCCATTGTTAACATATTTCTTCTCTTAAATTCTGAGGCCATGAATTCTGATTGTTCTTTAGACAAACCACTCTTCCTACATAAATCATCGAGAATTTTTTGACTGAATTTTTCAACAGTCCGTTCTTTACTAATGGGAACATGGGAAAATACACACTGCGAAAACCAGACGACTCGTCTTAAAACAACAAAAAATATTTAGCTCCACCAACAGATGGCGTTTTCATTGGTCCGCAGAGATCTGTATGAATCTGTATTGCCAGGAGCAACGTCGTTGTTTTCTTTACTTTTCGCGAAAGGCACTTTAGATTGTTTGCCAAGAGGGCACTTTTCACAAAAGAAATTACCGTCATTTTTTATTTTTATTCTGAAAACTGCATCGTGTTTTAACATTTTTTCTATCGTTTTTTGATTAACATGACCGAGGCGTTCATGACTTAATTTCATAGAACCGGCGGACGCGTAATGTATTACAACTTTCGATTTCGTTTTTATTAGCATGCGTATTAAATTATTTTGCTGCTTCATACTATGTGCGACCCAAATTCCTTCTTTGGAATGGGAGGTGGGCGACGTCTAGTGGCAAATTTATTAAGCTAAAAGTTGGAGAGGTGTGCACACAAAAAAAAAAAATAAATTCTACTTGTTTAAAACTCGAAATTTTAGGTTTAAGAATTTAACATTCTATTGAACAACAACAAAGAATCTATGAACACTTTGCTTATTAAATGAATCTATGAATTTATTTTAACCCGCACACTCATAACCCATTCACATACTCTTAATTTTGAATTTGATAATTTTACTTTTCCAATTAAATAAATTGTCTCTTTAATCTAATGATAATTGACAAAAAAAAATTAATTTAAAATTTACTTCCTGGTCGGCGTAAGCGACTGCACTCTTCTTTATTTAACAAAATGGCCGCTAAGAGCCCGCGGGATTATCTCTCTCTTTCTCTCTCTCTCTCTCTCTCTCTCTCTCTCTCTCTCTCTCTCTCTCTCACACACTCTAGTCACTCTGTACCGACGTGTCTATCATTTTCACTATTCTAAATTTAATTACCGGTCTTTTTAAATTTTTCAACAACAACAAAAAATCTTTCTTTCGACTCACTATTTAAATTATTTAAATTTACGGTCAACGAAACCGTTAGACACGTGGTCGATTCCTCACACTCCCGCACTTTCGAAATCTTACGGCATAATTTTTTTAATACCAAATTTTAAATATGCTCTTACGATTTTCAATAATTTTTACAATCAAGATACCAATTTAATTTGATTTACTAGTCAACGCAACTAGTTTTCGAAAGAATTTATATAAACAAGATGGCTGCTAAGGCCCGCATCAAGAAATTCATTTCTTTATATAACACGCGCCACTTTGTCCACCAATCTCAAATATGAATTGTTATTCACCGATAACTTAAAAGAACTTTTATAAAGAAATCTTTATTAAGAGAATCTAATGATTTACTCGGTCAACGAAATCGTTGGACATGTGGTCACGGTTTCTCTTTCGTGAATTACAATGAACAAGAACGAACTTTCCACTAAACTTTTACGATACTCTAATTCAATAATTTCTACTAATTATGATTAAATTTATTCACTAAAAAAAACTATTCTGTTCTACTATTTAACAACGTCACAATCACTTGAATCTTAGTTTAACGCGCCCGTACTGAATTTACATTTTAATCGGCCAGAGCCGTTAGTTCACAAATTAATTTTCATTAATTGGACTACAGTCCACTCACCGTTGTAGAAGTCGTTGACGAAACGAAGGGAAGCTGGTCGACGATATCGGCAATGGTGGTTAGACTATCTCACTTTTTCTCTCTCTCTCTCTCTCTCTGTACAATGCAACTAGTCGGCGTCGGCTGCGAGAACGAAATACCCAGGTCGATAATGCTCCTCGGAAAAGTCCTCTGTTTGCTCTCAGCTTCACAGCAACCTCAGCAATTTAAGTACAAAAATCCTCCTTGGTAAAATCTCGGCTTTAATCTCCTTAACGAACTCGAAAAAAAACTCATTACTATGAATCACGAGTAAGAAGCTCCGCAGTGGCACGAGGACAGCAATCGAATGAATTACATGATGGCCGCTTCCTTCGTCGCAAGTCCTCTTCCTTCTTCATTACAATCTTCTGTCTTCTTCTATGTTCTTCTTATCCAATCAATTATTACTTGTCTATTTTCTTGCTTTTTAATTGATTGATCTTGTTTTCCAGTCTTCGAACGCAAGTCTTCGACATGCGCACCACCTTTAATAGGAGAGATTCAAGTCTCTTTGTATGTTCTCTCTTCGCTTCTTCTTCTTTTATCTCTTTCGTATTTATAAACTTTGAGAGAGAGAGAGAGAGAGAGAGAGAGAGAGTACATTCATGTAGAAGCCTTATATATATATATATAGAGAGAGAGAGAGAGAGAGAGAGAGAGAGAGAGATACTATGTATGGACATGCACGTCTACAGCGTACATCTCTTTAAGTGAAGAGAAAGAACTGGTAACATCCCCTCTCTACGCTCTCCCCATCTCTTTCTATTATATCTTGCCTCTCTTTTTGTTCTGTGTGCGAGAAGACAGCGCGCCATCATTTCCAATTTGTTCTCATGATATACTAATCTTGCTGTCTCTTTTCTTCTCCCCATCTTTGTCCTTCTTCTCTTTCTACCTCTTCTTCATAGCACATCGACTCCTAGGTCACGCGTGGTCGTTGCTATGTATTGCTAATAGCTGTGCTCTCTCTTATGGTCTACGCTATCAGTACTGGCGCTCACACACACGGTCTACGGAAGTGCAAATAATGGGTGCCGCGCGCTTCTGCTAGCATCGTCGCTCTCCTCATGGTACCGGGAAATTTGAACAAATAAAATCCCTGTATTAATTACTATATTTAATTTAATAAAGATGCGCCCGGGTCGGTGAGTGCACCAATGGTGTATCTGAGTATGCCTGCGTAGTCTTCAAATTTTGAATTGTTAAAAAAAAATTTATTGGGACGTACCACGTCACAAACTCTCTCCTCCTAAGCTGGACATTCGCTAGAGTGGACTGCTTACAACTCATTGTGCACGTTGCACTACAGACCAACGACTCTCGCCACCGATCCGCTCGCAAGTTATATATTTCTTATAATTAATTTTCTTATAACTAATACACATTTACTGTCATCGTACTATTCCCAGGAATTAAATACTCTTATATCTTAATTCATACTTTGTATTAAATTCTTATTTAAATTTAACGCGTTTTGTTTTAGGTTAGATCAGTGGGAGGGATTGGGATAAATTTTTGGATATAACTACGAACAACACGTTCATCAATTCATTATATAGAGAAAAAAATTATGTATAACGGGGGTCAGTATTAAATTACGGTCGAATAGTTAAATATCTGCTTTATTTGGATAATATCCTGTTAATCAAACAAAAGTCTCAGCCCTAAAGATAACTTGAAATAAGATAAAAATTATAAAATAATAATATTTTAATATTTTAAGAATTTGTTTTTCACTTGCACACATATATGATAAAGTAAATACGATCGTCTACCTCCGCGTGGTGCTTTCTGGATAACGCTAAAGTCGATGGCAATCTTTGTTTAGCTGGATATGAATTCTCTATTTTCCAAAAAAGGATTTTTTAAAACGAATTTGAAAATGCTACCAAATTTTAAAAAAAAGTATCAGGTTGAATTTTTTTTTCAAATTGAACGGAAAGAGTTGTACGATGAGGTGCGATAATTATAATCATTGAGGAAAAATGACCCACGCGCAGGTGCATCGCGAAAGTTTAAAAATTTTGAGCTTTAGGAAATTACCTTGAATTTCAAGGTAACGTAAGTTGGAATCGCGTTATATAAAAAAAAATTAATACCCCAATTTTAAAGTGGAGACTTTAACCTTGCATTTGAAACAAATTGAGCTTCCTGATACTTTTTTACTGAGAAACGACCTTCAAAAATGAGAAATTATTCGTCATAATTAAGTATTGCGTTAGTTTTGTTGCGGGGTGTATTCCCACATGAAATACAATCAAGTTAGGTTGCACTATTGCGATTTGTTGATGTAATAAAACCTCAACACGAATTATCTACATGCCAATTACAATCAGAACGCAAATCATAATTTTTGAAATGTTGATGTCATTATTTATATCCCCCGTCTAAAAATCGCATCAATATTTACTCCTGGTTAATACCATAATTCAGAAGTTCACATTTTTCTAAGAAGCTTTAAGGAGATTATCTAGAAGATTCAGATTTTTATTGTTTATCTACTTTAATATCAATTTTCTAATTTCTCATTTTTTTCTTTTGTAACAGTTTATAAAAATTGTAGGTCAATTCGAGTTTGGAACTCATTGGTGAGTTCCTCAACAGTCCACCGAATATAGATAATATTCCTGAAGAGCAAGAAGGTCCCATACATACAAAAAGAACAACGTTGCTTTTTGATCATAAGAAATCTCAACGAACAATTTATGGTGATTTGCGTACTTCACGCGATCAACTTAAGGCTATGTGTTTATTAGGCTCACCTCAGGAACTACGTGAAAATTTTTCGGAAGTTTTCACAAAATTTGTACATTCAGCGCGTTTGCTGGATTATCAAGGGTTATCTCAAATCTACAATCGTGCTCAGAGCATTTGCAGAATTGGCAGGTAAGCTACATCAAAAATCAATTATAACAAAAAAGTAAGATTAATTAAAACTTGTTCTTTTTGTTTTCTCATGGAAAAAGCATTATATCAATGAAAAATTTTTTTTCTATTTTTTCTATTATGTGTATGTGTGTGTGTGTAAGTGCGTGCGTGTGTATGTGAGTGTGTGTGTGTGTGTGTGTGTGTATGAATTCAGTACGCCAAAAATATCTCGAGAACTACTCGATGGATTTGCTTCAAATTATGCATGCAATTTATTATTTTGTCTAACTGGAGGGAAAGCTATTAAAAATTGATCTTCTTAGTTCAGTTTTTTTTAGAGCCATTTTAAGAATTTTAAAAGAAATTTTATTTTTCATTTTTTTAGTATTTTACGTAAACTACTAGATGAATGTTCTTAAAAATTTGTATAGACATTATTTGCGACTGCCAAAAGAAAAAAAACTTTTACTAACTGATTTTCTTAGCGCACTTTTACTTTTAGAGCAATTTGAAAATTAAAAAAGAATAATTTTTTCTTCATTTTTCTTTTATTTTATAAAAACCATTCAATAGATTTGCTCCCAAATTTGTATGCAAGTTATTTGCTATTGTCTGAGAAAAATTAGCTTTAGAAAACTCATTTCTTTAGCGCAGTTTTAATTTTACAGCATTTAGAAAATTTCTGAAAAAATGTTTATTTTTCATTTTTTTTTATATTACACAAAAACCATTCGTTAGATTTGCTCTAAAATCATTGTGCGAATTATTTGTTATTACCTTAATAAAACCAGCTTTGGAAAATTTATTTTCCTAGCGCAGTTTTAATCAAAGAGAATTTAAAAAAATTTTTTTGGGTCTTACGTAACCTACTCTAAGAGTTTGTTGTTAAAGAATTGTATAGTAATAATTTGCTACTGTTGAAATGATAAAAACATTTGAAAACTAATTTTCTTGGCATACTATTGATTTTAGAGCATTTTGAAAATTTTGAAAAAAGTTATTATTTTTTATTATTGTTCTATTTTACGAAAACCATTAAAATGAATTTGCTCCGAAATTTGTATGCAAGTTATTCGCTATTGTCTAAAAAAATGAGCTTTGAAAAACTTATTTTCTGTGAGCAGTTTTAATCAAAGAGAATTTAAAAAAATTTTGAAATAATGTTTATTTTTCTTTTTTTTATATTATATCAAAACCACTCGATAGATTTGCTATAAAATTATAATGAAAATTATTCGTTATTGCCTTAATTAAACCAGCTTTGAAAAACTTATTTTCCTAGCGCAGTTTTAATTTAAAAGAATTTTGAAAATTCTTAAAAAAATTTTTCATTTTTTTTGGGTCTTACGTAAACTACTCTAAGAATTTGTTTAAAATTGTATAGTAATAATTTGCTACTGTTAAAATGATAGAAACATTTTAAAACTAATTTTTTTGGCATACTATTGATTTTAGAGCATTTTGAAAATTTTTAAAAAAATTGTTACTTTTTATTATTTTTCTATTTCACGAAAACAATTAAAATAAATTCGCTTCAAAATTTGTATGCAAGTTATTCGCTATCGTCTAAAAAAAATGAGCTTTGGAAAACTTATTTTCTTTAAGCAGTTTTAATTTAAGAGAATTTTGAAAATTTTGAAACAATGTTTATTTTTCTTTTTTTTTTATGAAACGCAAACCATTTGATGGATTTGCTATATAATTATCATGAAAATTATTTGCTATTGCCTTAATGAAACAAGCTTTGGAAAACTTATTTTTTCAGCACAGTTTTAATTAAATAAAAATTAAAAATTTTTAGAAAAAATTTTTATTTTTTTAAGGGTTTTACGTAAACGACTCTAAGAATTTGTTTAAAAAATTGTATAGTAATTATTTGCTACTGTTAAAATGATAAAAACATTTGAAAATTGATATTCTTGGTATACTATTGATTTTAGAGCATTTTGAAAATTTTTAAAAAAGTTGTTATTTCTCATTATTTTTCTATTTTACGAAAACTATTTGATAAATTTGCTCCAAAATTTGTATGCAAGTTATTTGCTATGGTCTAAAGAAAATAAGCTTTGGAAAACTCATTTTCTCAGTGCAGTTTTAATTGAAGAGAATTTTGAAAATTTTGAAAAAATGTTTATGTTACGTTTTTACGTAATTGATTTATTACATTGTGGGTATCTTTTTATCACGCCTAAGCTCGGTAAATCCAAGTAGTCAATTTGCGTGAAGGTAATTAATTTAATAAGACGATATTTAAAATAAACTATTTGTTTTATTATTACGTCAGTCGCGAGAGAGAGAGAAATGTTTACGGTACAACTGGTGTAAAATCGCTGATACGTCCTCGCTGCGTCGATCGTGGATTCGTGCTTCTCTATGCTCTGGTCTCGTTCTGGTAGGGTAGTAGTCTACATCTTTCTTGGTGCTCTAGTGCCTCGTAGCCTAGTAGGCCTGCAGCGTGGTTTGCCCGGTCGTATTTATACTTGCTGGGTTCGCTGTTTCCCACTTCTTTTTTCTTCTAGAAGTTTCTACCTCGTGGCCTCTGCTTTTTATGCTTCACTTTGTTCGTTCTCTACAGGTCTTAACTTGTCGGCTAGTTCGTTATCATTTCTTTCGATCACGAGTTGTTGCTAGCTGGTTTCAGACGTCTAGTGTCAGTGCTTCCTTACTGGTTTATTTATTTAGTTTAATATATTTCTTATACTTCTACGCTTTATTATTTTCTAGAATATTCCACCCATAACACATCTGAGGCCACGGTATCGACGTCCTCGTCGATTAATTACCTATATTGAAAAAAATTTTTTTTGACTCTATATAATTATTAAGAGCAGGCCGGATTCGCTGTCCTTGTCTAATTGAGATTTTCGTTATTTACTCAAGTATTAATCGGTGTATCTGCAAATTGAAGGTTAAGCGCAATAGATATTATTATTACAAATATGTATGCACAAGAAAACAAAAATCTACCGATTTGTTTTTGAGAAAAGTAAGGAACGCGAAAATATTATAAACATAAACTTTCACCTCGGCGTTCCTTACTTTTCTCAAAAACAAAGCGGTAGAAGTTTTTTTTCTTGAGCATAAATGTTTATTATAATAATATCTATTGCGCTTAACCTTTAATTTAAAGATGCACTGATTAATAGTTGAGTAAATAATAAAAAACTCAATTGCTACTCGGTCGGTATCAGGTTCTACTCCGGCCTGCTGTTAAGTGTACCTAACTCATATATCTATGGGTAACTGTTACAACCTTTGTGTAGAGTTGTGTAGTGTACCTAACGATTACAAATCTATTCTATATATCTCTCTCTCTTAATACATTATTATTTAGTTCTGGTACATATGGATTTTGTTGAAACAAAAATTTTTATTTTATTATTCTTCTTTGTTATGTCTTCAATAATTTTTTATAATGTGAATACTTTCGATGTTGACGTTGACACTTGACAGTATCTGGTAGATGGTTTAGTTTATTTCTTGAATGTGATGCACTCGTTTGCGTGAATGTACTTCTTTGGGTCTGTATTTGTATCTGAAAACATTCTTTTCTGATTAATTATAGGGGATCCCCCCATGGCTGGAACCTTCCAAATTAAAATAATTAATTCCTAATGTATTCTTCCGGATTATCTTTTATCTATGTAATATTAGGTTTGATTATAAGCATATTATAACGTCTGTATACCTGCAATACGTTAGACAAGTAATTTTTATTGATCTTTTTTTGTTCATTAATGGTTATTTATTAGTTTTTTGTTATCCCGAGTGTTCTATTTTATGTTTATTTGGTTATTAATTATCATTTCTGCACTATTTGACCCTTGGTATATTTAAGGCAATTTTATAAATAATTTAAATAACGTTGCAATTATAATTATTCTTACAAATATTATTATGTAATTTAATAATATATTCTCAGTTGCAAAATTACAGTTTAGTTTTGTTTCGATTAAGTCATTAGGTTCTGAGATAATGGCTTATAAATAGATTATTGTTTATATGAAAATTGTTATAATATGATATTTGTATATAGATTTATTTATGAGGTATGAATATATAGTTGCATTTTTGTAACTCTTGCAATTCGATACAAACAATTTAATTTGTTAATAATAATTATTATCATTTATTTTAATTTATATGGGGTTACAACCCTTATGCTTAATTGTAAAATAACAGGTGGTTTTGCAATTGATAAGTTTAATAGTATTCGAGATAATAATTTGTTAATTAATAACTGAAATTTTTAATATTGGACCCGAAAGTCTATTCTTAGTTAACAACTTAGGGTCAGGTAAGAAATTTTTATCTATGTAATTTTTCGAGATATTAGCATTTATTTAATAATTTACGACTTTCATATTTGGGTAGCTTTTTGTCTCTATATTGGTACAATGTTGTCCCGATATGGTTTTGAGCCATATTTTACGTTTTATTTGCGTTTATTTATAATTTTTATTGATAAATTAATTAATTAATTAATACTGTTATTAGTTAACTTAGGTCATGTGTCGATTCCATGTATTAACTTTTTAATTTTATTTATTAATTAATTATGTGAACATCCAGATATCGTATATGTTTTGTTATATTAATAATTGTGAATGCGTTTAACCGTCTTAATTAATTTTCTTACTTCATGGCTATACATCGTGCACATGTTTCATTCCTCTTTATGCGGATCTTCGTACTTTGTACACTTGATGGCACATGTATATGCATGGTTGTGTGAGAGGACGTTGTGTCGCCTATGTGTGCTTGCTGGCTTGTACATATACTCGCGCATGGTTACGTGAGATGATGTCGTGTCACCTATGTGTGCTTGTACGTATACGCGCGCGTGGTTGTATTTTCTTATGCACTCTATGCATATAGTATAGCTATAGCTTATAGTGTAGCTTACTGTTGCATAGTAGACCCTTGTTTCTATTAATTTATTTATTTGCATTAATTTTAATATAATATAATTATGTATGGTTATGTATATTATTTCAATTATTATTCTATTTTCAATGTACTTATATGTATGAAGTTTTATATGTTATTTCTAATAACTTTTATACTCTTTGTATTAGATTTAATATGTAATTTAATATAATTTTATTTTTGTATTGGGTACTGTTTCTAATTTCTAATGCTATTCAGTTTAATACAATCAATTATGTAGAGTTTATGTAGTATTACTAATTACTTGTATTTAAATTTTATAAGTCAGCTTCAATACTTATACAAATTGTATTTCAATGTATAATTTTAATTTTATAGTATTTTTGTGTCTGCATATGTATACACATACATTTACAATATCAATTTTTTTCTTATATCTATATATTTATAAAATATGCATGTATACTTAGTTTTCTTATTGTTACTTTTCTTTTTTTTTGCTTTAATCATTATAATTTTTATTTTCTTTTTCTTTAATATCAATTATATACTATTATTATTTCCTTGTAATAACAATTATTTTGATAATAATAACATTTCATTCAATATAAGTATTAGCTTCTGCTGTAATAATATTTTTGTATTAATAATTGTATTACTGTAAACGCAAATTCTTGTTGCAGTTATAATAGTTCTTGTTGCAGTAATAATAATTCTTTTTTTTTTTTATAATGATTCCTTTTCTTTGTAATAATATTTTTTTTGCTCTCTTTTTTTTTATAAAATTGTAATTATAATAATTTTTGTGATAATTATTGTTCTAATATTGATTTTGTATAATAATAATTCTTTTCTTTTTGTTTTGCTATCAATATATTGTCGGAGTTCATGGTTTAAGATAGTTATGGTCGCCTTATTCTGTCTTATGACAAACATTTTTTTTGTTTATGTAGCTTTTTCTTATATGTTACAGTTGACGCTTCCTTATAGTTATAATTATACTTAAATATTAATTCTTTTTTTGTTCAGTGTCAGCACTTCTAAAAATTTTTTTTTTCAACATTATTCCTAAATTTATTTATTTTAGTGAAAGTATTCTAAGATTTATTTTCGTTTATGCAAATTTTTACTTGATTTTTCTTTTCTTATTTGTTATAATCTATTCCCTCTTCTTGCACTATGTTGCTTTTTCTTTTTTTTTCCTCTCTTTTTTTTGCACAATATTCTTGTTTTTAGATTTTTTATGTTTTAATTGTTCATGTCTCTTTCTCTCTGGTTGTTGGCATATGTATGTACATTTTCTTTTTACGTATACATCCTTTTATTTCTATTATCTTATGCTATTAATGTCCTTCTTTTTTTCTATTATTCTTACTACTCTCATTAATACTCCTATAACTAATCTTTTTATAGGATTTTTATAATAACCTTCATCTTTAATTTATAATAATCCATTTATCGATGTATTTTCAGTTTATATATTAGTTTCATGTAATGTTTAACACACTTTTTCTGCTTTTCTTTATTTTTGTTCGGCAAGTTATTACCGTTTGTGTCGGACTTTTCACGCACTCTTAGAGTGTGGAGCCTTATCACAAAGATCTTAGAATTCCACTTGTGGATCATTTTTATTGTAGAAAATGGACAGGTAGCACGTGTGCATCCTGTAACTATTTCTTGATTGCGTATGAGCAAGACGTACTTGCTATTCCACATTTTGTCTTAATAATATGTGTGTATTATTTTTCTATTTTTTTTTTGTTTCTTCTTTTTCTTGAAGGTGTATTGTCGTAGATAGACGTCAGATTCGTGTACTTCGCGCTCACATTCCTCATGGGATTGGGCTGCGTATTGGATACGAACCAAACGTATCAGAGACTTTTCTCTATGATCTTTAGGGCAGAAGGTTGATCGTGTTTTGCTTTTGGAGAGTTTTGCATTTTACCTTTTCTTAATTTTCGTTTCTTTTTCTTTTATTTTATATATTTATTTTTGATTTACATAAAATTGTTGTCCTCTTTTTTATTTATAATCATGATGATCAAGGTATTTTTATTTCCTTGGTGCTAAGATTTAACTAGACTCTATGTGCTTTATGTTGGTCGATTTCTTTTTTTTTATAATGCAAGGAAAAGGGGCATTAATAAATAGTCTACATAGCAAATTTAAATGTTTTTTTTTGTTATTAATTATATGAGTGAAATCTTGAATAAACGAAATATTTTGTATTTACATCTTATTGTATTTATTATTTTTTTCTTAATTCTTTTTAGAATTACTGACAATGATATACATTGATAATAAATTTTGTTTTACTACGTGTTAAAATGAACTTATGTGTAATATAAGTGTGAACTATTCTCTGTTTTAACTTAATAATAATGCTCATTAAGGCGTAATTTGTCTCTTTTTTTTCAACTTTTTTATTTCTTTTTTTTTCTTTTTTTTGCTTGCAATGTTATTTTATAATTATTATAATGATTGTGTATAAAATATTTCATATATATATTTATATATCATTTGTTTTTCTATAAATTTTTTCTTACATCAATTTCTTTTATGTATGCGTATACTTTTTGTATTTTATAAATTGCTGATTAAGACTTAGTCTGCATGTTATATGAATACATTGACATACACCTTGTTATACTATGAACTGACTTATTTTCTGTCGTGGCTTTTAAACTTACTGACATGTATATATGTTTGTATGTTTGTAATGAATGACTTATGTGTAGGTAATTTTATCTTTTATATTTCCTTTTAGTTATTATTTTATTTTATTAATATTTTATGATCTTCGGCGTCTGAGGGCCGCGGATAAAATTTTATTTTACTAATTTTATGAATTATTTATAGAATTTTATATTTATTATCCATATTCTTTATTCATTTTCTCATGTTTTGGTTTCTGCATTAAGTAAACCATTTCTTCTTCTCTAAGGTGTTTAATGTTTTGCTTTTGATCGTAATAACATTTTGATTTATAATTTGATGGCATTAAATTAACTTTAGGTGGTTTTAGCACTATCCACATAAATAAGGAATACGGTTTCTCCGATGGTTTAATAATTTCGGATTCCAAATATTCTTATATACGTTGGTGCCTAAATCTTTTGGTTTTTACTGGTACTTCTGTAATTAACTCATTTTTATGCCTTACTAAATGTGTTTTTCTTAATTTTTCTCCAGGTGATTCAATTATAAATGGTCTTTCTTTTGTTACTTCATTAATGTTTTGTATTTCTTCTTTATTTAAATGCATTGATATTTTGGATTCAATTTGTTTAAATACCTTTGCTGCTTTATTCTCTTTTTCCTCGCTAGATATATGTAAAATTTGTCGCACGTAGCATTATTTTATTCGCTTCATTATTATTTATTCTTTCATTATTATTCATTTTAATCATTTCTTCATTATATATTATTTCTCCATTATTGATAATATTCTTGACTTCGCATGCATCTAACTTAACTTCTGGCGACTTTACTTCTATCGCACTTTCATCAATATTAATACATATGGCATATGCTTTGCCTTCACTATTTTTGGCTTCAAAATTGCCAACTAAGGTGTCTGATCCTGTATCTTGGAGCGGTACGAATTCTATATCTTTCCTGATATCTTTGACACGTGCGTAATTAATTTATCTTGTATGAGGAGTGAGAATAAAGCATTCTTCTTTAATAAATGGTATTATATTGTTATTTAATTCTAAGCATTTACAAGTGGCATTAACTTGCCCTTTATATTTATCAATCATGTCCCAACCTATTAATCCGTCGGCATCTATTGGAAAATCATCTGGGACTAGTTGTACTTCACATAATATATTATTCAGAAATATATTTACCTGTCCTAATGACATGCATTCACCTGGAATGACACCGTTTATTGTAACGATCTTATGTGGATTTATATACATATAATTCGATATCACACTTTCTTTTATAACTGATACGTTGGCTCCTGTATTGACGTAAAAACGACCTTTTTTATTTTAAAAATGGTCCACATAACTCAACTATTGGGAGTTTCCTCCCAGCTTGCATAAACTTTATAGTGCATTTTCGAAGGCTGGACCGCTTATATCTCTCGGCCTGACTGCTAGATCGCTCGACTCCACAGGACCCTGGCATCGAGCATCTTGGGAGTTTAAAGGTTCCGTATTACCTTGATTATCTATTTGTTCATTACAGTTAAATTTATTACCTGGTCCTCTATTAAAAACATCTCGCCCGTTATTAATATTGTTATCATAATTATTAGTGTTATTATCAATATTATTTAGATGACGTGTCTTGCTCTGATAACGATTCTGATTTCTATTATTATTATAGTTATCGCGATTATAATTGTCTATGAAACTTCTATTATCTCGTAAGTTATTCTTATTATTTAAATTTCCGTAAAATTCTCTGTTTTCTTCATTATAAGGTCTTTGCTCGTTTATCTGTGAGGCAGTGGATAAGGCATATAAATTACTTGAGGCATGATAGGTGCCGTCGTTGTGTAAATATTTCCCGCGAAGTTGTTTGTTTTTAGTGTATTTTCAAGAGCGTAACATTCTGCATATGTGTGACCTCTATTCTTGCAATAATCGCAAAACTTGTTGTCGCATTCCTTTTTTCTACATTGCGCCTCTTGATGTCCCGACATGTGACAATAACCACATAATTCAAGTGTTGGTGCTAATCTAATGTTTGCATTTTTCTGTGCGCTACTCAAGTTTAATGCTGACAACTGATCTGCAATGCTTTTTAATATACTAGAGAGTTCTGAGGTATTTTCTGCTGAGTTGGTTGGCTGCGGCGTGAATCGTCTTGCGACTGTACGTTGTTCAAATGCGATAGCTTCGTGTATGGCGTCTCTTATCGTTGTGGGGTTCTTTGACCGTACTTGATGCTGTAGTTCCCCCTCCAGTCCAAACAGAAATTGTTCTAAGGCTTCCCTGTCTGCTTAATTTTTATATGTAGTTTTTTCAAAAGGCTGTAGTGTTCTGGTAGCATCGTAAAAATTAAGAAGACGATTATGCAAGATTTGCACTCTTAATCCATAGTCTTCTGCGCTCTCGCCAGGCATTTGTTTTATTATTTTTATTTCGGCTAATATAGTGTCAGCTACACCGGCATAACTATAATGTTTTGTCAAGTCAGCTAAGAGACCTACTGTATTATAATGCGTTAACCGTGTTGTATAGCCTTCTGCTTCACGGCCTTTAAATTTTGAAGCTAAAGAATTTAATGCCCATCTCTCTGCTTGTGGCCTATATGTTCTTATAATGTCTCGTACTGATCTACAGAATAATGGTAGTACGTCAGAATTTCCGTCAAAAGTGGGGATCGTATTTAATGCTTGATATAGCGATAGACTGTTTGGTGGTTCTCTTGCTCTCTCTATTGGAATTGAGTTTGCAAAATTTATATTCGCAGGCAAGTAATGGTTGTCATAACCCATGAAAATATCTTCATCATCGCCGTAGTTTTCCCATGCAGGTGCACCTCTCATACCTTGAAGGTTATCTTCTTTATAATTGCTGCTATTACAGGGTTTATTAGGCTCTAGTGCAATTTTAATTTCGTTGGTCGTTGGAGAATTTACTTGCTCTTTTAACGGAGGATGAATTGCTACTTCGTGATCGAGTCCGTGTCTTCTTTCGTAATCATATACCTGCTGTAACATTCTTTCCCGTACTCTTCGATGGATTGTCTCCTCTTGTTGCTGGTTGGATGAGATTTTAAAGTTTTGTTCTGAGACTTTTTCGGCTTTGGTGAATACTTTAGGTCTAGTTCCATTGAATCCTTGACCTGCTACTTCGTCTGCCTTTTCTACTGCTTCGTCTATTTTTTTCAATGTATTTGAGAGATATACTCTAGCTTCTCCTAAAAATTTCTAGTCGTCTTGTTCTAATTTACGTTTGCCGCCGTCTATTATTGCATTTAATTTTTCTAATGCCAACTCCATTAGATCTTTATTTTCTTAGTGTTGGATTGCACTATCTCCCAACGCTAATGCATTTCAAAGCTCTATGCGCGCTTCCTCTTTCAGGGTTCTCATAATTTGTTGAAGCGTTAATGATGATACAAAACCCGTGGCTTCGTCACGTTGATCCTATTTATTCATTTTTACAGGCATTTTTTTTTTTGTTTTACGCGACGTTTCCAATCGTATTATTTATATTTTATTTATATGTTGAAATATATGTATTTTGCTTTCTCATAGAAAAAGCATTGTATCGGTAGAAAAAAATTTTTTTCTATTTTTTCATTAATTTGTACATATTTAGACTCAGGGAGTCGAAAAAAGTTTTTCTAATTTTTTTAATATTTTACGTAAACTACTTGATGAAGGAGCTTCAAATTATGTATGGGAATTATTTATGATTGTCAAAATAAAACGAACATTTGAAAACTAATTTTCTTCAATTTTCTTAGCGCACATTTAATTTTAGAGCATTTTGAAAATTTTTAAAAAATTTTTTATTTTTAATTTCTTTTCTATTGCACAAAAATCGCTCGATAAACTTGCTCAAAAATTTTCATGCAAATTATTCACTATTATCTGAATAAATCAAGCTTTGTAAAACTTATTTTCTTAGCGCAGTTTTAATTTTAGAGCATTTTGAAAATTTTGGAAAAAATGTTCATATTTCATTTTTTTTCTATTACACAAAAGCCATTCGATAGATTTGCTCAAAAATTTTCATACAAATTATTTGTTATTGCCTAATTAAAGCAAGCTTGGAAAAACTTATTTTCTTAGAGCAGTTTTAATTTTAGAGCATTTTGTAAATTTTGAATAGAATTTCACTTATTTTTTGGTATTTTACGTAAACTACTCGATGAAGTAGCTTATAATTATGTATGGAAATTATTTATGATTGCCTAAATAAAATGAACTTTTGAGAACTGGTTTTCTTAGCGTAGTTGTAACGTTAAAGCGTTTTGAAAATTTTAAAACAATGTTTATTTTTCAATTATTTGGTATTTTTTGTAAACTATTCAATGAAAATGTTCCAAAATTTGTATGCAAGTTATTGGTTATAGTGTTAAGAAGACAAGCTTGGGAAAATTAATTTTATAAACGCATTTTTAATTTTAGAGCATCATAAAATCACATTATGCAAATGGCAAAAGTAAGAAAGAGTAAAATTCATATAGTTTTCGTAGGTATTGAGACAGCCTTCAATACAGAGGATAGGGACATTTATATTAAAATCGTATTTAAAAAAATAAAATCAAAATACTCTAACTCAATGCGCTCTATGAGAAAGCATTGCGCCAAAGCACTTGGCAGCGTTTTTTTGTTATATTTTATTCGAGCGAGATTCACTTTAAAAATTTCACTTATAATTCGCTTGAGTTGAAATAAAACTTTTGCAACGTAATTTTTTTGTAATAATTAGTATTATTTTATACTGGGTGTAACCGAAATTTATTTTAATAAAATCGTTTATACTCCACGTGATTTAATTAGCTTTTTACTCATTATGTAGCTTAATGTTAGTGTTAATTAATATTGTTTTATAGTTAATTTAATGAAATTAACTTTAATAAAATCGAATATGGCTCAATCAAGCTAAGTTTAACATGCAACTTAATATTGATATTATAATCAGTTTATTCAGAGTTCAATTTAATAAAGCACTAATAATTCATTCAAATAAAAATTCACTGTTAAGATTTTTCAACATGCAATTTAATATTGATAATCTAATTAATTCATGCAGTATTAACTTTAATAAAATTTAACAATAATGAAATGTTTTTTTTTTCTATTACACTAAAACCATTTGATAGATTTTCTATAAAGATATTATGACAATTATTCGTTATTGTATTAATGAAAAAAGCTTTGGAAAACTTTTTTTTTAGCGCTGTTATAATTTTAGAGCATTTTGAAAATTTTCAATAAATTTCTTATTCTTTATTATTTTTCTATTTTACGAAAACCATTGGAATAAATTTGCTCCGATATTTGTATGCAAGTTATTCGCTATTGTCTAAGGAAAATGAGCTTTTGACAACTTACTTTCTTTAAGCAGTTTTAATTTAAGAGAATTTTAAAAATTTTGAAACAATGTTTATTTTTCTTTTTTTTTATGAAACGCAAACCATTTGATGGATTTGCTATATAATTATCATGACAATTATTTGCTATTGCCTTAATGAAACAAGCTTTGGAAAACTTATTCTTTCAGCGCAGTTATAATTTTAGAGCATTTTAAAAATTTTTGAAACATATTTTTCATTATTTTTCTATTTTACGAACACCATTTAATAGATTTGCTCCTAAATTTGTTTGCAAGTTATTTGCTATTGTCTAAAGAAAATAAGCTTTGGTAAACTCATTTTCTTAGTGCAGTTTTAATTGAGGAGAATTTTAAAAATTTTGAAGAAATGTTTTTTTCTCTTTTTTTTCATATTACACTAAAACCATTTGATAGATTCGCTATAAAAATATTATGAAAATTATTCGTTATTGCCTTAATGAAACAAGCTTTGGAAAACTTTTTTTTAGCGCTGTTATAATTTCAGAGCATTTTGAAAATTTTTAATAAAGTTCTTATTCTTTATTATTTTTCCATATTACGAAAACCTTTGGAATAAATTTGCTCCGAAATTTGTATGCAAGTTATTCGCTATTGTCTGAGAAAAATGAGCTTTGGACAACTTATTTTCTTTAAGCAGCTTTAATTTAAGAGAATTTTCAAAATTTTGAAACAATGTTTATTTTTCTTTTTATTATGATACGCAAACCATTTGATGGGTTAGCTATATAATTATTATGAAAATTATTTGTTATTGCCTTAATGAAACAAGCTTTGGAAAACTTATTCTTTCAGCGCAGTTATAATTTTAGAGCATTTTAAAAATTTTTGAAACATATTTTTCATTATTTTTCTATTTTACGAACACCATTTAATAGATTTGCTCCTAAATTTGTTTGCAAGTTATTTGCTATTGTCTAAAGAAAATAAGCTTTGGTAAACTCATTTTCTTAGTGCAGTTTTAATTGAGGAGAATTTTAAAAATTTTGAAGAAATATTTTTTTCTCTTTTTTTTCATATTACACTAAAACCATTTGATAGATTCGCTATAAAAATATTATGAAAATTATTCGTTATTGCCTTAATGAAACAAGCTTTGGAAAACTTTTTTTTAGCGCTGTTATAATTTCAGAGCATTTTGAAAATTTTTAATAAAGTTCTTATTCTTTATTATTTTTCCATATTACGAAAACCATTGGAATAAATTTGCTCCGAAATTTGTATGCAAGTTATGCGCTATTGTCTGAGAAAAATGAGCTTTGGACAACTTATTTTCTTTAAGCAGTTTTAATTTAAGAGAATTTTCAAAATTTTGAAACAATGTTTATTTTTCTTTTTTTTATGATACGCAAACCATTTGATGGATTAGCTATATAATTATCATGAAAATTATTTGTTATTGCCTTAATGAAACAAGCTTTGGAAAACTCATTTTTTCAGCACAGTTTTAATTAAAAAAAAATTAAAAATTTTTAGAAAATTTTTTTTTTTTTAAGGGTCTTACGTAAACGACTGTAAGAATTTGTTTAAAAAATTGTATAGTAATTATTTGCTACTATTAAAATGATATAAACATTTGAAAACTGATTTCCTTGGTATACTATTAATTTTAGAGCATTTTAAATATTTAAAAAAAAATCGTTTTTTTTATTATTTTTCCATTTTACGAAGACCATTAAAATAAATTTGCTCGAAAATTAGTATGGAAGTATTTCGCTATTGTCTAAAGAAAATGAGCTTTGGAAAACTTATTTTCTTTGCGCAGTTTTAATTTAAGAAAATTTTGAAAATTTTAAAAGGATGTTTTTTTTTTTTTTATGAAACGCAAACCATTTTATGGATTTGCTATATAATTATTATGAAAATTATTCGTTATTGCCTTGATGAAACAAGCTTTGGAAAACTTAGTTTTTTGGTGCAGTTATAATTTTAGAGCATTTTAAAAATTTTTAAAACATATTTTTCATTATTTTTCTATTTTACGAAAACTATTGGAATAAATTTGCTCCAAAATTTGTATGCAAGTTATTTGCTATTGTCTAAGGAAAATGAGCTTTGGACAACTTATTTTCTTTAAGAGGAGGTCACGTATCTCTGTCCTTGTCTAATCAAAGAATTGAGTTTTTTACACAAACTAACAACTTTAGCAAAAAATGAATAGAAAGCCGCATCTCGTAATAAAAAAAGCGATATTTTCTTTGTTAAGAAAAAATTAATTTTATTGCTTCGTTTTCAAGAAAACCTTGAAAAACTTAAATCATAGAGGTTAGGGTGGACAATTTGGTTTTTCAAGGTTTTCTTGAGAACGATGCAATAAAATTCATTTTTTCTTATCAAAGAAAATATTGCTTTTTTTGATACAAGATGCGGCTTTCTCTTCATTTTTTGATAAAGTTATTAGTTTTTGTAAAAAAATCATTTTTTTGATTAGAAAAGGACAGAGATACGTGACCTCCTCTTAAGCAGTTTTAATTTAAGAGAATTTTGAAAATTTTAAAACAATGTTTATTTTTCTTTTTTTTTTTATGAAACGCAAACCATTTGATGTATTAGCTATATAATTATCATGAAAATTATTTGCTATTGCCTTAATGAAACAAGCTTTGGAAAACTTATTTTTTCAGCACAGTTTTAATTAAAAAAAAATTAAAAATTTTTAGAAAATTTTTTTTTTTTTAAGGGTCTTACGTAAACGACTGTAAGAATTTGTTTAAAAAATTGTATAGTAATTATTTGCTACTATTAAAATGATATAAACATTTGAAAACTGATTTCCTTGGTATACTATTAATTTTAGAGCATTTTAAATATTTAAAAAAAAATCGTTTTTTTATTATTTTTCCATTTTACGAAGGCCATTAAAATAAATTTGCTCGAAAATTAGTGTGGAAGTATTTCGCTATTGTCTAAAGAAAATGAGCTTTGGAAAACTCATTTTCTTTGAGCAGTTTTAATTTAAAAAAATTTTGAAAATTTTAAAAGATAGTTTTTTTTTTTTTTTCTATTACACTAAAATCATTCGATAGATTTGCAATTAAAATATCATGGAAATTATTCGTTATTGCCTTGATGAAAGAAGCTTGGGAAAACTTGGTTTTTTAGTGCAGTCATAATTTTAGAGCATTTGAAACATTTTTAAAACATATTTTCCATTATTTTTCTATTTTACGAACACCATTAAATAGATTTGCTCCTGAATTTGTATGAAAGTTATTTGCTATTGTCTAAAGAGAATAAGCTTTGGTAAACTCATTTTCTTAGTGCAGTTTTAATTGAAGAGAATTTGAAAAATTTTGAAAAAATGTTTTTTTCTCTTTTTTTTCATATTACACTAAAACCATTTGATAGATTTGCTATAAAAATATTATGAAAATTATTCGTTATTGCCTTAATGAAACAAGCTTTGGAAAACTTTTTTTTTAGCGCTGTTATAATTTTAGAGCATTTTGAAAATTTTTAATAAAGTTCTTATTCTTTATTATTTTTCTATTTTACGAAAACCATTGGAATTAATTTGCTCCAAAATTTGTATGCAAGTTATTCGCTATTGCCTAAGAAAAATGAGCTTTGGACAACTTATTTTCTTCAAGCAGTTTTAATTTAAGAGAATTTCGAAAATTTTGAAACAATGTTTATTTTTCTTTTTTTTTTATGAATCTCAAACCATTTGATGGATTTGTTATATAATTATTATGAAAATTATTTGTTATTGCCTTAATGAAACAAGCTTTGGAAAACTTTTTTTTTCAGCGCAGTTTTAATTTAAAAAAAATTAAAAATTTTTAGAAAAAATTTTTATTTTTTTAAGGGTCTTACGTAAACGACTCTAAGAATTTGTTTAAAAAATTGTATGGTAATTATTTGCTACTATTAAAATGATAAAAACATTTGAAAACTGATTTTCTTGGTATACTATTAATTTTAGAGCATTTTAAATATTAAAAAAAAAATCGGTTTTTTATTATTTTTCCATTTTACGAAGACCATTAAAATAAATTTGCTCAAAAATTGGTATGGAAGTATTTCGCTATTGTCTAACGAAAATGAGCTTTGGAAAACTTATTTTCTTTGAGCAGTTTTAATTTAAGAAAATTTTGAAAATTAAAAAAAAAAATTCGTATTTTTTTAAGGGTCTTACGTAAACGACTCTAAGAATTTGTTTAAAAATTGTATAGTAATTATTTGCTACTATTAAAATAATAAAAACATTTGAAAACTGATTTTCTTGGTATACTATTAATTTTAGAGCATTTTAAATATTTTTAAAAAAATTGTTTTTTTTATTATTTTTCCATTTTACGAAGACCATTAAAATAAATTTGCTCAAAAATTGGTATAGAAGTATTTCGCTATTGTCTAAAGAAAATGAGCTTTGGAAAGCTTATTTTCTTTGAGCGGTTTTAATTTAAAAAATTTTGAAAATTTTGAAACAATGTTTATTTTTCTTTTTTTTAAATTACACTTAAGAGGAGGTCACGTATCTCTGTCCTTTTCTAATCAAAGAATTTAGTTTTTTACAGAAACTAATAACTTTAGCAAAAAATGAAGAGAAAGCCGCATCTTGTAATAAAAAAAGCAATATTTTCTCTGATAAGAAAGAATTAATTTTATTGCTTCGTTTTCAAGAAAACCTTGAAAAACTTAAATCATAGAGGTTAGGGTGGACAATTTGGTTTTTCAAGGTTTTCTTGAGAACGAAGCAATAAAATTAATTTTTTCTTATCAAAGAAAATATTGCTTTTTTTGATACAAAATGCGGCTTTCTCTTCATTTTTTGATAAAGTTATTAGTTTTTGTGAAAAAATCATTTCTTTGATTAGAAAAGGACAGAGATACGTGACCTCCTCTTAAACCATTTGATAGATTTGCTATACAATTATTATGAGAATTATTCGTTATTTCCTTAATGAAACAAGCTTTGGAAAACTTATTTTTTCAGCGTTGTTATAATTTTAGAGCATTCTGAAAATTTTTAAAAATGTTGTTATTTTTTATTATTTTCCTATTTTACGAAAACCATTTAATAGATTTGCTCCAAAATTTGTATGCAAGTTATTCGCTATTGTCTAAAGAAAACAAGCTTTGAAAAACTTATTTACTTAGTGCAGTTTTAATTAAAAAGAATTTTGAACATTTTGAAAAAATGTTAATTTTTATCTTTTTTTTATTTTACACAAAAACCATCCGATAGATTTGCTATGAAATTATTATGAAAATTATTCGTTATTGCCTTAATGAAACAAGCTTTGAAAAACTTATTTTTTTAGCGCAGTTTTAATTTAAGAGAATTCTAGAATTAAAAAAAAAAATTTTTTATTTTTTCTTTGGGTCTTACGTAAACGACGCTAAGAATTTGTTTAAAAAATTGTATTGTAATTATTTGCTACTGCTAAAATGATAAAAACATTTAAAAACTGATTTTCTTGGTATACTATTAATTTTAGAGCATTTTGAAAATTTTAAAACAAGTTGTTACTTTTTATTATTTTTCTATTTTACGAAAAGCATTAAAATAAATTTGCTCCAAAATTGGTATGCATGTTCTTCGCTATTGTCTAAAGAAAATGAGCTTTGGAAAACTTATTTTCTTTGAGCAGTTCTAATTTAAGAGAATTTTGAAAATTTTGAAACAATGTTTATTTTTCTTTTTTTTTATATTAGTTTAAAACCATTGGATAGATTTGCTATAAAATTATTATGAAAATTATTCGTTATTGCCTCAATGAAACAAGCTTCGGAAAACTTATTTCCTCAGTGCAGTTTTAATTCAAGAAAATTTTGAAAATTTTGAAACAATGTTTATTTTTTTTTTTTTTATATTAGACTAAGACCATTTGATAGATTCGCTCTAAAATTATTATGCGATTCATTCGTTTGCTTAAAAATTGCTCTAATTGACAAGAGACCCACAGCACAGTTAGCTAAATAAATAACTTCAAAAATAAAACATTAGAGATCAGCACGTGCAAATGTAAAAGAAAAAATAATGCTATAGTAAATACGTACCACCATATGCACGCAGAAATCATAATACGTTCTGCACGGGAATTATAAGGTCTAAAATAGAAACAAACGGCGACCAGCTTGAGCAACACATGAAAATAGCAGGGTTAATTTGCTTACAATCGTTGGACTCACAAATTAATTCTTTTATTATTTTTAATTGATTTATGATGTATGAATTCTATACTTTTTTGCTTTAATTCAATTCTTTTTAAATTATTTCTATTTTCATTGTATTTGTTTATTGTATTTTTTATTATTATGAAGATTTTCTAATGTTAATTAAAGACTTTTTTATAAGTAACAGTTTTCTAAAGATTAACATTTTAAATAATATATAAATCTTCTATTTTTTTTCACTTTACTAAATGTCATTTACATTATATATAAATAAAATTTTTTTTTATCTTATTCTATTTAAACTTTGTTAAATGTTTGCACTTAAATTTTATTTATTGTTGATTTTTCTGTGCACTTCTAATACATGTGCTTTGTTCATAAAAACACACTTACGAGCTTCGTCGTTAAAGGACGGCAGTAGCCCAGTTGTTAAGACAGCAGGCTCACGTCCTAGTCGACCAGGTTTCAGTTCTCTGGGAAAAATTCAAAATTTGAATTCCGGATTTTCCCTTAGGGAATGGAAACCGAAGATTACATCAACGAAAGTCCCACAGTTCTTCCCACCGTATCCTGTAGTTTAAAATTTACAGTCGCTAATACCCATTAAGGAAAATGCGACTTTAAATAACTACAAAAAAAATTATATATAGTATTATTATCAATTATTTTATCAATGTATAAATCAGATATTAATGTAATTACAAAAAACTTTTTATTAATTTTATTATATCTTTTTGCTTTCTCATAGAGGAAGCATTGTTTTGATTCTACTATTAATATTTTAATTTTTTTCGTAAATTTGCTTTTAATTGATAGATTCATAATTCTTTTCCTTTAAATTTAAAACAAATAATTAAAAAAAGTAAAATTTGTTCCCTATAATAATTAAACTTATTTTTTTTTTAATTTTTAATTATGATATTAAATAATTTTCTATTTATATATAATCTTGATAACATCATTTTTAACTCTTTTTATATCTTAATTTGGATCATCATAATTATTTTTTTTCAATTACATAAAAATAATAGATTTCCACACCACCCGAAGAGGTACTGTTATTTATATTTTACATTCAATATTTTATATCGACGTGGCATACGAAAACTATCACTCCTAAATTTTCGTATTGAATTTAGCACTTTCAATATTCAGAAAGAAAACTTTGACTTCATGTAGTTAAGAGTAACATTTTTTATATTTACTTGACGAAGATTAATTTTTCAATTCGCAGAAAATGTAAAACAAAAATTTTCATTTTTTTTGGGTCTTACGTAAACTACTCTAAGAATTTGTTTAAAAATTTGTATGGAAATTATTTGCTACTGTTAAAATAATAAAAACATTTGAAAACTGATTTTCTTGGCATACTATTAATTTTATAGCATTTTTAAAATTAAAAAAACTTTTTTTTTTAGTTTTTTACTATTTTACGAAAACCATTCGATAGATTTGCTCAAAAATTTGTATGCAAGTTATTTGCTACTGTCTGAAGAAAACAAATTTTGGAAAACTAATTTTCTCAGAGCAGTTTTGATTTAAGTGAATTTAAAAAATTTTAATACAAATTCTTATTTTTCATTTATTGTCTTTCTTAGCGTGGTCAAGATTAGAAATTAGTTGTCATCGTTCTTTTAAAGTACAAATTTATAAATAAATATTAATGTTAGAAAATTTTTCTATATTAAAATCACATTTAATTAAATATGAAAAAATTAATGAAATTCAAAGAGCTCTATGAGAAAGCATTCCACCAAAGCACTTGGCAGCGTTTTTTAACTACTACGTCTCCTTACGATTCGTTTACGCTTTTATTTATTGATATAATAAAAATAATACTAATAATCTTCAAAATGAACCCCCGATAAAGTTTTTGAATCAATTAGAACCGAAGTTAAAACGATTTTGAGTTTATAAAAATAGATGAATTTTTATTATTTTATTCAATTATAGAATATTAAGACCATGTACTTTTCCAATAATTATGCTTTTCTGCTATTTTTTCACAGTTTTATTTATAAGTATATTGTTAGTGTTTGCGAAAACCTTCAGAATATGCGATTGCTCAACTTTTTTGGTGAATTAGAACAAAAGTTGTAGCAATTTTAATTTTAAAAATGTGTACAAAAATAAATAATTATTTATTCAGTTTGAATTTATGAATTCATATTTTCCCATTCATGTAATAAAGTTCTAGAAGTGAACATGAGATTTTCTTCAGCTTTCCAGCAGTGGATTTTTTGTATTCCCTTGACCCCTTTTGCTTTTTCTTGCCATTCAACTTTTTTCGTTTGTCGGAAAACTTCTAGTTCTTCTTTGCTTAAAAGGAGAATATTGATAGATGGAGTGTACAGTGATACATGAGTTGCAAAATCCTCTGCATTTCCAATGAATTCTGCACTTTGCTTGGATAAATTGTGCACTGTGGCATAATGTTTAACTATGCCTTCTATTCCATTACATGCACCTTTTTCATGTCGGTTGCAGAAAATAACCATTTTCTTTTTTCTTTTAAATTTTTAAACCCGTAAACTTTGTATCTATTTTTAAAATAACTGGCAGCTCCATTCGAAATGATTATGATTCCTTCTAATTTTTGCAGAGTATGCTTTTGCTTTATATTCTCTAAGATTGAATTTACAACCATTAAAGCATGAGAAGAATCAGGTTTCGTATCGTCACAAACTGTGACATAATTGACCGTCGAATCATTCCAAAATAGCATACCGATGTAAATATAGATATTTGATTTTTGCTCTAGTGGTAGCTTTGTACTTCATTTTGTAATAAGATCGTCCAGTTTTCGGCAAAGTCTACGTGAATGACTAATTGAAAATGGCTTTTTTTACTAAAATTTTTGCCTCTCAAAAAGCATTACGTTGAATTTCTTTAATCATTCTATGAGTACTCACGGTAAGAGCATATTTTCTCAATTGTAATTTAATATGTTTACAATTAGGATTTTCTTTTTAAATATTTGTAACATTAATTTCATGTTTCGCGTAAGAAAGCACTTTTTTAGTTTTGATACCATTTTCTTTTACAGATATTGTATCATTTTTATTTGCACTTTGTCAAGAGCAATTATAATCATCGTTTAAATAATACTCTTCGACTTTTAACACAACTCCCCTATCCAAAAAATGGCCACTATAATTCTCAAGCTTTTTATAAACATCTTCATTATTCATCAGTGAGTGCGCTTGATCAATCATATACGTAGTTACGCCTAGCAGAGCTGATAATAAATATTCTTTAGGAAAATCAGTTGGTATGAGAGATAATAGCAACACTTTTTCAGAAACACTTGAACAATGTTTAAGGCCCTTTTAATATTTTTAAACCATTCACCACATGTTTTAAATTTGATGCTTTTATTCAATTAAGGTAAATCCGTTTTATCATAAAATTTCATTATCTTACTAATTACTTGAGAATCGAATGCATCATACATTTGCTTTCTTTTTCAAATAGCATACGATTTTCGCATTTTCACATTAAGAGTTTCAAACATCTTGATTGGTGAAATCTTCAAATTCAAATTATTTGCGGTTTCGTCAAGCCTATGCACCACAATCTTGCCGTCATTGATTTCTTCTGAAGATTGTTGACTGCTAGAATTAGATAAAGAGGGTGTAGCATTCTCCACTTCTTCTGAGAATAATTTATAACATGCAGCGTAAACTTTATCTTCTCTAGATATCATAATCTTTGGATACAAGTGCTGCAAAGACCCTGTTATATTGCCAATTTATCTAAATGGATTTTTAGAGGAATGGTACATAGCTTTCGTTCGCCTCTTTTTTAAGACCTTACACTTTATCTTAGCCAGTGATGATGATATTCTAATTAACTCAAAATTATTTAATACAGCGAAAAAAAAGATTATAGATTCAATCTCTTCTTATCTTCTGCGACGCACTATATTGCTAATGAATACGCTTGGAACGCGACTTTGTTACCTAGCGGCGGCATGCACCGACTACTTTCAAACTGAATTTTAAACTGAATTTTATTCTTAGGCGCGAAATTCAAACTGAATAAATGATTATTTATTTTTGAACACATTTTTAAAATTAAAATTGCTATAACTTTTGTTGTAATTGACCAAAAACAGTGAGCAATGGCTCATTCTGAAGGTTTTTGCGAACAATAACAATAGACTGATAAATGAAACAGTGAACGAATAGTAAAAAAGTATAATTATTGGAAAAGTACGTGGTCTTAGTATTCTATGATTGGAAAAAATTTTAAAAATTCATCTATTTTTATAAACTTAATATTATTAATGGCACGATATGCCATAGTGTCAACGCTTTACAATGGAAAATATAAAAATAACGTTTGAGAACCTGTTTAAAAAAAATAAGGAAAAATAGCATATTCTCACCTATTCTGAAAGTTAGCATTTTTACGTATGAAAGCAAATAAAAATTTCAAAAAAAAAATAGTTGAGAAAATTGCATTTAAAAAAAATCGTTTTTTCTAGGTTTTTCGTGAATAACTCGGAGGGATCAACATGCATCGCAAAAATCGGAACGGCATTCATAACTAGACGAAATTCCTCACATTAAAAAAAAAACTCGTTTTGAAAAGTCAAAAATTGACAGAGATAGAGCATTTTGAATACGGAGGTCCGTTTTCATTTTTTCACCTTTTATTTTAACAAACTCAAAATAGGCTATAGCGTCGTGGAAAAAATTTTTTTAGTCGTATTTCGGGGTCTGCACATCTTGTCTTGAGTATTAGAACACATTCACATAGTTTTCAGCCAAAAAAAATTCGATCCTTGACAGCCTGCATGAATCTGAATGGAATCAGCCATTATACTAATATGTAGTGGGGGCTACTACTTTTTTCTTGCTACAACGGATTGTGTTTATATAAATGATGAAAAACGCCATTAGACAAAGACAGATATTTCGGCTCCCTGTTAAGAGCCATTTTAAAAATTTGAAAAAAATTTCGATTTTTCACTTTTATTTGTATTTTACGTAAACTACTCAAAGATTTTGCTTGAAAATTTCTATGGAAATTATTTTTGACTCCCTAAAAAAGAAAAACTTTTGAAAACTGATTTTTTAAGCGCATTTTTAATTTCAGAGCATTTTTTTAAATTTTTAAAAAAATTTTTATCATTCATTTTTTTTCTATTTTACAAAAACCATTTGATGGATTTACTCCAAAATTTGTATGCAAGTTATTTGCTATTATCTGAAGAAAACAAGCTTTGGAAAACTTAATTTCTCAAAGCATTTTTAATTTAAGAACATTTTGAAAATTTTCAAAAAAATGTTCATTTTTCATTCATCTACCATTTTGCATAAACCATACGATAAATTTTCTCCAAAATTTTTCTGCAATCAATTCGCTACCCTACTGAAAAATCTCACGTTAGATCTCATGCCAAATTCTCATGTAACTATATTTCTGAAAATTCTAAGTCCGATGATTACTAAAAATTTCTAAGTTCCTACTATCAAAATAAAATTTTTTAATTTAATATTTTTTTTTTGTTTCCAGACATGTTACAATAATTTAGTTCATTAAAAACTAATACCTTCCTACTAAATCTTACGTAAGATCTCATGTAAGATCTCATGTTAAAATTTCATGCGAACAAGTTTTAAGCTTTTTAATTTATATGAAAATTTTCAAGTCCCTAGTATGAAAAATAATTTTTCGAAATTCATTTATTTAGTTTCTAGATAATTGAATACATTAAAAATTAGTTAACCAGTTCGATTCTGTACTTTACGTAACAAAAACAACGTCAGACAATTGTTTAAAATTTTTTAAACAAATGCCTTTGAAACTTATAATTTTTTTATTTTTGATCATTTTAAATTGATTTAGCTTCACAAAAAATAAAATTTTACCAACTTCAATTTTCGACTTTTCGTGGAAAAGACGAAGTCTTATTATTTTTTAAAATTTCTTTGTCTATGGTAGAAACAACTGTTCATAAAAGGCAATAATTTTTACATCTATATACATTCTAAAACAATCTAACTTGTAACAAAATAACGTTTTACTACTTGTAAAAAAATCTTACTTTAGATATTTTACCAAAAAAGTAGATAAGTAGGTCTCTTATACCCGTCACAGGCAAGGGAGTTTATCTGATTGGCCTGAGAGAAGAGAAACGCCGTAAAATAAAAAGGACGAGAAGCGCCCACGACGCGTGCAGTTTTGTCTCTTATACATTCCGTGCCTGTGTCATGTGTAAAAGACAATGCTACACTCGTCGTGCGCGCTTTTCACGCATTTTCACGCTCTCATTTGTTTTTTAGCGTCTTTCTTTCCTCAGGCTAACTGGAGAAGTTTTCCTGCTTGATTCGGGTTTAAGAGACAAAGCTGTATATTGTGCACATTTCCCACGCTTTTTCGCGCCCTTTTTATTTTACGGCGACTTTTTTCTCTTAGATTAATCGGACAAACTCCCTTGCCTGTGTCAGGTATATGACACTAACTTACCTACTTTTTTGGTACAATATCCAAAGTAAGATTTTGTTACGAGTAGTAAAATGTTATTTTGTTACAAGTTAGATTGTTTTAGAATGTACATAAATGTAAAAATTATTGCCTTCTATGAACAGTTGTTTCTACTCCAGACAAAGAAATTTTAAAAAATAATAAGACTCGTCTTTTCCACGAAAAGTCAAAATAGAAGTTTGTAAAATGTTATTTATTGTGAAGCTAAATCAAATTAAAATGACCAAAAATAAAAAAAATTATAAGTTTTTAAGGCATTTGTTTCAAATATTTTTAACAATCATCTGACTTCGAATCGAACTGGTTAACTAATTTTTAATGAATTAAATTATCTAGAAACCAAATAAATGAATTTCGAAAAATTGTTTTTCATACTTGAAAATGTTCATGTAAATTAAAAAACTTAAAATTTTTAATAACTTGTTTGCATAAAATTTAAACATGAGATCTTACATGAGATCTCACGTGAGATTTAGCAGAAAGGTATTAGTTGTTAATGAACTAAATTATTGTAAAATGTCTAGAAACAAAAAAAAAATATATTAAATTAAAAAATTTTTCTTTGATAGTTGGAACTTAAAATTTTTTAGTAACTATCGGACATAGAATTTTCAAGAATATAGTTATGTAAGAATTTGGCATGAGATCTCACATGAGATCTCACGTGAGATTTTTCAGTAGGGTATTGACTGAACAAAATAAGTTTTCGAAAACTAATTTTGCTAGCGTGATTACAATTTTAGAAAATTTTAAATAAATAAAAAAAAATTCGATTTTTCTGTTTTCATTTAATTATATTTTACGTAAAGTAATTGATAGATTTGTTCTAACATTTGCAGGGAAATACGCCAGAAAAATGGAAATTTTTAAAAACTGATTTTCCTTGTGTAGTTTTAATTTTTGAGGATTCAAAAATTTTGAAAAAGAAATTTTGAAATGAAAATTGTATTTATTTAGCCAATTATATCTCGAAAATTACTCGTTGGCTTTGCTTTAAATTTTGCATATTATTTATTTCTTTGTCTGAGTACGTGTCTTTGTCTTTTTCTTTGTCTGAGCAGTTTTAATTTTATAACCATTTAGAAAGTTAAAAAAAAATTTAGATTTTTTTATTTTTTTTTTATTTTACGTAAATTACTTGATGAATTTGCTTTAAAATTTGCATTAGAATTATTTGCATCGGTCAAAAGAAGTATGACTTTTAAAAACTAATTTTCTTAGCATAGTTTTAGTTTTAGAAAATTTTGAAAAAAAAAGTTTATTTTTTATTTTTTTTCCATTTTACGTGAACTACTTGGTAAATTTGCTCTGAAATTTGTATACTAGTTATTTTTTACTGTCTATATCTAATAAGCTTTTAAAAAATAATTTTTTTAGCGCAATTCTTTGATCACCTCTTCTGATTTCTGATCCAACGCTTTCACCAACTTTTTTCTTACGTCCTTCACGTCCTCTCTGTCTTTCTATCTTAGATTGATCCTCATTTCTACCCTATTTTTATCTATCCCTGACTCTCTTTTCCTATTGGCTAATCACTCTTTCACATTCACTAATTTTTCTTGAATAGAAATTATGTTTTTTACATTAAAATCACATTTAGAAAAAGGAAATAAAATTACTTTAACTCAATAAGCTCTATGAGAAAGCATTGCACTAAAGCACTTGGAGCATTTTTGAAAATATACAATATCCTCTCACTTAAGTCAGTTTTAATAGAACTATTGCTTAGGTGATATCGGCTTACTAAAATAAAATTACTCTGTGTGTTGTGTTTTTCATCACTAAATCCAAATCCAAAAATGAATTAGAGCAATTTTGGAGATTAGGTTAGATTTTATTTTTTAGTACAGCAATAGCACTTTTAGTACATAAAATTATTTAGGTCTCTTTATTTTCTATCATTTTCTGAACTCCACGTGGTAAGAAATTTTAATTATTAATATTAATTTATTTTAATATTATTAATTTTAATAATAATAATAATAATAATAATAATATTGTTATTAATTAAAATTTCAAAAAAAATATATATATTATTTCTAAAGTAGTCCAATACCAATTAAATCATAAAAAATTCATTGTTCTTTATTATATTATGCTCTTCATATATATGAGACACACAAAATTTTTAAATCTTTGCTGTGATAAAAATCATATGAAAAATATTAAAGCATGGCTGATGATATTTTACTATCCTTAAATACTATCTTTAATTAATACTAGTTGCATCATAAAAAATTCATTGTCTTAGAAATGTTTTCAAATTTTTATCCCAATTTAAAAACATATTAATAAGTGGTGACTATTTTAAGCGATTTATTGTTCCTAAATCGAGATACAGAACTTTGAAATTGCAATTCTTAACAAATTCACGTCTTAGTTGCAATTCTAAAGTTCCCTATCTTAATTTAGAAACAATAAATGGTTCTTAAAAAAATAATGTAGTTTATTTAGGATAATGTTTTTTAATTGTAATGCAAATTGGAAAGCTTTCTTAAGAATGCTTTCGAATTTTTCTATAGTATATACATGGGATGTTTCAGGTCAACTCACATGGTTGGAAAGAGAAATTGTTAAAAGTCTGAGAACAGGATACCCACAAAACAAAAAATTTTCACAGCTCTAGGTCGAAAAGGTCAAAAGTTAAACATGATGAAATTTTTCCAATTTTTTGTTAAATAAATTCCTCGACTTTTTTTCTCGAAAACTATCAGCTCTTAGTAAAAACACAGTGGAATACTTATTGTTAGTAATAATATATAGAATGTTATTATTTTTTTATAATAAATTATTATAATATAGAATAAATTATTTTTTTACGCTGTCTTCTCCTGCTATTCTCCACCTGATCGTTTACCATAGATGTTCATTGAGGAGGTGATTGATCGAAACTAAACTTCTTTAGCATTTTGTTTATGTATTCTTCTTGCTTAATCTATCTCGCTTTATTTCTAAGTGTTAAGAATAGGAGCTTCAACAAACCAAACTTCCCCAGCGTCACCTAAAGATTGTTGACGCGCGCAGTATAATCGAGCCCTACTGTTTATTCCGACGTCGCCTGCCGTGCCCGATGGAGCTGCCTTATTGCATATAATTAGATCGTTTCGAGTCAATAGTTTTTCTTTATTTAAACTAGCTTTGTATATTAATAAAGTCGTTTGTTATTTTATAAATACAAAAGGGATTTGTTTGAGTTTTGGCTCCTAGATCCAACAGATTATAGGCCCAGATTCACGCTTCACTGCGCATGGCATGAAGTCTTCGTTTTTGTAAGTATGGTGCAGAAAAAAAAGAAAAGTTTTGTTCACAATGCACCTTGTGTTTGATGTGAATAAAAAAAAATAAAATAAATTGTGCGATGTTGTAAATGCGCATGTAATAAAATTATTGCGTAAATACAAAAAGAAAAGAAGTGTAGGAGTTGTAGAAGTAACAATTTTTGTCATTCACGCACGTTTTCTTCCTCCATCAGAAAATATATAATGAGTGTTTAATATTAAATTTTTATTAATTCTAAAAGTGAATTGAGCAGTCTACAAATTGAGTACAGTCTACAGTTTTTGTACTATTCAATGTTATGTAGATGTCAAAATTCAAAAAGTAAAAAAAACCGGGAGGAGGATGTTCGTGGAATAGACGGCACGCACTCGATGTATTTCGTTGTTAGGTTTCGACTGGCAACCGTCATTTTTCTTGGATGCGATACGAAGTTCGTGGAGCTATCATTTTGTATTGAGTTTTCCTACTTTTTCAAGAAATGAAGCATACGTGAATTTATATGTGAAACATATATACATGCGTACACATGTACATGCGTGATCAATAGATGTCTTTTATAGAAGTAAAACACGTGTATAAGCGCATATGTACGTGTATAAACGTATTGTGCATAAACATATATATGTATTTACAAATACTGATGTAGATGTAAAAGACGTTGAGATAAAAAGTCAGGAGATATTTTAATTTTAATTTTAATTTTTTTTTTGTGTTTTTGTGACTACGTTATAACGTTTTCTACTAAAACTGAGATTCAGTGAATATACAAAACTTATACGTTTCAGTACGTATAAGTAGTAAAACCGGTAAGAACCGAACGCAAGTATATACTTGTGTTTGGTCGCGTATACATCAATTGTTTTTCTTTTTCTCCGAAGTTTTTTTAGTTAAATCTTTTGATGTTAAATACTCAAATATTTAAATATTATTAATGATAAATATTTTAAGTTGAACTTTCTTTAGAAGTTCAATTTCTTAGAGTTAAATCTTTGTTGAAGATAAAATTTTTTTGTTCTTTAAAAGTTTTATTTTTTAGACGTCTAATATTCTTTTTTGTAGTGTACTCTTTCAAAGTTAATTTTTTTTGGAAAAGTAAAAACTGTTTTAAGTTAAATATTTATATTACAAATAAAATTTAATTTTTTTAAGTTGATGATAATTAAAACTTTTTAAGGTTAATAATTTTAATTAAAATCTTAATGTCAAACTTGTATGTATTTATCTTTCTTTCTTAATTTATACTGTCTCAAAAGTAAGAGCATCGATTGAAACATTCTGTGTAAATTGTTGTACTATAGTTTTACATATGTTTTCAATAAACTGAAAACCGACTATAGATGTATAATTTTTCAGTTTATATACGTACATAAAAGGAGAAAGATATTTGAAATATAGTCGAGTATATTTGTAGAAGTGCGTGCAGAGAGTTGTGTATATAGATGTGAATGTACATATATATATACATACACATATAGATACATGTAAATGTGTATTAATACAAAATTATATCGAACAATAATTTGACGGAAACAATACTTGATCCGCGCTTGTTCTTTTAGTTTGCCTCTCTCTATAACTTATGTGTCTTTTTTATCAGATGTGATAGAATGATTAAACGGTTACTTTGTAAGAAAGTAAATATGGATTAAGGCCTAAATGATATACACAGAGGACTTCCTAAGTCAATCTCAGACTGTCTACCATCAGGATATTTTACAGAAGAACGGTCAGAGATTAAAAGGGAGAAAGTATCAGAAGTTCTACAAAGAAAAAGATGTCAAAGAAAATCAAGTTGACAGGAAAATGATGGACTTCAATAAAATTAAAATCTCAGAAGTTAACGGTTTTACACGGGAAGAGAGGAAATGAATAGAAGTTGAACCAAATACACTAGACGAAGGCATGCTATGAGATATAAGATTAAGACATGTCTTTCGGATGTTTAAAATGGCTGCAAAAATTATTAGACTGTTTAAAGTAAATTAAATTTCAGGATAACCTTTTTTAGAGTGTAAATCTTGTATAATGGACATAATGCAAAACTTTCCATTCAAAGAAACAAGAACCAAAGGAACAAGATGTCATGGAACCTACTCGATCACCATTGTGTCAGTTTCTGGAAGGAGCTGAATCACACAAGTTTTTATAAATATCTACTCGAGATTCATCACTGTATACTCAAAAGTTTTTCAAAACTGCAGGAAGGATACTTGGAGAAGATTTCGGAGTATTTTACGTTAGAGCTGAAAAAAGTATCGAATTCACCAGAGGAAGTTCTACAGAAGTGATGGTTGAAGACAACATAGAAAGTAACTTTGGTTCGTTATATTCACCAAAGTTAAATAGAACCACTGAGAGGTTCAATAAGACGCTTCAATCGAAAATCGAAACCATGATGATAAATTCGGCCTTACCAGGAGGTACGTCAATTCTAGCAATGGAAGCAGCTATATGTATCAAAATTAAACTCCAAGATCTCTATAAAAGTTATATCACTAGAAAGTAAATTACATAAGGACAAAATTAGAAGTTTGGCTACACCACATACACCAGACTACTTAACACCTAGTTGAATGCAACTAAAAGATCACCAAGAGCAGTATCGACACGTTAGATGTAACGAAAAACTAATAGACTAAGATGTATAAAAATTAAAAACAACATTGAAAAATTTGGACCACTGGAAGTTGATTAGAAAGTCAAAAAAAAAACTGAAAAAGTGAACAGATAATTTGAAGTGCCAGAAAAGACTGCAAGCAAGTAGATGTTACAGAAAAAAATATAAGTACAGCCCGAAGTAAACAACTAGAAACCATCCAAATTCACAAACGAGAAAGATCGATGTGAACACGTGTAGAGGATCTTATCAAACAACGAACAGTTCCTAAAATACCAAATGTCTAAAAAGAGCAACCAAATCCTAGTGAATATCGAACAAACCCAAGTACATACATAGATGTCATGCAATCAACTGAAAGAGGAAGTCGTCAAGCAGCTACAAGGACAATAATAAAAATCTATGATGGGAAAGAAGTTTGGAAAATTACAGACGCACCCCATAATGAATCAACTGGAAAAAGAATTATCATAATAGATTTCAAAGAAATATTCAAAAAGAAATCTGATAAAACTGGCAATACTTACTTTAAAATAAAATAAGTCTCTAAAGGCTTCAAAAGCAAAAGATAGTATGAACTGAGAGTAACATATGCTCCAATTCTTGAGTGCCCTTGATATGATCTGTTTTAAGTATTTTAAACAGACATAACCGAAAAATATGGCTGACTGGGGAGAGAGTGTGTTTAGTGTGTAGTGTGAGCTTAGGATGTTTTTTTATACAGTAAGATAGAGATAATAGATATAAAGGATTGGAAAATAGAGGATAGAAGGAAGGGATTGTAAAGTTTGTTAAAAAACAGGGATATAAAGTGGAGGGAAAGAGTGAAAGTGTAAAATAGAAGTAGGGGGAAAGTGAGGTTAGGTGAGTAGGTTATAGAGAAAGGTGATAAAGAGAGTTGAACAGAAAGAGTAGGTGAAATAAGGGAGTAGTAAAGAGAAATAAGGGTGAGGATAGAAAGAAAGAGGGTTAGAACTGTAGTTGAGAAGGAAATAGGTTAGAGAAGGGAGAAGATAGTGGGAGCATAGAAGTGGGGTTAGGTTAAGAATGTCAAAAGACACAGATAGAGTGACCAGGTTTATTGAAACAAAAAGTGAAGGCAACGTTGTAGCAGTAAGAAGGAAAAGAAAGGGGTGGATGAAAAGTGGAAAAGGAGAGTTTGCAGGGAGAGATAAGAAGTGTATGGGAGAAAAGGGTGAAAAGTTGGAAGGTGTGCAAGGGGAAAGAGAGAAAGAGATAGTCCAGAAGAAATAGCGAGAAAGAAGGCACTAACAAAGAAGGCAAACAGTGATAAGGAAGATCCAAGTGAGAAGAATAGTGAAGAAGACAGCCTTGACAACTCTATTATTTTTAGAAATACAAAAGAACAGGAAAAGGATATGGGGGATAAAAAGCTAGAGCAGATGATGGAGATCCTGAGTAGAATGGAGAAAGAAAGTAAAGAGTTTAGGGAGGAAATGAGAAAGGATGTGAGTGAGTTAAAGGAGGTTTACGCAAGAGAAATAAGAGGTATAAAGGAAAGGGTGAACAAAGAAATAGGAAGGCTAGAGACAGAAGGAAAGATGGATAGAGATAGAGGTAGACAAAACTATGAGAAATTAGTAGAGTCGGAGAATGAAAGTAGGAGAAAGGATAAAAAGCAGATGAAAGAGATGGAAGAATGTAAAAAAGTGATAGAGGAAACAAGAAAGAAGCTAGAAGAGATAGATAAGAGAATAAGCAGTGGAGAAATAAACTTGGAAAAGGAAGTGGATAGTGCTGTCAAAGATTACAGAGGAAAAGAGGAAAAAGAAGTAATGTGGTTGGCTTAAATGGAGGAAAGAAGAAAAAAGAAAAACAATATACTAATAAGAGGAGAAAAGGTTGAGGAACTGGAGAATAAGGATAAGGCGATGAAATGGTTTGCAAAGGAAATGAAGATAGAGTGTAAGATTAGAAAAGCATGGAAGGTGGTGAGTAAGGAGAAGTTAGTTGTGGTGCAGTGTGAGGATTGGGAGACTAAGCAGAAGATTATGAAAGAAAAAAAGAGATTGACAGGGACAACAGTAGTTTTAGAACAAGATCTAACATGGAGAGAAAGGAGAAACAGATATCTGATAAGAGAAAAAGCAGAAGAGTTAAAAGGGAAAGGAATAAAGGTGAAGATATTTTTTAATAGACTAGAAGGAGAAGAGGATGTATGGTTTTGGGATGAGAGAGTGAATAAATGGTTTCAAAGGAAAAGAGAGGATGCAAAGGACAAGGAGGGAGAAGATGAGGAAAGATTGGAGTAGAATGAGAATATGGAAAGAAGAAGGGAACGAGCAGATCAAATGCATCACATGGAACGTAGCAGGTTTAGGAAAGAAATGTAAGGAAGTGGGAAAAATTATAAAGGAATATGATGTTATACGCCTGCAGGAGACATGGATAGAAGAGAGAGGTATGGAGTTAGTATATAAGATGTTTGAAGAGTATGAGTTTGAGGTTAGATGGGCAAAAAGAGAGAAAAAGAGAGGAAGACCAAGAGGTGGAAGCATATTAGCAGTTAGAAAAGGAACCGAAATGACAGTAATATGGGGAAATAAGGCAACAGAAGAAGTAATATGGTGCGAAGTGAATAGTGGAAGAGAAAAGATGATTATAGCTGGTGTATACATGAGAGAGTCAAGGAGAGAAAACCTAGAGGTCTTGTCGGAAATAATTGAAAAAAATAGAGAAAAAGGAATGGTTTTGATGGGAGATTGGAATGCAAGAGTAGCAGAAGAAGGAGGGGTGATAGACATGGTGACAAATAAAAAGATGAGAAAATCTAAAGATAAGATCTGCAATAAGGAAGGGGAAGATTTAATTGAATGGCTTAGAGAGCAAGGTATGTGTAGAGGAAATGGATGTACACAGGGAGATGAGATGGGGGAATGGACATTTATAAGCGGAGTAGGAATGTCTGTAATAGATTACGTTATTTCGAATGACAGAATGGAAGAGATGTTGTTGGAAATGAGAATAATAAAAAGCGAAATGTCGGATCATATGCCGATTGAATGCAAGATACGTTTGGAAAAAGAAAAAAAATATAAAGAAAATGACGAGGTAAAACAAATAACGGTATGGGGAGAGGGGGATAAAAAGGAATTTAAAGAAAAGATAAAGAATATAGAGGGTGTAGAGACATGGAGGGAGTTAAAGGAAAAAGTAAGGGATGCTTTAAAGAAAAAAGTAGTGAAAAATAAGAGAGAGGAAGGGATAGATGACTGGTGGGATATGGAATGTCAGGAAAGAAAGGATTATGTGAATAAAACGTTAAAGGATAATAAAGAGGTAGTAGTAAAAGGAACAATAAAGAGGTGTATGTGATAGAAAGAAAAAAGTATAAAGGTTTATTGAGAAGAAAAAAAGATGAAAAAGGCAGAGAATTAATGGAAGAGCTGATGGAAGAGAAGACTGGTAGGGATTTTTGAAAGAAGGTTAATAGCTACAGGAAAAAAAGAACGTAAATTTCAGAAGTGATTAAAGAGGAAGAATGGAGAAAAGCGTTCATGAGAGGAGAGGGAATGGAGAAGAGAAGAAATGAGGAAGACGAGAAGGTTGATGACATAAGGGAAGAAGAGAAGAGAGAAGAAGAGGAGATCAGCAGAGAAGAGATAAGTGGCGTAATAAAAGGACTTAAGAAAAAGAAAGCAACAGGGGAAGATGAGATACCGTATGAAGCATGGATAGTAGGGGAGGATTTTGTTTAAGAGAACATGCATAGGCTGCTAAATAAGATATGGAGAGGGGAAGGTTTGCCAGAAGAATGAAGGTGTGGTGTGATTACACCGATTTTTAAGAAGGGAGATGAAGATAAAGTAGAGAATCATAGGGGAATAACATTGATGGACACAGGATACAAAATATATGCAGAAATCGTGAAAAGAAGACTAGAAAAGGAAGTAGAAGAGAAAAGATGTTTAAGTGATACACAGTTTGGATTTAGAAAAGGATGTGGTACAATAGAGAGTAATTTCGCCTTGAAACAATTGTAGATAGACAACTGAAGAAAAAAAAGGGTAAAGCGGTACTATTTTTTGTAGACTTAAAGACGGCCTTTGATAAAGTGAATAGGGAAGAAATATGGAAGATAATAAAGGAGATAAATATAAATAGTAATACAATAGAAAGAATTAAGGAAATCTATAGCTGTACGGAAGCAAGGGTGAGGATTAAGAACAAGCTAACGGAAAAGTTCAAGGTAAATGAAGGAGTTAGACAGGGGTGCCCACTAAGCGCGCTACTGTTCAACATTGTCTTTGCAGGATTAGAGAAGAAATTAAAAGAGGGACAAGTAGGAGGAGTTAAGATAGGAGAGAGGAGGGCGTATAGCCTGGCGTACGTGGATGATATTGTACTCATGGCGGAGAATGGAAGCGAGATGAGAAGTATGTTAAAAAGATTCAATAAATTCTCAGAAGGAAAAGGATTAGAACTGAATGTAGGAAAATCGAAAATAATGGAGATGAGAAAAGGAAGAGGAAAGAAAAAAGTTATTTTTATGTATTTCTTACTGTTTAAATATCCATTTAGAAAATCTGTCTTTACGTCCATTTGACATATTTCTAAATTCAGTTTGTTTGTCATTGCCAGTATAGATCTCATTAAATGTAATCGTGAAACCAGTGCATATGTTTCTTGCATATCATACTCATTTCTGTCTCTGAAACTACAAATTACTGGTCTAGCTTTATATCTCATTTTACTATCTTCTGTCTTTCTTTTGAATACCTACCTTGAATGTATAATATTTGATCTTTTTCTGTCATTCATTACAATTAATCTATCTACTAATTTTCATACACTATTCTTATACATAGATTCTAACTCTTTATTAATAGTTTTGGTCCATTATTTTTTGTTAATTTTTTGAGTTCATGGCTTCAAAGTATTTACTCGGGTCATTATTTACACTGCCGTCCATGTTTTTGACTTTTTTCGATAAAAACTTTTTTTTAATTATTTAACATTTTCTAAAATTGTAACTACGCTAACAAAATTAGTTTTCAAAAACTTATTTTGTTTCGACAATAGCGAATTGAGTGCATAAAAATTTTGGAGAAAATTTATGGTATGGTTTACGCAAAATAGAAGATGAATAAAAAATGAACATTTTTTGAAAATTTTCAAAATGTTCTAAAATTAAAAATGCTTTGAGAAATTTAGTTTTCCAAAGCTTGTTTTCTTCAGATAATACTGAATAACTTGCATACAAATTTTGGAGTAAATCTATCAAATGGTTTTCGTAAAATAGAAAAAAAATAAATTGTAAAAATTTTTTTTTCAATTTAAAAAAATGCTTCAAAATTAAAAGTGCGCTTAGAAAATCAGTTTTCAAAAGTTTTTCTTCTTTAGGGAGTCAAAAATAATTTCCATAAAAATTTTCAAGCAAATTCTTCGAGTAGTTTACGTAAAATACAAAAAAAGTGAAAAATCGAAAATTTTTTCAAATTCTTAAAATGGCTCTCAACAGAGGGTCGAACTATCTGTCTTTGTCTAGTAGCGTTTTTCATCATTTATATAAACACAATTTGTCGTAACAAGAAAAAAATAGTAGCCTCCACTAGATGTACTTTGCTTATGATATCATTCTAGAAGAAAAATCTCTTTCGTCTTCTTCAGACAACGATTTAACTTTAGGCATATTATTATAACTTCATACTATTTCTTCAAATAATCTTTCTATAAAATTAACTGCCTTTTATTTCGCTAGATTATACTATATGTTGTATAATTTTTTTTTGTATACTAGAAGGAGTTAAATTTAACTCGCTTAATTTAATTTCTCTCATTCTGTTGAACAATTTAACTAGATCTTTAATTCTCATAACTCTGGCATGATAGTCTTCATCTACTCTATTTATTAATATATCACAAACTTTATATCTATGTTTTTCTTTTATACTTTCAGATAAACTTTTATTTGCTACAATAGTACCGTATAAAAAATACAGTAAGTTCAGCGAACTTAATTCAGACATAAAATAATCCAAAAATTTTTCAAATTTAATTTGAGTTGTTAATTTATGATAACTTTTTACCAATACATCTTTTCCAGTCAGTCTGGTTTTGATACTTTCTCTCATCTATTTAGAAATGTGTATGTATGTATGTGACAATAACGCAAAAGATATTTACGTAAGAAAAAAAGTCCTTACTCTTCACTTTAATATAATAGTAGTAATTTAAGTTGTAGTCAAAAACATTCTTTTTCTGTCTCTTTCTTTTTAATCGGTCTTTGCATGCATTTACGTAAACTTTATTCTTGTCTGCTTTGATTTAGTTCATTTCGTTTTACTCCTTCTGTCTCTTTCTTAAGCTGTCAGTTCTATCGCGACGATGCGCACACCCCTATACATATACTCACACGTATGTACTGTCACTTTTGTTTATGCTATTGCTATTCTGTTATACATATATGCCTATACATATATATACACACATACATGCACATATACATATATGCCCACGTGTTTATTAACACCTTCTGTCAGTTGCATAAATAAAATATTTATATTTGGGTCAAGTTTCATAACACCTGAAACTGTAAAGGTGGGATTTTTTTCAAGGAGTTTTACCTCCCTAAACAAAATCCAGCCCTTAATAAATAAATTTATTTTATTTATGACGGAAATTAATTTGATTTTTCATTAGGTAAAGTAGCAATAACTTCATTATAATTAGCCTTTTAATAGTTATATAAAGTTGACAAAATCCTTTTTTTAAAATAAAGGCAAAAAAAAATTTTTTAAAACCCGGTTTTTTAGATTAATTTTTAATTTCTTTAACAATGCATGCATTTCGAGACAGATTTCTGGATTTTTATTTCTAAGAGCAGGCCGGATTCGCTGTCCTTGTCTAATTGGCATTTTTGTTATTTACTCAAGTTTTAATCGGTGTATTTTCAAATTAAAGGTCGAGCGCAATAGATATTATTATTATGAACATCTATGCACAAGAAAAAAAATATCTACCGGTTTGTTTTTGAGAAAAGTAAGGAATGCCGAGGTAAAAGTTTATGTTTATAATATTTTCGCGTTCCTTACTTTTCTCAAAAACAAATCGGTAGATTTTCGTTTTCTTGTGCATAGATGTTCATAATAATAATATCTATTGCGCTCGACCGTTAATTTGAAGATACACCGATTAAAACTTGAGTAAATAACAAACAACTCAATTGTTACTCGGTCGGTATCAGGTTCTACTCCGGCCTACCGTTAATAAATATAATAAGACTTTTGACTCGATTAAATGTAAATTTTTCCTAAATATAATTTAAAAAAAAAATGACAGAGTACCATATTACACTATTACAATAACATTTGAAAAATGTTTTTTTTTCAACAAAATTAAATCAAATATGTTGGAAAATATATTTTTATTACATAAAAGGAAAATGTATAATTAATTTTTCTTACAGAAATTGCCTCCAAGTTTACAATCGTAAACTCTTAATACCACCAGATTACATCTTATTACATTAAATATGCATATATTATGGATTATTTTGGGTTTTTCTCTGTCAAAAATATTTGAATTTAATCAATTCATGAAGTTACCTATAAAGATATTAATTATAAATAATAAAGCTTAACTTAAGAAAAAGATTTTTTTTATTTCAGAAATACCAGAAAATTTCGTTTTACAATGTATTTTTATTAAAGTTTTTGTTCTTAATTGACTATCCATCAATTAATTATAACAATATAAATAACACAAATAGAATAAATAATACTAATGACAAATTATTAAATCTACACGAGTGAATCAAAATAAATGTTTTAAATCCAAAAATTATTCTTTTAATTTGATACAATATACTATACTAAAACAATTTGTTTGAGATTGGTTTGTATGGATATCAAATCATACATCTATAATGAATACCAGTTAAGTTAGAAAATGTATATTTGTTGTTATATTGCAACTCTTTTACATCTAACAAGAGAAAACTTTAATGGGCTTTACAAACTTGAACAATATGAGAGATTCCATGATAATGATGGTCTCTTTGTAAATTCTTTAAATTAATGAAATTATGCATAAAATGAATGAATCACTTATCTGATCAGGTATAAACATGTAGGCCGGCAGGCACATTGCCGGCTTTCCCCGATCTCCTCTGCTTGCTCGTTCATAGCGTGGAATACACTTTATGATTCCATAGGTGAAATATTTAAGTACGCATAATCAACAGTAAACGAGCATGCAAAAAGGCAGTGAAACACGAAGAAATAACCCATAGAAACGGAAAATTCACCATTGAAATTACCGGAAAATAGAGAAAGAAAATGGATAACTGATAAATATTAACCACTGTTAAAAGCAAAAATGGAAATCCCAAAAATAAAATTATTTTAAACTTAGCACCAAAAGTAAGAGAAATAATAAAAAAAATGTAAAGTTACAGATAGTGGCTGCAGCCTCGCGGGCTGCAGCACACCCGTACTATCCTTAGGCCTGGTCGCGTGCGTCTCTCTTCTCTGTTCCGGTGGTTGAAGCTAAGCCGTCAGGCTAACTTCAATCATCGTCATTAGTAGTGGGAGAAAATGCAAAGAAAAGAGAGGTAGCTTTCTTTCTCTCTGTCGTACTCTCTTGCCTAGTGCATGGGAATGATCGTTGAGTCCCCCACTTTCAATGCAAAAAAGTAAAGAAAGTGGAACTTGATGACTGCTCCGTCAACAGCCAAGCTGTCAAATTCTAAGAACTTGATAAAAGTGTGAAAAGAAAGTGGCCTTGACGCTTTTAAGGCTCTTTCTTTTCACTATGGAAGAAAGAATTGAAATTTCGATTTAAAAATTTTTAGTATTTAATAGAAAAATTAAAAAATTTTTGAGTGGCGAAATTCCGTTACTTAACAGAAACAAAGAAAAAAGGACCTAATCCCTAGCACAACACACAAGTGTATTGTGTAACACACGGAAAAGAGCAACCTTAAAGGTACTCTTCTACGCTTACTATCCAACCGTGAATTTAACAGGTAAGCTTGTTAGATGAAGAAACCCTTTTCTTACGATTCTTTAAGGTAATAAAAAAAAAGAAAAATGAAAAGAATTACAAAAGGCGTTTTAAAATACAGCACTACACAGGACGATCACACGTTGCTCCTTGATCTGGATACTGCCAAGCACGTCTTCTGTTGCTTGATACTAACGATGGCAGCTACGAAAACTTCTGTAATGCTTCTAACTTCACGTTTAAGATTGAAACTGGCTGGGACTTGAGATGTGAATAAGAGAGCGAGAGCACCTCGTGCAGCGAGTTTTATTTGCCACTATCTGAATGATCTATATAGATGCTTAAAATGACGCATGTCTTTTTTACATATACGCTCCATGTTATCCTTTGCGCACGTATACCAATGTTAAAACACTAGTAACTTAGATGAAACATCTCTTTCGCATAATATAGATTAAAATTAAAATCAGGTCGAGTATATCTGTCCTTTTCTAATCAAAGAATTGATTTCTTTACAAAAACTAATAATTTTAGCAAAAAATGAAAAGAAAACCGCATTTTGTATCAAAAAAGCAATATTTTCTTTGATGAGAAAGAATCAATTTTATCGCTTCGTTTTCAAGAAAACTTTGAAAAACCTAAAACATAGAGATTGGGGTAAACAATTCGGTTTTTCAAGGTTTTCTTCAAAATAAAGCAACAAAATTAATTCTTTCTGATCAAAGAAAATTTTGCTTTTTCCGATACGAAATGCGTATTTCTCTTCAAAAACTAATAATTTTCGCTAAAATTATTAGTTTTTGCTAAAAATTAATTCTTTGTTTAACAAAGGATGAAGGTACGTGACCTTCTCTTAACAGAGGGCTGAACTATCTGTCTTTGTCTAATAGCATTTTTCATCATTCACATAAACACCATCCGTCATATCAAGAAATAAATAGTAGCCTCCGCTAGATATTAGTATAATAAGTAAGTTTTGTAATAAAAATCAAATTATTTTATTGTGTAGTTTTTGAATAATATGTGACATACCAAAAAAGACAGGTTATATTCTAGTTTGTTAGTGGATCTCATTTTATTAAGAAATTACGCGAAAAAATAATTTGATTGTTTTAATAGATATTAGATAAACTCTTTTTTACTGAACAAGTGGTAGTTTACTAACAAGAAGATTTTTATTCCGTTCTAATTGTAACTACCAATTTTAGACCCGTTGCAATGCATGTTAGTAGTATATAGGCAGGTATAGCGAGACATTGCCCCTCTCCTCCCTCTCCCCTTCTGTCTACCACCCCTACCTGTCTGGAGGTTGTTATAGTGTACATGGAGTGGTAGAACGAGACATTTATTCCTCCCGTCTCCTCTGGCAGTCTGACATTCCCCACCCCCTTCTCCCAGACTGGGTATTATGCACTACTATTTTATTTATCAATTTTATTTATAAATTATTTCCTACGATTAAAATATTTGTTGATCCTGAAAAGGACCGTATGAAAATATATAAATATATTTTAGTTTAAAATTTTTTATATTTTTTTTTTCAGGAATAGAGTAAATATTAGTTGAAAATTTTCCAGAATAATGTTTCCATGTTGACGATGGTTGATTTTCTCTCTTCTTCTTTTTTTCACCTTGTAGTAAAGGTGTTTTGGCGTTGCTGGAGCTTTTTTGACCCATCATTATAAGTATGCGTTAGACAAATACAATAAGAGACTATGCCTAAAAAAGCATTTATTGTAAAAAGTTATTATTTAAATTGATATTTTTAAGAGTATTATTTTCTTATTATATCTTTGGAAACGTTCTAATTTTTCCGTTTCTGTTTTATAATATTCTTTGCGCCGTTCTTTCTTTATTCCGCTGTCTGTTGAACATAATTAACCAATCTTTCTTGCACATTGTCTCATGTCTGCCTCGACCGATTGTCGTAAAATAAATGAAGGATAATTAAAAAGGGTGATTATATTCATAGGAAGAAATGAAATCAAATATACCATTAAAGTTATTTATTGATATTAACACACATTTTTATACATGAATCATTTTACATAATAAATATTTAAAAATCGTAGGTTAAGTGTATAGTAACAAACAAAGTTTATTGATATTAACACGCATTTTTTATACAGGAATCATTATATCTCGTAAATCTTTTGCAATCATAGGTAAACTAAATGCTAAAATTTCAGATAAAACAATTTTTAAATACAAGCTTTCATAATAACAATTTTTAGCTTTTGAATCATTTTTTCGTGTTATCTGGAAAGAAGCTACAAAACGCGTGTAAACTAGCACCGCTACACATATGATATAAAAACATAATAGTATATTGACCACAACACGTTAAATCAATGCTTTGCAGTTTTTTGGTATTCCATCAAAAAATTTTACTGTTTCTTCTGAGTCGTTCAAGATGGTATTTTCAGATGGGTGGGAAACCGTAACTATCGAAATACATTCCGTATCCATTTTTATCGATAAACATTGCCACCCAGTGCTTACCAGGTCTTGTATAATCATCGGTATTACACACTACAGTGACCGGTGTTATCATTACGTATGGAATTCGATCTGCTGCGTATACGCCAATTGTTTTGGCTTTCAGCCCTTCCGGAGCCCTCATTATTTGACTGGTATTCGTTTGTATTATTTCCTTGTGTTAAACTACAACTCTCACCACTTCTTCATATTCTACGGTTTTATTATCGTCGACGTCGTCGTAGTCTACTGCATGGACCCCTGTAAAAGTAACAGTTGATCCAAATCTCACAATACTATCTGTCTTGTAGGCAAGTTTTCGAATAGAATCGTAAAATAGTTCACTACTTTTTTTAGACAAATTTTGTTGGGATTCTTGAGGGAGTAGTAAATAAAGCCACTCTCTCAACAGATGTGATCTCTGCATGGCAAAAAACTCCTTTTTATAGAGACTTTCTTAGCAGGCGTGAGAGCAGCATACTTTCTGAAAAGAGAACTGTCTTTGGAAGTCAGTAAAACCTATGGTAATATAATCTTCTATATTTATAACGTTACGAGCTATAATAGATTCTATTTATCGAGTCTTTTTAACACCTCTTGCATAAATTCTTTTAGTGCTTCTCGCTATATTATAAAAATGATAGCGTAATTTGCGTAGAATAAGATCCCCATCGAACCACTGTAAACCCTGGAGGCGCAACGATACGTAATCGTTGCTAATTTTTCTTATTCGTAAGGTGGCGCTATTATCCAATGACCAATGACTTGTTCTCGTAGAGAAACTACTGCCACTTCTTTGGGTAAAAATTTATTATCTTTATCTCTTGAGCTTCGAATATTTATTACGTAATCCATTGTGGCGAAAACGTAAGCGCGTGTTTGCTACATCTGAAAGCAAAAAGTAACTAAAACAATGGGGGATGAAGCATATTGGTCTTATAATGTTTCTCCCACCATTTTTCTCCCCACTTTAAGCATTAATATCCGTAATAATTTGTCCGTTTGAATCGATTTTTAGTAAATTATCAAATTCTGCGTAAACGATGCAATCAATTGTCTTCCTAAGAGCCTGTTCGAAGCGAACTTCGATGCGTAGAGCACCCGAGCAAATTATATTCCAATGAGATGGAGAATGAGTCGACAAACCAGGCGTCAAATCAAATGCAAAGAGACAGTAACCTTTCGGATGAGTGCTTCGACTGACATCGATATTCTCGTTAAGAAAATGTATACCAGTACCGAAAAATAGGGTGTAATAAGCGTCCACATAAAGCTGATTATTTCCCGTGAATTTCGACTGTATGGAATTGCTTGGTATTTGTACACCATCGACGGAAAGAGAGAGAAAATTAATAAAATAATGCTGAAAGTTGAAAGGATTTGATTGTCGATTACCGTTGAAGGTTTTATTACTTACAAAACCTATAATGATTCTTTTTGGCAATAGTCCCAATATAACATTATCAAGAAAGTCTCCTGAAATCCCACTATGTAGAGTGAATGATTTAACTTCCACTCTTGTTATTGGATATTTTGCAGTAGTCATGGCCAAAGCATTAGCATGAGCCAATAGTACAGCTGGACTTATTTTCGCTTGTAGGACGATTAACATCGCTTCTCTGATGCGTACTGAGAATTTTCCGTCATCGGTAAAATCCATTAAACAAAAGGCGTCCTTACTGCGAACAAGCCTCACACGCATCTCGACACTCTTTACCAAAAATTTACCTTAATTAAACACATCGCAATGGAGGTGATCAATCATATCGACAACTTTACCGCTAGCTGTAAGGTATTGACGATTTCGAGAACCGACATTAGTTCCTGATGTTCCAGTAGCAATTGCTGGTAACGCGTACATGTATTCTGCTGTGTCCGCATACCAAAGTGCGGAGGTTAGGTGTGATGTTAAAGCAGGAGAAGCGTAATTTCAGAGCGTCTCTATGTAACAATGAATGTAAAAATTGTTAATAGGAGAGACTTTTGCATTCTTGGCGTCGGTTACCATGGGTGAAATTTCCACGTTTACTTGTAACATTGTATACGCGAGATCGATGTAATGGTCGGTCGAACTAGGAACCAGGAATTCTAAGGGTGAATCGCTTTCATTGCTGAGAGATGATACAGGTTCGTAGTAGAGAAAGAACTGCTTTCAATCGCTGTTTGCATCGGAGGAAAAGTAAAAATATCTAGTTTACTCTTTATACCTTCACCACTGCACGCGTGTAGGAAAGCCATTTTTATAATTTATTTAGATCCAAAAATGTCGGATACACTTCTCAATACTTTCTTTTTTCGCCTTAGTCTTTCCTTTTTCTTACCTATACTACGCTTATTTTTCTTTATTTTTGTTTCCTTTCTTTTCTTTTCTTGCTTGCTTAGCAGCAACAGCTTTATATCCACTACCTTTCATATTATCAGAAATTTTATTAACAGCTTTTCTTTTTAAATTTCATCCCGTCTTTCGAAAACGACTGTTGAGAGACTCTTTGAAATTCGCTCTTTTATTCGTTACGCCGTTTAACACGTTCAAACCTGTTCGGACGGCTTCTTTGCCGACTCCTTTGGCCCCACTGGCAAGATACAGCACAATTTTTCTGAATGATCTACCGAGAAAGCTCCTAGTTCCAGATCCTCTTTGAAACGTGGAGTCTGAGTAAACGTTTTCATTACCACCTCCACCCCCACTAGCTTGCTTGTCGTAATAATGAATATAATAACTCATATTGCTATGCGATTAACGACTACGCTTGAAATGAAGTGTAACCGTCATCGTTCCTTACTCAAATAATATTTCACGCCCATATTGATCTCTTATATCGATAACAATATTTCGAAAGGTATAATGTAGTAGAGGAATATATTGAATTGGTGCAAAGTGTTTGACGACAATCAATCCGAATTTGTACTTCAAATTTTCCATGGCTACATAACGTAAAAGTGCTGTTTCCGTATCACCGACTGCATCAGGTTCGCACATGTCTGTGTAAAAGTAAAGCTGATCAGGTATGGCCCGTGCTAAACTAGCTGGCCTATTGCCCACATTTGTTCTTGTCCCTGAGTTAAAGATGACAGAAATTCCTGTTCCTCTCTGGACAATATCAAAACCAGAAATTCGACGAATTTTTTCGTTGAAAGTCGTGTAATGCGGCTCTCCGCAATCGCGAGTCTGTTTTAATGCGTAATAAACTTTCTGAAACTCAGTTGGTTCAAGCTTTTATTGATCACGCGCCACGTGTACATTATTTATCTCTTTCGCAAGCTGTTTGATACTAACGTATACGCTGTGAGGAAAATTACAAAACCCGTTATTATTCGGAACTTTGGGTTTAGCGCTTCCTGATTTGAAAGTATAATTAGCTTCAGGTTCTTGAATGTGCATAATAGTACAGGGTATATGTATTTCAGTAAGACCAACCTGCCAGTTACTAATCAATCTAATTTTTCGACATAAATAAGTGGTAAAACAAGTAGTTGTATTGTCAGGAAAATAACGCATACTACTGTTGCTCGATAATACAGAATAAAAATCATCTAGAATATCCATTTTTTTATTTTCAAATTCTTCCAACTTTTGATGCTTTTATTCAAAAATTAAATTTATCAGGATATCTTTCCCACTTTACAAATGACTATTTTTTATTGCTGCTTTCTTTGGCCCAAAGAACCCATTCAATCTTGAATTTTTTATCTTATAGCAGTCGCTTTAATCCTACAAGAGCCAATTTTTCTGTATAAGAAAATCCGCCAATGTTCTCTTCTTATAAATCTTGTAGCTCGTAGGTATAAAGATTTTACCTAATAGAAAAGCATTTGACTTTAAATACTTCCTTATTAGCAAAACCTTGCAACGTACATTTACGAGTGTGCCTGAAAGCACAGAGAGTGTGCCTTAAAGCACAGAGAGCACAGAGAGTGTGCTTTAAGGCACACTCGCAATCGTACGTTGTAAGTTAAGAATTTGCTTCGAGTAATATAGCCTTGAGTTGACAAAGTTCGATTCTACACAAAACATGTGATTAAGTCCAGTACTTTTCTGGAATTGGTGTGTCACGACTACGTGTTACCGACTCCATTACAATTGCACGACCGGTAGATTATTCGAGCGTGCGTCAGCTTTTTATGAGCTTGCAACGAGACACATAAATATACTGATGTTTGTCCAACGGAAATATACAAGTACGAAATCTCACGTTTCAGGCGTACCCTGTTTTAAATCTATGAACAAATAGCCGTGTGGCTGTGCTGTGGCATCGAGATATACCTTTTGCAAAAAACCAGGCTCCTCGGGGCAGACTTGGCGCGCCAGATGATTTATTTGCGCTCGATCGCGTGGATTTTTAAATACCACGATGTGATTGGAGTTTAAAGAAATTTCTCGCTGACCTTGATGGAAGAAATTTTGCGAGATAAAAATGACACTTAAGTTATTGTGATGACTGCCTTTGGTAAAGAAATTGCCTACAGCTCTGCTAGACGATTTTCTCATCAGATAGCCGAGAATCAAAAGTTTTGCTCGTGGATCGTCGGCATAATCTTCGCTCTTTAGTAAACCCTCGTGAAATTTGATTCCCTCAGCCAATTCCTTGTAAATTAGTTGCCACGCGGTATAGTACAAGAGTATACGCTTGAATTTTGTATCACTCACACGATCAATGTGATGTAAAAAATTCTTCACAAAGACAGTTTTACCACACGAGCTGGGTCCACAAATCATCAAAGTCCACGGATGCACCCACCTGCAAACGTCCATATTACCGCTGCTGCTTAACTTCTACTACTAACCCCATTAAATCCTTAAACAGCAGCCAGGCATTGGTTCGAATAGTGGTGGCGCTGCTGTATTATTATTCTCTCCCCCACCTCAAAGTTTGGGATAGTTTCAGAGACATTTATGACTTCTCTTACCTCTTTGGGAGGTAATAGTAGCACAGGATCTCTCGAATCAGACGTATCTTCTTCTTCTTGAGACAGAAGTATTATCAACCGTTCATCCCCACTACTGTCTTTCATCATATTTTGCAGGTCTGTGAAAATTTATGTAAAATCTGCTTAGCTGCACTATTTTGAACAAAAAAGTCTCATCCCACGAAATTCTGTGATCATGAACAAAAAGTTCATTGATTATCATTATTGATCCGAAACTGATATTTTCTTGCAAATTATGTCTTCAAATTTATTATTTTATTTACAACCTAAAAGTATTTTATAGCGAAATTTTACGATTGTAAAGAAAAAAGGTACAAGCTTTTAAACGGTAACAGAAATCATAAATAACTTACCCTTAAGGGGATGTAAAATATCGACATTACAGTTTTCCAAGTTATTGGTTCTTAATCCAAAATTTTTAAAAATATCTCTATATAAAAGTCTTCCATTTCTACTAATAAAGAGCCTAATATAGAGAAATTTCTGAAAATTTTTGAATAAAGATAAAAATTTTGGAAAACTGCAATGTCGGTAACTATGTAGAAATCATATACCCTATTACATCCCCGTAATAACACGGTGATGTAACATGAGAAGCCTGACTTGTGACGCATCTTGCATCCCTCTGCTCTCAATACAACGACCAGTAATGTCGAGTATTTCACCATCATTAAAAATACCTTGTTTAAACATATAAGTTAAGGTACGTGACCCGCTAAGCCCTAAGATAAATTTAGTTTTTTTTTTCAATAATTCATCATTAGAGCAAATGTTTAGACTTTTGCGCCATGAATGATTGCAAAATAATTTTGTTTGTGGCTCCCGAACTAATGCTACATTCACAATACTAATCAAGACTTTAAGTGAATTTTTTCTAACGATCTTACTTCGTGTTGATCTTCTCTGGAACGTTGAACTCTAACTGTTAATCAGACCTGTCAATCTTTGCGTATTTATAGTACGATTTAGACATAAATTTCAAAGTAGGAATGAGGGGTGATGATGGGGTAGTATGTACGCAAAATTTAATATTTTAAAAGACATCTTAATTTGATATTTAAATCCGCCAACACATGTAAAATAATGTCAGTTTAGCGCGTATCGTGGACTGGTGTGCATGTAAGCACGTTGTAACATGGCGAATTTGCCATGTTACTTAAACCTTGCTTTCATAATACGATAATATATGCGGTAGGAGGAAGACATTAAATACGCGCGCGGTTACGAGAAAGACACATAGCACATCACGATACCACTAGTATACAGTAAAGCTTAACCAACGTCTCTAGTCTACGCATAGCCTGACTCTAGCAGTCAAGTAGACGGAAAAGGCAAGAGTATAAGGTGGCACGTACAGCTTGTCGCGTGAAGAAGGAAAAGCATCCATCTTGAGATGCTCATTCCTTCTGCCGTTCGCATATAAGTCAGTCAACTGGACGTTTTTCTCGTACTTGCGCAACTGATTGTGCAAAGCGAAATAAATCTTATATACCTCTCGTGCTTGCGTTTTTGCGTATAAAGTAGAGTAATTGGTGTGTGAGTATTAAAAACATAGCTGCTTTATAATAACTTTGATTTCTGTTAAGCTTTAACGATTAAGCTATATCGTGTTTTTCCTTGCTTTGTGTGCGTGTATGCTGGTGATCACGTGCGCAATATTGAATAGTGCGTCCGTTTCTCTTATTAGCTCTCGTTCAAGCTAATTCACTGTGTATTACACATTTTAAATTTTCATTAGTATGTAAATTTAAAATGCAAACATTTATTTTTTTTTATGTATTTATTATAATATTGAAAAATTAACAATTAAATGATTTTTTAATAATTCTTTAATATTTTTTTATAATACTTCTTCCCATACAATATTTTTTATAACATTCTCATTTTCATTTTGTATAAAAATTTTTTTACCTTTTTTTACTTTTGATAATGCTACATATAATTGACCATGTGAGAATAAATGTTTATTTAAATATATTCCTACAATTTCAAAACTATGGCCTTGAGCTTTATTAATGGTCATTGCAAACGCTTACCAAATTGGAAATTGCCTACGGTATAATAATGGTAACGATGTTACGGTATAATAATGGTAATGATTATTAAATTTAAATAAATCAATAATGTTTAACCAAGTACCATTACATAGTCCGTCACTCACACTTAAATTTCTTATTATTCCAATCGCATTTTTTTTTAAAGAATTAATTTATGTACTGGAAACCCTGGAAATCGTAATGGATTTAAATATTCAATTGGAAACTTTAATTCAACATCTATTTCAGTTCGATCAATACCTTTATGTTTTGCGTAATCAATACTATAATATTCTGCTGCATTTGAGTTAATTTTATTTAAAATTTTATCGTCGATATTATATATGTCTTCATTATGAGATAAAAGTATAATTTTATCAGATAAATCTTCTCTTAAATCTATATTATTACCATATATTTGTGTACATATATCTTTTATTTTCCAATTTTCAGGAATTTCCAATGATGTAATTAAACCACTTCCAAAATATAATAAAAAATTTGCATAATTATCATCATTATTTCTTATATTTTTTGTTAATTGAAAGATTTTAAAATTTTTCCAAAATTCTACAAATTCTAAAGTTTCATTTATAATGTAACATGGTAAAATTGCCATGTTACTTAAACCCCACTTTTATAATACGATAGTATATGCAGCAGAAGGAAGACCTTGAATTCGCGCGTGGTTAAGAGAGAGACAACGCCGGTCAAGCTAAAGCCAACCCTAAGCCACTCACTATACCCGCGTGCACAGCACATCACGAAACCATGAATATACAGTAAAGCTTAACCAATGTGCCTAGTCTACGCATAGCCTGACTCTACCAGTCAAGTAGACGGAAAAGGCAAGAGTATAAGGTGGCGCGCATAGCATGCCGCATGGAGAAGGAAAAGCATCCATCTTGAGATGCTCATTCCTTCTACCGTTCGTCTACAGGTCGGTCGACTTGACGTTTTTTTTGTACTAGCACAGCTAATTGTATAGAGCGAAACAAGTTTTCGATGGCTCTCGTGATTGCGGTTTCTGTGTGACCCGAAAAGTATTTCTGTCCTGAGTGTTTGAAAGCATAAATGCTTTATTATAGCCTCGATTGATATTTAGCTTTACGATTAAGATACATCGTTTTTTTTCCTTATTCTGTGCGCGTGTGTGCTGGTGACCACGTGCGCGGTATTAATTAGTGCGACCGTTTTCTTTCTAGCTTCCGTTCAAGCTAATTCGTTATGTAGCTTTCAAATAAAATACCCCACATAAATTTATCAAGCGCATCGTTGGCTCTCTTTTCGCCGCGTTGCTTTAATAGTAGCACAATTAAACTAATTTACGAAGTCGCGTCCGTTAACACAACTTGCGCCCTTTTTAGTGTATAGCTAGTGTTTGTAATTTAATAAAATCCATAAGTTTCTTATATTTTAGCTGATTTCTTTTTTCCATTTTATGTGAATATTTTTAGTGTAAGAACCAATTATACCTCTAGCTATATATTTAGCTAATCTTGTACGGTCACCTGATCCCCATGGTCGTTACAATTGGCGTGCCAACGTGGAGCCGGCAAAAATTTTAATGAAAATCTTTTGCGAAAAACTCGGGATCGAAGTGGTTTTTTTTGCAGTGTTAGTGCGAAGTGAAACAAAATAAAATAAACTGCGTAAGAAAGAAAAAGAACTGAAAAAAAATACATGGGACTGTGCCAGTGCGATAATTTTTTTTTGCTTTTTGAATTCGTAAACTTCGCCACGTGGTCGTCATTTTTGCTACGCACACACGAAGCGAGCTGAAGGAGGACGCTCTGGCAGCCATATTTTTTTTTGCTTTGCTGTCGCTTGGTATGGTAAAATTTTTATGCCTTTCTTTACAGCAAATTTTCCTTTACTTAATAAAGAATAAAAAAAAAAAATTTTAGCATATTCTTTATTTTGCTTGAAAATATTCTTTTACATATATGTATGTATATAGAATTTTTTCTTTTCTCTCTTTTCGCTTGTGGCGAATATAATTGCTTTTGTATATATATATATTGTGTGTATAGCGTGAGCGAGGGAACAAATCGTTCTCATCGCCACTAGACAAAGCTAAAAACAATAGTAAAATTCTTTTTTTTTTCTCTTCGATTGTAATATTTATTTCAGCTCAAATATTGTATAGCTTGTCGATATCCTATACAGCTTTATATGGTTTTAGCTTTGTCGCACGCCTACTAATACCTCAGCATATTTAGCCATCTCTGTATCACAATACGTAGTCGGGCTGCGCAGCCATAGAACGAATTGTTCCTTTGACTGTGCTATGCAAAGCTGACCTTAGATTGAATTTTTTTTGTGCTATCTATTTCAATTGTTTTTGATATTAATAATAAAAATTTTTTTTTATATAGCAGGAAAATTTTAATCTGCTGATTTTTTTTTGTAATAGTAAATATAATTTTTTTTGTTAGGTTTTATTATTGTAAGCCTAAGCTTACCGACAAAACTAAGTAGTTTTTGTAAGTTAGAGCAAATATTTCACGATTACGCAGTGTGACATCATATCATATCATATTCATGTATATTTGCCTATGCTGGTCCAATTGTATACCCTTGCATCTCATACCTTCCAGCACCTTACAGATTCAGCATTATTCCCTCAAGCGACGCCATTTTAAACAAGATGGTCTGGTAATATTTTATTAAATTTGCTAATAACTCTTACCATCTGTTGTGCGCTCTCTCATACTCATAGTAACGTGGTGACTTTACCGACTGGATATAATCGTCGGCTTATATAGCTCACCGTAGTAAGAAAAATTTTCTTTTGCTTGACTAAGGTAAAAGTACCAATAGTGGAACAAATTCAACATAGGTTATGAATTTTCATTTTATTTAACCTAAGAACACTATAGACATTCATAATTAAGCTATTGCTAGTTAGCCCGATTATTCTTGATGGGGTCGAAGCATTTATTAATAAATTTTAATAAATTTAACAACTTAAAATCACAAGAAAATCTAGCCTACCAAAATGCCCATATTGTGGAACGGTATCTGAGCCCCATGTACTACTGTTCCAAATATGTTGACCATATAGTGGAACAAATGGTAAAAATTAAAAATCAATTTAAAATAACTACAATAGACATGTAATTTTGAAACAAACGTATATTTAAAACTATTAAATGTAGTTACATCATAAATATTAATTTATTTTTTATACAATATATTTTATATATTAATTTTTGATCACAGTGAGCATGTATACGCATTCTAAGATTTTATTCTACTTTTCTGCTTTTATTTTTTTTTGAATTTCTTTTATTTGATCTTGCAATTTTTTCTTTTCTTCCTTTAATTTCTTTTTTTGTATTGCTTTATTTTCTTTTATTTCTTTCTCTTTTTCCTTTTCTGTATGAATTTTCCACCATTTATCAGAAGTACCTGCTGCTGGCGGTTTTACTTTACCTTTTGCTTCTAGTTTGATTCTCTTCTTTGTAGGTAAGTATTTTGAAGGTAAAGTAAAAACTTCAGAGAAGGTTTTTTCTGAAATATTTTCTGTAAAAAAATCATATACTTAATATTGTAAATTAAATTGTCAGTACGCAAGATTTACTATATATACTACCTTGATAATTAGTAGTAGATCTATGTACGATACCATGATGATAAGTAGTAGTTTCAATAGTTTCACCACAAATAGATTCTACAGTATTCATTATTTCATCAGATGTAACTTCTTTATTTTCATTAAAATTATTGGATACATCCTTAGAAGCATTAGTTATATCATTGTTTAATGTGGTGAAATTATTATTGTTCAGACAAGAATTCTCTTGAACTATATTTAGTATTTTATTTTCCTTTTTTAACATATCTTCAGAATAAGGTGTTTTATTAGATGTATTAATATTATTTGATGCGACGGTATCAACAATACTACCTGAGTCAATTGTGGCTGTGCTTAAATGCAAAGAATCACCTAAAATATTTTTCAACAATAAATAATATTTTCATTTTATAAATATTTTTTTATAAATATGTACACTAACTTTTTAGACTATTTTCTGTATTAATAAAAGAAATATTATCAAAGTTCATTTCTTCTACATTATTTGAATTATCGATGAACTCAATCTCATCACTTAAGTTGTTCGGAGAAACATCTAATACACCTTCATCTAATGTAATTACATGCTCACTGATGTCAGATGGAATCTGAGCTACTACTATAACTTTATGATTTTCTAAATAATCAATATGCTTAATTCTAGGCTTTACAATACTTGAACCTACAAATCATATTAAAATAAAAAAAATCATAAAAGGTTTTAAAAATTGATTTTATATGTGGACGTCACAAACATAAAAACGATTAAAAACATTATTACTAAAAAAAATAAAAATATACATATAATTGATTGTAAATAGTTGTAAATAGTATAAGAAAAATATAAATATTTGTAAATAGTAAATTTAAATCTTAAATATACCAGCTGCTTTCTTGATATTAAGCCAGTATTCGAATAAACCTTTTTTCTCAACATCATGTATCAATTCTCCGCTTGCTGAAAATCATTTAATAACTGATCTGATAATGTATTTTCAAACAATTGCAAATAAGATTTCTTTTCTTCGATTGTAGAATTTTTAATCTCATTTGCTTTTTGTACATCATTCATGACAGCACTTTTGCTTTGCTTTTTCTTTTTTAAAATATCATATTGTACAGCAGATGGATCAAATGGCATTAACCCTGAAGCTCGAAAACCATTTTTTATTATTTTTTTTTCTTCGCTTATAGACTGTAATGTTAATTCCAAAACTAAAGCAAACTGCTCTTTTTTAACCTAGTAATGTCATTATCTACTTTCCATTAAGGTACTGTTTTTTTCCAAAACTCCTTAAATGGGTGAAAAAATGGTATGTCTAGTGGTTGCAACACATGAGTTGCATTTGGATACAATGAAATAATTCCGATTTTTTTTTCTCTACAAAAAGTAACTAGTGGAACAGTGACATGTGATGAATGTCCGTCCAAATATATAATTACAGGTAATTGAATTTTTTCTCTTAGTAACCACGGGTAAAACACATTTGTGATATATTCATAAAATGTTTCTATTGTCATCCAACCGCTCTCAGATAATCCAATACCCCAGCCACTTGGAGTGTTTTGGATTATGGTTTTGGGTACTTTTTCTTTATAAGAGTATAAAACCATGGGCGGTGCTCTTGTACCCTCAGCATTATACATAAAAAGCGTTGTTACACATTCTTTTTCAAACGCATCAATGACCTTATACACAGCTCTACTTCCTTTTTCAGTTAATACTCGTTCACTTTAGGGACATAATTTTACACAAGTTTCGTCACAATTAAAGACACGAGAAGGACTAATATTAAGTAAATTTTCATTTGAAAGGTAGGTGTGTACTTCATTAAACCATTCTCTTAAATCATCTTGGGTTACTGAAGCACGTACTGTAGTAAGGTGTTGAGGTACTCTGTAGGCTATTTGAGGGTGACGCTTTCGAAATCCTTCGTACCAGTGTCGACCAGGCCGATTATCTTTAAATGGAGTCTGCCTACCTAATTTTGATAAATAATGTTTTACATTATCTATTAAATCAGTCTTGATCACTGGAAAGCCATTATCAGCTCTATATATAATCCAGTTAGCAATTTCTGTTTCTTCCTTTTCAGTTAAAATAGTTGCTGGGCCTTTCTTACAGTCAATCATGTTTGGTTTAGTACACATTCTATAAAGTGTAGTTTGAGGAATTCCGTAGGTACTAGCAGCTTTTCTAAAAGAATAACCTCTGTTCGTTACTGCATTTACAGCTTTGGTAAGGTTATCTTTTGAATAAGTTCTTTCCACTTTTTTAGTTTTCTTTACTTTTTTCATATTCTTTTTAGGTTTATCACTTTCTTTTTTATTGCTTTTTTTCTTAGTTGCACCCATATTTCAAATAGTTCTTTGCGAAAGATTAAAAAAACAAATATTTTCTGTCTGTAAAAGTGATAAGATTTTAGGTTAGTTTAGTTCATTTTAATAGATACGAAAATTCTCTAATCGAATGTACTTACATTTTAACAATTAAGAGAATTAAACAATCTAATTGTTAAGTTTTTTACAATATATAACTTTGTATTCGCAAAAAAAACTATTTATTTCTTTAAATAGAAGAAGCAAACGTGCGTCGATAAAAACTTGTTTACACTGTTTCACTTCTCGAGCATGTAGTGCCTGACCCGACAGCGGAAAGTCAAAATTCCCTGTTCCACAATACAAACGTGTACAAAATTCATGCACGCATAGAGGAACACCTACTTAAAAATATTTTACAAGAATGAATACATAAAAAATTATACAGATAACAATTTTTTAACTCAATATGCCCAATTAATATGCATAACACCAAAAAATTCTAATTATGTATATTATTAAACTTGAAAATATGTCATTACCTTCATGGGCACGTTTGACCAGAAGAATAAATTCAGTTTGTAAATTTGAGCCAAAAATTTTTTTTCTAATTTTTTTATATCATTAAATATTTATTAATAAAATTTATTTATATATGCATAAAAAGTTGAATAGCTTACGATAACTCTATATTTTTTCTATTACGGTTTATTCCCTAACATAATTTTTATATGTTTACTTTTAAAAAACTGTTCCACTTATAGATCATGTTCCTCTATTGGTACTTTTACCTTAATTAACGTTTTTTTTGAGAATTTTTTTTTTACAACAAAAAGAAATTTTTTTAATTGCTTATAGAGATAATTTTGTTAAATGTTTTAAGGTGAAAATTTTTTTTTATTTCCCAAGATTTTTTTTTGTTGTACTTGATTAATTTTTTAGTAAATTCTCTTAACCATAAGGAATTTTTTTTATCAATATCTAAAGAATTAGTTACTTGAATTTACTCAACGTCCTATATATATATATAGTTTTGTTTGCTATTGCCGTGCGTTACGCTTATACTATCTGATTACCAGATAATCATTGAGAGTAGAACTTGCTGCTGCGTCAACGTTGTCTGCTTTTAGGCTTTTCTTAGTATTAAATAACCAATCCCTTTGTAGACGCTGGCTATGAATTGAAACGTTTTTTTTGGCTTTTGGTGTGAAACAGTATGATATTTAAATAATTTTGGATACCATTCTTAGACAGTTTAAAACTTTAGTGTGATTAAAAATTTTTTTTTAAACTAAGTCCTTGGTGTGATTTATAAAATTTTTTTTCTGTTGCTTTTGCTAAAATAAATTTTTTTTAATTAATATAAAATCTGCTCGTATATCTAACCGTATAAACCTTCTTTTAACGTCACTAATATTTAATAAATTCAGTTATTGAAGTTCAAGCCAGAGCTAGAATAGAATTGTAGAGAGTTATCTAACCTTCTGAAATAAATCCCGCTAGTATAGGTTTAGTAGTATGGCTAGTCGATATTTGGACATGGAACCCCTCTTACTTCCTGATGAACTTTGTTGGAATGACCCCCTTCGGGTGGAGAGTGAGTTAGTCATAATGGTTGAAAAAATGTCCATGGCTCAAGCAAATGCTTATAGTAATCGGGGTCCTAGTCAAAACGGAACTATAAATGAGTATAAGAACCGTATTTTCCGATATGAAATGAGACGTCATTCAGGAGATAGGGTAGCCGAGTGGCTGCCAGAAGATGAAGATACGGTAGAAGACTCGCGACTAGGATGCAACACACTACCAGCGAGTAATTCCACGATGTCGCAAGAGGATCAGCAGGATCAGGCTTCATTGGAGGCACAAGAGAATAATAGGCCATCTCCTCGTTTACCAACAGGTCAAACCCTAGGAGTCTATCAAGATTCGATGACAATGATTCCGCAGGATCAATCATCGGTACCGGCAGAAGCCACCGTTACTAAAATTCAACTAGGCCCCCAGCTCATCCCACGCCCCCAAATTCCATGCAACCTCGGGCGCAATCAACACAATATCCGACCACCGCAACCCAGAATCAATTAGCAAATCGGGAGAATTATTTGAGTAGTATGGAAATCACCCAACCAGTTGGGCACGGAGTTATTCCAATGATAACTACGGCCCCCATGTTGTTTAATACGGCGGTAACCAGTAGCAACATCACATGTCCTTCGGCTACACATGTAACTACTATGGTTAACCCCCTTCCACCTTATAATGTGGGTACTACTACTACCACGACCACCAGCCGTCTAGCTCCTCGCAGCTTTCTGACCCACCCAACTCCCACCTCATGTGCCTGCACCTGTATTCATAACCCTGTTTCTCCCACGTCCTACAGTTATAATCCTTACAATTATTCACCACCTGTGCCAAGAACATTACCCCCACCCTCTTACCCAGCGGAATCAGCAATACCCCAGTCTCAACCACTAAAAACTCCTAAATCGGTGACTTAGTTTAATGTTTACAATAAATGCTTATAATGATTTATTTATACATTTGCATGGCAAAAATATAGTCATTTCCTCTAACCATGTATATAAAAAATAATTTGAAACAGTTTCAGTGACAAAAAAATATTAAATATTGTCATAAAGCGAAAAATGCCATCTAATAGTCGATGCGGCTGTTATTTGCATGCAATAGATTTCAAATTAGCATTTTTCGCTTCATGACAATATTTTATATTTTTTTGTTGCTGTAACCGTTTCAAATTATTTATTATGATTATGGTTAGAGAAAATGACTATATTTTTGCCGTGCAAATAAATGAATTAATCATTATAGGCATTTATAGAAAGCACTGAACTAAGTCACCGATTTGGTTTTGACCCCTTGATCTTACTTACACGACCCTCAGAGATATTAAAATAATTTACGTCATGCCTCATTGTTACTAACCACCTGTATCCAGAGTCTCATAGTCATTTTATTAACTTTGCTATCATATACAAACTTTGTCTTTCAGTCAAAATTATAGCTAAATAAACTAATTATTTTTTATTAATTATTTTTTACATACAATAATGCATTAAGCTTCACTGGTGCTATAAAAGTTTACCTGTCAATAAGGGTTAACAATGAAAACTTGCTGCAATGAAAATAAAATATTGAAATTAAAATCAGACTATGCAACGTAACAGCACCAGAGCGTCATCTTCCAGTAAGTAATTAGTTTTTCATTTTATTTGATAAATTTTTAACATAACATTGTAATCATTTTTTTTGTATAGTATGAGTGAGATATGATGTAAGAGCGGGTTATGAATGTTTTTGGTAGCGTAGATTTAGGATTTTTTACTTATTGTAAACTTACTTTGAGGTAAGCCAGTCGCAGCGTAAATAGTTTAGCTCCCACACTTACAGCGCGTTACATATACAACTTAATTAAAGTATTTTTTTTTATTCAATGATCCCCATAGCCGTTACAATAATTATTTGTTTTGTTCCATATTTAATGATTAGAAGTTTTTGCATATAATCACCTCCAAGAATAAGTATTTTATTTCCAAAAAAGTAATTTTCTAATCGACAAATATCTCGAATAAGTTTATCAACAAGTTTTAATGCTTTTTTGGAACCATAGGAGATTCATCCCATAAAATAACATCACATTCTCTATTTTTTTTTATCTGAATCTAATTTGAAACTGAAATTTTCTGTATTTTTTAAATCTAATGGTAATTTGAAAACTTTATTACTCGTTGTACCACCGGGTAATAAAATAGATGCAATACCTGTCCAAGCCATTGCTAAAATTTTTTTGTTTTTACTTAAAAAGTAATGTATTAAAATAATGTATAATAATGTTTTTCCAGTACCTTCGTTTATATAAAAAACAAAAGATTTAATTTCTATAGGTTATAAATAAATTAATTTAAAAAAAAAAAAGATTTAATTTCAATTAAAAATCAATTCAAAGTGTTTTATAAATTTTTCCATGTGATGCGAGAGTTGGCGGGGTTGGTTTCTATTTAATTCATTATTGAAAATAATTTTAGCAATAAGTTATCTAAAATATAATTTTATCCGCTTAATTTATTAAAATTAAGCTAAAGGATCAAATATTTAACCAAAACTCACAATAAATTACTTAAAATTAGCTAAAAATTATCAGTAAAAAGGATGGATTAAGGGGGGAATTGGGGATTTTGAGAGGCTGAAAGCGGCGGCAGCGGCAGCGGCGAAAATCTTTTATAATATAGATAAATCAACAAAAATTAGCTAAAAGTTATCAGTAAAAAGGAGGGATCAGGGATTTCGAGAGGCTGACAGCGGCAGCGGCGAAAATCTTTTATAATATAGATAGATATAGTTATTGTGAAAGATATGAATGTTATGCTCGTCTACTTTCTGTCATCCTGATACTTTTTATTATTTTTTCGTTATAATCTCTTGGTTTTTACTATAAATTTGAATTTCAATGCATTTATCATTTGCATGTTATTTGCATATGGATAACGCATTGCATGTTATTTGCATATAAACATTTTGTAAGTACCCACAGAGCACGAAAGCTTCCAAGGAAGCTTCCCATGAAACTTTCACGTAATATTCCAGTGGAAGTTTCCATTAGCCTTTCTGTAAGCTTACTGAATCTTTCATTAATATTGCATTGTAATATTTCATGTAATCTAAAAATAAGCTAAACGTAAGCATGAATAAATAGCTAATGAAAGCTTACGTGAAATATTCCACAAAATCTTTTCAAAATCTTACAGTAAGCTTTCAGCAAATCTTTCATGAATGTATTCAGAAAGGTTACATGTAAGATAGTAAGAAAGATTAATGTAAGCTTCCCGAAAGATTCATCGGTCAGGTAATCGTGAAGGCTTACAGGAAGCTTACTGAAAAGATTCGTGTCATCTTTCATAAAATATTCCGCTAACGTTTAATACAATCTTTCATGAAAGATACCTGCAAGCTTCCGGAAAGGTTCATTAGTAAGCTTTTGCCAGAAGCCTTCGGAAATTTTTCAAAAGAGATTAATAAAAGCTTTCACGTAATCTTTTACGGAACATAAAAAAAACTTTCATAGAAAATTAATGTATGTAACGATGGAAGATTACTTAAACAATTTCTACAACTGTTAAAAACAAGTCGTATTATCTGTTCTTTTGTAATCAAAGGATTGTTTTTTTTTTAAACTGTTAATTTTGACAAACAAAAGAGAAAGCCGCATCCCGTGTTGAAAAAAGGAATATATTATTCGATGATAAAGAACTGATTTTATCGCCCACATAGCACAAAAGCTTTCAAGGAAGCTTTCCGTGAAACGTTCACGTGATATTCCAAAGAAAGCTTCCATTAACCTTTCTGAAAGCTTACTGAATCTTTCATTAATATTCCATTGTAATATTTCATGTAATCTAAAAGTAAACTAAAAGTTAGCATAAATAAATAAATAATAAAAGCTTACGTGTAATGTTTTCTTAAATTTTTTTGCAATCTTATAGTAACCTTACAGAAAAGCTTTCATGGATAAATACACAAAGGTTAGATGGAAGATATGGATAAAAATTACTGTAAGCTTCCCGAAAGATTCATCAGTTAGGTAATCGTAGAAGCTTTCAGGAAGCTTTCTAAAAAGATTCATGCCTTCTTTCATGGAATATTTCACTTACTTTAAATAGAATCTTTCATAGAAGATAACTGCAAGCTTACTGAAAGATTCATTAGTAAGGTTACGTCAAAAGCTTTCGGAAATCTTCCGAGAAAGGTTAATAAAAGCTTTCACGTAATCTTTCATGAAACATTAATGGAACCTTTCATTAAAGATTCATGCAAAGACCACCCACATAGCAAAAAAGCTTACAAGGAAGCTTCCCATAAAACTTTTATATAATATTCCAGTGGAAGCTGCCATTCACCTTTTCGAAAATTAGCATAAGCTTACAGTAAGCATAATTTATATTATGGACTTATGTCCAAAAAATGCTTCCTAAATACTTACATGTAATAGTCTGTGGAATCTTTTTTCTATCTTCCTGTAACCTTACGCAAAATCTTAATAAATGGATTAGCAAAGGTTTCAAGTAAAGTATCTAGAAAAATTGCAGTAAGCTTCCTGAAAGATTCACTAGTAAGCTAACTAAGAACACTTTCGGGAAGCTTTCGTGAAAGCTTCATGTAAATGTTTAAGGAATATTTCACGCAACGTTAATTGAATCTTGCATATAACATACCTGTAAGCTTTTTGTAAGGTTCATCAGTTAGTTAACGCAGAAAGCTTCCAGTTAGCTTCCAAGAAAGGTGTATGTTACTTTCCAACAATATTTTATGGGATATTTCTCAGAACGAAAAAGGAAATGCCGGTAAACTTTTTTATACAAGAAAAATAATTTAGAAATGCGCAATAAATTATTAATAATTTTTTCAATGAAAAATTATATAAAACTGTTTTTTACAGTAAAAAAATTAGATTTTTTCTGTAGGATGATTGAAGTATTAATAATTAAGTAAATTAATTAGATATATTATTTCCACAAAATATTTTAAGTTATATAAAAGAATTAATTTTTTAATACAAGAAAACATTATACTGACCTCAAATTATTTATAATAATTATTAATAACTTACTATTAATTAACTGTTTCATTTAATTTTACAAATGCTGAAAAGAATATAAAAGACAAAGTTTAGATTACGTAAACTATATAAATAAGAAATGATCAGTGTTCGTAACAAGCGTACCTTAGCGTAATAAGTAGCGTTGATACTTCGTAATCTGTAGGTCATAGGTTCGATCCCCAATCTGGTCGAAAATTTTTCTTGTGTTTTATGCGTTTTTATGCGTTTTATGAGTTATATACGTAATAATGTTAATTATTTACTGTATAAGATAAATTGTAATTTAAATGAACGATAAAATAAATCTATAAAAATGTATCAGATTCTGGAAGCTTAGTAATTATCTTACTAGAATCTATTATTAAGATTTCTTGAGTGCTTACTATAATCCTTTCGTTAAAGCTTCCTGAAAGGTTCCCTAAAATATTACGCGACAACTTTCCTTAATGTATTTCTGACAATTAATTTTTTCCGTACATTTTAATCTTACTGGAAGCTTCTATGAAATCTTACTGTAAGATTTAAGGGAATCTATATGTAAGACTCACGAAAGCTTTATAAATATCTTACCAAGAGCTTTTATTTAGATTCCTTGGAAGCTTACCAACGTCTCACGAGAAAGCTTTCTATAAGGTTCCCTAGAAGATTACAACAATCTTTCTCGGAATATTTCTGACAGCTAGTTTGTCCCAGACATTTTAAGTTTACTGGAAGCTGCTCATGAAAGCTTCCTGTAAGATTTCGAACCTTACATGGAAGCTTCCTGGAAGCTTACAGGAAGCTTACGTGCTATGTGGGTAATGCACTTACTCATTACCACGTGTGTGTGTGTGTGTGTGTGCGTGTGCGTTTGTGTGTATAAACATTGAATAAGTAATGTACTTACCCATTATACAGGGTGGGTCAAAAGTGCCAGAACGGCGAAATAACTCTACGGGATTGTATTTTAGGAGAAGAAGCTTAAAACAAAAAATAGAGGATATTTTCTTGGCTATTCGACGGTGATAATGACCATGACCTTGACCATAACCTTGAATGTCATTTCAAGGTCAAGTTAATTTCTTTAAATGGAAACCCATAATTTTTACCTCAGAAATGAAAAGAGCGAAAAATTTTACGTGCGGATATTTATTTACCTAAAATTTTCCGCTCTTTTCATTTCTGAGGTAAAAATTATGGGTTCCCACTATTAAAAAAAAATCATAAGAAATTATTTTTTGACTTCATTACGAAGAATTTGAGCCGAGTCAAACTTGTGTGCCTGCTCTTTTCCGCTCTTTTCATTTCTGAGGTAAAAATTATGGGTCCCCATAATCAAAAAAAATCATAAGAAATTATTTTTTGACTTCATTACGAAGAATTTGAGCTGAGTCAAACTTGTGTGCCTGCTCAAAAAGTTGAATAGCAGCCTGCAGAAGATATGTAGTTCTTTTTTGGTAAAATTTAAGATAGGTCAATGTTTTCATCAAGCACATAAGTTTATCCCGGCTCAAATTCTTCGTAATGAATTCAAAAAATAATTTCTAATGATTTTTTTTGATTATCCAATATATTAAATTAAATATTTCTATAAATCTTCGAAAATTTTGCATTTTTATATGATATAATGGCCCCTCGTTTCCAAAATTTTACAAAATATTTAGAATAACTTTTTATGTGCTCTCACAAAAATACCAGGATATATTTCTTGGTTTTAAAACCATTAATTTGAATCGTGTTATGTTCGTGTGCCTCATTAAGAAGCTGAGCTATAGTGTTTCTAATTTAGCACTCTAGAGTTTCCTAAAAATTAAAGGTTTCGTAGAATCACTCATATATATATATATATATATATATATATATATATATATATATATATATATGTGTGTGTAGAAACTCCACTGTCTATCTAATTCAATGCTAAGTTAATGTTATACTTTCTTTTGCCTCTCATCTCCTGATACTATTTTAAAAGGAATGAGGGTGCTTTTAAATTGCACACCAGCTAAAGGGATATCTGAAAGTTTATTAATGTAAAAATAAGTATTAATTTTAATGGCCTTGGTTTTAGAAACATTAGGACACAAATAATTTGCTTTAGCCCGATTAGAGATAACATCCGCCAGAGCACCCACTAGTAAAGAAAAATGAGAAAGCTCTGCCAGAGGAAAGTTAATATAGATTTGTACATCATCAGCATGAATAATATGAGGAACATTGGGATCCAAATCCTTTGCAACATCATTGATGTATACAGAAAATAGAAGAGGGCCGAGTATAGACCCTTGTGGAACTCTCGTATTAAGGTAACGAAACGCAGATCCAGAATCTCCACTATCCAAGACAGACTGACTTCTATCTGAGAAATAAGACGCAAACTATCTAACCACCTCCAACTGCAGGCACATTGTAGTCAAGAGTAATATTGCTAAAGTGGTCGTTAAGTTCATCGGGAAAGAAACAGTGGGAAGAACCAGCACGTTCAGAGCAAATGCCAAGATTCCCGAGCTTCTTTCAGATTTGTCTCGAGCCTGTAAGTCATGATCACTGTCATGAAAGTACGCACGTTTAGCAGTCTCAACCTGTTCATGAGCAAGATCACGCGCAGTCCTATAATCTTGTAAGTCTGTGCGAAGTCTAGTACGTTTGAAGCGTCTGTATAGCCTGTCCCTCTCGAGATCAAGCCGATTAAGATCAGGAGTAATCTAAGGGCGATGACGTTTCCCCTGTCGAACCACCTTGACTGGCGCGAAACGAGAAATAACATCATTAAGATGAGAATAAAGATAGCCAAGGTGATCCTCCAAGGGCAACGAGCTAGTACACAAAGAACACTCAATAGCACGAAGGTAGGACAGTACAGCAAGTTGATCAACTGATTTGAAATCACTTAATGTAAAGTCATTCAGAATAGGCCTCGAGAGAAAAGACTTCACAGTGGCAGTCAAGAGTTCATGACCGTCTATAAAAGAAACGTCAGTCTTCCAGTAGTCAGTCAAAATGTCGTTAGCATCAATAATACAAAGATCGAGCCAAGAATCAGAGGAAACTGTATGATGCGTAGAGCCATAGGGCATAGAATATTATCTAAGATTAAGGATTTAAGAAATAAAGCATCATCAGAATCAGACAACAGATCAGCATTAAAATCACCCATCATAATCTTCGTGCTATAATTGTGTAGGAAGCTCGTTAAATCAGGAATAAGATCATTGTTTGCGAAGAATGGAGCATGAGGTGATCTATAAACAACACCAACAAAGATAGGAGCAGGAATTGAGTTGGAAGAAACTTCACAAAAAAGATACTCAGGCAAGCCGGGCTTGCCTGACTAACTACCTGAAGAAGAGCGTAAGACTTTAGAAGAAAGTGAATTGTGAATATAAAGAGAAACACCTCCACCTCTAGTGTTGCGATCACGTCTGAAAATACCGTAGTCAACAAGAGCCACAATCAAGTCATCAACCACTTGAACAAGTTTAGTCTCAGTTACGGCAATTACGCGGAAGAAAGAACAAGACGGATGAAACAGTCTAACCATTTTAATATGAGCTCTAATAGAGTTGGCATTAAAATAGCAGACAGGCAAGCCATCCTCGGTGACAATAGATAAATGAGTGTTGGTGATGTAAGGATTAGGGGGATTAAAGAAAGATGCAGGAAGACCAAAATAAACAGGATGAGTAGGGTGAGCAGTTGAAAGTAAAGAGGATTGAATAGAGAGTGGACTTACCTCATCAGAAATCACAGCAAAGGAGGAGTCCTGGCAGTAGAGGTAGCTGTATTCCTCTTTAGAAATCCTCCAAATCTTCAACAGTAGCAATGATGAAAACTCGTGTTGCTTTTCTTCCTGCGGACGAAGATGCGACCATTTCTTACAAAAGCAATAAATCCATTATCCTTTGCCTTGGCCAAGACACGCAGCTTAAGCTGGTAAAGAGCAGGACGCAAGTACTCAATAATATTGATGAGCCCGATGTTATCGCATGAATTGGTTTAGCAGCATTGAGTAAATCCACCCCAATGTGGTAGGTATGTAACTTTTTGATACCAATTTTAGCAAGAGTAAGCACTTGAACCAAATTAGGGCTTTTAAGAGAAACCAAGAGTGGAACTGAATCTTTTGGCTTAGACATAGAAGTAGACAGCACGACAGGAGTATTAAACGTAGCAGAGGCAATCCCCTGAGCAGAGTCATCCGAAGGTGGCAAAGAAGAAGCACGGGCAGGAGAGTGTCGAAGTGGTCTAACAGAGACTATATCCTCCAGCAATATAGAAGAGTCAAGCGTGGCAAAGGCGGCATAGACCACGCGCTTCAGATCCTCAAACTGAGTCGGTATTATTCCACTCAACACGAGATCAGCAGAACGCTAAAGACGCTGTTACTGGGCAGCAATCTCCTTGCATTGCTGATTAAGAGTCTTACTGATTTCATTAAGCCTTGCCAAATTAGCAGCATCAGAAGCTAAAAGAGCAGAAGTTGAGGTGACTAAAGCAGTAAGTGGTGGAGCGGCCAACAGTTGATCCACCTTTTTTCCCAAGTCATAATGGTTCTTCTAAAGAGCATCCAGACGTGTCTCACCAGCGTCTATACGCCTTTCGAAGCTCACATTAATGCCTACCATTTAAGTCTCCAAAGAAGAAAGCCGTGAATCAATAGATGACAATGATGTAGGAACCGAATCGAGCTTATTCAATTTCTCAAGAATAGCATTAAGAGTATCTTGAAAACCAGCTGATACCAGCGTCAAGGCTCCTGACAAAGATTCAGGTCAAGTAAACAATTGGTTGGAACCTACCGAAGTAAAACGTGAGCGATTAATGGGGTGCTTGCTTCTTTAAGACAGGGTTGACGAACTATCAACAAGGTACCATCTTCCTTACGCATCACCATAAGCTTGGCCAACCCAGTGGCACACGTAGTATGAAAGAAATTACCACATCTATTACACTCAAGTGTTGGATGTAGAAGTGAAACCTATGAGGCAGATAGAGCACTTCTTAGCCATGATAGAGAAAAGAAAGAGAGAGTTGACAGTGTAAAAAATAAAATGTTGATGTGCATGTGTGCGCTCACGTGTGTAAATATAAAAAATATACAGAATACAAAATATATATCTCGTGTCAGTGTGTGTGAATATAAAAATATACTGTCTACAAATTATATCTTAAGTGTCAGTGAATTGTGTGAAATAAAGTTTTATAAAAGGTATTTATCGTTTGATTTTGTAAAGTTTTTTATAGAGATTTATAAATTTTGTGTGTGTGTGTGTGTGTGCGTGCGTGTGCGTGCGTGCGTGTGTGTGTGTGTGTGTGTGTGTGTGTGTGTGTGTGTGTGTGTCAGAGAGAAAGAGTTAATACCGTAAAATATAATGTTAATCTTGGATCAGTATGTATAAATATAAAAATATTTTGTCTGCAAAAATTATATTTTATGTGCCAATGAATTGTGTAAAATATAATTTTATAAAAGATATTTTGATTCGTTTATTCATTTATGCTCAAGAGGTACTATGTACTATCAGAACCACTTCCTCACACCATCTTCTCAAGAGGTTAATGATCCTTGGGTCAATTACCTCTGAGATGGTGGGGTGGGGGTTCGTTTTAACGGTCCATCGTGCCCCTATAACTACTACTATATTTAATGAAGAAACCAAAACGAGTCCTGTATTCACGCACATGTCTCCACAGGGAATAATCAAAGCATATGTAGTTAGATAGTCGAGAGGGCGCTTGAGTACTTATCAATAAGACTGGAAACAAAGTTTGTGCGCCTATTCTTAACATATCTCAATTATAATAATATAACATAGACGTTTACAATTGAAATATAATATTACATATCAATAAATTATAACTATTGATACAAATGTTATTTTCTTAGATGTATATGTTATTCCTGGAATGAAAGAGTAGCAGATACGAGCGAACCCCCTACATAACCTTCGATTAAGCAGGGATATAATGATATAAAGAGCGTACAAATTCCAGAGCAACATTAGTAGCAGATTAGTCATAGTCGAAGTAAATCTGACGTTAATCATCAGATTTATTTTCTACATTAAACTCATTCTAAATAATTAAATATGGAACGATTAAGATATGAAAAAATTTGTGGAAACAAGCGCATAAATTAAGATGTAAAAACATTTGTGTAAGCAAGCGCATAAATTAGTATGCTATTCTCTTGGATAACATCCTGTTCTCAACGATGTATGCACTCAACAAGTCGCAGACTAAACGTGCTTATGTTATTATTTGGATTAGAATACAGAGGTGGCTATTATCACCCAAGTGTAAAAATACCTTTGAATCAGTACCTGTGAACAGCTGGAAATAATTAAAAAACGATTTTGATTTGATTAACGCTTACACTGAAGAAGCATACATATATAAAATAGAATACAGAAATCTATTAAAATTGTATTCGGAGAATCATGACCTTTTATTTCCAACATGATATAATACAAAGAGTATAGTGACCGAAGAAAGAACAGTATTCCAGCCAAAGGTACAATTTAATCTTACTGAGGACGATGAAAATAACCAGTTACTCAATAAGAAAAAAGAAATCGACGTACCAAATTTCAACTGCTTGTCTGCAAAAAGTTACATTTAATAATCTTTAATTAATAGTGCAGTGTATAGATGCACATGTTACACGATTGGAGCAACGTGCTGGGAAAGTGAATTGTATCATTAACTATATATATACACAAGAATATTTAAAGGAAAAATCGAGAAAGATGGCGTTGAAAATCCAAAGACAGGTATAATAAAAAATTATCCAACATTTAATCAATATTATAATTTCAAAATTTACGATGTAACAATATCCGCTTTAGCAAAAATGTTTGATCATAAAGACATGAACAATTCTACGTTAAATATTGTAATTTTAGAAATAAGTGCAAATACTTAACCATATATATAGAACGATTTATATGCTTTTATGTATGAACCGTGAAATATATAAAAAATAAAACGCATACATTTTAGAGCTGAGTCAGATATTCGTATCATGTATGTGTCGTGTTATACTAACCGTTGTGCTCAATGGGGTGAATTGGAACAAAGACGTGATAAAGAACGTTTTGAAAATGAGAATTATAAGAATGAAAGTTATTCTCGATCCTAGCAAAAAAATATAATGAATATTTATTCAACAAATGAACCACCTTTTATTATTTTATTTCACTCTATTGTATTTGTACTAGTATATCAAAAAATTTCAAAAACTTGAAAAAATGTTATTTTCATTTTCATTCCTACTTTTTTATCCGAATTTCTAATCATGTCATAATGGAGAGAATTTATCATCTTAAAATATAGTACGCACGCACTATGTTTTAAAAAACGCACCATAAGGTGGCATGTACGATATTTTGTGTTACACACGATGAAGATTGAAGGTGCATGCAGTTTTTCGATGTAGCGCCACAGTGCGCTGTATTTGGCGGTTACAATACGAGAAAAAGTGATGCATAAATATAAAATGTAAGGCACTACGCATGATTTATGAAGCAGATAAATATATATCGCCCATTCTCTGTCAAGTCGAAGAACAAAAAATTTTTTTTGCTAAAAATTGGTAAAATGATTTTTTTCATATTATGAACCACTCAAAATTTTTTTAGATATCTTTAGTATATATTTTTAGAACACCAAAGCTTCGAAGTTGGGCAAAAGCCATATTTTTGACATTTTTGACGAATTTTAAGCTTAAATTACTCAGTTGGATTGCGTTTTAAAAATTTATTACTAAAAAACTTTTTTCTTCAAAATATTCTGAATTTTGAGAAAAAATCAATTAAAAAGTGCTAATGTAGCCATTCGCTGGACTAAAATCATTTAAAACATTGTAATACCACTTTTCAAGGTTGCGAATTATGATTCCATGTTCAAGAAAATCATCGAAACAGGTAATATATGTATAAATATGGCCTACAAATTTCAGAGTAGACATCCTGGGCGATCCCTTAGAAAAAATTGAAATGTAATTAAAAATAATGAAAAATGTGATTTTTAGCTACGTTTACTCATTTTAATGTTAACTTTTGCTCATCGGTGCGGATGTTTCTTCGCAAGCATTCATAGAAATAGTTGTATACTTTACAAATATTAAAATATATAAAAAAGTATCTTCTGAAAGATTTTGATTGATCCAAACCTTGAGATTTTTTTAACAAATCATGTGCCACCGTAGCACATGAAAAATATACTTTATTGCTGAATTTAAAAAAATTAATGTTCATTTCATAGTTTAAGGCTATATCATACTGCTAATATTTCCAATAACACATGGTGACAGGTAACTATATGGCTGATTCCATTTCAAATCGAACAGTCAGTATACACTCAAGTCACCAATTACGGCGCTAATGGAGTATGTTATTCTACCCTAAAAATAAGGGTATACGTATTTTTTTATTTTGCTGAAATATCAAAATTGCATCAGATATGCACTTTTGAAAATTGCATACAAAAACTAAATGTTAAAACTGAAAATGTTGAGAATAACTTTAGAGAGCTATCGTTTTACCAATTTCCAATGAATTTTGATAAACTTTTTTTTATTTTATTTCGTTTTGAGCCCTCTTCAACTCCGTGCAAGAAATTTAAAAAAAAACTAAAAAATGACTGAGATATATGCATTTTACCAAAAAATGCACTTTTTATGCACATGCATTTTTCTCGAAAAGGCCATTTTTTTTTTTGCTGAAATTTTTTTTGCTGATAGAGGACCAAAATACCTATCTAATAGTACTTGTTTGATCCCGGGTTTTTGGTTTGGAGCGAGAAAAAAAATTCACAAATTTTGTTGGTGAAAAATGCTTGTATATACGTTCGGAAGTCTTAAGCAGTCGACATTTAAATATTATCCTTCGTTTAGCATTATCCAGGAACAACGAAGTGGACGTAGAAGGATTCTTTTCCCTTCGGGGTGCTTTTTTAGAGTGAGTTCCCCTTGCCTCTCACTGTTGGGATGCGTCAAAAAAATAATTATAGATAATTATTTTTTTTTATTTTTGCGCTTATTATTTTTAGTTTTAAATGTAGTCTCACGACGCTTGGCTTTTTTTTTCTTGTTTTTCACTTCATTTAGTGCATGTATAGCTGTCCTGCCAATAAATATATGTGATTTTAATTCCCCAAGTTTTTTTAACCACATATGACTTTTTTGAATTCCATTATATTTAGAAACCCCACTCCATTCAATATTTTTCTTTTTTCTAAATCTTTCAATCTCATTTATTGGTAGTAAAATGATTTTTATTGCATTGGTGTAACTTTGAACCCAATTTATAAAATCGTCAGCATTTTGTATCGATTCTTCATGAACTCTTTTCAAGTTATGTGAAGTAGCATAATGCTTTAGAAGCCCACCTATTCCATCAACGGCTCCTTTCCCATGACCAGTCGCAGAAAATAACCATTTCATTTCATAAAACCAATGTTTGAATTCATGTAGTTGAAAACGATTTTTAAATTGGCTCGGAGCTCCATCTGATATGATAGTGACTTTAGTAACTAAATAATTCTTTTTCATAAGATCGATAATTTTATTTATTGCTAGCAGTGCATATGCAGTATCATGCTTTTTGTCGTCACTAACTATCGCAAAACTTTGTGTTATCTCTCCTTGGTAACAGACTGCAGTAAAAATAGAAATTTGGTTATTTACCCAATGATTTCCTTGAACCGCTTTATTATTTATTACAGACCGATTTTCTGCAAAGTCAACGTGGATGATTAACTTAGTAGGATCAGCTTTACCTTCTTCTTTTTCTTTTTTTATAGCTTCACGTTGAATATTTTTTATGTATACGTGAGTACTTGCTTTCAATACGCAGATTGAAAGTTTTTCTTTAAAAACTGTTAAGCTTATTGTTTGTTTAATAAGATTACCATTATCCCACAAAGCAAACGTAATTTCATCTTCACAATTTTGTTTCAGTTTTAACAATTCTAATGTGATACCCGCACCACCGGGACAATCTTTGCATTCTTGCAAGAAACATGAATCAGATGGTTCAGAACACAACATTGTGTTAGTTATTTCTGAACGAATTGAATCTAATTCGGAATTCTTATCGCCTCTAAAACGAATCAAACTTGTAAGAAACAGTTCAAAATTTTCGCAATGTACACAAAGACAAGCTTCCTCCACAGGGTTAGTTAAGACGAAACTTGGTCTTAGACTATAGAATTTCGATTTTCCTATTTGTAAGTTTGGATTTTCTTTTCTTAATTGACTATATATTTCTTTTAAGCTTCGAGTAAGAAACCGTTTGACTTTTTTAGTATTTGTGTTATTAATTTTAACAGTTACGACATCAGATTTATTTGGACTTTGTCTACTACAATTAAAATCATCATTTAAAAAATATTCCATAACGATATTTTTTGTGCTTTCATCAATAGGATGACCAGTATATAAATCTGGCTCCGAATAAACTCCTTTATTTTTCACGAGATTTCTTGATTTATTTATCATATACTCGCTTATATTCGGGAATAGTGAGCAAACTTTTATTTTGCTTAATTTTGAAGGTAGTAGAGTTAGAAGTTTTATTTTCTCCGAAATAGAAGAGCATTTTTCTAAAGCCAATTTAAAATTTTCTTAAAATTCATTCCAATAGTTTTCAGTGGAATTTTCGTCCGATTCTATTGATTCAACTGAAATGCCATACGCATCTTCTAATTTACTTCCAACAGTAGCAGAAAAAGCTGAAATTAAGGATTTTTTCTTTTTAGATACGTAATTTCCTCTAAAATTTTCAGGTATTGCAGTTTTTCTTTTTAGGGGTGAGATGCATTCAGGTAAGACTGAATTAATACTCTCGTTTAATTCCTCTATTCGTTCGGGTGTCTTCGGAATGAAATCATCATCTCTTGCGCTAGAAAGTTCAGTGATTTCATTTTCAGATATAGACTCAAGATCACTTAAAATCATTTTTTATATGCGTTTATGGCAATTTTTACATACATTAGTAGATGGCAATATATTTAAATCTGGATGAAGCTGTGCCAAATTAATGGCTAAATCTTCCAACGGTCTAAAACGTGAATTACTGCTCATATAAACTACCTTTTTATGCATTTGAAAAAAATCAGGACATGAAATTCTTTTAGAAGAGTAAATTTCGGACATTGTTATTTCACAATTTTGGTGAATTTTTCACAAGCCCGAGAAGCACCTTTCAAAGCAGCCGTAAAAATAACTAGCTTCTATATAACAGTTCTAATATGCTGTTTTAGTTACGCGATGTATTTGTCCGCGAGTTAGCCTCCTATTGTTTGTACATCGAAACATACATAGTATAGATATACACAAATAGAATTCTTTTTTTTCATGTTTAAATATTTATTTTTATATTACGAATTTACACACACACACATATATATATATATATATATATATATATATATATATATATATATATATCACTATTGATGCTATATACATGCATACAAATGTAAACAAATGATGAGCCAAGCATACGACAGTGTTTGAATGCAGACTGCTTAAGACTTCCGAACGTATATACAAGCATTTTTCACCAACAAAATTTGTGAATTTTTTTCTCGCTCCAAACCAAAAAACCCGGGATCAAACAAGTACTATTAGATAGGTATTTTGGTCCTCTATCAGCAAAAAAAAATGGCCTCTTCGAGAAAAATGCATGTGCATAAAAAGTGCATTTTTTGGTAAAATGCATATATCTCAGTCATTTTTTAGTTTTTTTTTAAATTTCTTGCACGGAGTTGAAGAGGGCTCAAAACGAAATAAAATAAAAAAAGGTTTATCAAAATTCATTGGAAATTGGTAAAACGATAGCTCTCTAAAGTTATTCTCAACATTTTCAGTTTTAACATTTAGTTTTTGTATGCAATTTTCAAAAGTGCATATCTGATGCAATTTTGATATTTCAGCAAAATAAAAAAATACGTATACCCCTATTTTTAGGGTAGAATAACATACTCCATTAGCGCAGTAATTGGTGACTTGAGTGTATACTGACTGTTCGATTTGAAATGGAATCAGCCATATATAAAATTCTTTGCCTATAAGATTAAGAATGGACCAGGCTTTTCTTATTAGAAAAAAATTCAATGTCATTAAATTTCTTGAAAATTATAATTGGTAACTAAAATATTCTTTGTTTATTGGACTGACAATTCACGCTAGCTAAAAGGATAAAAATAACCTCTTATATGTGTTAAAAAGTCTGGTAAACAATATTTTAAAAAGTTCTCATTTAATACATATTTATTTTCCAAAATTAAAGGATAAAAAAAAATATAAATAATACAATATACTTACTCAAACACGATACTTTACAGGACCTCTAATTGAAAATCGTAAAGACTTCTATTTTTTTTATAAATATTAAAATATTCATATTGAAACAGTAGTTTTTTTATTTAAATTAGCATTGCATTAAAATAATTTTATATATATATATATATATATATATATATATATATATATATATATATATATATATATATATATATATATATATATTATATATATAACTTGGGAGTACGAAGGATGAATACAGGCGAGACTAAAGTGTTTGTCGCTTGAGTAGCAGTTAGTCGAGGGCGCGCGAAGCTGACTGCTGCTCAAGCGACAAGCACTTTAGTCAAGCCTGGATTCAGAATCCTTCGTACTCCCAAGTTACGTAGATAAGTTTATGTCGTTGGTAGGCCGTATGAGGAACTATAAAAATGATTTTTTTAAATTAATGATATATGTTTTATTAAAAAAAAGTAAATAATGTCATTATTTACTTTTTAATTTACTTATTAACTGTTTAACTTTGAAAATTTTTTTAAACAAAACATTCTGTAAAGTTAAGATTTTATATGAATTTGTATGAGCATTGACATATCTAACGACATTCTTTTGTTTTCACTAACCTACGAATCGATGTCACTCGCGTCATATACGGCCATGCTGTGCGATATCTCGATCTGTCAATACTCCCTTAGGGAGTATAGAGTTGTTAATACTCCCTTAGGGAGTATTGACAGAGAGAATATCGTCGAGATATTAGCATGAACGTATGCAATGCCTATACAAATTTAGCGTGGTCTATAAGTATTCCACCGAATACGGCCTACGACGACATAAATATATATATAAGCAAGTTTTTTACACTTCGGTAAGCTTTGTGAGAAGGGTTCTGGGATCTGTACCAAATTATAGTATGTTTTTTAATTATATAAAATTAGTATTTGGTACAAATTTCAGCTATTTAGTGGCCCTAGAACCAGAGATTTAGGCTGAAAGCGTCATAAACAGTCCTTTTTAGCCTGTTTTTAAACTATCATACTCGTCACCCAATTAACCGATTTTAATCTACAACATCTTATTTTTTCGAATATTTTTCAAGTATGTATAAAATTATTTTAGAATTATTGATTACTTACCTTCTTCTCACGAAAGAATTAAGTAAATTAAAAATATCAAAAACTATCAATATTCAAACTGCTACTAAGGGCAATTTTTTTTATGAAAAACACTTTTAGCAGGTTTTATTCATAAACTTTAGAACAAGTTATTGAACGTTAAGATCGGTTATCATAGAGCGGAAATATAACTGTTTAAATATTGCAATTTTCGTAAAAATCGCGTTTTTGCCATTTTTAAAGTCATAGTGCTCATTTATAGACACCCTAAATTGTACACAAATTTTCTAAGGAATACTTTTTTATATCAACAACCACTTATCATCAAGAAATTTTTGGGTATTTGCCTCTAGGTTACTTATTTTCGACGCTGAAAATCGAGTATTTCAAAGTGTTTTGCATCCCAAGTAAGCTAAATTGTATAGAAGTTCTGATAATTTACAACATTTTAAAAGTGCTAAAGTACGAATAATACTACAAATTATAAAATAAGACTTTATACGTTCAATTTAAGCACTAAATAAAGTCTCTAGGTGCTATGATGCAATGGCCAGTTCAATTTATCGAGAATTTCAAAGTACTAAATCTGTAAACTCTCGTTTTACGCAATCAGCGCTATTGCTCCGCAAGAGGCGTTCACCATTGCCTCTAGTATTGCTGTGATGTTTTTATATCTAAATTTATATATTACACGCGCATCAATGAATATACACTGATAGACTCTTAATTCCGAAGCTCTTATGAGCATCGATCCATGAATCTTAAGAGCATATGTGCTGCTATCTTGAGTCTAAGAGCGATTTTTCTTCAATATCTCTTTGTTTTCAAATTTCGAATCGGCCATCTTAAATAGAAAATTTTAAAATTCTGATTTCAGATTCGTAATCAACGTCCCTAAGAACTTCCGAGTAGAGATTTTTCTCATAAAAAAAATCTGTAGGTTGAACTGTAGATAAATCTGCTGAAAAATCTGCAGAAAAATCTACAGAAAATCTATGGGAAAAGTTGAAAAATAACTGCAGGATTTTTTATAAAGAAAATTGTCAAAGAATTTACAGGTTGAATGTAGGTAAATTCGTTGAAAAATCTGCAGAGTCCCTGCAAAGTTACATATAGGGAAAACTGTGAGATCATATAGGTCGTCTATAGAATAATATCAGAGATTAATAAAGATTGCCAATGAGCATAGGCGAAAGGGTGCCCGTTAAAATACAATGTGAGCTACTGCTGCCACATGGACATATGTCCAAACTATACGCGGTCTTTACAAGCGCGTAGAGAAGGAAGCAAGAGAGGAGGAAACAAACACACGAAACACGCGACTTCCAGTGGCGTAGGTAAACTTACGGCAAGCTCACTTTAGCTCGTTTTCGCCGCGATGCGTTATACCTTTATTTCAATGTGATTAAACGCCCCAAAAATTTATTGATTAATTACATATTTCTATTTTAAAAATGAATATATTTTTTTTATAATAAAAATCGTTAAAGTAATAAATCAAATAATAATAGATAAAATATTTTTGAGGACGATAAGCATAAGTAACTTTTTATGCTATTCCCCGACTAGAAATGAATTTCGAGTGAAAATGAGGTCCCTATAAGCTGCCCTAAGATTTTTTATGGCCCCTGTAGGGTGCCCTACAGGGTCTCTAGATGACGTGCAATGGGGCGATTTTAAGGTCCCGATAGGGCACACTCATTTTTAAATGTACCTTATCGTTACCCGTTTACCACCTGACAGTTGCCTGACAATCGATGTTGAAAAAATTCGAAGTGAAAACCTCATCTGATGCACGTGTTTATTTGGTGTGAAAAAACTATTTCTCTCGTAAATTTAACTGACAAATACTTTAAATATGAATAATATTCGACACGAAAAAAAAATTATTTTATTTTTAGATACAGTCACGTTTTTAATGACATTGAATTTTCATAAAACAATATAAATGCATAATATACGAGGATATCTCTACAATTTTTAATCTTTCTGTGATATGTCATTTTACAGCTAATACTGGGTTACCCAATGATGCACACTATTTGAACAAGGTTCAAACCTTTTGTACAATCTGGGAACTCTATTTTTTATGTATCCGGTGAATGTGCCACCAACGGTATAGTAGATATTTCTATAAAACGTAAATTTTTATATGAATAAAATTTCGGAAATTTTATCCATATAATCTGTAATCTTTTTTTGATACAAGATGCGGCTTTCTCTACATTTTTTGATAAAGTTATTAGTTTTTGCAAAAAAATCATTTCTTTGATTAGAAAAGGACAGAGATACGTAACTTCCTCTTAAGTTGTAAAATGATTCATTTACGGTAAAAGTACCAATAGTGAAATACGTCCTATAACTGGAATAGCTTTTATAAAAATTAGATTTAAAAAAATATTATAAAATATATACATTTATGGAAAAATATATATTTACCTTAAAGTACGCTAATTTGTTTCCATGTGTAATTTATCGTTATTAGTTGTCGTTAAGTATTGAAAAAAATTGTAGAAATTAAATTCTCTAGTAGAGAGAACTGTGCTATAGCGCACCCAGACGGCGCCAAAAAAATTTTCGGTCTCTCTCGCCGCCTTTCTCTTGCGCGTTATAGACACGAAGGTTCCCCCTCCCCCGGGCAAGATGGACATGGATTTCCTCTCCCCCCAGGCAAGATGGACATGGGTTTCGGGGCTTAGGAGAGCGACGAAGAGATTTCTTTCTCCTCTCGGCGCTATAGCTCGCATCGAACTGTAGACGCCCCCTCTCTAACTTACCGTACAGGGGCCTGTGAGTGTTGAAGAGAGCAACGGAGAGATGTATACTTACCCCTCTTGGCGCTATAGCATCCATCGGCGTGTGGACATCGCTCTCTTACTTACCGTACAGCCCGTAAGCGTTGGGCTTTGTGGGCAGCAGCGAAGAGTACTGGTTACCCCCTCTTGGCGTTATAGCTTACATCGAATTATATGAATTTACTTTAGAAAAATTTAGTTAAAAGTTCTAAATATTAATAAAAAGTTTTAGAAAAAAGATAAAATATGAATGAAAAATATTTAAGAAAATTTATGAGAAAATTATGTTAAAAAACTTAAAAATTTTTTTAAATATTATAAAAGAAAAAATGCATATGAAAAAATTTTCATATAAAATTAAATTAAATAAATTTTGGTGAGTAGTTGTGTGAAGTGTGTGAAAAAGGTTAGGATGGGTATGATACAGGAGATGGATAAAAATACATTTTATTATATGTAATAAAAATAAATTTTTAAATTTATTAACAAATATATAATAAACATATAGTTAAACAAATTTTACAAAAAAATAGAATATACAATACGCATACGGTCTTACAAATTTTACGAAAATATACAACATTTTTACAAAATTAATCGACAAATATACACTATACACAGTATTTGAAAGTCGCACACGCTATTATTCTTTGTAACCGAATGGTAAAGACGTACCATCTTGAAAAAAGCGACGTTTAGTTAGAACGACAGAGCATGTTTTTTGTTCGTCCTTTGTAATTATTTTAAAATTTTCCGTACGCTTGATACTACAAAATGATAATTTGATTGTGTTAATTTCTTTATTTATTAATTTTTTAACACTATCAAAATTAATATGTGCAGTATTTTTGAAATTCAATCGAATGCCTTTAATTTTACAGCATTCGAAAGTATTTCCAGATGGTGAAATCCCTTCGAAGGCATAAAACTTTGGGCCACCGCTCAGGTATTCTGAGATATAAGAACCATCTTCATAAGAAGACAATTCATCGGTCATTTGTCCTAAGAAATTACCTGTTTTGGGTGTATATTCACCTTGCGTGCCGGTTGTGACGAAAATACACAAATCTGTGTCGCAATATAATAAACGCTTCCCTAGTTTTTCTAAGTAAGAGTATAAAACAAGGCGCGCTTGAGCAGTGGTATAAGCGGCGATTATTACATTAGTATGGCTTGAACCTTTTATAGCGTCATCTTTAAATACCCAATTGACGCATAAAACATTTTCATTAATAAGAAGTAATCCTGTTACTTCTTTATCTTTAGCCATAATAATATTTGAAAGTTCTTGTCTGCTTTTGACAAATTCGGTGTGTGGTAAATTATCGCGTTAACCAAATTTACCCCAAAACGAATTTAAGCAGAGCTTTGCCACTGCTCGCAGCCCTGAATTTTTCTCGATTTTATTGTAATCAAGAGAAATTCCTTCCTTTGTTTTGTACTCGTTAGTATAATTATTTTTTTAAAGGTCGTCTTTACATTCAGATGGCCAACCACTCGCTTCCTGTTTAATTTTAAGAAAACAGTTGATGCAGTCTTTAAAAAGACCACCATCGCCGTTTTCATCTATTTGTGTAATTTGGTATTGCCAAATTACAAAAATATTTAAAATTTTGTACCCTTTTTCTAAGGCAACCTTTATTTCGTCTGAAACCCAGGTACCTAAAAGAGCACGCTCTTTAACATTTTTATGTTTACAAGATTGAAAATTTTGCTCTTCGCAACACATTTTACAAAGAGGAAATAATAATTTTTTTCCTGATTTGACAGGTAGAACAGGTATATATAAATTTTGAGGAGGTAAAATTAGACATTTGACAAGTCCATTTACCTCAGCAAATTTTTCATATTTGTTCCTTGTCAGCTGTAAACATTCACCTCCAACATAAATTTGTGGATGGCCTGTAGGGAATTCACCTGTTTTACAGATATACGGATATAATGAACATATATCCTTATACCTGATTTTTTCATCGTTTTTTATGGTGTACGAAGTTACAAAATTTTCGGTACGTCCACCAAAGAATGCGTCTCTAGGGTCCAATTTAACGTTGGATAAAAGTAAATGGTTTTTTAAATATAGCGATATTTCGGGTCGCGCTATTTTCATTTTATTGAAATCGCATTCCCAATCCATTCTACTTTATACACGCTAGCACGTATTTTTTGTATTTTTTCCAGTGTTTTTTTATAACATTCGTGCATCGGTCGCCCGAATGAATCTCTCGACTCATAGTTCTGAGCAAAACACTTTTTACACCCATGAGCATAACATCCTTGAAATTCAAATACTGTTCCTTTGAATTCCGAAGATGAAGCTTCATTTAAATCTATGGGTAAAAAACCATCGACTTTATAGCCCTCTGGTAAAATATATTTCCGAGCTCTTGCAGCGTGAATGATTTTTTCCCCTAAAACATGTTCACGCCATAATAACCATTCGTTTGATTTTTTCGAATGGTTATCGGCAAGTCTATAGCCCTTTGTGGATATAAGTCCGATAGTTTTTTCCTGTAAAAAGTTTTGCCTGTATAGTACAGAGCGTGCAGAAGCTATAGTCGTAGCCTGTGAAAAAGGGCATAAATTTCCTTTTTCTAGAAATATATTCCTAAATACAACGCACGCTCGTCGTAAAATATTTACATCTAGGGTACAATATTTTATAATTTCTTTTTGGAAATCGAATTCGGTACATGTTTCTAAATTTTCGTTGTACCACTGATAAAATTTCTCTCTCACCAACACTCATTGTATCGGGCGAGTAATATTTTGCTGGTGGTAACGGGCCTTTATATTTTTCGTTTTCTTTCGTATTAAATAAATGTGAGAAATACCCTTTAACATTACCTTCAGGCAAGCCGAATGCCTTTGGTAAATCACTTGATTTCATGTTGAAATAATTTATCGAATCAATAAATCGCGTTTTATGAACAGACATTGAAATAATATTCCTACCGTTTAATATTATTTTAGGTTTGATATTATAATTTTCTTTTAAAATACTGTTTAAAATAAAATGCGCATCAAATGCTTTGGCATTATGTGCGATGCATATTGTATTTTTAAAAACAGAATTTTGGCGAACAGCTAATTCTATTAAATTATTAACAAGATTCTCTTTAAATATTAATTCCCGTATACGACAAAAACCGCAATGAGTTGTGAGAGATTCAATATTGATACAATTGTCGCACACTTGTTGTGCTACACATAAATTCACAACATGTAAATTTACGTTAGCACTGTATAGATCGTCTTACCTTGTCTCGAAATCATAAAATATAAATCTATTTTCCGGCTTATTTTTATTGTGCGTGCTTGTTTTAACAGCGAGCGCTTTAATGTAGCACATTCCATTGTAGGTATATATAATTTTACATCGATTACAATAAAATGTACCACATTTGTGCTCTGGTTTATTTTTTTTTTCTAATAATGTTTTTAATCATACATTTATCGCAATTATATATGACAGAACACACACTACTGTTCCGATCGTAACTTCCGTTTTGTAAGTGTCTCGCGTAACACGCTTGACTCACAAAACTTCTGTTACAAACGAAACAGATTATATTTTGTTTTTCACACACACATGCTGGTTTTGAAAGACAACAAGCACAAACATCGCTACATTTATGCATATCTATTCGCTCGTATGCTTTGTTACATTTTTCGCAAAACTTTGAGAGTCCACCAGCTTGCTGTAAAGATTTTATAAAAGCAAAATGTCCTGGTGGACCCTCAAAGTATGAAAAATTAATTTCTCGTGGTGATGGTGTATTATTATCGATATTATTTATAAAAAATTCTGAAATACGCCCATCGTACCATATTTGAGACGTATTATTTGCAAATTCATTATTTTTTCTAATGATTAGAGCGATATTTTTTTTTGTGCTAGATATTTTTGAAAAAGTTGAATATGTTTCATATGACACCCATTTTACGGTATATCATTTAGGTCAATTCTAGCTTCTTTTAAAATATCAAGTGCACATTTTTTTTGAAAAGCACGTCGTGAATCGATCGTGCTTTTCCAATTTCTTAGATAATTTGTATTTTTTGGGTCGGATTGCAACAATAAATATGCCAATCCGACCGCTATTGCTCGTGGCAAACAAAGATTATCATCATTTTGTATCATGATGATAGAACGCTTTCTTTTAGCGGCTTCTTTGTTTATGGGTTTACCTAAATTTCTAGCCCCGCCGGTTATTCCTTTTACTAAGGTAATATCCAGAATTGAATTATTACTGATATTGAATTACGCATTGCTTTGAGCAATTTGGAAAATTATATCAAATAATTCTTTGGGGCGAAAATCTTTTACGTATTTCAAACGCATCCACCCAGACCCGCGAGTAAATTCCTCGCTTGTAATGTATGCGGTAATGTAGTCGTACGGATTTTCCGCTAGATCAATAATGAACGCGTGAATTTTGGTGATTGCTTCTTGCAACCACACCAAAGGGTTGGTGTTTGGTGGGGGCATTTCAATTTGAATTGTTAGACGTTCGCCACGCACACCGTAACGTTGTGAATTTCCACCTGGTTGTCGAGAAATTACAACAAACTTTTGTATATTTCTATCAGAAGCTACATTGCCACCACCACCACCTACTTGATTATTTGAGTTTACCTCACACGTACAATATTCGAATTCGCGATCACTCTCATTTACACTGTCACCGTATATCGCTTCGTTACTGAAAAACGGTGATTCTTCATTGCTCTCATCGCTTTCTGAAATAATTATCTGATTATCTAAATTAAAAGATTCACTCCTAGTATCGCTACTAGTATCCTGCTACTAGTATCGCTAACATACATACTTTCTTCGCTCTCTGGTATTATTATTTTGTTCTTTATAATTAATTTTTATTATTAATATATGTATCATCGCTATCGTTATCGTTAATATATTCATCGCTTTCTGGTATCATTCCGTTCTTTATAATTAATTTTTTATTATTAATATATGTATCATCGCTATCACTATCGCTAATATATTCATCGCTTTCTAGGATTATTATATTTTTTCTAATTATTTTACTATCTACAGATCTATCGCTACCATTTATATAATCGTCTTCAATATTTTTAACATTAGGATCAGCAACGTTGACGCTGTCACCTTCGCTTTGACTCTCATATGCTCGTCTCGGCAATTCTAGACCGTTAACTATATAAAAAAAGAAAAAAGAGACAAATAAATATTTTTATGTCATCTTATTTTATTATTATTATAATTTTAATTTATCAGATAACGCGTTTCTTTTTATTGTATTAAAGACTACTTAAAATACCGAACGAAACGATTCTAACTCTTTCACTCTATTACCAGTCCATATTAGAGTGTATATGTATTTTGTACATATCGTGCTGGTTAACCCTTACAGTCACAGGAGCCGATATATCGGCTACCTAATTTTCTTTTTTTCACCTCAATATTTTTGCAATATCATGCTTGATTCTTGGATTTTTTGTATTTTCAGATACATATAGCCTTACTATTTATAATGCTGATGATATTTTATAAATTTATAACTATTAATTATTATTATAAACAAATACATACAAAAAAAAAGTGAATTGAATTACATGACTGAAAGGGTTAACCAATACAATATAAACAAAATACATATACAGTCTAAAGTAGACAGGCAATAGAGTAAAAAAATAGAATCATTTCGGCCGGTATTTTATCTAGTCTTTAACGGGATGTCGTAGTTGTTAAAATCGATTTTGGTTTTTATCTTACTGATTTTTTTTTTTTTATTTTAAATTCACTATTTGGACAAACATAATGACTTGTCCGCGCTAAAACTATATTAATACAATAATTTTTGTTAAATTAAGAATCATTTACGCTTGTTATTTCTATAAACTTTAAATGAAAAATAGATATCAAGTTTGATGAACCTAATCTCAAAATAGTATACATCAAAAGAATGCTTATAACTTTTAAAGTATAGTATTTTGGTAAAAATTTCTTGACTTATCAACGCTGAGGATTAATCTTAGAAATTTTCTTACTAAAGTGAAAGAATTTAATTTGACGCACTGTTTACGCATAAACTTGGAATAAAAATATTATTAGGAGGAGCAGAACTACGATATCCTCTTAATACAATAAAAAAATATGATATTTTATAAATTCGTGTAAATTTTTCATATATATATATATATATACTAGGGGGGGTTCCCCCCTGCTCGCTTCGCTCGCCAACCCCCCATTGTATCAATTATCAAATCAATATCAATTTCCAAGAGAACGTTCTTAAATTAGATAACAATTAATTAAATTAGCTAACAATTAACTACCTTTCAGCTATCTCTCAGCTAACTTTCAGCTGAATTTTATCTGAATTTCAGTCAACTTTCAGCTAACTTTCAGCTAAATTTTCAGCTGAATTTCAGCTATCTCTCAGCTAACTTTCAGCTAAATTTTATCTAAATTTCAGCTATCTCTCAGCTAACTTTCAGCTAAATTTTATCTTAATTTCAGCTAACTTTCAGCTAAATTTTAGCTAAATTTCAGCTAACTGAGGGCACGGAAAATTCTTATACACGGCGGCGGCGGCGGCGGCGGCGTAGGCGATATATCTTTATTATATAGATATATATATATATATATATAAACGCCTATATTCTTTTACTCTCTCTTTTTTATCTCATTCCATCTCCACCGCTTTCAAGAACGTGTTGTCTATGCACAAACGTAAATGTGTGCGTTAAAAGTACTACCTTCAAATCTCTCTCCCACTCTCTCTTTCATTCGCTTATTTTCTCTTATATAACTACTCTGTTTATAAATACATGTACGTGCTTAGCTATTATGTGTAGATGTGGTAAAGAGAAAAGTGCGAAATCGAACCTCGCGCACGGAGTGTCAAAAAGAAATTTTTAAATGTATTTTAAATTTTATACGTTTATATACCTATTTATATAAAATCTTTATACTAGTTATAAAATTAAAAAAGATGTAAAATAAAATAATTTTAATTATAAAATATTAAAATTAATTTTTAGGGTTCAGACACCCCTCTAAAACTTTCGGATACACGTAGTAACAAATCCCGTAATTCGTTTAAAGGGATTTGTAATGCGTTTTGATATTCGTCGTCATTATAATTTAAAGTGGCTACTAGCCATCTACGCTCGCGCGCACGTGGTGCCCATTGAATATGATCAAGTTGATTGTCAATTGGTTTCCCCGTTTCCTGTTTAGTCGATATCACTAATATTAAATTTAATATTAAATTTTTTTACTCATAAAAAAAAATAAAATTTTATTTTAAAAAAAGTTACCGCTGTTGTATACATTGTCGTGGCTGTTGTACTGGTTGAAATTGGTTGATATCACGTTGCCTCGCTCGCCCACATATTTAGCTTCATCGAATCGATTGTGGTGTGGTCTATGATAAAAATCATAGAGCAATCGCGCTCTATCTTCTGCTAAAGCTGACCAGTCGTTAGGCACTCCGAATTGATAATTTCGAAGTCGTGAAAAATCGAGTGGTAGTGGTGCGACATCGAACGGTATATCTTGTCTAACATCGTCTTGTTCTACTTCATTTACTACATTATTTTCTTCTTCTTCTTCTTCTGGCGCGTTTTCATTCATATCAACGTTTTCGTCCATATCAACGTTTTCGTCCATATCAGCGTTTTCATCCATATCGATGTTTGACATCGTTGACTGGTCAGCAATATGAAGGAAGCCTCCTACTATAAGTGCAGGGGTTATTCTTTGCCCCTCATGATTTATTGAGTCTTCCGAATTCGGTATCGGACTACTTGTGGCGTAGCGATCATCATTTGCCAAAATATTTCCCACTTCCTTATCTTCACTTTCATCACTGTTATCACTAACAGCACCACTACTACTCAGTACACTTTCCTCAGAGCTGCTGCTCTCTTCAACACTTTCCTCTACACTTTCCTGCTGTAAATTTTCCACCACATCCTCATCCTCTCTCAGAAGAGCGAAAAAAGCTAAAGAAAAAAAAACACATTTTTATTAGTAAACTTTAAAACACACACTTTTTATATCACTTTTTTTAAATTTTCTTTAAAAACACATACCGTTGGCTTCAATAAGGCCATCAATAACGTCTCGAAACAATGGTGAATCGCGTAAACGGCGATTTACAACCACCGTTCGAGCAATGAGAGATGCATGCATCGATGAATAAAATTTTCTTCGATACAAAATTTCACACGACGTAAGATTGTTAACGAATTGTCTTAATTCACGACGCAACCCATTAATCGACATCGTACGTAATACCAAGCGTCTTCTTCTTAATTGCTCACCTACGAGCGACGTACGGTTACGCTTATTCACAAATAAATTCGTAAGAACGACACTGTCGCGTAAATTGCACCAATCTTGACGCGACGACATTTTTAAAATTGAAATTTTAAGGAAGACTTAAAAAGAAAAAACTTAACAAATTTCTCGAAGATGAGAAGGAACCTTTCAATACGAGAATTGAAACGTAAATGAAAATCTTTCTGTTTCATTTTCTACAGAATACCCACGTTTGTTTTTTAATAAAAAAAAATACGTTGGTGGGGTCAAAAAAAAGGAAATGTGATTTTTTCACATGGATGAAAATTTAGCACGTTTTTTAAAACATCTGTGCTCTGTATGGGTTAATTTTTATATACACCAAACTCCTAAAGAGCCTAAGTGCAATAAAAAACTGGTTTGGCCCCGAAGTAAAAACTAATAAATACAATGCGAAACGTGGGTGAAAATAGTTGTAAAATGCAATAAAAAGAAGGTTATAGGAGGGAAAGATCTTCTCAGTGGGGCAAATCCTAATAGTTATTATATCTATGACATTAACAATACTCAATACTTTCCTAAAAATAGAAAATGAAATCCCTACTTTTTTTATTTTTAAAGAGCGTTTTCTTGAGTGGACCTATAGGTGTGTAGAAAAAAGTTTTATAGCCCCTTCTTCTTTTCTTATTTACATAAATTTTATGTATGTGTGCGTATAGTAGTAAGCGGGGCTATGAATTTAAAAAGCCTGGATGCATAGATTTTTACAGATTAGTTGACAAAACACTTGCGGTGAAACATAGTCATTTACATAATAGTGTTAAAGTTAAAATGGCTCAAATGCAAGTAGAGTTACAATCCGCGGCACGTTGTCGAGTTTATGAGGGTAAACAGGTAGATGGGACATTAAGACTACCCAACATTATTTTAGCTACCTGTTACGCTTTAAATGTCTCCAATACAAAAAGAATCATTGTGGGATTTGATCAGGCACAAGAGTCAAACGATAGTGGTGTGTTCAAATATGATATTATGTTGAAATTTTTCAATGCTGGGAGCGGTATAGAAGGAACTCAACGTTAATTAGTTATGGATGTCAATGCTTGGAACGACTTGCAGGAAAAATTTGATTTAATATCCACCTACTTCAACGATGATTATCAATATTACGAAAAATATAATGGACAGCGTGTTGTTACTATGGGTGATTATGAACTTTTTTTTCGACCATCTTTTGGAGAAATTTTAGACCTTTCATCTCAGAGCACAGATATTAATCAGCAAAATAAAAAAGGGAAAATTTACTTACCTACTATTGTAATGCAGCTCGTTACTTTTGAAGGCGTTAAAACTGTAAGTAAATGTATCAATGCACAAACAGCGCGTCTTGAGGAGCATGCAGAAAATATAGATTCATGTGCAACATTTTTAAAGGAATACACGCGTGATATTGTTTATCAACAAGTATCATCAGAGACAGCAAGAAGAAATATGTTGGATAATTTAAGTGAATTTAAAAATTTTTTAAATGATAACTCTGTTATAGAATTGTTATATCGTAAATTAAAAGAAAATTTACCTAGTGATTTTACAGCAAAATATTATAATATAGTTTTTGAAGAAATGTTAGCATTTTTGATAATACCTATTGCTGAACAAATTCGAAAAGGAATGTTTCCAAATATTGGGATGTAAATATTTAAAAAAATTTTTTTTCAATCCATATAAATTTTTCTAAAAATTATAAAAAAATACTTATTGTAACATTAAAATTTGAAGAAAAAAAATGTAAAAGTAGATAAGCTATAGGGTTTCTGGCTCACTGCATTTCTGGCTCACTGCATTTCTGGCTCACTGCATTTCTGGCTCACTACATTTCTAGCTCACTACATTTCTAACTCAGTGACTTTGAGAGTCAGGTGAGTTAGAAATGTAGTGAGCCAGAAATGCAGGTGAGCCAGAATGTCGTGAGCCAGAATGTCGTGAGCCAGAAATGTCGTGAGCCAAGAACCCCATAGCGAGAGGGCGAGCTGCCGGCGGCCGGCTGCGGGCTGTGATGAAGCTACTGCAAAAGTTTCATAATTTTTATTTTTTAATATTTCTTTTAACTTTTATTTTTTAATATTTTTTTTAACTTTTATTTTTTAATATTTTTTTTAACTTTTATTTTTTAATATTTTTTTTAAATTTTATTTTTTAATATTTTTTTTAACTTTTATTTTTTAATACTTTTTAATATTTATTTAATTATAATAAATCGAATAAAAATTATTTAAGCATTAAAAAAAATTTTTGACTTTGGTCGGAATCGAACCCTCGACCCTATGGACGCGAGGCGAGCGTGTATACCACTACGCCACGGAGCCACCGTATTAGGGAAATCTTAAAACTTGTATAATAGGAGTTTCCTCAAATTTTATATTATTTTAACATTGACAGCTATCAATTTATTAAACTATAATGAAATGGAAAATTAATTATTAAATTATGTTTATATACATTTAGAGATTAAAAATGATGAGATGTATGAAAACTGCAACATATTAGTAAATATAGTTAAAGCTTAGAATAAAAATAATAGCGATCTACTTTATCTACACTATGCTTGTGTACATATAAGTTAATACTCGAGGGTCTAGTAGGACTAGTAAAAAAAATGTGATATTATTTTATTATACATTTATATTTGAGATTAATAATAATAAAGTGTTGTATTAAAAATAATATTGAAAGTTATTTATTTCTTCACTTACACTTATACTTGAGATTTGTACATTTCAGAAATGTATGTGCTTGTGTGTGTGTGTGTGTATTGGAGTATTTAATATACAGAATATATATAACAAATAGTCATAGAAATACTTTCTTCTAATCAATTGAAGTACAGCAAACATGCTAATTTCTAGATCCATATTTCTTTTAGTTTATAGATCAAATATATTGACTGATAGCTCTCCTCATAACTACATTTTCAAATATATATATATATATATATATATATATATATATATATATATATATATATACATTAATAAATTAATTTTTCTTTTACCCCAAAACATATTCTCACAGTCCTTATGAGTGTATTCAGATATAAAAATTATTAAAAGCATCTATATTAAACTATTTTCAGTTCAAAACATAAGCCTGAAATGTATTTATATTATATTTTACTTCAAACCACATAGTATAAGATTTAAATCAAAGCCATTGAATCTTATACATTATAATCACAATGAAGAATAATTAAAATCTTATTTTATAGTTAAACATATCTATAGAAACAATTAAAACATCATTTTAGATGTATTAATATCTATTTCAGAATTTTTAGCTTTTATATAGCAATATAATGAATTTATTTTTAGCTATAACTTTTTTGAATGAAATTTTAAAGTTTATAAGTTGTGTCATAAACAAGTATTTTATCTTCTTCTATAAGTTGAAACAAACTTTTAGTAAAAATTTTAAAGCTCTATGTTCTCTAGTTTCAGAGATATAAGATATTTACTATTTCAATTTTGAAGGATTACAGCTATATTTTGAAAAAAATTAGTTTTAGTGTTTGAAACATATTACTTAATCTTATAAATCATTGATTATAATGTATAAGATACAATAAGTTAAATCTTATTGTTTATAACTATTTTAAAAAGATTTGAGTATAAATTTTGTATAGCACTATAAATGGATTCATTTTTAGCTATAACTTTTTGAATGAAATTTTATAGTTTATAAGTTATGTTATAAGTAGATATTTTATCTTCATCGATTAGTTGAAACAAACTTTTAGTAAAAATTTTAAAGCTCTACGTTCTCTAGTTTCAGAGATATAAGATATTTACTATTTCAATTTTGAAGGATTACAGCTATATTTTTGAAAAAATCAGTTTTAATGAATTTCTACCATTTTAATGCTTGAAACACATTACAAATACTTAATCTTATCGTTAATAACTATTTTATAATTAAACATCTCTATAGAAACAATTAAAACATCATTTCAAGTGTATTAATGTTTATTTCAGAATTTTTAGCTTATTCGGCCTTTTCCACTACTATTCATTTCTTATATCACAGAAACTAAAAGAGATAGAGATCTGAAAATTTATATATAACTTTGTTATGTTTAAAAAATAATATATAAAGTTATTCCAAGACTCTAAGCTGATTATTTCATCATTATTACTTAATTCGAAGAGATGTACTAGACTAGCGAAAGATTCAATTTCTTATAAAAGTCATTTATTAGACCAATTTAAATTTATATTTGCATGAAAGTTGTAACATTTTAAATATATTTATTGAAAATCATTATTTAGTCTTAATAAAATTCTAAATTATTAAAAATTAATCTTGAAAAAGAAATTTTCTTTGTTTTTCAAGCCTCAAACTGTTTAAGCTTTAGAAATTTTTTTTTTATTTTAACTAATATAATTAGGTTATGAAAGGAAAGTTCATATTTTTATTAATCTAAAGTTGAATTTATTGAAATAAAAATATAAATTACAATAATAGTTCATAAGTGGTGAGAGTTCCAACCAATGTTCTCACTGGCATAATCAATCATCCACATAACCTCAACAATCATTCCTAACCTTGAAAAATCTATCATGTATTTTATCTTTGTGATGAACCTTGCTGACTGAAGCGAACCAAAGAAATGAATTTCAGAATCAAGCTCACCTTGTTTTATACTCATGAAAAAGGTTAGGTCGAAAGTGGGGATAGAACTTCAACGCGTTTCTTCCCTCTTCGCGCGCATGCATTCCCCCACCCAATCCTCGCGTATATAAGAAGGCGCTTTCGAGAGAGCAATGAGTCCGGCTATTTGCCTTGCACATCCACTAAGTACCTCATCCTAAATGAACCTTTTACTGAAGGGTCAGTCTTTTATAATGATTCTCTCACCATTTGGGTCTCCCACTCACACATGTTTTCAAACGTTATCACTGATGGCGCTGACTATCCGATCGGGTAGATGTTTCAAATAGAAAATATTCTCTCTGTTTCAATTCTGGAGGGACGTTCAGAAAGCAAAGAAACTTTTGATTTTGTATGGTTGATGCTTCAACATTTATTTGAAGCATATCACCCCCAAGTTAATATATATAACCAGCTTCTCGTAGTTCGTTAATTATAAAGTCTATCTCCTTGGTAGTATACGGATTTGTATTAGTTGGAGATGTAAGAATACGAAGGCGATCAACTAATACATTGGGGTCGTCCCATTCTCCAATTCCATAATCTTTCAACAGGAGATCACTCATGTATTTAGATGAAGATGCGTTACTAATAGAATGATCTGATGAAGTATCATTGTAAGAATCTATGGAACTTAATTTTGCTTTTTTAAATCTATATACTGGTAAATTTTTAAAGTTAGATTTCGATTTACAGTTTTCGAGTTGAAGAAAAGTATTATTGGAAGAATCTGATGATGTATCACTATTAACATCGTTAGAACTAACTTTCGCTTTTTTACATCTTGATACTGATGAAGCGTTATTACGAAGTTTCCTTTTATAACTTTGAAATATGTTGTATTTTTTATTCTTTTGATAATTTTCTATTTCATCATCAGAGCTAGAATAACTATCTTCAAGTATTTTTGATTCTGGATACCTTTGCTGATTGATGGAATCAATATCATCTCTCCTCGTGAGTTTATCATTTGTATGATGTGTATTGAGAGCATCATTAGACTCGCGTTTTTCCTTAAAAATCATATTTCTTGTTACATTTTCTTCCTTCACAGATGTTATTGTATGGTTATGTGATGTACAATTTACAAGTTTCATGTCCTTCGTTACAGCACGACTTAAACATTGTTTTGAATAGTAAAGATGACACTTCCAGTGTATATTACCATTCTTCATAACTTTATCCTTATAGAAAGGAATGCCATTCAAAAGAAGTTTATCTTTTCCTCTAGAACTTTTTATAAGTTGAAGAGATGTATTAGGCGTGAATTCATCAGTAATATTCGAAACAACATTAATCTTTGAATCATTCGTAAATAGAGTTTTTTTCTCTTGATTAGAATCAAATATTAGACAAATATTTGTATCCAATCGATTTGGAAGTTTGGATTTAATCATCTCTCTTAATTTCTCTATTTCGAGAAAGTTTGCCATGTTGATAGCTTGAGCTTATCATGCATACTGTTCGTGAAATACAAACTCAGCTGTATTTATAGAAAATAACGGGTCATGCAAAACCTTTTTAACAAGATGATTTACAAGATACTAAGATGATTTAGAATAATAAAATGATTAAAAAAAAAAATCTAGAAATTATAAGAAAGTCGATGAAGAGTCGATGAAGTGTCGATGAAAAGTCGATGAGAGTCGATGAGAGTCGATGAGAGTCGATGAAGAGTCGATGTAAGTCGATGAAGTGTCGATGAAAAGTCGATGGAAAGTCGATGAGAGTCGATGAGAGTCGATGAGAGTCGATGAAGTGTCGATGAAAAGTCGATGAAAAGTCGATGAGAGTCGATGAGAGTCGATGAAGTGTCGATGAAAAGTCGATGAAGTGTCGATGAAAAGTCGATGGAAAATCGATGAGAGTCGATGAGAGTCGATGAGAGTCGATGAAGTGTCGATGAAAAGTCGATGAGAGTCGATGAAGAGTCGATGAAAAGTCGATGGCTCAAGAAATATATCGACCTGAACAGCGAGAAGCGGAAGAATGCCAAGAATGAGTTTGAGAAGATGCTCTTCAAACTTTTCAATAACGCTGTTTATGGTAAAACCATGGAAAACGAGCGAAAACACGTTATATTAAGCTCGTCAATAAGTGCGAAGGACGCTACGGTGCTGAGGCGCTCATTGCCAGACCAAATTTCAGTAGTTGTGCCATCTTTGATGAAAATTTGGTAGCGATTCAACTTTTACGAACGGAAATTTGCATCAGAAAACCTATCTACATCGGGCTCTCTGTACTGGATTTGTCCAAAACTCTCGTATGCCGCTTCCATTACGATTACATGCTGGATAACGTTGCAAAAGGAAAAGGAAATTGCAAGCTATTGGATACAGATACGGATAGCTTGGTATACGAGATGACCAACATCGATATGTATCAAATAATGAGAAGAGACATCCACGAATTCGACACCTCTGACTACCCCCAGCCTAATCAGTTCAACATTCCTCCTGCCAATAAGAAAATTGTTGGTTTGATGAAGGACGAATGCAACGGAAACATCATGCTGGAATTCGTTGGACTGAGGAGTAAAATGTACAGCGTCAGAGTCGAAAATCAGAAGACGATAAAGAAAGCCAAGGGAGTGAAGAGTTCAGTGGTTAAAGCAACCATCACTTTCGATGATTACATCGATTGTTTGAAAACGAAAGAAATCAAGATTCGAGAACAGAGAAACATAAGATCCCATAATCATCAACTGTACACTGAGAAGGAAACTAAGATCGCTCTCAGTGCGCATGACGACAAAAGATTTCTTCAAGAAGAAACTACGGACACTCTTCCTTGAGGTCACTATCTAGCAAGATCACGAAATCCAGAACTAGTAGATATCGAAGTTGCTATCGAGTCGTTGGATCCTGGAGTGGGGATAGCTGAGCCGTTAGATCCTGGAGTGGGGGTAGCTGAGCCGCTAGATCCTGGAGTGGGGGTAGTCGATGTGGTGGGGAGCACTCTATATGAACAGGTGCAGAATCAGCCGAGCGTCATTCAGTTCGCTGACTCATCAAGAAAAGACGCACTCAAAAGAGCCCATCAACCAACCAGTGAAGAAGCAGTCAGTACCAAGAGATCCAAAATTGACATTTCTTAAATTAAGGTTAGTATAATTCTATTCATTTCAATATAGTATCAATAAAGTTTAAATACAGCATCAATACAGTATCAATACAGTATTAATATAGTATCAATACAGTATTAATACAGTATCAATACAGTATCAATATAGTATCAATATAGTATCAATACAGTATCAATACAGTATCAATATAGTATCAATACAGTATTAATATAGTATCAATATAGTATCAATACAGTATTAATATAGTATCAATACAGTATCAATACAGTATCAATACAGTATCAATATAGTATCAATACAGTATCAATATAGTATTATTATTAAAGATTAGAGATTATATTGATATTGATTATATTTTTCAATCAAGAATTTGTTTTTCTGTTACAGATAAGATGGACATTTCTAAATTGAACGTCATTGCCCGAGGAGAATTTCTTCCTACTAAAAAAATCACTGAACTGACAGAAGGCACTTCCTACACGGTCACATGTTTGAGACAAGTGAAAACTCGCTTTGAACCTAAGATTGTAGCAGAACTATGTCAAGAAATGCAAATCTTCTTACCTAAAAAAGTGTCGGAAGTTTTTAAAAAAGATCAAGACTTTTTTGAAAGAATGCAGAATGCTGCTAATAAACTTAAACTTTGTGTAGTGTTCAAAGGAGGTTATGTCCTCGAATTTTGTAGTGTTTAGCGTGTGCATAATAAGTGTATAGTTATGAGTGTTTTATTTAAATAAATGTTACAATAAATTTTGTTTGATTATAAAAAGTGTTTATTTTATTTCAATTCCTTAATATACATTATTAAATACATTTTTCTTAAATTCAAATTTAAAAAAAAAAAATTATGATATGTAAATTCGAATTCTTTGATTAATAACTTTTCTACATATTACACATTTTTTAACAATGGATGAACAATGATAACAACTACAACAGTGTCCACAGGGTATAAATGCGACTTCTAGTTCATTATCAAGACAAATTTTACATCTATTGGTATTTTCTTCAGCAGAATCATTCTGACAAGGTATATCTCTGATGAAGCGACAACGGCCATTCCACTTTTTGTGCTCTAATAATGGATTGTCATCGATTTCCCATCTACATATTTCTGTAGAACATTCAAAGCAACGGACTTTATCTATTTCACCAGTGTAGTAAAATCCTGCTGCAGCTAAATCTTCAGGTTTTAAAAAACTCAAAGGCCAATTTCTAAAACTTTCAAGACGGTTTTGCTGTATTCTATACATGATGTCTATTCAAGATCACGTTGAATTATTTGTAAGTTTTTATTTTTTATAAATTAATTACAAAATACTTATTGAGCATCTGCTTTATTAATCCAACTATTGTGAGTATTGTCAAAACCAAGCCACTTCACCAATACTTCATTTCCACGTCTTCTAAGAATCTTCTCTACAAGATAGTAATCAGGATATTCGACACTTTGTAATTCTTGTTCATTAAAACCTCCAGCTATTGGTTGATCTTTATAATCCTGCAAGAGAAAAGTAACTGGTTTTGTTTTTCGAACTCGGTGAACAGTAAATATTTCAGTAGACCAGTTGGGTGTGTATCCTTTTTCGAATACTTGTTTTAACTTGCTTACTCGTACTTTGTCACCAACTTTAAACTTTGGCTTCTTTTCTGTTAAATTAACATTACGTTTGAATCTTTGAAGAACTTCTGCTTCGTTTTCAGCTGTAACATCTTTTGGTTTCATACCAATAGTCCGATGCTTCTCATCATTGTACTTGACAATCAAATTGGAAAGAATATCAATCCACTTGCAGTTACCACGTAAACTAAACTGCTTCCACATTTTGTTTTTGAGAGTGCGATTGAAGCGTTCACAAATAGACGCTTTGAGATTGCTATAAGTCGAGTAGAGATTGATTTTATATTGTTGCATGAGATTCTGGAAATTTGTATTATAAAACTCCTTGCCTCGGTCGATGTGAAGATTCTTCGGCACTCTACCTTTTGTCAATACGGACTTCATAGCAGCAGAAACATCTATACCAGTTTTTTGTTTTACAGGAACAGCCCAGGCGTATTTTGAAAAAATATCTATAACTGCAAGCATGTATTTGTAGCCTTTGTTTTCTCGAGAATAAGGTTGCATCTCTACCAGATCAGCTTGCCAAGTCTCATCCAAACCTCGCACATCAAACTTTCGACGAGGATAATTACGACGTGCTGGCTTGTGAAGCTCTTCTACAAGTCTATGACGTTGTTCCATCGATGGTTATCGATTGACTGTTTTGCACTAATAGAGATAATGCCTCCTTCTATAGTCTCAAGCTCCAACTGACTTTGTATGAATTTCTTATCTAGCTTGTCTCTGTGCACCTCTACAATTTTATCTAGGTTATTGAGATCACTTCGCAAACTAGATATTGAATCTAATAATTTTTGAACTTCCAAACGTACGATACGCTGTAAAGTATCTAAATTTACAGCTTCATTGAGTTGATTAGGTGATGCGAGATTACAAAGCCTCTTATTTTCCATATCATATTGTCCATCTTTTGTGAGTTTATAACCAATACCCGGAGGTCCTTGACTACCCTCGCTTCATTTGAGATTACGTCCGAATACATCGACGCTCATTTTGATAATGCATGGTTTAGGTATCTACACCTCAATATATATATAGCCTCCTTCACGTAACTCTTCTATAATTGAATGTATCTCATTTGTATGACTAGGGTTTCCAGCTTCTCTTTCAGCAATGAGTAATCGTAGTCTATCAACGAGTTCGTTTGGGTCATCCCAGTATATGTAATCCATTCTAGTATCTCTTCTTGCAATTTTATATCGAGGTAACGATCCTCCTCTTTTTTTCAATGAAAACAAAGGACTAATGATACTGTCGAATTTCTTACTTTTGTGCGTACGAATAGTCTCATCACTTCTGTAGCGTCGTTTGTGAGCACTAGTAGTTTCAAGAATCTTCTTGTAATTTTGCATATCATTATTGTTCATGTGACCTCTATCGGGATTTTTCATAATTAACAATTCTAACAATCCTTTAGTTTTTGGATATTTCTTATCTTTTATACGAATGTTTTTATCTTCGAAAAATAGAGGTGAGTCACCAATTAAGTAACTATTACCTTCCTTGCGCACTCCATAAACTTTATCCAATTGTTTTGATTGATCCTCATTGAGCATATGAATGTACTTATTATCAAGCAATAAATCATCTTCTTTTTCTAATTCCTGCTCACTTGCAGCTGATTCAAATTCAGTATCAACTTGTCGAATAGTATCGTTTAATGATGTATCATCATCATCATCAATGGATGAATAGGAAGGAATAGAAGACTGCAAGAAGGAGGAATAAGTATCATTGTTTTTCATGACTTTTTTTTTATTTTTTGCTATGTCACGTATAAAATCATTATTTTTCTCAGTAGTAGCAACGAGTTTCTGAAGAGGATCAACGATAGGTTTGAATGTCTCACCAAATGCTTTTTCAATATTTTCTTTTCCAAACTTCAGCAAGTTATATTTTCGTTTAACTGCATTGCGTGCTTGTACAAGTTGATGTAGAACATCTTTCTTTCGTCTAATGTCAGCCATGTTGACGCTTCAACATACAACGATGAATTGTTTTCTTAGGACTATGTGCGCGCTATATTTATAGCAAAACAATCGAAGCCTTTTCTATATCTACCAGAATTGATCGAACTATCTTTGTCGATCATTAAAAATCCGTATTTATCATCAGTCCAACACTTGGAGCATAATTCTTTGAATTGGGCGTAAGTCATGTCAGAATTGACGTGATCGTCGTATAAGTGTCTCAAATTGACGTCATCTTGTCGAAAAATCACCAACAAATTGACATTGTCTCTGACTAGATGTTTTGGAATTCGAGCATAAGATTGACAGAGATAGAAACAATCAACTTCTTTGTGCCTGCCCATACAGAAGTAAGCTCTGATGTTATCTTGTTTTTCGCAGGCTACATCATCAAAAATCATGACAGAATTTGGAAGCGCATTATCAGGGGCTACAACAGATTCGTGCTCACTAAAGGGAAAGTATTGTACACCTTCTAGAGGCTCTAGGAGGTCCTTAAAAAACTTGTACTTTGGTTGATTCAAAGACTTGGAGTACACCTAAACGTTTTCGAACCTGAGACCGTTGGGATGTGTTATTAGTGCTAAGAGACTATTGGTTTTACCACAATTTGATGGACCGCAAAATACAGCTCGAATACTGTTTGGAAGTAAGTCTCCATGCCTCTTTAATTTCTTCTCATGCTCCACGATAGTATCGAAATTTTCTATCGGCAGCTTAACGGATTGTTCTTTGAAATTCATTATGACAGCACGTCTGACATACGAATGCTTGACCAGCTATAAATACAGGGCTTTTATACCCAATGCCTCAGTCTTCATTTAGTCTTCGAAGTGTGATGATCGTATATAGACAACGACGATGTGGTCGCGGTTTTGTCAACAAGCTTCTTAATAGTCTTCCAATCGAACTTCATATACCCGGCTACCAATACTGTGGACCCGGTACAAGATTAGCTAAACGTTTAGCTAGAGGTGATCCAGGAATCAATCTTCTCGATAGAGCTTGTAAAGAGCACGACATTGCTTATTCACAGAATCGTGATAACGTAGAAGCCAGAAACGCTTCTGATAGAATTTTAGCAGAAAAAGCTAATCAAAGAATTTCATCAAAAGACGCTAGCTTTGGAGAAAAAGCAGCTGCATTTGCAATCAAAAACATAATGAAAGTAAAGTCTAAATTTGGAATGGGCATGAAGAAGCCTTCTACTACTTTCAATACAATAGTAAAGGCTGCATCAGAATCAATTGTTCCTACAAAATGTGCTCGAAAAGCCATTCTGTCAGCTCTAAAAGGTGCACGTAATGCTGTTAAAAAAGCAGGTGGTAAAAAGAATGTAAAAATTCCACGTACTTTACCAGTTCCAAAGAAAGTAGGAGGTTTCTTACCATTTCTTATACCAATCTTTGCAGGTTTGAGTGCTGTTGGTGGTATAGCTGGAGGTGCCGCTGGAATCGCTAAAGCGGTAAACGATTCCAAAGCTGCTAAACAACAATTAGAAGAAAATAAGAGACATAATATAAAGATAGAAGAAATAGCTCTTGGTAAAGGCCTTTACTTGAAACCATATAAAACTGGTCTTGGTCTTCGTATGAAACTAAAGAATTCTTTAAAAAAAAGATCCTCAAAGTAAAATTACCTCAAAGAGCACTCACCGATGCTGATCTCATCAAGTATGCAAAAATCCTAAAAATCTCAAATTTTCGAGGAGTATTTATGAGAAATGCTATGGCTATTAATGGACCGCACTATAGAGAATCAGCTATTATTAATCTCGATGATGCAGATGAATCTGGAACGCATTGGGTAGCATATCGCAAACGAGGAAACGATGTTGTGTATTTCGATAGCTTCGGTGATCTTCAACCTCCTTTGAATTTAATGACATATCTGAGAGTAGACAACATCAAGTATAATCCTGAGAGATATCAAGACTTTGATACTTTTAAATGCGGTCATCTTTGTCTAAGATTTTTGAGCAACACTCTTGATATATAAAGAAAAGAGTGATAAGTATTTGTTCATTATAGGTTCAACAATCATGGCAGATTCATTGACTTTGAGTCTTTCAGGCACATCATCTGTACTGGAAGAACAGTATTTTCCACCGATTGAACTCTCACCTGACAAGAATTACGTTCTCGGATTAGTTGCTTTCATGACATTCAATTCTATACCTAATATCGACAAGGCTAATAATCTATTCCACGTTGGACAGGAAGAAATTGTTTTACCGACTGGTAGTTATGAGATCGAAGATATAGAGAACTATCTCAGTGAAACATTGACGACAAAAAGTATATCAATCAGTATTAAACCAAACAATAATACACTTCGTAGTGAAATAAAGTGTAATCATCCGATTGATTTTCGACCAGAACATTCGATAGGACCTTTATTAGGCTTTGCAAAACGTGTACTTCCTGCTGACGTCACGAATCATTCAGATTTACCTGTAGCTATCCTGAAGGTCAACGCTCTTCGAGTCGAATGCAATATCGTCTCTGGTGCCTATATAAACGGTCGACAAGTGCACACGTTACATGAATTCTTTCCTGCAGTCCCACCAGGATATAAGATCATTGAAGTTCCATCACAGGTCATTTACCTTCCAGTCATCGTCAAGAGCATAGATCATTTACAAGTGCGCATAGCCGATCAAGACGGGAATCTAATAAACTTTCGTGGAGAAATTATTACAGTTAGATTACATATTAAGTCAGTATCAAAAATGGGCGTGGTTTATGACCATAAAAATAACAAAGGGTATATAAGTAAATCAAGATGGCATTCGAACATCAGTCGTCATCGACAAGTCAAAGTATTAACACGGCAGAACATTCAGTTTTTGAAAAGCCAAGGCTTAAAAATAAGAGCTCCTGGTGGAAAATCACGTGCTTAATTTTTTGCTGTTTTCAAAGAAATGGAGGAAATTCTAAACATAAGGACAGGAGTAAGATTGGATGAGACAATAGCTCACTGTGAGGTGCACGCATACCAGCCTTACACATCGTCAAATTTCAATAATAGCGATGAAATTCGCATATCAATTCAACATCAAGATTTAACTCTTTTGCCTTCGCGGAGTTCTCTACACATAGTGGGAAAATTAACTCAACAAGATGGCACTGCTTTAGCAAGAACTAACTTAGTTAATAACGGCATCTGTCATCTATTCGAGGAAGTTCGCTATGAAATTAATGCTATAGAGATCGATCGCTGTAAGAATGTAGGATTGACTACCGTTATGAAGGGTTGGGTATCACTCAATCCTAGTCAGAGTTTGATTATAGAAAATGCTGGTTGGATTGATATAACGGAAACTCAGAAGATCATTAATAACAATGGCTATTTTGATATTTTCATACCTCTCAGTATGATTTTAGGCTTTTCCGAAGATTATCGCAAAATCATAGTCAATGTTAAACATGAACTTATCCTCACGAGATCCAGGAACGATATTAACGCAGTAATACAAACACCGAATGCTACTAATGCTTACGAAGATTTCAAAATTGATCTTTTAAGGATCGAGTGGCTTATGCCTCACATACAGTTATCCAATGAATGTAAAATTCGCATGTTTCGACAAATCGAGAAAAATAAACCTATCTCAATGAGTTTTCGTTCCTGGGAATTATACGAATATCCATTATTACCTGCATCAACGAGACATGTATGGACAGTCAAAACATCTAATCAGCTGGAAAAGCCTCGTTTTATCATTCTTGGTTTCCAGACAAATCGAAAAGGACAAAAAACTGCTAACGCTAGTCAGTTTGATCATTGCAATTTGAGCAATGTAAAACTATTTCTCAATTCTCAATACTATCCTTACGGAAATATGAATCTTGATATTGTCAATAATCAGTATGCAATATTATACGATATGTACGCTAATTTCCAAAATGCATACTATGGGAAGGAGTCCGAGCCAATGCTGAAAAAATCAGATTATATCAATCACATGCCACTGATAGTCATCGATTGTTCAAAACAAAATGATTCTCTAAAGAGTGCTCCAGTTGATGTTCGTCTTGAATTCGAGACCAAACAAAACTTTCCAGCTGGAACTTCAGCTTATTGTCTCATCTTACATGATCGAATTATAGAATACAACGCCATAAGCGGTGATGTCAGAAAATTAGTCTAAAGGAGTGGAGATTGTCTGCGCAGTAGCCACAGCTTAACCTCTACTTATGAGAACTCCCGAACCAGCTCGAGTCATTCATTTATCAGACTCTGCTAAGTAAACTTAAAATTCTTTATCAAAGAAATATGGATCTTTATAAATTCAACGAGGCAGCTCGTGGACGCGTCCATCGTGCCATTGGGAATATATTCCCCTTGAAGAAAGATCAGACTTATTATGTGAGTGAGTTTAGACCAGTTAAAAGTAAGGATAAGTTTAGATTGATGGCAGTTTTAGATCACGAATGGCGCATTTTTATTCCATCTCGCGCATGCAGAGCCTTACAGGAGAATAAGGAGTTTTACTTCAAGTTGAAAGAGGCCATTAAAAATTACAAGTTGTTTGTAAAGTATTTAGATGATGACAACGGAAAAGGTCTCGAGTTCTCCTTGGCATGAGCGCTTGGAAGTTAATGGAGAGGTATACGAGTCACGGGTGCACTTCTCGGAGTAAGAGGTTCACAAGTGGCGATTTTTGGTTGTACCTCACAGATGGGGGCGAAGGTTGGGGCTTCCATCACTTCCTATAAAAAGCAAACACATCGTGATTCACATTCGTTTCATCATGTGACAAACACCAAGTTGCAACACTGAAAATTCTTCAGAGTACACTCCTTTTCCTCCTCCTCATAAAAAATGAAGAATGAGAAAATGATGAAGAAAGAGTTCTATGAAAAATATAAATCACAAATACCATCTAAAGATATAAAATATAAAAAGCTTTAGGTGCTTGAATGTGTTGTAGTGTAAGATACTGCGTTCAAAGCATGCGATTGACTTTGGGATTTCCCCTAAAAACACTATATCGTTCGTAGCTCGCTTTAGCTTAGTCTCACCTCCCCTGCGTCAATCTAAGATGGGAGAAGTCGCTACTGTTGAGGTGGGCAGAGTCTTAAGAGCCACTTAAGAGAGCTCATCGGTCAACCAACAAAGAAGCAAGCAGTTGTAAAAGATATCAATATAGTATCAATACGGTTTTAATATAGTATTAATAAAGTATCAATGCCGTATCAATAGAGTATTAATATAATATCAATTAAGTATTAATACAGTACCCATACAGTATCAATACATTATCAATTCAGTATCAGTACAGTATCATTATGATGTCAATACAGTATCGATATTATATCAATACTGTTTTAATATAGTATTAATAAAGTATCAATACAGTATTAATATAGTATCAATATAGTATTAATACAGTATCAATAAGGTATCAATACAGTATCAATATAGTATCAATACAGTACCAATATAGTATTAATACTGTTTCGATTCAGTACCAATACAGTATCAATACAGTATCAATATAGTATCAATATAGTATTAATACAGTATCAATACAGAATCAATATAGTATCATGACAGTATCAAAATAGTATTTATTACTGTTTCAATATAGTATTAATACAGTATCAATATAGTATTAATACAGTATCAATATAGAATCAATACAGTATCAATATAGTATTAACACTATTTCAACATGGTATTAATAAATTATCAACGCAGTATCAACACAGTATTAATACCGAATCAATATAGTATCAATACAGTATTAATAAAGTATCAATAGAGTATTAATATAGTATCATTACAGTATCAATATAGTATTAATACTATACTGAAAAAAAAAATTCGGTAGGATTGCTTTCTTAAAAAATAAATGGTTTCCAAGCTTTGTTTTAAGCATGGTGTTTACCTGTTTTGGGCAATAATCTAGCCCAAACAGGCAAAGCCGCCCACTCAAAGTCACTGTAGAGCAGCATGCCCTCTGAAAAAGTTTTAATATCGCCTGCTATAGTCAGTGATGGATTATGAGGATGCTTTATATATTTATAGATATCAATATATTATGATATCTATTAGCCAACTTCAGAGTATACAATATAATCAGAGTAACAGCAGAATATATTATTCTATAGTATATACTCTAAAGTTGGCTGACTGATATCATAAAAGCATCTTCGAAATCCATCACTGGCTATAGTAAGTAACTTCCCCCAAAAGTGTCGAGCAGTTTGCCTCAACACCAAGTGGCGTGTCGGTACTGCTTTTGAGTCAGTTGCTTTCCTAGAGTTTTTTCGGTGTATTTTAATATAGTATCATACAGTATTATTAGAGTATCAATAGTGCTTGAATTGAAAGTTCTAAAAGCTGAAATGACTAAAAGCAACCAATTTAAACTATTTTAAATTAAAAAAAAAAAAGTAGACAAAGTTTCTTGTTGCATGTGAATGTTTCATGTGAACTTATATGCATGCATTAGAATGGTGAAAATCAAGTAGATCACTATTATTTTTTTAAAGTTATTTTAACTTTTACAACTATATTATGCACTTAGATAATGCTAATAAATCATGGTTAATATTTGTTATAATAATCATTATTTTTAATTTCTAAGTGTATACGTATATACATATATATTATATATTATGTATTTATATATATATATATATATATATATATATATATATATATATATTTGCAATTAATAATTATTAATGTCTAAATAATTTATGAAAATTATGATACATTCCTATTATACAAGTTTTAAAATTTCTCGAGTAAGGTGGCTCGGTGGCGTAGTGGTATACGCGCTTGCCTCGCGTCCAAAGGGTCGTGGGTTCGATACCGACCAAAGTCAAAAATTTTTTTTAATGCTTAAATAATTTTTATTCGATTTATAATAATCAAATAAATATAAAAAAGTATTAAAAAATAAAAGTTCAATAAATATAAAAAAATATTAAAAAATAAAAATTATGAAACGTTCGCAGCAGCTTTATCACAGCCAGCAGCCGGCCGCCGGCAGCTCGCCCTCTCGCTATGGGGTTCTTGGCTCACGACATTCTGGCTCACGACATTCTGGCTCACCTGCATTTCTGGCTCACTACATTTCTAACTCACCTGACTCTCAAAGTCACTGAGTTAGAAATGTAGTGAGCTAGAAATGTAGTGAGCCAGAAATGCAGTGAGCCAGAAATGCAGTGAGCCAGAAATGCAGTGAGCCAGAAACCCCATAGCTTATCTACTTGTAAAAATAAAAATTTAAAAACAATCAAGTAATAATGCGCCGTTATAAAATGTAATTATATATAATTTTATATACATACATATGTGTGTGTATTGTTACCGAATCAGTATACCGTAAAATACATTGCGTACAAATATTAATGTAAATAATTATGTTAGTAGTTTATTGCGTTTACGCGCTAGTACACGATTACAATTCAAGCATTTTTAATGCACTCCAATTTATAAATTGGCTGAAATTACAGTAGATTTGATATCTGCAATATTTTTAAAAGATGCGTCAATGAGAGTATAATGGTACTTTCAAATACGCGTTTTTAAAAGTATTGCAGTTTTCTCCAATTTGCAAAATGGCGGGTGTTAAAAATGCTTGATTATAAATCACGTACTAGCATTTCGACGGAGCATATGAAGACATTATCTGTAAAAACAAATGTAATAAAATTTTTAAATGGTTGTGTTAATAAATTCTGTAAAAAACATGTCTTTTTTTCTTTAATATACCTGTACTTATAACTTTTCCCTCTTCATCATAATTATTAATTTTATTTTAAAATTAATTTATATAAATAATTTTTATTACATCATTTTAAATCAATTATTTTTAAAATTTTGACATAAATGTTCATAATATTGCATGCAACAATTACAGCTAATACCTAGCGGTATTAACGCCGCGGAGCACGCGCATCAGCTGATGTAGGGCGCGTGCTTTCGCGTGCTTATTAGCGGTCATAACATAGCTAGTAGCTAATTTAGCGTTAGATCGAGCGATACATGCTTATCAGCGGCGTATAGTACACCCGCGCTCAAATCAGCTGACATAGCGCGTGTGTATTTACAGCGGCCGCGCGCGCGTCCCGGGGCCCTCCCACGCGGTGAATAGCTAGCGTAGCTTACAAATTGTTATTGTCGATACATATTTTCTTTTTAAAATCGTCATCAACTTAGTAAGAATACATCGATTTTAGCGTACACACGCAAATGAGATATTATCGACAAATACTATGGAAGTTAGATTTCACCATTCTTTTACAGCTTTATGTGCCGTACTGGCAAGAAACTTATAAGCAATTTAAGCCACTATATGGACGAATAGAATTTTTCGAAAGGTTGCCAGATCCTGTAGATTATTCGAGCGATACTACGTGTAAAAAACTTATGATTATTGACGATCTTATGCGTGAAGGCTCAAACGTTACAATCACCGATCTATTCACAAAGGGCAGTCATCATAAAAACATAAGCGTCATTTTTATAACGCAGAATCTTTTTCACAAGGGTCGAAGAAATATATCGTTAAATGCTAGCTACCTAATACTCTTTAAAAATCCTCGTGACCGTGCACAAATCTTGTATTTAGCTAGACAAAGTTATCCTGAAGATTCGAAATTTATTCAAGAGATATACTTTGACGCCACTAAAAAAGGATTTTCGTATTTGTTAATAGATTTAAAACAAGATAAGCCCGATGATTTTCGTTTCCGCGCATGTATTATTCCAGATGATTCACACTATTATGTGTACATACCTAAGAAAAAGCGTCGTTAGTTTTATAAATACTTCAGTTTATAAATCGAGATGGCTGCGATAGCATCATCGAATCAAGCGAGCCCCACTAACACTTCAAAAAAGACAAATAGTTGTGGGTGCTTTGGAAATATAAAATTACCTAAACATTTTACAAAAAAGTGCATTGCATTTTTACACGCACTTTGTCACGCAGCGTCAAAGGAACGAGACGCTCTTGTACACGCTGCAGATAAAAATCTCATAAGGTGCATATGTGAGTGTGCTCTAAATACATTAAAGGGTAGTATTATTTTAAAAAATAAAAATAAAAAACAGCTGTCAAAACATAAAAATATTTTAAGAAAACTCGCTGACAAAGCCGTGACAAGTGTAAGGGATAAAAAAATAAAAAATAACAGTGCGCGAAAGTATAAACAAACTTCTTTTTGGAAAAAGAAAAAGCGTCCAATATTACAAAACGGAGGTGGTTTTTTACCGTTATTGATCACTCCCTTACTAGATTTGCTTACGTCTGCTATTTTAAAAAAATAATATAAACAACCGCTTTTTCACTACTTACAAAAAAAAAAAACTTAAATAAATCAGAAAAGAAACAGATTCATAAACATAAGTGCCTTAAGTGGCTGTATGTTAAGACAGAATGTGAACTAAAAACCATCAGTGTATACAGGATACATAAAAACTTTTTAACGTTAACCATTTCCTGTACTTTTATAGTATAATATAAACATCTGGTCGTTTAAAAATGAAACATCTTGAAAAATAATACATTAAAATAAATATAACAGAAACAGATTAAAAAACATAAGTGTTCTAAGTGTTTTAAGTTTTTCAAGTGTTTTAAGTGGATGGACATAATGTGAACGAAAAATCATAAGTGTATACATGAAACGTAACGTCTTTTTTATCGTTACCCATTTCCTGTACTTTTATAGTATAATACGAACATCTGTTTGTTTAAAAATAAAAACATCTTGAAAGAATAGTAAATTTATTTAAATAAAAATTGAAATAAACTTAATTGAAACGGATTGAAAAACATATGTGTTTCAAGTGTTTTAAGTGTTTAAAGTGGGTGGCTGTTGAGACGGAATGTAAACGAAAAACATAAGTATATACAGGAAACATAAAAACTTTTTAACGTTACCCATTTCTTGTACTTTTAAAGTATAATATATACATCTGTTCGTTTAAAAACATCTTGAAACATCACTAAATTTTTAAATAAAAACTAAAATAAATATAAAAGAAACAGATTGAAAAAAAACATGTCTTTTAAGTGTTTTAAGTGTATTTGAAGTGGAAGGCTTTTAAGACAGAATGTGAACGAAAAAGTAGACACACACAAACACACAGGAAAAATAATTTTTGAAAGACACAAGATATTGTAAATCAGTAGAAACGTTTTTTTTTACTTTTATTTATTATATATGACAAATTTCCGCAAAATTATTATTTTTGACAAATTTATTTGAAATAACCTTTTTTTCTAAACAGTACGCTATTTCACATAATGGAACGTGCTCGGAAAATGGTTATAGTTCCACAAGACAGTTTGGATTATGTTGACGGAGCGCAGACTAACGCACAAGATGGTCAAGGAAGTAAAAAGGGCTTAAAACATTTGGAAACACTTAAAAGCATCCAGACACCAGGAGATGAATTTTTACGTCTCGATGAAGAAATGAGCAATGTTTTAACATCTGACAATTTTCCAGACGACCGTGAAAAATGGAAAAACTTTTTACAATTGTTACAGAGATATTTATTTTTCATAAAAAATACTAGAGTGAAGGCAGATGATTTCCCGAACACAACTTTCACGAAAAACAATGCTCAAATGTCTGATTCGTCTATTTTAGCTCACGTCCCAAAAACATATATAGATAAAGCAACTCAATTGATAAGTTATTTAAAAACTCACTTATCCGATCGTTTATCTTGGAATAAAAACGGAATCGTTACTGTAGATGGTAATGTCATAAATAATTCAAGTATCATAGATCTGGTTAATGATGCATTAAGAGATAGAAAAAGTTTTAACGCTATCGGTAGAGCACATTTTGCAAATATTTTACGCGCATCTAACGCGCCACGTGCAATCATAGGAAATAAATATTACTGGAAAGTCGAATCAATTGAATCTGTTTCGAGAGATAACGTGACACCACGAACAGCGCCTTTACCAAGCAGCTCCGATAGCGAAATAGAAAGTTCGAATGGTCGTAAAGCAAAAAAACGTAAAATATCATCTCGCGCAAAGGAAAAAGTGAAAGAAAAAAGTAAAATATTACAAAACAATTTAATTACCCCGCAGCAACAACAGCAAAAGGGTTGGTTTTCTATGAATTTATAACAGAGCAATGAGTAAAAAGTATAAAAAACAATATTTTAACCCAGCTCACGAAGCTGGCTTTTCTGGTGCACGAAAACTTTTGCGTTTAAATAAAAGTGACTCGCCTAAAAGTATTTTAGAATGGTTGAGTAATCAAGATGCATATACCCTTCATAAACCAATAAGAAAAAAATAACCGTATTCTTACAAACTGACCGTGGTAAAGAATTTATAGGTGGTGCTTTTAAAAAATTTTTAAAAACCAAAGGTATCCTATTCGGTATTGCTCCTACTCCAGATGTTAAGGCTGCTGTTGTTGAGCGCCTTAACAGAACTTTAAAAGAACGTTTATGGCGATATTTTACATACAGAAATTCGTACAGATATATAGATATATTACAGGACCTTGTACGAAGCTATAATCATACACCTCATAGTAGAATAAAAATGATACCGGCTTCTGTTACTATATACAATGCAATACAAGTGCGTGAAAATTTGGAACATTTATGGAAACGCAATGATGGAAAAAACCGAAAAGCACGTGGATTAAAACCTGCTAAATACAAGGTTGGTGACTTTATGAGTAGATAAGCTATGGGGTTTCTGGCTCACTGCATTTCTGGCTCACTGCATTTCTGGCTCACTGCATTTCTGGCTCACTACATTTCTAGCTCACTACATTTCTAACTCAGTGACTTTGAGAGTCAGGTGAGTTAGAAATGTAGTGAGCCAGAAATGCAGGTGAGCCAGAATGTCGTGAGCCAGAATGTCGTGAGCCAGAAATGTCGTGAGCCAATAACCCCATAGCGAGAGGGCGAGCTGCCGGCGGCCGGCTGCGGGCTGTTGACTGCAGTATTGGCGCAGGGGAGACTATAGCTCAAGCAAGCTACAAACAATATAGTGTTTTTAGGGGAATCCTTGAAGTCAATCGCATGATTTAAGCGCAATCTCTTATACTACTACATAATCAAGCATCTAAAGCTTTTTATATTTTATATCTTTAGATGATGTTTGTGATTTATATTTTTCATAGTACTCTTTCCATGTTGTTTTCTCATCTTTCACCTTTTTATCAGGAGGAAGAAGAGGAGTGTACTCTGAAGAATTTTTAGTGTTGTAACTCGGTGTCTGTCCCATCATGAAATGAATGTGAATTATGATGTGTATGCTTTTTATAGGAAGTGGTGAGAGCCCCAACCATCGCCCTCCACCTGTGAGATACATCCATTAATCATTATCTCTCCTTTTTACTTCCTATGGTAGCATAAATCAACTTATTTATTTTTAGTAAAGTATTTTTTTATAAGTCTGACATTGTGCAGAGCACAACGAGCTTTGTACGTATCATTGTGATTTGGACAAACAGTCACTAGCTTTATTTTATCAGTTGGTGGAAAATCCATTTCTGTGACGTCGCATACTTTAAACTTGAAGCGTTCTAGCCATTTTTTTCTTATACTACCCACGACAAAAATTTTGGTCGCATCATGTAAGGCTTCTCTAAGAATATTGCCTACGTCAGTATAGGGAATGGTACCAGAATTCCACGACAAACCATGGTAGTAATACTTCAACCATGTATTTTGTTCTTTGTACTCTTTCGAAAGTCTACGCCAGGAATATGGCTTGTTGAAAAGGAGTACCAGAGGCTCGGTATCATCGTTGAGTGGCATTATAGCCAACTCTTTGAGAATATAGTCATCATCAGACTGTTTGAAACCTTGCATATCCACCAAGTACTCCATGCTGATTGATAACTTCTTCACAGTACTAATTCACTATCTTTATTTAGACGAGTGTCTTCCCAATCCATAACCCAATCACTGAAATCACTAAAATACAACTTCTGTATTGATTTAACGTTGTTAACAGCACACGTATTTTTATACATGCAATTATGATGTGAACAAGAGTCTGTTTTAGTTAGCCGTTGATCAAAATTTGGAATATCCAGTTCACTAATATCCACAACTTTAAAATCAAATTTCTCCAACCACTCTTTTTTCACTTGACCAATCACAAAAACTTGTGTAGCGTTCTGCAGAGTTTGTCGAAGAATTTTTTCTATTTCAGTATACTCATGATCTCCAGAATTCCAAGCTAGTCCATGATAGCAAAGCTCGAGCCAGAGATTTTCACGCTTGTATTTCGTAGCTAACTTTTTCCATGGAAAAGGTGGTTTGAAAAGATGTACTGTAGGTTCAGCCGATTCAACGAGAGGAACAGCAGCCAACTCTTTTAAAACAAATTCTTTACCTGGCTTTTTAAAACCTTGTAAGTCCACTGCGTATTCCATCTTGTTAAAGAATGAGATCCCAGCTCGCGCTCGCTTTCTTATATCCTACTATCCCCACTCCTTTGCAGACTATCCCCTCTCCTTTGCAGACTATCTCCACTCCTTTAGACTAATTTTCTGACATCACCGCTTATGGCGTTGTATTCTATGATTCTATCATGTAAGATTAGACAGTAAGCTGAAGTTCCAACTGGAAAGTTTTGTTTGGTCTCAAATTCAAGACGAACATCAACTGGAGCACTCTTCAGAGAATCATTTTGTTTTGAACAATCGATGATTATCAGTGGCATGTGATTGATATAATCTGATTTTTTCAGCATTGGCTCGGACTCCTTTCCATAGTATGCATTTTGGAAATTAGCGTACATATCGTATAATATAGCATACTGATTATTGACAATATCAAGATTCATATTTCCGTAAGGATAGTATTGAGAATTGAGAAATAGTTTAACATTGCTCAAATTGCAATGATCAAACTGACTAGCGTTAGCAGTTTTTTGTCCTTTTCGATTTGTCTGGAAACCAAGAATGATAAAACGAGGCTTCTCCAGCTGGTTAGATGTTTTGACTGTCCATACATGTCTCGTTGATGCCGGTAATAATGGATATTCGTATAATTCCCAGGAACGAAAACTCATTGAGATAGGTTTATTTTTCTCGATTTGTCGAAGCATGCGAATTTTACATTCATTGGATAACTGTATGTGAGGCATAAGCCACTCGATCCTTAAAAGATCAATTTTGAAATCTTCATAAGCATTAGTAGCATTCGGTGTTTGTATTACTGCATTAATATCGTTCCTGAATCTCGTGAGGATAAGTTCATGTTTAACATTGACTATGATTTTGCGATAATCTTCGGCAAAGCCTAAAATCATACTGAGAGGTATGAAAATATCAAAATAGCCATTGTTATTAATAATCTTCCGAGTTTCCGTTATATCAATCCAACCAGCATTTTCTATAATCAAACTCTGACTAGGATTGAGTGATACCCAACCCTTCATAACGGTGGTCAATCCTACATTCTTACAGCGATCGATCTCTATAGCATTAATTTCATAGCGAACTTCCTCGAATAGATGACAGATGCCGTTATTAACTAAGTTAGTTCTTGCTAAAGCAGTGCCATCTTGTTGAGTTAATTTTCCCACTATGTGTAGAGAACTCCGCGAAGGCAAAAGATTTAAATCTTGATGTTGAATTGATATGCGAATTTCATCACTATTATTGAAATTTGATGAGGTGTAAGGCTGGTACGCGTGCACCTCACAGTGAGCTATTGACTCATCCAATCTTACTCCTGTCCTTATGTTTAGAATTTCCTCCATTTCTTTGAAAACAGCAAAAAATTAAGCACGTGATTCTCCACCAGGAGCTCTTATTTTTAAGCCTTGGCTTTTCAAAAACTGAATGTTCTGCCGTGTTAATACTTTGACTTGTCGATGACGACTGATGTTCGAATGCCATCTCGATTTACTTATATACCCTTTGTTATTTTTATTGTTATAAACCACTCCCATTTTTTATACTGATTTGATATGTAGTCTAACTGTAATAGTTTCTCCACGAAAGTTTATTAGATTCCCGTCTTGATCGGCTATGCGCACTTGTAAATGATCTATGCTTTTGACGACGACTGGAAGGTAAATGACTTGTGATGGCACTTCAATGATCTTATATCCTGGTGGGACAGCAGGAAAGAATTCATGTATCGTGTGTACTCGTCGACCGTTTATATAGGCACCAGAGACGATATTACACTCGACTCGAAGAGCGTTGACCTTGAGAATAGCTACAGGCAAATCTGAATGATTCGTGACATCAGCAGGAAGTACACGTTTTGCAAAGCCTAATAAAGGTCCTATCGAATGTTCTGGTCAAAAATCAATCGAATGATTGCATTTTATTTCACTACGAAGTGTATTATTGTTTGGTTTAATACTGATTGAGATACTTTTTGTCGTCAATGTTTCACTGAGATAATTCTCTATATCCTCAATTTCATAACTACCAGTCGGTAAAACAATTTCTTCCTGTCCAACGTGGAATAGATTACTACCCATGTCGATATTAGGTATAGAATTGAATGTCATGAAAGCAACTAATCCGAGAACATAATTCTTGTCAGGTGAAAGTTCAATTGGTGGAAAATACTGTTCTTCCAGTACAGACAATGTACTCGAAAGACTCAAAGTCAATGAATCTACCATGATTGTTGAACACATAATGAACAAATACTCATCATTCTTTTCTTTATATATCAAGAGTATTACTCAAGAATCTTAGACAAAGATGACCACAATTAAAAGTATCAAAGTCTTGATACCTCTCAGGATTGTACTTGATGTTGTCTACTCTCAGATATGTCATTAAATCCAAAGGAGGTTGAAGATCACCGAAGCTATCGAAATACACAACATCGTTTCCTCGTTTGCGATATGCTACCCAGTGCGTTCCAGGTCCATCTGCATCATCGAGATTAACAATAGCTGATTCTCTATAGCGTGGTCCGCTAATAGGCATAGCGTTCCTCATGAATACTCCTCGAAAATTTGAGATTTTCAGGATTTTTGCATATTTGATGAGATCAGCATCGGTGAGTGCTCTTTGAGGTAATTTTACTTTGAGGATCTTTTTTTTTTTTTTTTTAAAGAATTCTTTGGTTTCATACGAAGACCAAGACCAGTTTTATATGGTTTCAAGTAAAGACCTTTACCAAGAGCTATTTCTTCCATCTTTATATTATGTCTCTTATTTTCTTCTAATTGTTGTTTAGCAGCTTTGGAATCATTTACCGCTTTAGCAATTCCAGCGGCACCTCCAGCTATACCACCAACAGCACTCAAACCTGCAAAGATTGGTATAAGAAATGGTAAGAAACCTCCTACTTTCTTTGGAACTGGTAAAGTACGTGGAATTTTTACATTCTTTTTACCACCTGCTTTTTTAACAGCATTACGTGCACCCTTTAGAGCTGACAAAATGACTTTTCGAGCACATTTTGTAGGAACAATTGATTTTGATGCAGCCTTTACTATTGTATTGAAAGTAGTAGTAGTAGAAGGCTTCCTCCTCCTCCTCTTACCCTTCTTCTTCATACCCATTCCGAATTTAGACTTTACTTTCATAATGTTTTTAATTGCAAATGCAGCTGCTTTCTCTCCAAAGCTAGCGTCTTTTGATGAAATCCTTTGATTAGCTTTTTCTGCTAAAATTCTATCAGAAGCGTTTTTAGCTTCTACGTTTTCACGATTCTGTGAATAAGCAATGTCGTGCTCTTTACAAGCTCTATCGAGAGGATTAATTCCTGGATCACCTCTAGCTAAACGTTTAGCTAATCTTGTACCGGGTCCACAGTATTGGTATCCTGGTATATGAAGTTCGATTGGAAGACTATTAAGAAGCTTGTTGACAAAACCGCGACCACGTCGTCGTTGTCTATATATGATCATCACACTTCGAAGACTAAATGAAGACTGAGGCATTGGGTATAAAAGCCTTGTATTTATAGCTGGTCAAGCATTCATACGTCAGACGTGTTGTCATAATGAATTTCAAAGAACAATCCGTTAAGCTACCGATAGGAAATTTCGACACTATCGTGGAGCATGAGAAGAAATTAAAGAGGCATGGAGACTTACTTCCAAACAGTATTCGAGCTGTATTTTGTGGTCCATCAAACTGTGGTAAAACCAATAGTCTCTTAGCACTAATAACGCATCCTAATGGTCTCAGGTTTGAAAACGTTTATGTGTACTCCAAGTCTTTGAATCAACCAAAGTACAAGTTTTTGAAGGACCTCCTAGAGCCTTTAGAAGGTGTACAATACTTTCCTTTTAGTAAGCACGAATCTGTTGTAGCCCCTGATAATGCGCTTCCAAATTCTGTCATGATTTTTGATGATGTAGCCTGTGAAAAACAAGATAATATCAGAGCTTACTTCTGTATGGGCAGGCACAAAGAAGTTGATTGTTTCTATCTCTGTCAATCTTATGCTCGAATTCCAAAACATCTAGTCAGAGACAATGTCAATTCGTTGGTGATTTTTCGTCAAGATGACGTCAACTTGAGACACTTATACGATGATCACGTCAATTCCGACATGAATTACGCGCAATTCAAAGGATTATGCTCCAAGTGTTGGACTGATGATAAATATGGATTTTTAATGATCGACAAAGATAGTTCGATCAATTCTGGTAGATATAGAAAAGGCTTTGATTGTTTTGCTATAAATATAGCGCGCACATAGTCCTAAGAAAACAATTCATCATTGTACGCTGAAGCGTCAACATGGCTGACATTAGACGAAAGAAAGATGTTGTACATCAACTTGTACAAGCACGCAATGCAGTTAAACGAAAATATAACTTGTTGAAGTTTGGAAAAGAAAATATTGAAAGAGCATTTGGCGAGACATTCAAACCTATCGTTGATCCTCTTCAGAAACTCGTTGCTACTACTGAGAAAAATAATGATTTTATACGTAACATAGCAAAAAAAATAAAAAAAAAGTCATAAAAACAATGATACTTATTCCTCCTTCTTGCAATCTTCTATTTCTTCCTATTCATCCATTGATGATGATGATACATCATTAAACGATACTATTCGACAAGTTGATACTGAATTTGAATCAGCTGCAAGTGAGCAGGAATTAGAAAAAGAAGATGATTTATTGCTTGATAATAAGTACATTCATATGCTCAATGAGGATCAATCAAAACAATTGGATAAAGTTTATGGAGTGCGCAAGGAAGGTAATAGTTACTTAATTGGTGACTCACCTCTATTTTTCGAAGATAAAAACATTCGTATAAAAGATAAAAAATATCCAAAAACTAAAGGATTGTTAGAATTGTTAATTATGAAAAATCCCGATAGAGGTCACATGAACAATAATGATATGCAAAATTACAAGAAGATTCTTGAAACTACTAATGCTCACAAACGACGCTACAGAAGTGATGAGACTATTCGTACGCACAAAAGTAAGAAATTCGACAGTATCATTAGTCCTTTATTTTCATTGAAAAAAAGAGGAGGATCGTTACCTCGATATAAAATTGCAAGAAGAGATACGAGAATGGATTACATATACTGGGATGATCCAAACGAACTCGTTGATAGACTTCGATTACTCATTGCTGAAAGAGAAGCTGGAAACCCTAGCCATACAAATGAGATACAATCAATTATAGAAGAGTTACGTGAAGGAGGCTATATATATTGAGGTGTAGACACCTATACCGTGCATTATCAAAATGAGCGTCGATGTATTCGGACGTAATCTCAAACGAAGTGAGGGTAGTCGAGGACCTTCGGGTATTGGCTATAAACTCACAAAAGATGGACAATACGATATGGAAAATAAGAGGCTTTGTAATCTCGCATCACCTAATCAACTCAATGAAGCTGTAAATTTAGATACTTTACAGCGTATCGTACGTTTGGAAGTTCAGAAATTATTAGATTCAATATCTAGTTTGAGAAGTGATCTCAATAACCTAGATAAAATTGTAGAGGTGCATAGAGACGAGCTAGATAAGAAATTCATACAAAGCCAGTTGGAGCTTGAGACTATAAAAGGAGGCATTATCTCTGTTAGTGCAAAACAGTCAATCGATAACCATCGATGGAACAACGTCATAGACTTGTAGAAGAGCTTCACAAGCCAGCACGTCGTAATTATCCTCGTCGAAAGTTCGATGTGCGAGGTTTGGATGAGACTTGGCAAGCTGATCTGGTAGAGATGCAACCTTATTCTCGAGAAAACAAAGGCTACAAATACATGCATACAGTTATAGATATTTTTTCCAAATACGCGTGGGCAGTCCCAGTTAAAAATAAAACTGGTGTAGAAGTCTCTGCAGCAATGAAATCTATATTATCAAAAGGTAGAGTGCCTAAGAATCTTCACACTGACAGAGGCAAGGAATTCTATAATTCAGATTTTCAAAGACTGATGCGCAAGTACAAGATTAATCTATACTCAACATATAGCAGTTTGAAGGCATCGATCTGCGAACGTTTCAATCGCACTTTGAAAAATCTTATGTGGAAAAAGTTCAGCTTACGTGGTAATTACAAATGGTTGGATATCTTACCTGAATTAATAGCAGATTATAATGAACGTAAACATCGTACCATCGGAATGAAGCCTAAAGATGTAACATCTGTTAATGAAGCCCAAGTTTTGTTAAAATTTGCTCACAAACGCAGAACCATGAAGAAGAAGACAAAGTTTAAAGTCGGTGACAAAGTCCGTGTTAGCAATGCGAAGCATATCTTCGAGAAAGGATATATTCCAAACTGGTCGACGGAAATATTTACAGTTGTACGGGTAGCCGCTACTGATCCAACGACGTATCATTTGAAGGATTATCAAGATCAACTCATCTCCGGTGGTTTCTATGCAGAGGAACTGCAGAAGGCCAAGTATCCAGACATTTATCTCGTAGAAAAAGTTGTCAAAAGACGTGGAAATCAAGTATTTGTCAAATGGCTAGGTTTTGACAGTTCTCATAATAGTTGGATTAATAAAACAGATATTTAATAAATTATATATATATTAATTATAAAAATAGTTTAAAAAGAAAATTGTATTTTTTCAAGTATGATAAAGAATGTTATTTTTTGTAAAGGATTATCAAATAAATGTGAACACACAAATTGAGTGACAAATCAAAGAGTATTTATTTTGAAAAAAAAAACTTATTTTACATGCTTTGTTGACTAGAATATACTCGATTTTAGCTAGTCGGCTAAAGTTTTCTATATTTATCATAACATATATATATATATATATATATATATATATATATATATACTAATACTATTAAATTTTAACACACTTATTTACACTAATCACTTAAACACTAGAAAACTCAATCTTGTAATCACCTTTGTAGGTTATAAATAGTTTAAGCTTATTTGCTGCTGCAGACATCTTATTAAATAAATCCTCATTCTCCACTAAAGCATCAGATACTCTCTTAGGCAAGAATATATCAAATTTATTCTCGATGACAGCTACAGTTTTACAACCATATTTGGTAGTCACCTTTTTGAGCGCGAACACCATGTAATTATGCCCTTCATCGAGCTCAGTCAACTTTTTAGTTGGAAGAAAGCCTCCTTGAGCGATATTATTAATCTCGTTAAGATCCATCTGTAACAAAAAAGATTTTAAAAAATTATTAATATTTAGAATTTATCTTATGTGCTAAAGAAAATTAAAGAAAATTAAAGAAAAAATTATTTTACTAACCTCAATTTAGTTTTTTCAAAAGTTTCTACTCCTTTTAGTTGCTGGTTCTGGAAGCTCAGGTCTCTGATGCAGGCTTCTTTCAACTTCTTTGATGATAGGAGATGTTCTCGATGGCTCTTCAGTTGACTGAATGAGTTCTGGCGTGCGAGACCTCTGCTCATATAGATCTCTCCCCACTTCTACTCCATCTCCCTTCTCTTGCGGGTTTTGCGGCGGCTCGATTGCAGCGGTAACTCCCCACTCTTCCTCCATCTCTTCAATGGCGTCAAGCCCCTCCAGATAGTGACCCCAGGGCAGTGTGTCCGTTAAGCCAATAATCATACACCGTTTGTCATCGTAAGCACTTAGAGCGATCTTCGTTGATTTCTCGGTGTACAGAACATGATGGTCAGATCTGATGTTTCGCTGCTCTCGTTCCAAAATTTTATTCTCGCGTAAGCATTCGATGTAATCTTCAAAGGTGATGGTTGCTTTAACTACAGAGCTCTTGACACCTTTAGCTTTTTTGATAGGCTTCTTATTTTCAACTCTCACGCAGTACATTTTGCTTCTCAATCCAATAAACTCCAACATGATTTCACCATTACATTCATCTTTCATCAAGCCAATGATTTTCTTATTGACTCGTGGCATGTTGAACTGATTATTCTCAGGATAGTCAGATGTATCAAACTCGTGAATATCTTCCTTCATGATGTCATATATGTTGACATTGGTTATCTCATACACCAGGCTGTCAGTATCAGTGTATAATATTTTGCACTTATTTCCAATACGATTTCGCATATAATCATAATGAAACCTATACACTTGCGTTTTAGACAAGTCCAAAACGCAAAGTCCTACGTATATAGGTTTTCGAATACAAATTTTCGTCTTCATAAGTTGTATTGCTACGAGATTTTCATCGAAGATAGTGCAACTATGAAAATTTGGTTTAGAGATAAGTGCCTCAGCACCATAGCGACCGTCCCATTTACAGATCAATTTAATATCTACATGTTTCCGCTCGTTTTCCATCGTTTTGCCATAAACAGCATTGTTGAACAGTTTGAATAACATCTTCTCGAACTCATTTTTAGCGTTCTTGCGCTTTTCACTGTTCAAATCGATATATGGTTTTAACCATGCTTTCTGATCGAATTGCAATGCTCGATGAATTTTTTTGAGTCGTAGTCCATGTTTAAGCGCTTGTTGGAGTGCTATGTAATGTATAACATAACGCTTTTTGTCATAGAGCGTGGTCATTAATTTCTTCTGCTTGGATTCTGGTGGTGTCATGTGTTCAGCACAGAAAGGAAGATCTTTGTGAGCATCATGAAGCGTAACTGAATACTCCAAATCAACTTCGAGGATATAACCGATCGAGTTATCTTCAGGAACATCAAAAAAGTTTGGTTGATCAACGTCGAGCACCCACTTGAAACCACCGTAAGGTAGAGATTTGGTCATAGCCCAACCATATAGATTATTGACATCAAAATACATGAGATATTTCTCGTCTTCATCAGCGTTGTAACCTTCTTTCATGTATGGATTATTGGCTTTCGCATAGCGATTTGAGCATTGGCTGATACCTCCACGTTTTCCACGCTCGATGAACATGAGCATGTCGATGTCAGTCAAAAGTTCCAGTTCAACCTATTAAATTATTGATTAATTAATATATATAATCTTGATTGTTAGTTATAATAAATTTATTACCTTAGTGAACTTAAGCATGGCATCCCATGACAGGCCTGGAGTAGTGTAGTAGTGAGCTGGATCCAAATCATAAGCCTCGAGACAGTTGCTTCGAAAGTTTTCAAAAACTTCAGCTAACAGCAATACATCTGTTTTAAGGTATAAATCCGAGTATTGACCAAGAGTTTGAATCTGAAAAACTTGCCAAACATTCTTTGCATGTTGGTAGTCCTCAAGAGTGATATCGTCTTCGTACAAGCTGCTGAAGAAATCTGCTCTCGACGGTAGGTCAGTCTCATCAAGCTTATCTAAGGATGACACATAGTCATAAGGAAAAACACCTTTTCTTTTCAGTAAAGTGATTTGCTCTGAAGAGAATCCATCATCCTGATGAAATATTCGATCAACAGTGTCGAGCCTCTCCAAGTATGATGCGAGTTTTTCTAGAGACGATGGCATAAACTTGAATGAATCAATGAATCGTAAATTCATATCTGTACCCTCTACGAATTTGGTAAAAGAGATGTACTTTTCTTTCGTTTGAGGCAAAAGAAGCACTCGTCCTGGAAAACTGATCGCTAACTCCATGATAAACAAATGCGCATCATAACCACTCAAGTTGTGGAAAATTACTGGTATAGTTCGTGAGTCTATGTAATTTAGATTACACGAGTTATGTGCAGGACCTCCGTATCTGAAAATAAAATTTTTTTTTTTATAATTAATCAAATATATTTTATATATAATATTGTGAAAAAGTCAAATACTTACTCTCCAGTGAAATGACAATGATCTCGAATCTTATGATCATCTGGTCTAAAAATTTTTGAGCAAATATAGCATGAACGAGCTCTAGCAAAATCTGCTTTTTCTTGATCTGTCAATTCCTTCATAGGTTGAGGGTTCTGATACATCTCGTTCAATTCCAAAGCTAAAGAACGAAGATTTTTTACGAACCACTTGGCTGGAGCTTCATCTTCCTCTCTTTGCTGTCGATAGCTTTTGTATACTGAACGAGTCTCGTCATAGCTGCATTTGACAAACAATCCTATGCTGAAAGCTTCGTGACGTTGATATTTCCGCTCGTCATCGACAGGATGTAATAAGCACTCAAAGTCAGCATACACCACAAAAGGTACTCGATTATTGTGAGCAAAGTTTTTAAACCGTAACACATTGTCCTTTTCACTAGGAAGCACAATTTTACATTCGTTCACTTTCTCGCAATCGATTGCATGTATAGCCAGTTTTTCAGCTGTGTAAAAGAAATGCAAACAGCGGTCACAAATATGTATTCTACTTCTATGAGAAGTACACTGACTTTTCACCAATCGAGAAAGATTTTTTATCCAGACATAATAAAAGGTGTGTGGCCTATCAAAATCATCAAGTTCATCTTCTTGTTCATCGTCGTCTTCATCAATATAAAAATTTTCCACAAGAAGCAAGTTAACGTGTTTATTTTTTTTCTGCGCTGTGAGATGGAGTGGTAGAACTTCATAGGTTTCACGTTTCTTTTTCAAAATATACACGTTCACTGAAATATCATTTTGCTTTTCGAATTTCTTAACTTGTTTTGGTTGGACTGGGAATTGTATTCCACTAAAATCATATTCATTTTCATATCTTAAATAAGATGAGACACGTTCCATATTTTTCTGTACTGGATGCATTGCTGATATGATGGCCTATTTGAAGCACTGTTCGTCTTGATTCTGAACGTTTACACATGCTTTCTTTTTCTTAATGAATTCAGGCAAGTTGACATAAGAACTACCAGTCATAGGATTATACTTGTTTATATTGACTGTTAAATTAATGATGGATCGCAAAGACCAGCCTGAATCCTGTTCCTCAAATTCTTCCATTTCAGTGCTGATAACTTGTTCAATGTTTTTCATAAACCACTCGTTCAAGTCAGTTGAAGAGTAGATTGGAACTGCCTTTGTATTAAAGTACTTAATATCAGAAAGTTCACTATCATTCTTAACTACTGCATAGTTTGCGCTTAACACAGTATTCACTTTCACCGAATTCTGTTCTTCAAGTGTCTTTTGTACTTGTGGAATAAATAGCTTTTTTGCATCTGTTAAAAGGTCTTAATATCAGTGTGTTTAAAATTAGTAATTACACCACTTTTAATTCTATTTTCAAAAGCACTGTTCACATTGTTCCAAGTTACTGCTTGAGCGTTATCAGCACCTCTGTCTTCAACTACTACGCTTCCACCAACTACTACATTGTTCTCAGAGGTTGATCTCTCATTAGCTTCATTACTTGTATGTGAATTCTCAAGAGCAGGTATTTCATTAACTGCATCAGCCTCGAGCATTGGTAACTGTCGCAACAAATGTAAAATACTTTGAGTCAATGTTCTAGCTGCTTGAAGTTTCTGCTTGTTCGCCACTGACAGATTTGGATCTTGAGCCAAGATGTTTGCATTGTTAAGACTTTCTTCGCCGAGAATCAACAATCTTCTTATGTCCTTAGCATCAGCTTTACCAGCTACTGCGTAATTGTATGACTTAAGAAGCAAAAGAGATATGTCCTTGAAGTACTGGGCCATGATCTGCTTCTCACTGCTTCAATCGATGAACTGTGACTTTTTCGTTCAACTCGTTGCCTTTTATCTCCGCTCACGATTGACTGGGGCTAAAAAAAGTACTGTGGTGGGGGGAGAAGTAGAAGTAATGTAGACAGGGAAGGGGGACTAGAAGCAAGTGGGGATAAAGTCGAGATCGCGAGAGTATTTAAGAAGATGCTCGCAGAGTTACAAATCATTCTTCTACAGAGCTCACTGAAGAAATCATCAAAATGAAGTACATCGTCGACGTCCAGGGTTTCAAAATAACATTGAACGAGTTCGTTTTCAAGGAGGTCGCCATAGTAGCTCTCGAAGAAGACGCCATTCCATCGGTCTTCTTATTCAAGCCACCTTACAAATGGGAGCTCTTGTTGGAAAAGAACAAGAGTGAAAACCGCTGGCTTGAGCTCAATTTTCATGGTATACTATGGAGATGGGGCAATGTCGCTTACAAGGATGTTGGTAGAACTCTTCGCACCATCCTTGATGGCGCGGACGTCTACGTCAAGGGAATCGAGAAAGCCAAATGGATGAGAAGAATACTGTCCGATCAGTACGACCAAAACTTATACTAAATTTGAATAATTAAAAGAAATATACTTAGCTTTTATTTTTTTTTCTTATTACAGATTGGTTCACAACATTGAGGATGATGGATGCCCTTCGTTCAAACAGCTTCCGATGGATAGTAGCCCATGCACCAATCATCTTCGGCACATCGATGCAGTGTGTGCATTTAGAAACGTACAAGCGATGAAACGATGGATGCTCGATAATCGAATGCACAAAGAGATTAATATTTTGTACAATTAATTCTTTGTTATGGTTTTTTTAATAAATGGTTTTTTTATTTGCAAAATTGTTGAATTATTTAAACCTACTATCCTCTAAATTTAATTTTTTATACTTAGTAATAAATTATTTGCATTAAAATCCATTTTATTACAGTTAATTAAGTATTAGTGTAAATTTTGTATGTTCTACATAATCTCAGCTAACTTTCAGCTATAACTTTATTTTATGAAATTTTAAAGTAAATTGGCTATAGTTTTAAAAAACTTATTTTTCTTAATATACTAGCTAAACATAACTATTAGTTAAAATTTTAGAGTTTAAAGTCTTTTAGATTCAAAGATATGAGGTATTAAATGAAAAGAATAACAGTGGTTAAGGTCAATCCTTCTTATATCTAGTTTTTCAAATTTCAGATTTCTTAAATCAAGATAATGAAATATTTTTTTCATAATTGAACTTAAAAATTAAATTAATTTTAGCAAAAAAGTATTAAATTGTAAATAATAGTTCTTTCGTTCAAAGATCTTAATTTAGATTATAACATTTTTTCATAAAATTTAAAAAATATAATAGCTATGCTTTTGAAAAGTATTTTCCATTAATCTACTAGTTGAAACTAACTTTGAGTTAAAATTTCAAAGCTATAAGGCTCTTAGATCAAAAGATATGGAATAATCTTTAAAATGGCAACGACTCAGGTCATTTTTTTCAGATAATGAGTTTTAAGACTTTTTAAAAGCTTTAAGAAACTTAGATCATGTCTATAAAGTATTTTTTATATAATTTAATTAAAATATCAATTGAACCAAAACAAAAAATGTCTAAGTGTAAATTTACTTGTTTTTTCTTCCAAAAAGGTGATTTTATGAGAACTTTTTTTTCTGGAATTTGAAAATAATCCAACTATGGGTTCAACAAGTATATTTTATCAATGTAATGGTTGAAACCAACTACTAGTTAAAATTTGATGCTTATAAGTCTCTTAGATCAAGAGATATGAAATAATTTAAAATGAAAAGCCGAGTGGTCTATTTTCAAATATTCAGTTTTAAGGCTTTCTGACAATTTTTAAAAGTCTTAAACATTGTTTATAAGATATTTTATCTATAATCTTGTTTAAATATTAAATTAATCATTGCAAAAAACAATAACTAGATGTAAAACTTTGTTTTTCTTCAAAAACTCATTTTACGCAGAAGTTTGTTTTTTGAAATTTAAAGTTTTCTAGCTATAGGTACAACAAGAAGCTACATTAAGCTACTAGTTGAAACCTTTTATGAAGCTACTAGTTGAAACCAACTACTAGTTACATTTTCATATATGTCACTTTAATTAATAGATAAAAAAAATTATGAGAGAATGATATACATATCCCTACTGAAAAAAAAGCCAAGTGATTTATTACTTGATTTATCAGGTGATTAATCATATAATAAATAAGATGATAAATCAGATGATAAATCAAGTGATTAATCACTTGGCTTTTTTCAGTAGGGATATATATATATATGTTATCAACACACACACATGCACATATTCAGATAAAAGAAAAAACAGTTTGTTCCATATTTTAATATTTTTTCTGACCCTCATAAAGACCAATTTAATTTGAATTAAATAGTGAATTATGCAAAATTAACCTAAAATAGATAAGAAAAGTATTAATGAAAAATAGCGATCACCTTCTATGAAGAGATCTGACTATCTTTCATCAATTAAGAATAATATAAAACAACGATCACCTTCTACGCAAAGAGATCTGGTCCCTACTGAAAAAAATCTTGTGGTAACCGCATGACATACTATATGGTTTTCACATGGTTACCACATGATTACCACATGTTTACCTCATGGTTACCACATATTATTTTGACGGGGTGATCATATGGTAACCATGTGGTAACCATGTGGTGACCATGTGAAAACCATGTGAGTAAGAAAAAAATAGTTAAAAAAAATATGCAAAATTTATTATTTCACGTAATAAATACTCACCTGCTGTCAAAATCAGCAAACTAAAGAAAATTTTTATGAAAATATAAATATTATTGATTATTATATAATTAAATTTAATATAAATATTTTTATATAATTAAATTTATTTGCGTTTTTCATTGCAACCACAAAAACATCTCTGTTCATTGAATAGAATAGAACGTGAGAAAGCAGGTCGAATGATCGTCGTTTTAGACAAAATTAAACTGTTTATAAACTCTAAAGTCTTTTATTCTTTTCGTGCGCGTTCGCTTGCCATAAGAAAGTCAATAGGTAGAAAGCGGAGCATCCCCTAACGGTTAATCACCAGTACTATTATATACATGTGTATATTCATATTCAATAACTAACCACTAGGGGGCTACCACTCTTTTATGTATTGACTTTCTTATGGCAAGCGAACGCGCACGAAAAGAATAAAAGACTTTAGAGCTTATAAACAGTTTAATTTTGTCTAAAACGACGATCATTCGGCCTGCTTTCTCACGTTCTTCTATTCAATGAACAGAGATATTTTTGTGATTGCAATGAAAAACGCAAATAAATTTAATTATATAAAAATATTTATATTAAATTTAATTATATAATAATCAATAATATTTATATTTTCATAAAAATTTTCTTTAGTTTGCTGATTTTGACAGCAGGTGAGTATTTATTACGTGAAATAATAAATTTTGCATATTTTTTTTAACTATTTTTTTCTTACTCACATGGTTTTCACATGGTCGCCACATGATTACCACATGGTTACCACATGATCACCCCGTCAAAATAATATGTGGTAACCATGTGGTAAACATGTGGTAATCATGTGGTAACCATGTGAAAACCATATAGTATGTCATGTGGTTACCACAAGATTTTTTTCAGTAGGGGTCGTTTCATATATATATAATGAAAAGAGAAAAAAGTATTGAATGAAAAATAGCGATCACCTTCTATGAAGAGATCTGACTGCCTTTCATCAATTAGGAATAATATAAAACAACGATCACCTTTTAAGCAAAGAGATCTGGTTGTTTCATATATATAATGAAAAAAGAAAAAAAGTATTAAATGAAAAATAGCGATCACCTTCTATGAAGAGATCTGACTATCTTTCAATTAAGAATAATATAAAACAACGATCACCTTTTACGCAAAGAGATCTGGTTGTTTCATATATAATGAAAAGAGAAAAAAAGTATTAAATGAAAAATAGCGATCACCTTCTATGAAGAGATCTGACTATCTTTCATCAATTAAGACTAATATAAAACAACGATCACCTTTTACGCAAAGAGATCTGGTTGTTTCATATATAATGAAAAGAGAAAAAAAGTATTAAATGAAAAATAGCGATCACCTTCTATGAAGAGATCTGACTATCTTTCATCAATTAAGACTAATATAAAACAACGATCACCTTTTAAGCAAAGAGATCTGGTTGTTTCATATAATGAAAAGAGAAAAAGTATTGAATGAAAAATAGCGATCACCTTCTATGAAGAGATCTGACTGTCTTTCATCAATTAAGAATAATATAAAACAACGATCACCTTTTAAGCAAAGAGATCTGGTTGTTTCATATATATAATGAAAAAAGAAAAAAAGTATTAAATGAAAAATAGCGATCACCTTCTATGAAGAGATCTGACTATCTTTCATCAATTAAGACTAATATAAAACAACGATCACCTTTTAAGCAAAGAGATCTGGTTGTTTCATATAGTGAAAAGAGAAAAAAGTATTGAATGAAAAATAGCGATCACCTTCTATGAAGAGATCTGACTGTCTTTCATCAATTAAGAATAATATAAAACAACGATCACCTTTTAAGCAAAGAGATCTGGTTGTTTCATATATATAATGAAAAAAGAAAAAAAGTATTAAATGAAAAATAGCGATCACCTTCTATGAAGAGATCTGACTATCTTTCAATTAAGAATAATATAAAACAACGATCACCTTTTACGCAAAGAGATCTGGTTGTTTCATATATAATGAAAAGAGAAAAAGTATTAAATGAAAAATAGCGATCACCTTCTATGAAGAGATCTGACTATCTTTCATCAATTAAGACTAATATAAAACAACGATCACCTTTTACGCAAAGAGATCTGGTTGTTTCATATATAATGAAAAGAAAAAAGTATTAAATGAAAAATAGCGATCACCTTCTATGAAGAGATCTGACTATCTTTCATCAATTAAGACTAATATAAAACAACGATCACCTTTTAAGCAAAGAGATCTGGTTGTTTCATATAATGAAAAGAGAAAAAAGTATTGAATGAAAAATAGCGATCACCTTCTATGAAGAGATCTGACTGTCTTTCATCAATTAAGAATAATATAAAACAACGATCACCTTTTAAGCAAAGAGATCTGGTTGTTTCATATATAATGAAAAAAGAAAAAAAGTATTAAATGAAAAATAGCGATCACCTTCTATGAAGAGATCTGACTATCTTTCATCAATTAAGACTAATATAAAACAACGATCACCTTTTAAGCAAAGAGATCTGGTTGTTTCATATAATGAAAAAGAAAAAGTATTGAATGAAAAATAGCGATCACCTTCTATGAAGAGATCTGACTGTCTTTCATCAATTAAGAATAATATAAAACAACGATCACCTTTTACGCAAAGAGATCCGATTGTTTTACATTTACAGAAAAAGTATTAAGAGGAAATAAAAATAAAAAAGAATAGTTTGCTCAGTATTTTTTTTGATTCTGCGATAGTTGACTTCGTTGTAATTTATTTTTAATATCTTGACTGGTCCTTATGGCATATAGCTTGAAGAAGGATATAATCTAAGTGTCCGAAACGTCACCCAACGTTTAAAAATATTTATAATAAATGATGTTGCTAAATATTCCAAAGTTGTTGAGGTTAGTAGAGAATAGTTTGTTGGCTCTCCAAGAGCCGATTAGTTGCTGTTGTCTGGTTACTGCATGGGCTGGTTGACTCTCGTGGTACGTCATGTCTCTGCAAGATACTGGCTGCTACTGAGGCTGTCATGTCTCTGCAAGATACTGGCTGTTACTGAGGCCTCAACTGTTGCGCGCACTGTAGTCTATGTCGCGTCTCTATCCCCCACTGCTTCATTCGTACTCGACGCTGATTGGTCTGACGCTGCTACGTTTGATTGGTGCGGCGTCGCTTCGCACGCTCGTATAAAAAGAGGCACACTGTCACGATTAACATCATTTTTCATGTGCAATGCGTATTGTCACCATGAAGAACGAAGCGCTGCCACTTTTTGTGCATTTGGACGTGCCGGACTTGGCGTTTATTCCGCCAAGTCCATCATCATCATCATCATCATTGGAGATTGATCTGCCGCTGCTGGAGTGGTCGCCTGAATCGCCCGAGCCTTTGGAAAAAGAGTCTTTGCCAGACTCTCCAGAGTCACCCGATCCGGAGCCACTGCCAGACTCTCCAGAGTCGCCAGACCCGGAAAGTCCAGCTTCGCCTATTCAGCAACCGGCAGTTGAACTAGAGGTGATTGATATTACTCAATCACCTGTAGTTCAACAGCCGGTTGCTGATGTGGAAATATTAGTTGAAATCATCAATCTTGATGATAGTGATGATGAAGATGTTGAGCCGCCAAGGAGCAGAAGACGGCTAACGTTTTGAAAACAAAAAATGATTTTAATCGGCCCTTTTCAGGGCCACCAATTTTTTAAACGTTGGAACGATTTATTCGTTTTCTGAAATTTGAAAGTAATTTTTGTGTATATATATATATATAATTATTGTTATATAAAATATTAAATAAAAAATACTTTAGAAACATGATTTAAGCTTCTTAAAGATATTCGTAAGCTTAAAAACTCATTATCTGAAAAAAATTCTATAGTCGATGACATTTTAAACATTATTCCATATCTTTTGATCTAAAAGCCTTATAGCTTCGAAATTCTTATTCAAAGTTAGTTTCAACTAGTAGGTTAATGGAAAATATTTGTTGTAACCACAGCTAGAATACTTTAAAATTTTAGAAAAAAAAAGTTGCCACTGAAAAGAGTTTTTAGAAAAAATAAAAGTTAATTCATATTTAGTTATTTGTTCTAATGATTAATTTGATATTTAAATTAAATTAAATGAAAATATACTTTGAAAAACATGATTTAAGCTTATTAAAGTTATTTATAAGCTTCAAAACTCATTATTCAAAAAAATGACCTTTGTCGACAAAATTTTAAAGTTTATTCCATATCTTTTGATCTAAAAGCCTTATAGCTTTGAAATTCTTATTCAAAGTTAGTTTCAACTAGTAGATTAATGGAAAATATTTGTTATAACCATAGCTAGAATACTTTAAAATTTTAGAAAAAAAAGTTCTCACAAAATCAGCTTTTTGAGGAAAAAAACAAGTAATTTACACTTGGACATATTTTTTTGCTATGGTTAAATTATATAAAAAATATTCAGCTTTTTTAGTATGTCTATCAGCTTAACTGATGCATGGCGACCCTGTTTTAAAACATTTTTCATAAGCAATCTATGAATAGGTCAAAAAGTTGAATCGTGATCAACTGTACATGCACAAGAGTACTAACCTATAATAAAATTTTTTGTACAACTATACTATTATAATTATGTAAAAAAAAAAAAATAGCTATGTTGAAAACAAAAAAGAAATTGTTTGTTCATACGTTTGAAATAATTGGTGGCCCTGAAAAGGGCCGATTTTTTAAAATTATTTTGTTTCCTCAAGCAACTCTTCGACAGCTCGATCCATTTCTGCCTGCACTCTTGGATCTCTCAAGTTGATATCCAGTTTAGGTTTCTGGATATCAGCTTGAGAGACCTCAACAGGAGGAGATGGTAAACCAGTTACTGAACGTTGAATCTTCAGTTCGGCAACAGCTCTCCGGATGGCATTATATCTCTTAATTTCCTTCGTGCTGCGCCGATTCTTTTCTTCTTGCGAAGCTGTTGCTGGCTAGCGTCCATAATGCTTTAATGAAGCAGTGAAAAAAGAAACCGTCTACTTATAGTCTTTCACACAGCTGTGGCGCACCAATCATATCGCGCGACCAAGCTGCTCCGCACCAATGGCGCGTCGCTATGTTTCACCCCCTCTTAGCAACTTGTATTACGTTGATTGCATAACATCCCCACTCTTCGTAACTTGTCTCGCGCTGTGTGTATAAAATAGAGCGTTCAGTCTCTGCTATTTCATTCATTCTTTCGACTTGGCAATTTCATCATTTGGATTCTTGACAACTTAACAATTATGGATTCTCAGGAGATCGAGGAATTACAAATATTTAGTCCAAGGACTTTTGCTTTTTTACAAGAGGGGTTAGGAGACTTCCAACCTCTTTTGATACAAGACATTGAAGATTTTCGAGCCTTCGACATGGATTTGGATGAGGATATCCAATGGGAGGTATTACAACCTCTCAATTTAGAAAAAGAAGAGGATAAGACCATTCCAATGGCTCCATTACGTCGGCCTAAATCACATCGGCCTACATCTTCGCCAATCTTATTAGCGCCAGCACCACTCCCAGGGTCACCATCACTTTCACCAATCCTCCTGTACAACCCGTTATTGCAACGATACGAAGAGGTTACGGAAGAAAAAGAAAAAGAAGAAGAAATTTCATCGCCTGATTTTTCACCGGTCAGCCAGCCAGAAGAAATTAGAACTGTAGAGATTTCATCGGAAACATCTCCAAGGATATGTGCAACTTACACGCTAACACCGAAAAGGAAATTTGAAGAAATGGCAGAAGAAAATGAAAAAGAAATAGTGAAATCTGCTAAAAGAAAATTAAATTATACTATTTAAAAGTTGATATAACAATCAGTCCTTTTCAGGACTACAATGGTATAAGCAATCAGTCCTTTTCAGGACTACAATGGTATAAACAATCAGTCCTTTTCAGGACTACAATGGTATAAACAATCGGCCCTTTTCAGGGCCATAAATTTTTTAAACGTTGGAACGATTCACTTCGTTAAATAAATAAAAACATAATATATAATAAAAATAATATTAATATTATATAATATAACTAATTATAAATAATTATTTTAATTTACAGGATTTTTTTTAATTTAAGCTCAACCAGTTTGAATTAAAAAAAAATGCGACAGCCCGCAGCCGGCCGCCGGCAGCTCGCCCTCTCGCTATGGGGTTCTTGGCTCACGACATTTCTGGCTCACGACATTCTGGCTCACGACATTCTGGCTCACCTGCATTTCTGGCTCACTACATTTCTAACTCACCTGACTCTCAAAGTCACTAAGTTAGAAATGTAGTGAGCTAGAAATGTAGTGAGCCAGAAATGCAGTGAGCCAGAAATGCAGTGAGCCAGAAATGCAGTGAGCCAGAAACCCCATAGCTTATCTACTTTTATGCGTATCAGTCGCGCGAAGCATGTTTTTCAAAAAGGTTATGTTCACGGTTGGAGTGAAGGAATTTCCAAAATTTCACGAGTTTCTAAACGTCAAGATATTTACACATACGAATTAATTGATCTAGCAGAAGAAAAAATTCAAGGGTTTTTTTATACCGAAGAATTGACTTTAGTAGGTAAAAATCGTATGAGAACAAAAACTTATAAAATTGAACGTGTTATACGTTCTAGGGGTCGAGGCAAGAAAAAAGAAGTCCTTGTAAAGTGGATAGGATACCCGAGAAATTTAATTCGTGGATTCTCGAATCCGAGCTCGTTGCAATATGAGTACTTACGAATTTTATCTTTTGCTACCCAGTAACAGTAGCATGAGATATTTTCCCGATAGTACAACTACTTGTTTTACCACGCAACTACCTCATGAAATGCGGCTTCACGGTGACTGGTGTGTTGGTCTTGCAGAGATTCATTTACCCTGTACTATTCCACATTTTTCATATAAAACTAAAGAAACAAAATTGAATTTTTTCTATACTGAAAATGATTTAAAAAAAAAACAAAAAAAAAATAACTACCAAACTATATGCAATCGATCTACACGAAATACCGTTCGGTAATTATGAAAATGTAGAACAATTAGTTGAAAGTATAAATAATATTAGCTCTAACATGCGTAATCATTTAAATTTTACACGCTCTTCCAAAGCTTTTGGATATTATGAACTTAAAACTGTGTGTGATACGAACTGCGGGTCAACGCATTATTTAACAATAAGTGAAAAAATTGGTAAAATATTAGGATACGATCCAGGTATAATAAGCACCATAAAATCAGAAGATGAAAACTCTGAAACGAAAACAACAACAACAGTAACACCAGGATTCTCTTATATGCGATTTATAATAGATAATAATGGAGGGTCTGTAACAGGTAGCAGACCGGCATGTTTGGCGCGTGCTATACCTGAGCAGTTATTTTTTTACTCAGACGTTTGTAAACCTTTTACAGTAGGGGACACACAAGCCTCATTACTTAGAATTGTTTCTTTAGACAATGCTAATTACAAATTCGGAACTACAATTGTAAAAAATTTTACGCCTATTAAATATATACCACTGATGAAAAATGCATTTAACAATATCGTTATTGATATAAGAGACGCACACGGTAGTCCTATAGCATTCAAGTATGGAACTCTCACATTGACACTTCATTTTAAGTGTATTCTTTAAATGTAAGTGTAAAATGAGTCATTATATAGCATACTACGAAAATCAAATCGGTAGCGGAAACGGTGTACGCAACGTTTTCACCGGTTCGCGCTGGCAGCGCGCTTTGGGTCTTGGAAGTTTTTTTCAGGTCTGTCCAGAACTATTTTACCTTTAGTATCGAAAGGGTTAAGAGCAGTTGGTAAAGAAGCTCTGCGTGGTGGAATAAGAGTACTTGAAGATATAGGCGATAATATTAGTCTCAAAAAATCTATAAAAAATCGATTTACAGAATCAAAAGATAATTTAAAAGAAAAAGCAAAAAATAAAATTAATGAAATGTTAATGAGCGGGTCAGGATATAAAAATCCTGTTTTCAATTCAGCAATACAGTCTTTGAAGCGACGTTCGATTGAAAGCATCGCAAACTCATTAGCAAAAAAGAGAAAAAAAAGAAGAAAAAGAAAAAGTGGCAAAAGGAGAAAAAAAACTTCAGCAGGTAATAGAAAAAAGAGACGTCGCTCGAGCGGTGTAATTAAGAGAAAAAAGAAAACCACTGTTCGCCGTCGTAAGAAAAAAATTTCACGCAGACAAAAGTCAAACGATATTTTTAACTAAAAAACATCATGGCTTTATTACACAGTCATAGTAATGAGTGTCTTAAATCAGAGCTGTCATTATTTACTCTCCCACACACTCAAACATCTATTGAATCAAATGAAATAGTACTTTATAAGCCCGTATCATCGTTAAACGACAATGCACCTTTAGAATTTGTAATATCCAGCAGTGGAGAGAGTTACATCGATCTTGCTTATACTATGTTAAGCTTACGCATTCAAATTCTACCGAAAGATGCAGAGAATAACGAAAAAGTCGGGCCTGTAAATTATATATTACATAGTTTATTTCAACAAGTAGATGTATTATGTAATAATAAATTAGTATCGCCACCTAATAATGCCTATCCATATCGTGCATATATAGAATCTCTTTTAAATTACGGGCGTGCAGCTAAAGATACTCATTTAACTACCTCTCTGTGGTATACAGACACTGCAGGTAAAATGAATGCAAAACCAGATGCTTTGCAGGCTGAATGTAATAAGGGTCTAGTAGAACGTTGTAAACATACTCACGCTGGTAAAATAGTTGATCTACTCGGTCGCCTGCATTGTGATTTATTTAACCAAGATCGTCATCTTTTAAATGGCGTACAAATAAGATTACGATGCGTAAGATCGAAAGACGCTTTTTGTCTTATGGACTCAACGAATGACGCAAATTTCAGTATTCACATCGTTGAGGCTACGCTTCTCGTAAGACGTGTAAAAATAAGCCCCAATATTCTATTATTCAATCTATTTTCCATAAAGAGTACAAAATTATACCTAAAGAAGTTGCCGTAATGTCTCTTCAAGGAGACGCGTATTCATATTGGATTATAGAGCCACCTCACAAATTCTCACAGCTTAATAGTTATTTGCAACGGGCAAATAACTCGTTAACGAAGTTTGTGCACGATATAGAATGGTCTGAAGGTGATACAACGCTTAAACATGTGCAGGAAAATTTAAAAACCTTTATGAAAAGTGCTTCTCATATATACGTTTCCGGTCGACCCAAAGTCGATTTTTTAACGGACATTTTAGGACGAAAAGTAATTAATTTAGATGATTATGAAGTACCCAGTTTTGCAATGATGAATTCTAAATATAAAGATGAAATTTTAACCTCGTGCGTTTATCATAAAACAAAATCGTGTTTCTGGGTAAACTGTGGAGTGCATAAAGCAGCTTTGTTAAAAAAATGGCTCAACGATCTGAAAATAAAATTCAGAGATTCCATTACAAAAGAAGTTAAAGAAAATAATAAACCACGCACTTTGAACTTTGACAAAGATGAGGATGAAGGTGAAATTCTTGAAATTTTGGAAATATATGCGTGTGAATATCGTAAAAATAATCCAGTATGCGATGACAGCGATGAGGAAAATAATTCAACATCATCTTCATCGACAATATTAAGTACGTTATCGAATCATCTTGCTTAAGATCCCGAAGAAAACAAAGAAAATGAACCATCAAATATAAAAGATAAAGAAGAAGATAGTTAAAATGCTGGATTAAGCCCTATCAAAGAATCACCAAGTAAGAAAGATGAATACATGTCAAATATTACAGGCGATTCAACACCTTTCAACACTAACAGTAGGGGTAGTACCAGCAGATCGAATCCCGCAAATATTGACGAGACCGACAGCATTATTAATTAATACATTTTATACCGTTTTAAATTTGTTATTATTATGTTTTATTTTGACTTCAAATGAAAAATAGTGATCGTCAAAGGCAACTTCATTGAATAATTTTAAATTTCAAAAAGACTTTTAATTTCAATTACTGAGCTGACTGTAGCACTACGCACCAAAACAAAGGCAGCGCACTTACTCATTACTTCAGGATGGCTGATTTCTCAAATTGGATATCTCATTTCCAAAATTGAGAATTCAGACTTTTGAATTAAAAGAAACGCAGCAATGTATATTTTTTTGATACCAACGATCCCAAATTTCTATCAGTGTATTTTAAATAAAAATATCATAGGCGGTAGTTACAGCTCGATGCGAGCTATAGCGCCGAGAGGGGAAAGAAATCTCTTCGTTGCTCTCCTAAGCCCCGAAACCCATGTCCATCTTGCCCGGGGGGAGAGGAAACCCATGTCCATCTTGCCCGGGGGAGGGGGAACCTTCATGTCTATAACGCGCGAGGGAAAGGCGGCGAGAGAAACCGAAAATTTTTTTGGCGCCGTCTGGGTGCGCTATAGCACAGTTCTCTCTCCTTTCTCTGTAAACTCAGTAACCAACTTTGTTTTCTATATAAAAATATATTTGAAAGGTACTTACAGTTCTTAACGTATGTAGTCAATTTAATGAAGTTTAATTAACTTAAATGTTTTTTAATTGCGTATATGCAGCATCTACTAAGCAATGTTTATTAATTTTTTTAATTTGTTGTTCTGAAATATTTTTATTTAAATGTTGCTCTTTTCGTGCTTCAATTTTTTAAGCGTCCATATTATTTAAAAAATGTAATTTAAAATTTATTTAAAATTTAGGCGTCTCTCTTCACGGTCTAGACGATTTTCACCGCATGTTCGAAAAGTGAAATATGTAGAGGGCTTAGGCATTTATTGCTTTTTTTCTTCCAGAAAAGTATCTTTAAGAGGCGGTCGGAACCAAATCGGTGACTTGCGGTATATATCAAGTCAGCATTTTTCGCTTTACGATAATATTTTGTATATTTTTATGGCTTAAACTATTTCAAATCATTCTTTATATACATGACTAGAGGAAATGACTATATTTTTACCATATAAATAAGTAAATAAATTATTATAAGCATTTATTACAAATATCAAACTGACTTGACATATACCGCATGCAGAAAACTGTCGTGTCGATTGTTAGGTGGCATTTTTAGCTTTATAACAATATTTTGTATATTTTTGTGGCTTTAACTATTTTAAATTAGACTAGAGGAAATGACTACATTTTTACCATATTAATAAATGAATAAATTATTATAAGCATTTATTACAAGCACCGAACTAAGTCACCGATTTGGTTCCGACCGCCTCTTAATATAAGAATTATAGTATATTAATAAGAAAATATCATTCAGTGCTTATTTCCCGCATATATTATTAAGTGGTAAGTAAATAACAATACAACAATTTATCATACAAGAATTTAACCTATAAACGTAACCTAGAATTTTTAGAATTCAAGAGTTTCGGTATGAGTGCAGCTAAAAAGAAGTCTAAAAAAAGAAAAGAAGCTTGAACAAAGTGTATTAAAGAAAAAAATTAAACAGGTTGAGAAGAAAAAAGTTGAAAAGTTATATACTGAAGATGCTATGCCTAAGGCTGTACACACAATAACAGAAAAAGGTTTTAGCTATCAAAAAGCTACTGCAACATATCAAGTGCCACAAACTACATTGTTTAGAATGTGCAGCATTTTACAGAGAAAATGCCGAAAAGGTCCTGCGACTGTACTTTCTGAGGAAGAAGAAGAAAAAGTAGCTCAATGGATTGATTATAGAGCAGACAGGAGCAGACAGAGGATTTCCGGTTACAAAATTAGTTTCACTAGATAGTGTACAACGTTATATAAAAAGTTTAGGGCGAGAAACACCGTTTAAAGAAAATCGACCAGGTAGGCATTGGTATGGAGGCTTTCTCAAACGTCACTTTGATATAGTTCGTTGAGTACCTCAACACTTAAGTGCAGTGAGAGCTTCAGTCACACAAGAAGATTTGAAAAAATGGTTTGAAGAAGTAAAAGTTTACCTTTCTTTTAAAGATTTGATTGACATACATCCATCACGAGTGTTCAATTGTGATGAAATTAATACGCAATTATGTCCACAAAGTGAGGAAGTACTTGCATCTGAAGAAACAAGAGCAGTGTACAAAGTAGTCGATGCTTTTGAAAAAGACAGCTTAAGAGGAGGCCGAATATATCTTTCCTTTTCTAATCAAAGAATTGATTTTTTTGCAAAAACTAATAATTTTAGCAAAAAATAAGGAGATAGCCCCATCTTGTATCATAAAAAGCAATATTTTCTTTGATGAGGGAAAATTATTTTCATCTATCTGTTTTGAAGAAAACCTTGAAAAACTTAAAAAATAGACGTTAGGTGAACAATTCAGTTTTTCAAAGTTTTCTTAAAAACGTTCCCCATAAAAGAAAATATTGCTTTTTATTATACGAGATGGAGCTTTCTTTTTATTTTTTGCTACAATTATTAGCTTTTGCAGGAAAATGAATTTTTCGGTTGGAAAAGGATAGGAATATATGATCTGCTCTTAAGTGCAATATTTATGTACAGCACAGAAGGTACGGGGGCTCCACCCATGATCTTGTATCCATACAAATAAAAATTGCCTGAAGTTATAATACAGAATTCCCCAAAGAGCTGGGGGATTGGAATGTCTGACAATGAGTGGATGACCATAGAAACTTTTTTATAAATGCATCACAAATGTATTTTATAAGTGGTTAGTGAAAGAAAAAGTTGAGTTTCCTGTTGTGATATATTTAGATGGACATTCTTCTCATGTAACTGTTCCACTAGTCTCCTTCTGTAGACAAAACCAGATTAAATTGATTTTATTATACCCAAATGCTACACATATATTACTACCCCTCGACATAGCATCCTTTCATCCACTTAAAGAACTTTGGAAAAAAACTGTATTTAAATGGAAAATAGAAAATGATAATGCAAGATTCAAAAAGGAGCAGTTAGCTTTAGTGTTAAAAATGGCTTTAGATTCCATGACCGAAAAACAAAATCTAATCAAAAGTGGTTTTAGAGCATCTGGTTTGATGTCATTTAATCCTTCTATGGTCCAATATGATATTTTGAAGAAAAAAAAGAAACAATGAAAAAATTAGAATCAATAAACCTGAAGAAAATCAAATTGTAAAAGATCAAAACTATGACAGCATGTCTTATTTGAAAAAATTTGAAGACTCGTTACCACATCAACTACTTCAAGATTTCAAAGTTGCAGAGTCGAGTGGTGTATGGTCAGAAAATATTGAAAACAAGGGATTATCAAAATATTGGCTGGGAATTAAGGATTCCAGTGGTATATTGATACAATAATTTACAATTTTGAATAGTGTATAACATATAGTTAAAATTATTTAAAAAGATATTTACAATTATTTACGACTAGAATTTACAATTGTTTTTTAAATATTTAAAATTATTTAAAACTACGTTTATATTTACAATTGCGTTTTTAAAATATTTAAAATTATGTACAACTACGTTTATATTTACAATTACGTTTTTAAAATATTTAAAATTATGTACAACTACATTTATATTTACAATTACGTTTTTAAAATATTTACAATTATTTACAATATTTGCAATTATTTACAAATATTATATATAATTTCTCTATCTGTTTTTTATGTGCTCACAAACTAATCAATTTTATACAAATTTGATGTATTTTATTACTTTTTGTGATTTTTAGATAAAAACTTAGAATTAAATAAACCTAGAATTGAGAATGTAGAAATTTTGGAAAAAAAATTATAGTATTAGCTCAGATTCCATGTGATAACAATGAAACTGTCATCACATTAAAAGATAATAATTTAGACCTTTCTTCAAACAATCTTGATGGAATGAAATTCATCGATATGAGTGACATGCCTATTGAGTGTCAAAGTGATACGAATCAAGCAGTGGAGCAAGAGTCTTATGATACTCACCAGTCTTAGTTTGAGGTTGAAAATAACAGATCTGAGAAACTTCATTTCCATATGAAGAGTACTGTACAGTCAAAGTCTTGTAATACTGAGTTCATCGATAAAAATAGTACACATGGTCAGTGTGATAATAATACAAACAATACTCTAAAAACAATTTCAAATAATACTTTGCTCAATACAAGCAGTTCAGCAGGTTTGTTTTTTTTTTGTTTCTTTCTTATTTTATAAATGATTTGATTTTATAATAAAATATAATTATATAAATATTTTTAGAGATGAAGAACTACACTGATAATGTTTTTGCTAACAGCTCTATTGTTTTGGAAGCAAGTAGGGTTAGTGATAATGGATCTATTGAGAAATTTAATAAGAAAAATCAATTAAAAAATCTTAAGCTGCATAACCAAAAGAGTTAGATAGATAGATAGATATTGTTTTATTTTGTATTATAATTACAAAAAGAGCGAGTAAAATTACAAATCAAATTACAAATAAAGCTAAAATACATAAAATACTTGAAATAGCCTTGCATATACAAAATTAAAATAGTACAGTATGATATCACAGTCATAAAACATAATAGAGATAGTAATACTGTAATAGTAAGTTAATAAATTAAATAAAAGCGATATCACAGATAACACGAATAAATACACGTAAAGAGTACAAATAATACAATTAAAAATCAGTCTCATATATCTATCAGTCAAAAGAATTACATAAAATCATGAAATCAAGCGTGTAAAGAGCGCAGTCGAAATATCAGCAGTATACAGTTAATATACAAGTCAAGCTGATACAAATATGATCATTCACTCTATGCACATACATCCTACAATCACGCCAATAAATACAATCATGCCTTAAATCTATAAAAGGTACAACATATAATAAATTAACACATATGATAGAGTCAAGGTCAGTATATATTTATTTTAAGTGCAGCTATATAATAACAGATTTTTTAACTAATATTCAATTTACAGAGAATAATCCAGTCAATGAAAACTTTGCTGAAGTTTTTACACTGCCCATGAAGTATTTACCCAAGAAGAAAAAACAAAAGTTGACGGCAAAAGGTAAAGTCAAAAAGCCAGTAGTTGGAACCAGTGGTATCTGGTGGGAGCAAGAAATTGAAAAGGAAAAAGAGCAGAAAATAAAAAAAGAAAAAGCTACAAAAAAGAGAAAATTACAAGAAGAAAAAAAAAGAATTGCTGAAGAAAAAAAGCAATCGCAAGAAAAAATGAGAAGAATTAAAAAAAAAAATTAAATTAGTGTTAAGTCCTGGCTTGCACCAGGATTAAATAAAAGTGAATATGTTATTTAATTATATTAATTAATTGCATAGAATATATATATAAATTATGTTCTTTATAAAATGTAGTCATAAAGATAAAGATGTATGAATCTAGTGGTGGAAAAACTCCACCAATATTTAATTGAACGAAATCACTCTCACAATTGAATATTATTAAAAGATAAATTTAATACTTTGAAATAATGATTTTAATAAATAATCATATATTCTTACCTTATAGTACTTCTTAAGTAGATTGGTGCTGGTTATGGGCGGACAAATGAATAGGCACGATATGTAAATAGATCCTCGAGGTTTATTGATATCTTTTAACACTTTTAATACAATTGATTTTTATGTGCGTATATAATTTAATAATCGATATATGTATATTTAGTAATAGCAATTGCTTTTGAAATATAGAACTTGACAGGTAGTGTAAACGTATTACCGATAAGAAACCCAGGGTAATGTCCCGAATGTCATTTGTTTCATTTGGCTTTTATACTCATATTTGTTTATAAGATTTATTATCTTTTACATCAATTTTTATTTATAAATTTTCTTAAAGTTTGATAATATGTTTCGTAATGGTTTTAGGATTCGTTTGGTAATTTCGAAATATACATTTTAATTCTTTTCTTATGATCTACTTAATTTTGCAAGAAGGGGCCGAACTATCTGTCTTTGTCTAATAGCGTTTTTCATCATTTATGTAAACACTATCCGGTATAACAAGAAAAAAATAGCAGCCCCCGCTAGATATTAGTATAATTAGTAAATTTTGTAATAACAACCAAATTTTTTCACTGCGTAATTTTTGAATAATTAGAGACCTACCAAAAAAAGATAGGTTATATTCTAGATTGCTAGTAGGTCTCTAATTAGTCAAAAACTATGCGGTAAAAAATTTGGTTGTTATTACAAAATTTACTAATTATACTAATATCTAGCGGGGGCTGCTATTTTTTTCTTGTTATACCGGATAGTTTTTACATAAATGATGAAAAACGCTATTAGACAAAGACAGATAGTTCGGCCCCTTTAATAATGAAATAATGCGACTGTTCAGTAACTGAGAAATTTTGATTTACCAATGTTAACCAAAAAGATACGTTTATGACGTAACATTAGAAAGATAAATATTTTATTTTAAATATAATTCTGTTTTAATAGGTAAAAACAAAACGTGAATAGATTAATATTTATACTAAAGTGTAAATATATATTTTTTAAATGTTATAAATATATTTTAATTTATTTTATTTTATATGTATGATATAATTTATTTTATTTTATTGATAGTTTATAAATAAATCGTTTCATAATCACCTGAAACGTTTGTAATTTTAAGTAAAAAAATTGAGTTCGTTGAAACAATTTAAATTTTAAATTTTTTAACATTATTAGTTATTATTTTACATAAACTTTAAAATTCATTCTTATTTGTTCCAATAATGGTACTTTTACCTTATATTAATTGTATAAATATATAAGTACATTTTATGTTTTGCAAATAAGGAAAATAAAATTTAATTTATTGAATTGATAAAATGAAATTTTAAAACTATTTTATTTCTTATTATATCAAAACTTTGTTTTATATTTCTAATGATAAATTATACATTTTTTTTCTAAATTTCATCAATTTGTAAGAAATTCATAAAAGAGTTTTGATACGGGAGTTAATGTAAAAAGAGGTTATGTTTTAGTTTAAAACGTTTTCAATATCAATAGTCCGGCAACTATCAGATAGTGGTCGGATAACAATAGGATATTCACGAAAATGAAGTCCCCTATTGGGACCTGATAATCGCACCATTACAAAATTTTAGTTTTGACTGTACTTTAAATACTTGAACTATTTTTGTCTGTTAAAAAGTGACATTTTCTAAACTTATATAAGGGCATGATAACATTCTTTTTATTAAATTTTTAAAAGACGAAATATCTCAATTTTTTAAAAATTACATAAACGGTTTTAAAATTGACTTTAAACAGAGATTAATTACACAGCCACACAAATAAAAAAAATGTCAAAACCCACGGACCAGACCATATATACCTTATGTTTTTGAGGTCGCTGATTCCCAATCTGTGGTCCATTTGACCTCATCACCTCAGGGTCAAGGTCAGGTCAAGGTCAAATTTACAAAATTAACGGCAACCAAGGTTTAACAGTATACATATATGTTTTTGAGGTCGCTGATTCCGAATCCGTGGTCCATTTGACCCCATCACCTCAGGGTCAAGGTCAGGTCAAGGTCAAATTTACAAAATTAACGGCAACCAGGGTTTAACAGTATACACATATGTTTTTGAGGTCGCTGATTCCGAATCCGTGGTCCATTTGACCCCATCACCTCAGGGTCAAGGTCAAGTCAAGGTCAAATTTACAATATTAACGGCAACCAAGGTTTAACAGTATACATATATGTTTTTGAGGTCGCTGATTCCGAATCCGTGGTCCATTTGACCCCATCACCTTAGGGTCAAGGTCAGGTCGAAGTCAAATTTACAAAATTAACGGCAACCAAGGTTTAACAGTATACATATATGTTTTTGAGGTCGCTGATTCCGAATCCGTGGTCCATTTGATCCCATCACCTCAGGGTCAAGGTCAGGTCAAGGTCAAATTTACAATATTAACGGCAACCAAGGTTCAACAGTATACATATATGTTTTTGAGGTCGCTGATTCCGAATCCGTGGTCCATTTGACCCCATCACCTTAGAGTCAAGGTCAGGTCAGGGTCAAATTTACAAAATTAACGGCAACCAAGGTTTAACAGTATACATATATGTTTTTGAGGTCGCTGATTCCGAATCCGTGGTCCATTTGACCCCATCACCTCAGGGTCAAGGTCAGGTCAAGGTCAAATTTACAAAATTAACGGAAACCAAGGTTTAACAGTATACATATATGTTTTTGAGGTCGCTGATTCCGAATCCGTGGTCCATTTGACTCCATCACCTCATAGTAAAGGTTATTTGAAGGTAAAATCGACAAAATTCTTGTAAAACAAACCAAATTTCATGCCATTTATTTTTTCTTACAATACCTTACACGTTTCTCATCAAATGATCGGTGTAAAGATTTCCTTTTACATTTTTTCCCAGTAGTTTTACAATCTCTTTTTAACATCCAGCAGTAGTCGGCCAGCATACTAGCATCCCATCTACCTTGATAACGCTTCTTCATTACTTTAATTTCTTGGTGAAAACGCTCTCCCTGTTCTTCGCTATAATCGCCACAGTTTTCAGGAAAACTATCAAAGTGATTGTGCAGAAAATGTAGTTTGTAATTCATTAGGCAACCCATATTCCCATAGTTCTCAACCATTTTAGATACAATTAGTTTGTAATTTGGGCTTCTGCGATTACCCAAAAAGTTTTCAGTAACTTCCGTAAAGCTAAGCCATGCAGCTTTCTCAATGTTTGTCATGGAACTAATGAACTGGTCATCAGCCATCATTTTTCTAATTTCAGGACCGTCAAAAATACCTTCCTTCAATTTTGCATCTGATTTACTTGGAAATTTACTTTCCAAGTATTTGAAGCAATGGCTATCTTTATCTAAAGCTTTAACGAATTGTTTCATCACACCAAGTTTTATGTGTAATGGAGGAATGAGAACTCTTTTCGGATCAACCAATGGAGTAGCTATAACGTTACTCTTTCCGACTTCGAGAGATTTTCTTTCAGGCTATTTATGATTTGTATAATGCTTTGCACGGTCTCTACTATCCCATAAGCACAAGAAACATGGCGTCTTTGTAATTCCAGACTGCTGTCCTAACAATATTCCAGAAACTTTCAAATCACCACATATCCGCCATTTATGCTTATCATACTGAATATTTTGTATTATAATTTTGAGATTATCGTATGTTTCCTTCATTGTAGTGGAGTGCGCTATAGGAACTGAGGCATAGTGGTTGCTATTGTGTAGTAATACGGCTTTTAAACTTCTTTTTGATGAATCTATGAACAATCTCCATTCTTCGTCTTCATACACATTAGGTTTAATTTCATTCATTAAACCTTTTACGTCTTTACAATATACTATTTTATCACCATTATGATTCATTTCTTCAAAGTATGGTTCGAAACTTTTGCTTCTTGTTCTGTAAAAAGATACTTTAGTAGATTTTGCCAACTGATTCATGCCTTTTAAAGCTGAAGCTAAATGTTCTGCTCCATCTTTAGGTAAGTTAAGCTCTCTAACTAGGTCGTTTAGTTTATCTTGAGTCCATAACTTTACGCTTTTGTCTTTTTGGCCCGCTGGAAGGAAAATGTCGTCATCGTCATCATCATCATCATCATTTTCAATTTCTTCATCACTATAGCTTTCATACGATTCATCTTTCAAGTCATTATTATCAATTCTACCCCCATCAATGCCGCCACTGACTTCATTATCTTCTTCATCATTTTTTTCATCGTTGGTATCTGATTCAATAGATAGCCTCTCAAGAAGATCGAGCTCTTCATCGCTTCCCGATTTTTCGATAGGTCTTTTTACAGAAATAACATCAGCATAATTCACTGTTGCTTTAATTTTACTATTAATTCCAATAATTTCGGTATTACAGAAGTAACAATCCTCTCTTCTATCTGGTTGATACCATTCCATTGGGCTATTAAATTTAACTTTGTCATCTTCTTTTGTTTTATTTCACTTACAAAACATTTGACGACATTGTTCGCAGATACTACATGGAGTCCACTTTTCTATAACTACATCAGTTTCTAATTTGAAGCAAGTTTTGTAAATTTTTCTGAGATTCTCATTGAAATGTCTTCGAGATTTTTGCGGAGTGAATACTCCGCAGACAAAACAAAAAAGATTAGAATTTTTTGTGCAAATATGCCCTTGAGATGTAGAAGGTAAATTTTCCATGATATTCAGTATAACCCCGCACGTTAGGGATCCTGGTCCAATCGCAGATGAGTCCACTGTCCCGGAGGTGATAACTCTTATACCTCTCCGGGGCTAAGTATAAGAGCTTTCCGACTTTGACGAGGACAGTGTCAACTCGTCGTCGGACACACTACAGCTTCATCCTCACACCCTAACGTCCCCCTGCGAGGCAGTGTGCTTCCACTGGCATCGTTACCCCGACAAACTTATGAGGGGATCATTCCACACATCCCCGTTTGGGGCAGTGTCACCGTCACAGTTTTTGTCGAGGAAGCAGGTGAAGGCTACGTTGACGAAAAAAATTCATGTTTAATTTTTTCTTATTCATTTAACCGTACATTTGTACAATTAGAAAATGCATGCTTACTTTCTACACAATTCTTCACGAATATCACAGAACACTCTTATGCAATTTGAAATTGTATAATGTACGATCTCACAAATAAGAGATAATTAAATATGATCTTTTGTTCTTCAAAGTAGCCTTGTATTAAAATGAAATTAATCAATATTGTACTAAAATTCGCAGATACCGTGGTTTAGGTTTGTTTTGCATGAATCTAGTACATTTCACCTTGAAATTACCTTTACTCAATGTAGCGAGTCCTATGAAAGTGATAGTAATGAAGAAACTGCAGATGATGATGATTTTGTCTTTTTGGCCCGCTGGAAGGAAAATATCGTCATTGTCATCATCATCATCATCTGCGGTTTTTTCATTACTATCACTTTCATAGGACTCGCTACATTGAGTAAAGGTAATTTCAAGGTGAAATGTACTAGATTCATGCAAAACAAACCTAAACCACGGTATCTGCGAATTTTAGTACAATATTGATTAATTTCATTTTAATACAAGGCTACTTTGAAGAACAAAAGATCATATTTAATTATCTCTTATTTGTGAGATCGTACATTATACAATTTCAAATTGCATAAGAGTGTTCTGTGATATACGTGAAGAATTGTGTAGAAAGTAAGCATGTATTTTCTAATTGTACAAATGTACGGTTAAATGAATAAGAAAAAATTAAACATGAATTTTTTTCGTCAACGTAGCCTTCACCTGCTTCCTCGACAAAAACTGTGACGGTGACACTGCCCCAAACGGGGATGTGTGGAATGATCCCCTCATAAGTTTGTCGGGGTAACGATGCCAGTGGAAGCACACTGCCTCCCAGGGGGACGTTAGGGTGTGAGGATGAAGCTGTAGTGTGTCCGACGACGAGTTGACACTGTCCTCGTCAAAGTCGGAAAGCTCTTATACTTAGCCCCGGAGAGGTATAAGAGTTATCACCTCCGGGACAGTGGACTCATCTGCGATTGGACCAGGATCCCTAACGTGCGGGGTTATACTGAATATCATGGAAAATTTACCTTCTACATCTCAAGGGCATATTTGCACAAAAAATTCTAATCTTTTTTGTTTTGTCTGCGGAGTATTCACTCCGCAAAAATCTCCAAGACATTTCAATGAGAATCTCAGAAAAATTTACAAAACTTGCTTCAAATTAGAAACTGATGTAGTTATAGAAAAGTGGACTCCATGTAGTATCTGCGAACAATGTCGTCAAATGCTTTGTAAGTGGAATAAAATCAAAGAAGATGACAAAGTTAAATTTAATAGCCCAATGGAATGGTATCAACCAGATAGAAGAGAGGATTGTTACTTCTGTAATACCGAAATTATTGGAATTAATAGTAAAATTAAAGCAACAGTGAATTATGCTGATGTTATTTCTGTAAAAAGACCTATCGAAAAATCGGGAAGCGATGAAGAGCTCGATCTTCTTGAGAGGCTATCTATTGAATCAGATACCAACGATGAAAAAAATGATGAAGAAGATAATGAAGTCAGTGGCGGCATTGATGGGGGTAGAATTGATAATAATGACTTAAAAGATGAATCGTATGAAAGCTATAGTGATGAAGAAATTGAAAATGATGATGATGATGATGACGATGACGACATTTTCCTTCCAGCGGGCCAAAAAGACAAAAGCGTAAAGTTATGGACTCAAGATAAACTAAACGACCTAGTTAGAGAGCTTAACTTACCTAAAGATGGAGCAGAACATTTAGCTTCAGCTTTAAAAGGCATGAATCAGTTGGCAAAATCTACTAAAGTATCTTTTTACAGAACAAGAAGCAAAAGTTTCGAACCATACTTTGAAGAAATGAATCATAATGGTGATAAAATAGTATATTGTAAAGACGTAAAAGGTTTAATGAATGAAATTAAACCTAATGTGTATGAAGACGAAGAATGGAGATTGTTCATAGATTCATCAAAAAGAAGTTTAAAAGCCGTATTACTACACAATAGCAACTACTATGCCTCAGTTCCTATAGCGCACTCCACTACAATGAAGGAAACATACGATAATCTCAAAATTATAATACAAAATATTTAGTATGATAAGCATAAATGGCGGATATGTGGTGATTTGAAAGTTTCTGGAATATTGTTAGGACAGCAGTCTGGATTTACAAAGACGCCATGTTTCTTGTGCTTATGGGATAGTAGAGACCGTGCAAAGCATTATACAAATCATAAATAGTCTGAAAGAAAATCTCTCGAAGTCGGAAAGAGTAACGTTATAGCTACTCCATTGGTTGATCCGAAAAGAGTTCTTATTCCTCCATTACACATAAAACTTGGTGTGATGAAACAATTCGTTAAAGCTTTAGATAAAGATAGCCAGTGCTTCAAATACTTGGAAAGTAAATTTCCAAGTAAATCAGATGCAAAATTAAAGGAAGGTATTTTTGACGGTCCTGAAATTAGAAAAATGATGGCTGATGACCAGTTCATTAGTTCCATGACAAACATCGAGAAAGCTGCATGGCTTAGCTTTACGGAAGTTACTGAAAACTTTTTGGGTAATCGCAGAAGCCCAAATTACAAAGTAATTGTATCTAAAATGGTTGAGAACTATGGGAATATGGGTTGCCTAATGAATTACAAACTACATTTTCTGCACAATCACTTTGATAGTTTTCCTGAAAACTGTGGCGATTATAGCGAAGAACAGGGAGAGCGTTTTCACCAAGAAATTAAAGTAATGGAGAAGCGTTATCAAGGTAGATGGGATGCTAGTATGCTGGCCGACTACTGCTGGATGTTGAAAAGAGATTGTAAAACTACTGGGAAAAAACGTAAAAGGAAACCTTTGCACCGATCATTTGATGAGAAACGTGTAAGGTATAGTAAGAAAAAATAAATGGCATGAAGTTTGGTTTGTTTTACAAGAATTTTGTCGATTTTACCTTCAAATAACCTTCACTATGAGGTGATGGAGTCAAATGGACCACGGATTCGGAATCAGCGACCTCAAAAACATATATGTATACTGTTAAACCTTGGTTGCCGTTAATTTTGTAAATTTGACTTCGACCTGACCTTGACCCTAAGGTGATGGAGTCAAATGGACCACGGATTCAGAATCAGCGACCTCAAAAACATATATGTATACTGTTAAACCTTGGTTGCCGTTAATTTTGTAAATTTGACCTTGACCTGACCTTGACCCTGAGGTGATGGGGTCAAATGGACCACGGATTCGGAATCAGCGACCTCAAAAACATATATGTATACTGTTAAACCTTGGTTGCCGTTAATTTTGTAAATTTGACCTTGACCTGACCTTGACCCTGAGGTGGTGGGGTCAAATGGACCACGGATTCGGAATCAGCGACCTCAAAAACATATATGTATACTGTTAAACCTTGGTTGCCGTTAATATTGTAAATTTGACCTTGACCTGCCCTTGACCCTGAGGTGATGGGGTCAAATGGACCACGGATTCGGAATCAGCGACCTCAAAAACATAAGGTATATATGGTCTGGTCCGTGGGTTTTGACATTTTTTTTCGTGTGGCTGTGTTATTGATAAATTGAATATTTTTTCAGAAAAATAACTATTTGGCATCTTATCTGACTGCTTGTTCTGAATTACTTTTTTATTATATGTTTTTGTTTATTATATGTTTAAATGGACATCTTAAAGAATACTTTAAAATGCTTTTTTTAAATTTTTTCCAGGATCGGAATTGAAGAAGATACGCCTTTTCAAAGTCGGAGCAAAAATTTGATAACCTGCTCAGAATTATTGCCCGGTACTGTAGTTGGTGTTAAAAAATCAATGTTTGCTGGTATTTTAAAAAAGGCTCTTGATTCTATTGATGTGACTGAGACAATTAGAAATGGATTTAGGGTATGTGGGTTATATCCATTTGAATTGAGTGCAGTTAATTATGATATTTTAAATAAAAAAAAGAAAAAGAATCCTAGATCTTTATCTGATCAGTTAGAAAGTCTAAGTAGTACGATGAACAATAAATTATTGCATCTATTGAATTTATTCGAACAGAATGTTATTTCTGCTGAAACTTTACAAACATTCAAGCACAATGAATTTAAAGAGTTGTGGAAAGGTGAAGACAGTCAAAAAGGACTTTTTGAATATTGGAGAGCGTTGAACAAATTTTGTGGTATTTAGTATACTAATTAGTCCAGCTTTAGATTCCATTTTATTTAACATTGTCCAGTTTTAACTCTCTAATACTCTAAAATTAAAACGTTATAATTTTTTTAATTACAATGATATTGACTCCATCCTTATTGGAAAATAAAGTCTATACAGCCTACTAAAAGCCTTGATTTACGGATTTATCAAAATTAAAAAAAAAATAACAAAAATAGAGTTATATTTGGTGGATGCTAAAATCCGTCCCAAATTACCTTACTTTACCTTACTTTAATTTGAGTCTTATTATAGCTCAAAAAGCTTTTTGCGGTTAAAAAGTTATGCTTAACTGAAAATTATTACATATTTGTTAATATTTTTAGCAATAATAAATTTTCTACTCTAATTCACTTGCATATTTTGATCGTTCGTAACTTTTGAACCACATAAGCTTTTTTGATGCAATAGAACTTAAATTAAAATATTTAATTAGTACTCTCTTGGATCTATTACACATTTTTAAAGAATTTTAGCTGTTTAGGGAATGAAGTTTATAAGCGTTTCTTTTCACTATATTTTTGTTAATTATCGGTATTTTTATCTCTGGCATTTTTACATCTAGAGCCTTTTTTCATTTCATTTTTTTCATAAAAAAAATCAGATCCTGTAGTTTCAACCAAATTCGGTTTTCAAAGATAAGAAACCTTTCTTCTCCTTGTTCTTTTTTTTTCATTCAAATTAAATTTTTTTAATTCTTTATGTAAGATTTTTGTGAACTTAATTGAAACTTTATATGATTGTCACGTCCCTTTAAATTTCCTAATTTTCTTTTCGAATTTTTGTTTAATAAATTAGATTTTAGGAGTTAGTTTTAATTTCTTTTTCTTTTACGCCTATATGCCCTTCTACATCCGAAGGTGTGAAAAAGCTACCCACATTATACGACTTTCAATGAGGTTAAAAATCTACATAATCACAGGAATATATTTAAAAAAGAAATTAAAAATATTGTTATTTTCCGCAACCGTAATTTTAAGAAATAATTATTGTTCCAATAAATATAAGTCGTTTACAATAGATATACCTGATGCATGATTTTGATACCCAAAATATACAAAAAAATTTTTAGAGGCATAGTTCAAAGGGATTACGAGTAATAAGTAATAGAATATTGTGATTTTTCAAATTTTTTTGTTAAATTACCAACTTAATTATTTTTTTCCTCAGAAACTAAGGATTTTAGAGATTCACTTATGAATATATTTATTGTTGAAAATGATGAGTAGAATCTACACAAATTTTTTTAAATCTCAGAATTGCTGTCTTCTGATTGGTTCATTTTGTACTTTCATGTAATTTTGAATTTCTGGTGTTCGACCAGGTTGATTTCACTCAGGTTACACTATGATATGTCTTTTTATAATATCTTGAAGTGAGCTTTGTCTCATCTTAGGCATAGAACTGAGAGAAGAGCTATAGAACTTTGAATATTAAAAAATAAAATAGAATTTTCAATTTAAAACATACATACTGTGGATTTGGTTCTTCGATTATAGATAATGCAATATACGAACAAATGATTTTTAAATATCTTAAAAGAGATCTATTTTTTAATAATTTAAGTATTTATTTAGAATCTGAATTGAAATATCAACTGTTCATTATTTAGACATCCTCAAAATACACTCACATCCAAAACATATTTATGTACTTCAATAAATTGTTATTATGATTTTAAATATTTAAAATAAGATGAGTTTATAAATATATAATACATATGTATTGAAAAATTATTTAAATACGTATTATACATTTAGGAATGATTATTTATATAATAGTTTTATGTAATCCAATAAATTAAGATTTTTATAAATATTAGATATTAAAATATTCAGATCCTTTTTCTTATTTGATTTCGATTACTATAAATTTCAATAATTGATTAAAATAATATTACAGAATTATATTACCGTTAAATTAAAAATTAGAAACGTGTTATAAGTAGAAAATGATTTTAATACTTACATGTTATGTCCCATTATATCTGTAATGTTACATAAAATGAAAGTTTATATGTACATATGTTATGTACAAATTTCGTAACTTTAAACATTGATATAAAATATTTACCCATGGGCCTGGCAAGTAATTTTGTGAATATTTAATAAAATTTAAAAAATTTCAGAACATTTTTAAATAAATGATAAAAAAAAGATAACAAGAAATAATACAATTTTGTTACTGAAATTCAACGTTAATTTATAAAGAAAAAAAATTGAAATATCTTTTGTTAAAAATTATGGTAAGATCTCATAGTTTTATTACCTTTATTATATACTTGACATTTATTTCGTGATTTCATGAAATTCTAATGTCAAGGTTTGATTTTATTACTAAAAATAGTTTATAATATGTTAAAGACATCAAAATGTTTAAAATCATTAATTAAAATAAATCACCAAGCATACTTGCCCACTATATATCTTTTTAAAGGTAAGCTTTTTAAAGTATTCAATTTTGTAATATACATACAAATCTGTTTATTTCTTCACCCTCATAATTTTAAACTTTTTTGTTTAAATTTTTATTAAGAGGAGGTCGAGTATATCTGTCCTTTTCTAATCAAAGGATTGAATTTTTTACAAAAACTAATAATTTTAGCAAAAAATGAAGAGAAAGCCGCATTTCGCATTAAAAAAATCAATATCTTCATTGATGAGAAAGAATTAATTTTATTGCGCCGTTCCCAAGAAAATCTTGAAAAACATAAAACACAGAGGTTAGGGTAAACAATTTGGTTTTTCAAGGTTTTCTTGAAATCGAAGCGATAAAATTAATTTTTTCTTATTAAAGAAAATTTTGCTTTTCCTGATACGAGATGCGGCTTTCTCTTTATTTTTTGCTAAAGTTATTAGTTTTTGCTAAAAATTAATTATTTGATTAGAAAAGGACAGAAATACGTGACCTCCTCTTAATATAAATAATTGAATATTGTAAAAAATTTTACTCCTATCTTATTATACAAGGTACATTTATTTTTTTAATATTCAAAGTTAATTTTTATTTTTGAAACAATAATTGTACTTCTTTTTTCATACTTTGTTTGATATAAAGATAATTTTAAGCAGATATAAATATGTAATTGATTGTACATACTTGACAAATAATCTTATAATAATTATAAATGTCAAATGCTTAAAAAAAAGCATAAAAAAATTTAAAAATTATGTTTGATCATTGATTTCTTATGTTCATTAAAGTTTAATGTATATTAGTTAATATTTTTTAATAAAAAAATAATACAATTTTGGTTTGTTTAAATATAATTATAGTAACGCAAGTTTTAATTTTACTTTGTAATAATTATTACAAAAATATAAAAATCTCACGTGAAGAATGAATTATACTTATAAAGTATAAAATTATTTTAAATCTAAATTTTAGTTTTAACTTTAAAATATAACTTAAATAGAAATCAACAAATTCCTTAAAAAAATAATAACATGTTACATTTTTAATCAGTTTAGAATTTGCTCTGTCAATGATTTGCAGCTTAGATGTAGATTCCATATTTTAATCTCATCATGATTTTATCATTCCAAGACATTTCACAGTTTTTTAGTTTGTTATCACAAGTGATATTCTTTATTTATTTATATCGATTGATACAATCTTCTAAATAATTTTTAAAACTTGAATACTGTGATTTTCTCGTACCTTTTTGAATAAGCTTTTTTAAATAAAGATTATCTAAAAATAAAATTTTCATATATTGAGAGTTATTAAAATTTATAATGCAAAGTATTTACTTTTAGCTCCATATAATTCCAAAACAGCTCTTGCAACAACATAAAAATAATGTTCACTATGTGCTTCAACGCTCATTGTAAGCTATCTATCTGATGTTTCTTGACAAGCAAGTCTTAAGAATGGTCGTTTAAAGAATTTTCCAATATCTACATCAACACTTACAATAGATTGTTTAAATTTTTTTTACAATAGAAAATAATTAAAATACTCTTTCTCGTCACTTTCTTTAATTTTGTGTTTTTAAGAGTTAATTTATGATAACAACAAGATACTAAAATAAGAAGATGGCCCATTTTCATCTCTAAATATATTTGAGATTTATATGCACTTAGATCACCACAAGCAAAAAACTAATTAGACAAACATTTTCTATTTCTTTAAATTTATGATAACAACAAGATACTAAAATAAGAAGATGGACCATTTTTACCTCCAAATATGTTTGAGGTGTATACGCACTTAGATCACCACAAGCGTGAATACTAATTAGATAAACATTTTTCCTATTTCTCCAAATTCTTTTTCTATAATTAATTCTATGTTTCTTGGAACTTTTGTGTTTATGTTATAACATATATATTTCACAGGTGGTAATGAATCAGAAAACATATATACACATGTTATTCATTACAATTGAATAATATTTCATGAAATAAATACCATCAAATTTAATTAAAACATCACTTAATAATTTTATAATTTTTATAATGTTTTTATATATTTTTAATAATTTTTCTACTGCTTTTTATTAGAACAAGGCAATATATATTAATCATTTTCTTTTTTTGCGTTAATTCATTATTTTTTGTTAATATTAAGTTCAATATTTTTGTAAACTATTCTTAAGAGGATATCGTAGTTATCCCCTCCTAATAATATTTTTATTCAGAGTTCATGAGTAAACAGTGCGTCAAATCATATTCTTTCATTACAGAAAGAAAATTCATAAGATTAATCCTGAGTGCGGAAAACTCAAGAAATTTATTAAAATATTACACATAAAAAGTTATGAACAAACTTTCAATGTATAGTATTTTGAGGTTAGGTTTATCGAGCTTCATATCTAATTTTGATTCAAAGTTCATGAAAAAATAACAAGTTTAAGTGATTTTTTTTTTTTACAAAAATGATTAAATTAATGTAACTTTAGCGCGGACAAGTGATTATATTTGTCTAAATAGTCAATTTAAAGAGATATCAATTAGATAAAAAACAAAAATTGATTCTAACAACTACGACATCCCGTCAAGGGAAAGATACATTAGAGAGAAAGAAAGAGATTTTCGAGTTTCAGCGACTTCGCTCGGAAATTGACGAATTTTAGGCCAAGGTTTCCTCCCTTTTTGGGTCCGTTTTCAACAAAATTTTCAACGAAACTCTGCCTCTTCCGGTTATTGACCAATACCTACTTATCCAATATCTTAATCTCTTAAACAACTCCCCCAAGTTTTCTTGGAGAGATAAACAAAAATTATGTGTCTCAAGAAGATACAAAACAAAATCAGTTCTCATCAGTTCTCTTCAGAGCCTCAATAAACTAACTACAAATTTTAAAACAAGTCTCTTTTTCGAACTCTACAAGCTCATTTTCAATTCGTTTAAGTACATCAAAGATTTTTTTTTTCCAAAGTGGACACATAGCTGAATTCCAAATCTCCAAAGTTTCTTAATTCATTTCTCACTGTTTTCAACATAAAATTTTTGAGATTTTTCAAAAATTTATTACGAAGTTCTTTCTCTCTCTACAAGTATTTCCGACCTTTAGGATAGTGAGAATGGTTTTTATTAAATAAATATTAAAATTTTTTAACTTAAAGTCAAATTGTTTTTATTTAAAATCTACTTTTTTTATTACTATTACAACAAGTCATTTCATTATTTTCATTTTTATTTCTGCAGAATTAGTCAATTTAAAAAAAAAAAAAATTATTAATATTTCTCATAAAGTTTTCATTTATATTTTTCTAAAATTTATCATTATATTTTTATATACACATTAATTTTATAATTCCTTTACCTTTTCTGCCGAGATTCGCCAAATTGGACAGGATCTCGACAGTATAAGTACTCAGGATTCTCTAGCTTATGGATCCGCTTATATTTAAACCTTTCCTTACTTTCCATACACACAAATTCGAGATGATTCGCGTTATTTCTTTTTTTTTTAAAGAGACGGTTAGTGGTTGATAAACCAGGCCGTCTAGTAACCCTTTATACATCGGCGCTAAATGGATGTACGTCCCTCAGACGTCACATAATGTTTATTCAAAACTTATTATTAATTTGGTTCAAAATTGTCAAATTTTGAACTTTATTCAAGAACATTTATTTATTTTATGATATTGTAGATTTATTATTATTGTCTTTATTATTTCTATTTAATTATTATGTTTTAATACTTTTCATCAAACATTTTCTATTATCAAACATGTTTCTTATGAGGTTTTAAAAAATTTTTAAATCATATACTCTTTTTAAGTACATTATTAATTTATTTATGTTTAGAGTTTAATTAATATTTTATCAATTGTTTTTAAATGTTATGCATTAATTTATTTGATCAATTTATAAATTTTATATAAACGTTATTCAAATATATTATATTCATAAACGTATTATCTTTAAAATATATAAAATAGAATAATGTTATTTATACACTGAGAGAAAATTCATGCTAATAGAGCATGCGAACTGCCATCTATGCGAGCATATAAAACATTGATACAAATATGACAGGCGTGAGAAGCTCTATTAGTATTGGAGTACCTTATACTAAAAAAGATGGTATGGAGAGTAACTAAAGCATGAACGGCATTCATTGATGACTCGCGTGGTATACTTCGATGACTCCCCACTCTCATATCCTTTGTTGACTCGAGTTGCCTCCTCTTTTGGGTGGCGACGCGAGCAAACACGGCTGGTCTATATCCAAAATCATGTCGCAAATTTCGTAAACGTATTTTCGATGCGTGAATCATTTTTTTTCTGGGGGGGCAGATGAGCATGTACGATTTTACGCCAGAGATATTTCGAAGTAGCGTTGGTCTAGTGCGTAACTTTCGCGCTTTCCCTTTGGAGTACGCGTGTTCAACTCTCGGCTAGGGTCACTTTTTTTTTAATTTTTTTTTTTATTGTTTTAATATGTTTTATTTCTTTTTATATTTATTTTTTTTTAGATTTTGTATTTTTTTAATAATTTTAAAATTTAATTTTTCACAAGTACGCTCGTTTTATTCAGTGGGAATTTAAAAAAAATAAATTATTCTTTATAGGTAGTAATAACAAATATTGATAAATAAATAATAGTGATGTTTATTTTATAATAGTATAGTTTAATTTATTTATAATTTAGTTTATAAAATTTACAATAAATTACTATAAATAAATAAAACTGAGGTATTATTATTTATGTTATAATATATATTGTATATTGAAATTGTATGTTTATGAAGACAAAATTGAACTATAGTATTGTAAACATCACTATTATTTATTTATTAATATTTTAAATTATTTTCTATATGAAATAATTTAATTAAAAATATTAATGAAAAAAACGAACATACTTTAAGTAGCTTGTGAAAAAATAGATTTTAAAATTAATAAAAAAATAGAAAATAAAAAAAATATAAATAAAAAAAAGCAATAAAAACTATTGAAATAATAAAAAAAAAGTTTACAAAAAGTGGTTCTAATCAAGAGTTGAACTCGCGTACTCAAAAGGAAAAGCGTGAACATTACGCACTAGACCAACGCTACTTCGAAATATCTCTGGCGTAAAATCGTACATGCTTATCTGCCCCCCAGCGGTTTAAAATAATTAAATTTTAAGTTAAAAATTAATAATTTAAAGTTAAAAAGTTTAACAGGTTATATTTATAACGTATCTCTCTATATAAAAAAAGAAAAGAAAGGAAATAAAAGATTCACGCTACGAAAATACGTTAACGAAATTTGCAACATGATTTTGGATATAGACCAGCCGTGTTTGCTCGCGTCGCCACCCAAAAGAGGAGGCAACTTGAGCAATAGAAGAATGCCATAGTTAGCAGTAAAGAAAGAATAGTGGACAAGCCACGTTTACTTCCTTTACGTCCCATGAGAGGATACAGCGCTAGCTATCGAAGGATATTAGAGTGGGGAGTTACTAAAGCATGTAAACAAACAGTTTTTGGATAGCACAAACCTTGTAAGAGTAGATGGCGCTGTTATGAAAGCATAGGATATTACTTACTAACTTTGGATACGTAAACTAAATGCTCTATCGGCATGAATTTTCTCTCAGTGTATTACTTAATAAAAACAAAAATAAATAAGCTTTGGCTACAATTATAAAAGAACAAGATAATTTATTCCACAAATTACTAATATAAAATGGATCTATGGACGACGTAACTACTATATTTACTCATATAAAATGGGCTCTAGCGGGCGACGTAAGTAGCACCACACGTCCTTTCTGACGCTGTGCATTTAAGATCTTTTCTCTGCCGCAAGGCTGCCTGCGGGCTTTTTTGTTACAGGTGTCTTGTAAGCTCATGATACAAAACAGCGTCTGTATTAAAATTGAGAAGTGAGATACTGTACTTGAATGGATATTGGGAGTTTTTGGATGTGACGTTTCCTTTTGATGTTAGTGCCTAAATACTTTGCTTCTGGAGGGAAGTAAGTTTAGGAGGGGGAGAGAGAGACGCAGTCTTTTGGACCTACCGACAGAGGTCGCTGCCATGAAGCGTTGTGCCATAGGTAAGCTACTACCGAAAGACGTACAAGGCGAAAAATTACTATATAACTACGTCACTTGCTGTCAACGCTGTCATGCAAAATGTATGTCACGCTTACAATCTGCGAACGGCGTCAATAACGTATGTTAGAAATGTGTGATAAAGACAGAGAATGCCTCTTCCACAAACCTTACGCTTGGCACTAACACAAAGGCAAAAGGAGACAATAAGAAGCGGCCCCTCAGTACCTCTACTTCTTCAAGGACCGACATGCAAATGATACTGATAACCAACATACAGGGGCAGCAAACAAACGGCTCATCCAAGATACCAACTACCAAAACAACACAAAAGGATGGTGATGTGGCTGATAGAAGAAGTAATATATGTATTAATTCTGCTACGCTTTCGCGAATGAGAGGTGGCGCTGTGCGTGCTGCCATCGCTACTTTGGTTGAAAATAATAATCTCGAAAGTTTGGATCGTAATAATGATGCTGACCTTTCCTCTGTCCACGCTACCTTGTCTGCAATTAAGAGTACCTTGTCTTGCAAGCTTGATTCAGTCCTGGATGCTCCAAATAGACTTTTGGGCCTTGAGAGTCATGTAACGGGTATTGGTGATGGCTCACGAGGCATTGTAGATGAATTAGAAGAGCAAAATAGATATATTAAAAATTTAGAATATGTGCAGGCAGGTTGCTAAACGAAAATCTCAAGCTTAAGGGAAAGGTCAGCACTTTGGAGAGGAAGTTATTGGCCACTGTTAATGAAAATTGCAATGAAATCAATAATAATATTAATTCTAAATTGAATGATATTCAAAACATGCTGCAAAATGAATTTTATGGAGTGGACAAGAACTTCTCAGAACTAACGTCGGGGGTGGCTTGCATAGACCGTCGCTAATCTCAGTATGCTTGATAATCGCAATAATACACCGAATACTGACACAATAGTATCACCAGACACTAATACAATGTTAACTCATAGAATGATCAGTGCAAAGGTTTTTTTGTCAAAATTTACGTAATTATGGTTCCGGGGGTGGTTGTTTAGTGATCTCTAGTGGACTGGACTGCTTGGCGGCTAATGTTCAGCTAGAGGATTACCCACACAGCATATAAGCTTCCTGGAAGTTTCCCGGAAGATGTGGAAGAAAGGTTGAAAGCTTTCAGGAAGTTTCCAGTGGAAACTTCCCGGAAGCTGGATATGTCCTCGATCAGGAGTCTTCCGTAAGTCTTTCATGGAATATTTCAGTGAAAGCTCACTGGAAGCCTCCGTAAGTCCTTCATGGAATATTTCAGTGGAAGCTTACTGGAAGCTTTTGTAAATTATACATGGAATATTTCAATAGAAGCTTACCGACAGCTTCCGTAAATTATTCATGAAACATTTCAGTGAAAACTTACTGGAAGCCTCCGTAAATATTTCATGGAATATTTCAGTGGAAGCTTACTCGAAGCTTCCGTACATCATTCCTGAAATATTTCAGTGAAAGCTTCCAGGAAGCTTCGGTAAGTTTTTCGTTGAAAATTTCAGTGGAATATTACTGGAAGCTTCCTATAAGAAAACGTGGAAGATTTAATTCACTGCAGAAAAAACATTGGAAGCTTCCAGGAAGTTAACCGGAAGCTTCCGTAAACTTTTCATGGAATATTTCAGTAAAGGTAACTAAAAGCCTCCATAAATTATTAATGAAATATTTCAGTGAAATATTGAATAAGTGATGAACTAATATTTCTTTGAAAAATTTCAGTTTATGAATATTAAATAATTCATTGAAATATTTCTGTAATATTGTTGGAACATTTCATGTTTTATTTCAAAAAAATTTTTGAATCTGACACTGAAATATTCAAGTAAGTTATTACATTATTTCTTGAAATGTTTCAAATTAATATTTCTCAAATCTTTCAAGAAACATGTCATGAAATATTTATTATTCCTGATATATTTGAAAAATATTCCATAAAGTATTTAAAAAAATGTTTGAACATAACACTGAAATATTGAAGAAATATTACTGCACCATTTCTTAAAATATTTTAAATCAATACTGCGCAAATTTTTCAAGAAATATTTCATGAAATATTTCTGTAATATTCCAGAAATATTTCATGAAATATTCATAAAAATTTATGAATACAACAGTAAAATATGAGAGAAATATTGTCTAAATATTTGTAGTTATCTTGCGTGCGTAGCAATTCTTCCATCTTGCCAGCAGGTGGCTACTTGATTATGTTTTCATGTGATCATAATGCGATTGACAAACTCTCGCAAGTGGTAGGACGTTCTCTCGTTTAGCATATAAAACCGAAAATTCTTGATACAAATAAATAAGCACTTAAATTCTGAATAACAAATAAATATATAGGTATCTAATATGGTTTGAGATGCAACTCTTACAAAATCAAAAATAATATCTGATAGAATCTTTCACCAACATTATTTTAGATATATTTTAAACAAGATTTAAGAAATATTTCAGAAACATTTCTCGAAACATTCATATTCTTCCATGAATCTTTTGGTCAAATGTTGCTGCAATCTTTCAACAATATTACAAATTAATATTTCACAAAATCATGAAAGAATGTTACAGAAACATTACTTGAAATATTTCAAACCAATCTTCTAGGCGGACATATCAATATTTCAGAAACATTTCATATCATTTTTTCTATTTTATTCCGAATCTTTCAATGAAATATTTCAAAAATATTTCAGAAATATTTCATGCTATGTGGGAAGTTATATAAAAAAGGACGTCATTGTTATTAAAAAATGATGTCATTTTTCGTTAACATTTAACATACTAAACGACGTCATTTTTTGTCCTAATCCCTAACATACTAAATGACGTTATTTAAAACGCCTTTTGGTGTGTCAAGTAATGTATTGGGAAAATATCGTCATTAGATATATTAAAAAATTTGAATGAAAAAGAACTTGTTTTTTGTTATTGCAATAAAGTCATTTTCGTTAAAAAAATTACCTTATTTTTATAACAATTATCTCATTTTTATATAAAAGTCTTTTTGGTGTAGCTATAGCGTCATTAACATTGTTTTTTATTAACTTACAAACAAGGATAAGCCATATTTATAAGTGCTGGTGTAGTATCCGTTTTACATTCATTAAAAATAATAATTCCTGATTCATTAGTCTACTGATGGGATCTTCCATGAAATGTTTACGAAAGCTTCCTGAAGCCTTCGGCTCAAATGTTTGAGTCAAAAATTGCCAACATTTAGCTGCAAGGTAAATGCAGTCTTCCTTAGAGCTTCCTTGGGTCTTTCCCTGCAATAATTCATCAATCTTCCAACAGAATATTCCTTGCAAGGTTTACGGAAGCTTCCAGGATACTTGAACCGGAATATTTTAGTGAAAATCTTCAATATTTCGCTGAAAGGTAAACGGTGTCTTCCATTCAAGCTTCCATGAAATCTTTCGGTACAATGATTCATCAATCTTCCAACGCAATCTTCCTTGGAAGGTTTAAGGAAACTTCCAGGAGACTTGAGTCGGAATATTCCAGTGAAAATTCCGAACATTTCCCCGAAAGGAAAACAGAGTCTTCTATAAAGCTTCCATGAAATCTTTCGGTGCAATGATTGATCAATCTTCCACCGGAATCTTCCTTAGAAGGTTTACGGAAGCTTTCAGGAGCCTGCCACTGGAATATTTCAATGACAATTTCTAATATTTCGCTGAAAGGTAAACAGAGTCTTCCATTCAAGCTTCCATGAAATCTTTCGGTGCAATGATTAATCAATCTTCCAGCGGAATCTTCCTTGGGAAGTTTACGGAAGCTTTTAGAAGCCTTTCACTGAAATGTTTCAATGACAATTTCCAATATTACAGAAACGTTATTTGGTAGACTGCAATATATCTTGCAGGAAGCTTCCAGTAATATTTTGTTGAAGATTCCATTCAAACTTCCTGCAGCTTTTAACGGAATGTTACAGAAAGAATATTTCAATGTATACAGGAGATTACCAGTAACTTGTCAGGAAGATTCCTTGTAAGCTTTCCGAAAGCTAAATAAAAGTTTCGGGAAGCTTTCATTGGAATCTTTCATGTAAACTGTACGGAAGGTTCAGGAAAGCTAACATGTAATATTCCACGAGGGCTAAATGGAACATTACGAAATAGCTTCCAGCAAGCTTCCGGAAAGATTATATGTAACATTAGAGAAACGTCATTCGGAAGATTACATTATGTCTTGCAGGAAGCTTCAAGTAATATTTTGTTGAAGATTCCATTCAAACTTCCTGCAGCTTTTAACGGAATGTTACAGAAAGAATATTTCAATGTTCACAGAATGTTACCAGTAACTTGTCAGGAAGATTCCCTTTAAGCTTCCCGAAAGCTAAATGAAAGTTTCGGGAAGCTTTCATTGGAATCTTTCATGTAAACTGTACGGAAGGTTCAGGAAAGCTAACATGTAATATTCCACGAGGGCTAAATGGAACATTACGAAATAGCTTCCAGTAAGCTTCCAGAAAGATTATATGTAACATTAGAGAAACGTCATTCGGAAGATTACATTATGTCTTGCAGGAAGCTTCAAGTAATATTTTGTGGAAGATTCTATTCGAACTTCCTGCAGCCTTTCACGGCATGTTACAAGAAAAATATTCCAATGTCTACAGAATGTTACCAGTAACTTGTCAGGAAGATTCCCTTTAAGCTTCCCTAAAGCTAAATGAAAGTTTCGGCAAGCTTTCATTGAAATCTTTCATGTAAGCTTTACGGGAGGTTCAGAGAAGCTAACATGTAATATTCCATGAGGGCTAAATGAAACATTACAAAATAGCTTCCAGTAAGCTTCCGGAAAGATTACATGTAACATTAGAGGAACGTCATTCGGAAGATTACATTATGTCTTGCAGGAAGCTTCAAGTAATATTTCGTGGAAGATTCTATTCGAACTTCCTGCAGCCTTTCACGGCATGTTACAAGAAAAATATTCTAATGTCTACAGAATGTTACCAGTAACTTGTCAGGAAGATTCCCTTTAAGCTTCCCGAAAGCTAAATGAAAGTTTCGGCAAGCTTTCATTGAAATCTTTCATGTAAGCTTTACGGGAGGTTCAGAGAAGCTAACATGTAATATTCCATGAGGGCTAAATGAAACATTACAAAATAGCTTCCAGTAAGCTTCCGGAAAGATTACATGTAACATTAGAGGAACGTCATTCGGAAGATTACATTATGTCTTGCAGGAAGCTTCAAGTAATATTTCGTGGAAGATTCTATTCGAACTTCCTGCAGCCTTCCATGGAATGTTACAGGAAAAATATTTTATAGTTTACAAAAGGTTACCAATAACTTATCCGGAAGATTTCCTGCAAGCTTTTCGGAAGCTAAATAAAAGTTCCAGGAAGATTCCATTGGAATCTTTTATGTAAGCCTTACGGAAGGTTCAGGGAAGCTTACATGTAATATTCCATGAGGACCAAATGGAATATTACAAGATAGCTTCCAGTATGCTTCCGAAAAGTTATATCCGAATATTATTTGGAAAATTACTTTACATTTTGCAGGAAGTTTGCAGTAACATTTTGCGGAAAATTCTATTCAAGCATTTTGCAGCCTTTCACAGAATATTACAGGAAGGATATATTAATTTCCACGGAAAGTTATTGCAAAGTTTCAAAAAAAAAATACATTAGTTTGTAGTAAATATCATGAAAATTATTTAGTTGAATTTTTAAATAAATCTATTTCTTTGTTTATAGGAATTTTGTATTCCTGGTACAAAATCAAATAATTTTTATATATATCATTGGACTTCAACATTTTAAAAAACTGATAAATGAATTTATTTAAAAAATTCATGGAATAATCTTCATGGTACATACTATAAGCTAATGCATTATTTTCTAAAATTTTACAATAAAATGAAAATTTAGGCAATATTTATGAGTACAGGTGTGGTTTCTGCCTTACATTAATTTAATTTTATAGATAAAAAATATTGTCTTTTTTTTGAATTAAATTAATGTTTCATATTCTTTTTAATTTACAAAATTTATGGTAGATTATTTAAATATGAAGTAGAACATATTACATTTTAAATGATTAAAAATTTTTTATAATTGTGTATAACTTTCGATAAAGAATTTTTATTATTATTGATTTTAATTAATAAAAAAGAACACAAACAAATATGTTTTTTTTTCTAAGAAAAAGTCGTTAATTTAATAAAATTTTATAAATTAAATAAATCAATTACAAAGTCTAAATATCTTTACAATGTTTTGAATACATGACTTTTATCAAATAAAAGATTTTTCCTCAAAAAGCATAATATTTTGTGTTCTTTCACTAACTAAAAATTAATAATAATAAAAAATTTTTACCCAATATGTAAATTTAAAAAAAAAATTGAAAAAGTATGCCAAGGAAAAAGGCTTTAAATTTGTTTGGCATAGACGTGGCAAATTTCTGGTGAGGAGGAAGAGAGGGGAGAGGGTACACAGTTTTAGCAACGAAAATGACTTAGATAAATGAATTAACAATAAAGAATCTAATGATGTAAATTTAAATGTAAATGAGAAAAACTCAGAAACTCTATCGATTAACATATGTAGCAAAGTTTTCGAGCAACAAAATGTAGAGACAAACCTAGTTTTAGTTAAAGACGGAGCAACATCGAATGTGGCCTCTCCCCAATGACTGTGCCGGGACTCCCTTGAGGGTCGTACAGGAAGGAGGGGCGAGCTGCGAGCATGCTTTCTGAATGTGACTTCGTTAAGAGCTCACATTTGACAGGTGCGTGAGTTCCTAAGTGGTAGTCCTTCTTACGAAATATTTGGGGTTGCTGCGACCTGGCTGGGTCCGTCTGTTTCAGATGACGTCATTTAGGTCAAGGGGTATAAAGTATTCAGACAAGACAGAAACCTGCGCGGTGGAGGAGTAGCCTTGTATATTAAAAACAATTTAAAATGCACTATTTTGGCTACTTCGTATACTCAAACTATTCATAGTGAGGGTAAACCAGAGGTGCCTGAATATATTTTCTGTTCTGTGCAAATGGGCAACTCTGAACCCGTGTTGGTTTCGGTTATTTATCGGCCTCCTGCTATTTCGTTCATTGAAAACACAAATCTTTTAGATGTTTTGAGAAATTATGCCTCTGAATACTCTCATAAAATTATAATGGGAGACCTGAATGCCGATCTTCTGCGTTAGAGCAGTGATGCCAAACTTCTGAACAAGTTATCGACTGAGCTTTCGTTGCAGTTGATCCAGCACGGTGCCACGCATCACACTCCGACGTCTCACACTTGGATTGACCTGATTCTTGTTGACGATAATGACACAGTATTTGACGCATGAAACTTACCGGCGAATTTTCACAGTCGGCATAACTTAATTGATGTATGTATTTCCTGTAGTCATGTCATAACAGATAAAAAAGCAATTGCGTATAGAAACTATAAAGATATTTGTCCAACATTATTAGTACAGAGTCTAGCCGGCTGTAATTGGACGCCATATACAGTTGGTACAGTTGACCCGGAATCTGCACTTGACTGCCTCTGTAAAAACATTTAAAATTGGTAAAGATAAGTTTCCGTGGATAGACAAAGGATTGTCGCAGATGCGGTGCAAGAGAGATGCCACGTATCAAAGATACAAACGGACGAAGGATGAGAGATATCTCTCTGAATTTCTGCAACTACGTAAAACGATCGACGAGCAGACTGAACAAGCTAGGACTACTTACTATCATAACAGACTGTTCGAAGCTCTTGCCAAAGGTAATATCTGGAAGGAGTTAAAAGACCTGGGACTCTTGTCCGGACCTCAAGGGGACTTGAATGAATTTACTCTGGATGAGCTTAATGCGCACTTTGCGGGGTCGTCAGTCTCGCCGCACGATGATAATGAGGAATGTCAGAGAATTCTTTTCCAGTGTAGTGAAAGTGGCTTTGCCTTCAAACTAATTAATGTTACTGATGTGGTCCTTGCAATTTCGCATTTTTCATTACAGGCTTGTGGCGAGGATAGTATTCCGCAGAGCCTGATACTCAAGGCTTTACCGTTTATCGGGGAACATCTTGTGACTCTGTTCAATTCCTCTTTCGCAGGGGGGTCTTCCCTTGCCTTTGGAAGCGTGCACGCATAGTGCCATTAAAAAAGTGTCCTGTACCAACAATGCCTAAAGATTTTAGGCTCATAGCAATCTTTTGTTTTCTTTCAAAGGTCCTGGAGAAGATTGCCTATACTTGACTCTATGCAGACTGGTTTTAGAAAGCATCACTCAACGCAGACTGCCATACTTAAACTTACTGACGACATAAGATCAGGTCTAGATAAGAAACTTGTCACGCTACTACTTCTGTTTGACTTTAGTAAGGCATTCGACACGATCTCGCACTTCAAATTACTTGCAAGGCTGAGATTAATGGGGTTTTCCAAGGCTGGACTCGAGTGGATTAGCTCCTATTTATCAGGTAGGAAACAAATGGTTTCCACGCATTCAAAAGAGGAATCGAATTGGCTAACAACCAATTTAGAAGTTCCGCAGGGTTCAGTGCTGGGGCCTCTGTTGTTTTGCCTTTACATTAATAACATACATGACACTCTTGACCCCGGTTGTGTCGAGCACCTATTATATGCAGATGACCTGCAAATTTATACGCAGGTCTCTTATGAGGATGTGAATGAAGGTATTCGTATTCTACAGAGGGCGGTCAGGGCGGTGTCGGAGTGGGCTGTTGATGCTTCTCTTTTACTAAATGCAAACAAAACTAAGGCGATCGTTTATGTCAATGGTCGATTTATTAATGACTTTTATGCTGGTGAGCCAAGGACGATTGAGCTTGAGGATGGTGTCGGCATATCTTTCTCTGATACTGTTACGAGCCTTGGTGTTGTGCTTGACTCTAAGCTATCATGGGAGCCACATATTAATATGCTGACTAAGAAGTTTAATAGAACTATGTATGGCTTACAGTTTTTCTTCGGTATACCACTGAGGCTCTGCGCAAACAACTCGCAACCGCCCTGCTGTTTCCACATCTCGATACTGCTCAGTAGTTCTGCTCGATAACTCACAGGAGTTGAAAAGACGATTACAAAGACTACAAAATTCGTGTGTGAGATATGTATTAGGCGTGAGAATGGGCGATCATATCTCTCCTCATAGAGCTGTGCTGGGTTGGCTGCGTACTGATGCAAGGAGACAGTATTTTATGGCTGTACTTATGTACAAAATCGTGCGCATGAATACTCCCGAATATCTAGTGGGTTTCTTCACTAGATATGTACCTAGGGTAGCCACTAGGGGAAAGATTAAGGATTTCGCGGTGCCCTTCATGCGTACTGAGACTGGAAGGAATTCCTTTCAAGTTCAGGGTGCGCATTTTTGGAACTTCCTGCTTGCTGATATAAAGAATCTTTCATCGCTCAGCAGGTTTAAGTCGGCTCTGAGGGGGTACTTGCTCGACCTCCAATAAACTAAATTTTATTTTTTATTTATATGTTAATTTATTATAATGTGACTCCCGTATATATACTCTTTTGCTTAAGGTGTGATTGTATTTATTGGCTGAATGGTTAGTGAGTGAATGCTTTACTTGTTTTTATTATTTTGACTGCGTTTTTGTGCTACTGCATACGCTTTATTATTTTATCGCATTATTTATCATTTTTCATTTTGTATTTTAAATAAAAATTTTTATATACTATGACTGATAGATATTGTATGACTGACTTTTAATTCATAGAATTGCGTGTATTTTACTATTTTTTTTTATCTGTGATATCACTTCTTTTGTTGTGACTTACTTATTCAGTATTATTAGGTTTAGTAACTGACTGTGATATCAATTGCAATATTTTGTATTTATACATTGTTTTATGTGCAATATTTTATATTTATACATTGTTTTATGTGCAATATTTTCATATTTATACATTGTTTATGTGCAATATTTATTATTATATTCATGAATTGTATTACACGCCCTTTGTATAATGATATGATATACAATAAATAGTATCTATCTATCTATCTACCCACCCAAAGTTACATAATTATAAATATTAATTCATTCAGTTTGTAATCTGCTTTTTCCGTATTTATATAATAATCCCCCATTAATTTTATAAATTAAAAATATAGTCTTTTTTGTTAAATTAATGTATAAAGATATTCTTTTTAATATTAAAAATTAATATCGGATTATTATATGAATACGAATAAAACAGATAACAAATTAAATGATTAAAAGTTCATATGATTGTATAACTTTGGATAAAAAATTTCTTTTAATATTAATTTAAGTTAGTAAATAAGCACACAAAACATTTTGTTGCTTTTTTAAAGAAAAGTCTTTAAGAAGGGGCCGAACTATCTGTCTCTGTATAATAGCGTTTATCATTATTTATATAAACACTATCCTTCATAACAAGAAAAAAATAGCAGCCCCCGCTAGATATTAGTATAATTAGTAAATTTTGTAATAACAATTAAATTTTTTAATGCATAGTTTTTGACTAATTAGAGACCTACTAGTTATCTAGAATATAACTTATATTTTTTTGGTAGGTCTCTAATTATTCAAAAACTACGCAGTAAAAAAATTTGTTTGTTATTACAAAATTTACTTACTATACTAATATCTAGCGGAGGCTGCTATTTTTTTCTTGTTATACCGGATAGTGTTTACATAAATGATGAAAAACGCTATTAGACAAAGACAGATAGTTCGGCCCCTTCTTAATTGAATAAAGTTTTATGAAAGAGTATTGTATTACTTATTTAAGTTTTTTTAAATAAATTTATTTTAAAATCTATATAAAATGAATTTTTCGACTTCAGATAACATGAAAATGTTTGTGTGTGAATAATATGTAGGTACATGTACATATACATTTACCTGTATACATAAAAAATATTTAAATTTAAAAAAATACTGAAATATATACATGTGCAATATAATTTATAGAAAAAAAAATTCTGTTTAGTCGGGAATTGAACTACCGACAGATATCATACAAGTCCGTCACCTTCGATTTGCAGTTACGCCTACAGGGAGATACGTGTTGAATGGGTGTTTTATCCCTAAGTGGTGAGATGATACGACACTCACTATATAAGTCGAACGTTGGCGGTTTTGAGTATGTACCCACAGCGCCTGCCCTAAAAATGTAAAGGCGTCTTTATAATTATACGTAAATCCTAATATATGTGAATATGTATTGAAGTATAAATATGGTATAATAGTATATAAAATAGTATGTTGTAAGTAAATATGTGTTTTGCACAGCAAATATTTATAAAATATAAAATAAAAAATAGAATGTTGAACAGAATCGTAACACAATACCTTTCGAACGGTGAAAAAGGATAAAATTAACCAAATGATATTTGAATTGCTGATTTTCCCGAAGCCTCCGGGAACCTTACACTGGAATCGTCCTGGAAGCTTCTAGCATTTTTTTATGGAACCTTTCATGAAGTATTTTTAGAACCTTACGGCAACCTTCCTTGAAAGCTTCTTGTAAGATTCAAAAAGCTTTTATACTAGCTTCCATGGAAGCTTACTGATTTCTTCCATGGAAGCTTCCTGGAATCTTCCATTGAATCTTTCTGATAGAAAAGTGCGTGGGATATTTTACGCTTCCAGGAAGCTTTAATTAAAGCTTTTACGGAAGCTTGAATGTAAGCTTTTTGCATTATTCCGTGAAAGCTTCCATGAAGTACTTTTGGAACCTTGCATCAATCTTCCTTGGAAACTTCTTGTAAGATTCAAAAGGCTTTTATACTAGCTTCCATGGAAGTTTACTGATTTCTTCCATGGAAGCTTCCTGGAATCTTCCATTGAATCTTTCTGATAGAAAAGTGCGTGGGATATTTTACGCTTCCAGGAAGCTTTAATTAAAGCTTTCACGGAAGCTTGAATGTAAGCTTTTTGCATTATTCCGTGAAAGCTTCCATGAAGTACTTTTGAAACCTTGCATCAATCTTCCTTGGAAACTTCTTGTAAGATTCAAAAAGACCTTTATGCTAGCTTCCATGGAAGCTTTCTGATTTCTTCCATGGAAGCTTTCTGGAAGCTTCCATTGAATCTTTCTGAATGAAAAGTGCGCGGGACATTTGACGCTTCCAGGAAGCTTACATAGAAACATCCGGGAAGTTTCCGAACCTTTTATGGAAGCTTCCTGGAAGCTTTCTGGAAGCTTCGGTGCTATGTGGAAAGTCCTTTTTTTAAGGAACAAAAAAGATAAGTCCTTTTTTTAAGGAACAAAAAAGATTTTACAAATTTTTTGAAAATTGATAATAAAAGTGTAATATTTAAAAAGAAAACGAAAAAAAACAAACAAGGTGGAACATCAGATTTGAACTTGGCAAAATTAGTATTATAGTTGAGTTGCGTAAAAACTTAGCGACTACGGTCACCGTACACCTTAGTCGAATAGCATAAAAAGTTACATATGTTCATCGCCTCCCAAAATATTTTACTTATTATTATTTGATTTACTACTTTAACGATTTTTATTATAAAAAAAAGATATTTATTTTTGAAATAAAAATATGTAATTAATCAATAAATTTTCAGGACGGTTAATCATATTGAAATAAAGGTATAACGCATCGTGGTGAAAACGAGCTAAGGTGGGCTTGCCGTAAGTTTACCTACGTCTGTATCGTGTGTTTGTCTTCTCCTCTCTTGCTTGCTTCTCTACGCGCGTGTAAAGACGTGAAGGAGCTTTGCGCGTATAGTTCCAGAAACGCCGCAATGATCGTCACAATCGAATTCAGCACGTTTTAATAACACGACATTGGCAATCTCTACTATTCTCTGATAATATATAGAAACTGTATATCAGTTCGAATCTAAGTATCAAACTGATTCAATCAATTTAGTTGATTTGATTTTAAGTCGCTGAGTGACGAAAATTTTTTGATTGCTTCCATAAAGTTGTAATGTGTGTAACTTAGGATAAATGTAATATATACAACTTCGAAAAGAGCGTTTCATAATTTGCAAAAAGTGTCTTTCTAACAATAACACACAAACAAAATAATTCTTCTTTAACTGAATTTGAAAACACAAGCAAAATTCTCAGAACGTCAACGAGCATTGAAAAATAATATTTTTAGAATTTAAAAAAAAATTCATATCCATAATACATAATATTTATAAAATCTAATATGCAGTATAGTAAAATTTGCTAAAAGGTATAAAAAAATTTAATATATAGTATAGTAAAAATTGATGCTTTGAAATTTTATTATATACATATACTAAAATTTAACGCATATCGAGTTTGTCTCTCCGTTAGTATACAGTATAGTAATTTTTTTATTAAGTTTGTGCTAATATTTAATCATACATTTCTCTCCATGTACCTGTACAGTTTCTTTATATATTATTCTATAGACGACCTACAGGATTTCTATAGACTTTTTCAGTTTTCTCTGTAAGTAGCTCTGCAGGGATTCTGCAGATTTTTCTACAAATTTACTAACGTTTAACCTGTAGATTCTCTGACAATTTTCTCTACAGAAAATCTTGCTATTATTTTTCAAATTTTTCCATAGGTTTTCTGTAGATTATTCTGCAGATTTTTCCGCAGATTTATCTAAAGATTTTTTTCACAAGGGTTTAAGAGGACGTTGGATCTTTCTATCCTTTTCTCATCGAAAAATGTAGGATATTGGAAAAACTAGTAATTATTAGTAGAAATTAAGAGTTGTCCGCAACTTGTACAGTAACAAACAATATTTTTTCTTATGGGGACAAATTAATTTTGATGCTTTGTTTTCAAGAAAAGTTTGACATACTTAAACATCATAATTTCTAACTTGACTTATGATTTTTCAAATATGTCAAACTTTTCTTGAAAACAAAGCATCAAAATTAATTTTTTCTCATAAGAAAAAATATTGTTTTTTACTGTACAAGTTGCGAACAACTCTTAATTTCTATCAATAATCACTGGTTTTTCCAAAACCCTACAATTCTTAAGTAAAAAAGGATAGAGGGATCCAGCGTCCTCTTAAAGCTTGTGTGTTCCATTCTTTAAAATTTTTGAGCCACAATCTTGAATCTGCCATCTTGATTTTGAGAATTCCATAATTACGACTTCAGATTCGTAATCAACGACCCCAAAAACTCTGAGTAGAGATTTTTAAGCTTGTGTATCTCTTTTTTCAAAATTTTTGCGCCACCGAATCCACTATCTTAAATTTTAAAATTCTAAAATTCTGACTTCAGATTTTTAATTAGCGATCACAAAAATTCCTAAATGAGAATTTTCAATTCATAATGTTGAATAGATTTATCAAAAATGAATTCTTTTGAAAAAAACTGCATTTTTTATGTTTATTTATTTATATAACAATTATTATGACCAATTATAACAAATAAACTATATTTTTATGTTCTCGTACTAATATATTATTAAATGAATTAAGAAAACCTAACCTTTATACGTTAATAATTAATTAAACAGCTAAAATCTGTAATTAAGTTGGTGATGACGTAAGTTACCACCGTGGAACTAATGGTTAATCAAACACAAAAAGAACTTTGATCAAAGACTGATAATTTATACTAAGAAGAAGAGTACATTGCATTAGGGTCTTGGATTTTCTTCTAATTTTGAGATATTTTTTCTCACATAAAATCATGAAAAAACTGCGTCCATTCGGCCCAACGCTCGATTTTTTCCGAGTTATGAGCACTTTAGTCTGTTTTGCTAAAGAATTTGCATTCGCTTTATAGTTTTATAGTTTTCGAACAACTTATTCTTTAAGATTTTTACTTATTGCATATTGAAGTTGAGATTAAAACCTTTCGATTAAAAAAAAACGTGTCCAAAAAGCTCAAGATGCTCAAAAGTTATAAAGGGAATAAAAATAGCGCAAATGTTTAGCTCAAAATATGCATAGAAAATAAATGCTGTATTTTTGTTCGAATTTCATTTTAATTTTTTCCCCTTCATAACTTTTGAACAACTTGAGCTTTTTGGACACGTTTTTTTTCAATCGAAAAGTTTTAATCTCAACTTTAATATGCAATGAGTAAGAATCTGATAGAATAAGTAGTTCGAAAACTATAAAGTAGATGCGAATTATTTAGCGAAACAGACAAAACTGCTCATAACTCGGAAAAAATCGAGCATTGGGCCGATTGTTCGCAGCTTTTTTAATGATTTCATGTAAGAAAAAATATCCCAAAGCTAGAAGGAAATCCGAGACACAAATGCAATGCACTCTCCTTGTAAGCTAGAATACAAAAACCGCATACATTAAGGAAAAAGAAAGCACCATCTCCAAATTCTCTAGTGAAATTATAAGCGTTGGTTATATTTCAAATTCATACAATTATCAATTGTTCTAATTGGTTATTTCAAATACAAGACATAATAATTAATTTTTAGAATATAAAATACTCTCCTTCCAAAAGAGAAATATTTTCGGTATAGTCCAATATAGTTATAGTATATATCCAATATAGTGTAATTGTGCATAATTAATAAAATTTTTCTGTATAATTAATAAGTTTTGGAAAGGTTCAGTTAAAGGTATTATCAAAATTTCCGCGAGATTTCGAGATTTTACCGTAGTTTCTTGAAAGGCTTTTAGCAAGATTTTTACAAGGATTTTTAACACTTTTGCGGGGACGTGCAAAGGTTTCTACAACTTTTCAGTGAAAGGTTAAACACAAGGTTTCTAATTTTTTATTATAACCTTGCGAAAACTGTAAGGGATGTTTTCCTACATAAAAAAAAATTAAAATATTCAAAGCCTATGATATTTTTTCTTGAAAATATTTAGTTTTGTTATAGTTGATTTCTCGGTAAATCCTTATTCTCATGAAATTCATTACTATAAAACGATCATTAAGATATAATAACTTCTATTGCATTGTAAATTAATTTTTTAAATTTATAATATTATTGCGAATTACTAATGATCATTTAGATTTTGGAAAAAATTCATGATGATATATTTCATAATAAAAATAAATAATTTTTCAGATTATTTACATCAAATTATTTTTTTCAGAAAACATGTTATTAATGCTTTACCTTATATTGGAAGCAATGCTGCAGTTAACGTAATGAAGGATTTAATCATGAAGGGATACGTGAATATGACTACTGTAAGGTTTTGGGTATTAGCATTTACCTTAATACCTTCACCAGATCGACAGACTATTTATGCCCTAGCTCCACTGCTTGACTTTCAATCACAGATTTCGGAGTCACAGTTTACACTAAGTTATTCAGCAGTTATACATTCCTATTGTTCGAAACAGGGACATTTCTGTGCAACTTTTGAGCCCGTTATATTCTTCATGAAATTTCTTGAGAATAATATTCAAAATGGATGCACACCCAGACCACAAACAAGATCTGACATTAAAAAGGTAATTCATAATTCTCATCGAACAATACTTTTAACGTATTATAATCAAATATTTTTTCTTGAAATCATGATATTTGATCATTTAAACGTTAGAAAAGAAATTAAATAAACTGTTTTGTAAAATAAGTCTCTTCCAAATTGTGTAGCCAAGCAATTTCTTTTTAAACGCTTTTGTAAAGTAAGTCTATTCCAAACGTCTTCACAAAGTGAGTCCTTTCGAATAGGAGACGTCGATATAAAACTTTTTATTTTAAGAAATCTTATGTAACGTCTTCACTTATTAAACATTTTTTTATTATTAAATTTTAAATTTTGTTACAAAAAAACTTTTGGCTGAGATTTCTAAAAGTTTTTTTGGAAATCTTTGAAAAGCAAAAGTGCTTTTCCGTTTAAGAGGTCATCGGAAAAAAATGAGCATTGAAATCATCTAATTATAATGAAAAAGCGTTACCTTTTTCTTAATTAGATGAAAACAATGAACGGTGACCTCTACTAGAAAATAAGTCGCCAAGAGTTCAGCGGTTTTTTCCATCATGATTTTCGGTTTACCCAAAAAATATAAAAACCTCTGAACTAATTATAATGCATGTCATTCTACCACAGTCGTTTGTTGCACCTAGTACAGGTCAGTTGTATCTTCAAAAGCCATAAAAGGCAATAGAATTTTTATAAGTTCAACTCACTAGGAGAGTGTCACACCTCCGGATCATGGATTTTGCTCCAACTCCGGGATAAGTTTTTAGATTATAAAATATGGAAAAAGCTAAAGTTATTGTCACAAACACTCAATATTTCCCTAGTTACAGGCAATTTAAAAAAATCACTAAAGAAGTTACTAGATTTTTAAACGCATATAGTTCCTCAGAATTATTAGCTAGAAGCTTAAACCTTTTTTTAAATGAAAGCTGAGCTTGAATCCTTTCGAAATAGTAGTTATAGCATATCAAAATATTATTTTTTCCCAAAGTTATAGCATAATAAAGATTGAACCCAATTTTAGCTTTTATTATTAATTAATGTCTTAAACAAAAAATTCAGGTCCAATCTTTATTACGCTCTAACTTTGGGAAAAAATAATATTTTCCGATGGTATAGGTGCTATTTTGAAAGGATTTGAGCTCAGCTTTCATTTAAAAAAAGGTTTAAGCTTCTAGCTAATAATTCTGAGGAACTATAAGCGTTTGAAAATCTAGTAATTTTTTTAGTGATTTTCTTCAATGGCCTGTAACTAGGGAAATATTGAGCGTTGGCCTCTAAAATTTTGGCTTTCTTCATATTTCTGCATCTAGAAAACATTCCCAAAATTTGAGCAAAAACGGTAACCCGAAGGTGAAACACTCTCCTTGTTAGAGTATGTTTTTTAAAGTTAAACTGTTTTTATACTCATTTGTTTAACCCTACTAGAAAAGTTTGTGTTGATTCAGTACTGATTTTACACTGATATCAGTATGTGATTTGTATTTCATCAACGTAAAATCCACATGGTACTTACACGAAATTCGTACTGAGCGAGCTCTGAAAGTAGTCTCAAAACGCAATGCGAATAAAGTACGAAATTCATACTAATGAAACACAAATACTGAAAAAAATACGTATAGAATCAATGCTGAATCTGCGAATGCATGTTTAGGTAAATATGAAGTGAACTCACTCAGAGCATAATCAGTATAAAATCAGTATGCCATTTATACGATTGTTATGCAACGTATGCACCAAACATTATTGAAAAAAATAGTAGATTCGTATTAAATCTCCGTAAAATATGTACAAATTATTAAATCACTGTAAAAAATTAAAAATAATAAAATAAACTCAGTATGAATTGAGTACGAAAACCGTACGAAATTAATACCAATTGAAAACCAAATGTTTACGTAATCTTTCAACAATACATAGATGATAAATACTAAAATTACATAGATTTTGTGTGAATTTTAAAATGGAGCTCCAGGCGAAATACTAATATCATCCCAGTACGGATTCAGTACAAAATCTGTACAGAAAAAGAACATAATCAATGCGAAATGTTCTTAGAATAAGTGCTGAATCAGTTCTGAATTTGAATAAAATATGTGCGAGATTTAAAATCCCAATGAAAAAAGTTGTATAATGAAATAAGCTCAGTACGCATTCAGCACAAAAATCGTACGGAATCATTACAAACTGAAAACTAAATGTATACGCAATCTATTAACAATACGTAGATGACGAATACTAAAATTACATAGATTTTGTGCGAATTTTAAAACTGGCACTCCAGGCGGAATACTAATATCATCCCAGTACGGAGTCAGTACAAAATCTGTACAGTAAAAGAACATAATCAATGCGAAATGTTCTTAGAATAAGTGCTGAATCAGTACTGAATTTGAATAAAATTGGTGCGAGATTTAAAATCCCGATGAAAAAAGTTGTATAATGAAATAAGCTTAGTACGCATTCAGCACGAAAACCGTACGGAATTATTACAAACTGAAAACTAAATGTATACGCAATCTATTAACAATACGTAGATGATAAATACTAAAATTACATAGATTTTGTGTAAATTTTAAAACTAGTGCTCCAGGCGGAATAATAATAGCAACCCAGTACCGATTCAGTACAAAATCTGTACAGAAAAAGAACATAATCAATGCGAAATATTCTTAGAATAAGTGTTGAATCAGCACCGAATCTTCATAAAATATGTACAAGATTTAAAATCCCGATGAAAAAAGTTGTATAATGAAATAAGCTCAGTACGCATTCAGCACGAAAACCGTACGGAATTATTACAAACTGAAAACTAAATGTATACGCAATCTATTAACAATACGTAAATGATAAATACTAAAATTACATAGATTTTGTGTGAATTTTAAAACTGGGGCTTCGATTAAAATTAAAATAAAATTCGTACAAAATTTATGTAATATTAGTATATATCTTTTATGTATTGTTAATAGATTGCGTTTATATTTGCCCATGAAAGAACTGCCAGCTTTGAATTAACGGCCTGATAATGGCTAAATATTGGTCACCGTCCTACGTATGCCCGGTACTGAAACAAGCTTGTATCCAATATCGAAATGATAATATCGGACCAAATAATATAGAAAGGTATCGTTCCAATATCGTTTGCCAGATTCTATCGATAGAATATTATTATAGTATTGCTCCAGTACCGTTTGCCGTTGTTGTCGTTGCTAAGCAAGTACTTGCAATGACATAATATTTGTTTGAATATAACCTCATTATAACCTAATAATTTTATACGTACATGTGCACAATACGCGCTATAAAAAAATGTATAAAAGAGTAGTTATTATTTGAAAAAACAAGAAGCATTGAAGAAATTTAATTTGTCAACATTGTAAAAAACATCTGTAAAGTCTGTAGTCGATTCTTTAAGCTTCGAGAAAAAAACTGATTTAAATAAAAATACAAATTAAGGCGCAATAATAGGAAAATTGGTTAAGTTTATTTTCAAAATTAATGGATTATGGTCGTATAATGAACAGCGATTTATTGATTTCAAAAGTGTTTTTATTCCAAAAAATTTTGTAAGAAAAAGATGATTTATTTATTTAAATAAATAATACTTAATTATATAAATTAAATGATAAATTATTCGATGACTGGTAAATACTGGTAATCAGTATTGTGCCTGCATTGGCATTGATAGTTCGGTCCTATATTATCATTTAAATATTAAACGGATACCGAACCAGCATTGGGAATCAGTACTGGAATCACGGGCACCAGTACCGTACCAAATCCAGTCCGGAATTGCCTTCTTCCATGGGTGGTTTCCAGTTTGTAATAATTCCAAACGGTTTTCATGCTGTATGCGTACTGAGCTTATTTCATTGTCAACTTTTTTCATTTAAATCTTAAAACTCGTACATATTTTATTAAAATTCAGTACTGATTCAGCACTTATTTTGAGAACATTTCGCATTGATTTTGTTCTGTTTCCGTATAGATTTTGTACTGAATCCGTGTTAGGATGCTATTATTATTCCGTCTGTAGCCCCAGTTTTAAAATTCGTACAAATTTTATGTAATATTAGTATATATCTTTTACGTATTGTTAATAAATTGCGTATATATTTGGTTTTTAATTTGTAATAATTCCGTACGGTTTTCATGCTGTATGCGTACTGAGCTTATTTCATTAGTCAACTTTTTTCATTTAAATCTTAAATATCGTACATATTTTATTGAAATTCAGTACTGATTCAGCACTTATTTTGAGAACATTTCGCATTGATTTTGTACTGTTTCCATACAGATTTTGTACTAAATCCGTATTAGGATGCTATTATTATTCCGTCTGTAGCCCCAGTTTTAAAATTTTTACAAAATTTATGTAATATTAGTATATATCTGTTATGTATTGTTAATAGATTGCGTATATATTTGGTTTTCAGTTTGTAATAATTCCGTACGGTTTTCATGCTGTATGCGTACTGAGCTTATTTCATTAGTCAACTTTTTTCATTTAAATCTTAAATATCGTACATATTTTATTGAAAGTCAGTAATGATTCAGCACTTATTTTGAGAACATTTCGCATTGATTTTGTTCTGTTTTCGTACAGATTTTGTACTGAATCCGTATTAGGATGCTATTATTATTCCGTCTGTAGGCCCAGTTTTAAAATTCGTATAAAATTTATGTAATATTAGTATATTTCTTTTATGTATTGTTGAAAGATTCCGTAAACATTTGGTTTTCAATGGGTATTAATTTCGTTCGGTTTTTGTACTCAATCCATACTGAGTTTATTTTATTATTCTCAATTTTTTACAGTGATTTAATAATTTGTACATATTTTACGGAGATTTAATACGAATCCACTATTTATTTCAATAATATTTGGTGCATACGTTGCATAACAATTGTATAAATGGCATACTGATTTTATACTGATTATACTGAGTGAGTTCACTTCATATTTACCTAAATATGCATTCGCAGATTCAGTACTGATTTTATACGTATTTTATTTAGTATTTGTGCTTGATTAGTATGAATTTCGTACTTTATTCGCATTGCGTTTTGAGACTACTTTCAGAGTTCGCTCAGTACGAATTTCGTGTAAGTACCATGTGGATTTTACGTTGATGAAATACAAATCACATACTGATATCAGTGTAAAATCAGTACTGAATCAACACAAACTTTTCTAGTAGGGAAATTAAAATAGTAAAAAAAATGTTGAAAAAAAAACGGGAAAATTCAGTTTTTTTACTTAAAAAATCATAACTCGTGTAGTTTTTAATATTTTGACGGCTCTCCAACATACACTGATGCCTGCCACACTATACACACCTCATGAATCTTTAGTTAGGGATGTCAACTACTGACAGATGTCGCCACTTAGGCCATTATTAGGATCTTAGTACAATTTATATGAACTTAAAGAAAGTTTGGGGTAAATTTTACCCACGGTGCCAGTTAAGGGTTAATATTGTACCAAGGAAAAGGGCCATTATAAACCAAACCGACAAATAAATCAAGGTAATAATTAAAATAATTATTTATATTGTTTTCCTTCCTCGATTTCTAAAATGGCCTCTCGAGCCTGCAAATAACCTCACTCTATCTTCTATAGCCTGTGCCTCGCGAAAACCTTCTTGCTCGCGTAACCGCTCGTCGCGTAAACGGTAACTGTAACGTTAAACTGTATATTTTCTTAAAATAAGTTATATTCTACTTTAGAAATTGAGAAGTAACAGTTTTAATATTCAATAGCTTAATTATAAGCATTTATTCTTTTTCTCTATTGGATAGAAATACATTTTCTTTTTTTAAGTAAGAATATTTTTATTATTCATATCTGAAGTAAATTAATTTTCTGTAAAATCGTAAATCTTAATTGAATAATTATTTCTTTTAGTGTTTAATTATATTTCGTAAAATATTAATCATCATTCTTAAAGTAATCGATCTTTTACATCTTTAACTAAACGTTATTTCACATTTAAATATTTTCTTACTATCATATATAAGTAAATAAATTTTTCCAAATATTAATAAATATTTTGCTTTCAAATATCGTTTTTCTAAACTACACTGTTAAAAAAAATATTAAATTTAATGTAAAATATGAAACCAGCTTCCGATCCGTGTTATTAATTTTAAAAATTAATTCTTAAAATTACGATAAAATTATTAATTTTTATGCAATTTTCTGGTAAAATTAAGGTGAAATTATTAATTTTAAGAATTAATTTTTAAAATTAATAACACGGATCGGGAGCTGATTTCATATTTTATATTAAATTTAATATTTTTTTTAACAGTGTAAGGAAATTTATAATATACGTTTTTTGAACGAAGGAAAATTCTTTCCTTTTTTATTTTTTCTCTTTTGGTGTAGTGACATAAAAAGAAAATAATATATGCGCGCAGTATAGTAACCCTTGAGTACTCTACTGCTCAGGTATACGAAATTAAGAGCAATTTAACTGCACGGTCTCCCTACGGACTACCTAAGCAATTCAAAATTCTTTTCTTTTACTGTCTAAAGCCTTTTCTATTAAATAGGGAAAAACGAAATAATACTAATTAGTGTGACAAAAAAAATTTTTTTGAAATTTAAAATACTAAACTATTAAATAAATAAATAAATCTAATAAGTAAATTATATAAAACAGAATAAGAAACTTAACATAAATTAATTATAAACTAATATTAGGATAAAATACAGATTTCAATTAAGTCATCAATAGAAATTATTTATTTATTTTTATTAACTATTACGTAAGATAAGCTATCAATTAAAAATTTACAATCAATAAATTATTTTTCCTATAAGGCTCTTTCTTTTCACAAAGTAATCAAATTAAGTTAATAATTAATAATAATTACAATAATATATTAATAATAACTAATAATAATTAATAATAACTATTTGTAGTTAGTAACAAAATTACTAATAATCAATAAATAATTCAGTACAAGGTAAAAGTCAAATCAAATAAATAATTTCTTTCTTTAGTAAAAATAAGCATAAGAACTTAATAATTAATAAATATTTACTGAATATTAACAAGCGCTATTAACGGGATGTCGTAGTTGTTGGAATCGAGTTTTGCTTTTTTTATCTTACTGATATCTTTTTAAATTCACTATTTGGGCAAATATAATGACTTGTCCGCGCTAAAACTATATTTACAATAATTTTTGTTAAATTAAAAATTCAATTTAGCTTCATATTTTTTTATGAACTTTGAATGAAAATTAGATATCAAGCTCGATAAACCTAACCTCAAAATAGTATATATCGAAAGTTTGTTTATAACTTTTTATGTATATTATTTTGATAAATTTCTTGACTTGTCCGCGCTAAGGATTAATCTTACGAATTTTCTTACTGAAGTGAAAGAATTTGATTTGACGCACTATTTACTCATGAACTTTGAATAAAAATATTATTAGGAGGAGCAGAACTACGATATCCTCTTAACATTCCATTCAAAAACGCTAAATATCATAAATTTTTTTTGTTTTGTTGAGAAAAAAAAAATTAAGGGGGGAAGGTACAACTAATATTGTTATACAATTATTAAATTAAACCACATCAAAATTTTTTTTCCCCGCAAATAAATATCAACCTATCGAATTTTTTTAATAACATAAGAAAACGTATGAACTTAAAAGTCTATAAGTCGAGTAATATATGCACCACGCTGCCGCTACTCTTTCGTTTCTTCTCTCTGTCTCTCTCTCTCTCTCTCTCTTGCTTACTATACTAGAATAACGCTTCTCTTTTTTTTCTTCATATATGAGCAGCACAGTATTAAAAATATTCTTTCACCTTTCGTTGTCTTTTTCTTTAAGAAGGGGCCGAACTATCTGTCTTTGTCTAATAGCGTTTTTCATCATTTATGTAAACACTATCCGGTATAACAAGAAAAAAATAGCAGCCCCCGCTAGATATTAGTATAATTAGTAAATGATGAAAAACGCTATTAGACGAAGACAGATAGTTCGACCCCTTCTTAATGATGATCAATGGTTACGTAAAAGTTAACAGAATGCTTTGAAATTTTGAAATATGATTTATTATATTAAATTAAAGTACATCAATTTTTTTTTCCATATTTCATTCCGCATGTTTTTTCGAGAAATTTAATGTTAAAAATACGAAAAATAACATGGGTTCTTATGGGCGATCTGAGAATCGATTGCGTTTTATATAAATTTCTGTCATAAAAGTTAACAGATCAAATTAAAATTTAGATATTATGAAAGTATATTATCTAAGGATTCATTTCATATAGTTTTTTATATACCTTTCAGGAAAATTGACAGAGATTTCCAAAGTTAAAGTTAAAGTAAGAGTTAATTTTTGAAAACCCGCAACTGCTACGTAAGAGATTTGACAACGTTGCGTATATATAACATAAGTTTTGAATTGAAAGATAATATTTATCTGCTAAACTTAACCTACAAATAGAAGCGCTGCATTGCCAAATTTCATTCAACATATTACCGAACTTAAATTAGTTTATAATAAATTAAAAAACATTTGAAAATGTTTGAATGTAATTTGAATAATATATTTCATCTCTAAGTGCCATTCAAAGAACTTTTTGTTGAAAAATATTTCATTACTTTAAGTTGGCAGCAATCCTTCTTTCCTATGTTAAAGCATAGGGTACCCCTCTGACTCTTCACCTCCCCGCATGGCACCATTGAACATCCTTAATGTTTCTTTAAGAGCATGACAAAGCTGTCCGGCTTCTAATAATATTTCCAATCTTAACTTATGAATAAACGATGCGTTTAATTGAGTTTTTTTGCTATAAAGAAAAAATTTGTAAGATTAAACTCTAGTGCGGACAACTCAAGAAAACCACCAAAATATTATACATACAAAGTTATAATAAAAACTTTCAATGTATCGTATTTTAAGGTTAGGTTTGTCGAGTTTGATATCTAATTTCCAATCCAAACTCATAAAAAAATAACAAGTCCAAATGATTTTTTATTTTAACAAAAATTATTGTACTAATATAACTTTAGTGCGGACAAGTCATTATATTTGTTTAATTTAAGAATTTAAAAAGATATCGATAAAATAAAAAAAGCAAAACTCGATTGCTGCAGCTCCGACATGCCGTTAAGCAAAATATCATAATTTTAATATACATATATTTATATACATACACTGAAAAACTTTTCGTACGAAAACACTATGATGAAAAGCAAAAAGTGTTTTGGCATGAACGTATTAATGCTCTAGTTTACGAATGTTCGTAATTATTCACCACGAAGATCGTAATGCATGAGTTGTAGAAAACGGTACAAGTAAAACCCTCTGACGCTCGAAGTTAAGGGCTATGAATTTCGTAGAATATATGATTGATACTAATATCATATGTGTATACTTTGAATTTCGTAGCTCAGCACTATGAGCTTCGTAGTAAAACCACACGAACATTTAAAACTCGAAAAGAGAGTCGAGTGCGGCTCTCCCACTCCTTCACACAAAAAGCAAATGAGGGGAAAAGATGAAACTCACGCTTTATGAGGAAAACTGCCTGGATTGAAATGGCGTTCTTTAGTTCATAACATATATATTATTTATATATAGATATAAAATTAAAAATATATTTTAATATTTTATGCAATCTAAGTGTAAGAAAATTTTAAATTAACATTTTGAAAACCCAATAATTCAAAGAAATTATTTAATCTATTTGTTAAAATTATTCTAATTATCGTGTCAGGCAAATTTTCCTAATAATAAAATGTTAAGAAATATTTTTATTGTTAATCTATAATTCTATTATATTTTTAGCATAATAAATGTAACTTAATTTTTTGTAAATATTTATTTCGTTTGAATGTAATTTTTTTGGTAAAGTTTTGTGTCCCTCAAAATAACGGAATGGAAACTGTTAAAAAATTGTTTGAAAACAGTGACATTAAAAGTTAAAAGTTCTAGAGAATTACTCAAATAAGTGATACTGAAAAAATAATTTTATATAACTAAAAAAATTTCTATTATATTTACTATCAATGTAGTTATAAAATATTTGCTTACATGTATATACTATTATCTTCAATAGAATTATAACAAATATATCTTAACATCAAATTATTATTATATAAAAACTAAAACCAATAGCATTGTTAAGAAGTTTTAATGTAAATATAATTTAAATTTCATTTAAACGAAATAAATATTTACAAAAAATTAAGTTATATTTATTATGCTAAAAATATAATAAAACTATAGATTAACAATAAAAATATTTCTTAACATTTTATTAATAGGAAAATTTGCCTGACACAATAATTAGAATAATTTTAACAAATAGATCAAATAATTTCTTTGAAATATTGGGTTTTCAAAATGCTAATTTAAATTTTTTTTACACTTAGATTGCGTAAAATATTAAAATATAATTTTAATTTTATATCTATACATAAATAATATATATGTTATGAACTAAAGAACGCCATTTCAATCGAGGCAGTTTTTCTCATAAAGCGTGAGTCTCATCTTTTCCCCTCATTTGCTTTTTGTGTGAAGGAGTGGGAGAGCCGCACTCGACTCTCTTTTCGAGTTTTGAATGTTCGTGTGGTTTTACTACGAAGCTCATAGTGCTGAGCTACGAAATTCAAAGTATACACATATGATATTAGTATCAATCATATATTCTACGAAATTTATAGCCCTTAAGGTAGTACATCACCTAAGGGATTGACGGTTCAAAAAAACATGAAATTGGGTAAATGAGTAGATTTTAGTTCAAATAAGATACGGTTAAATTTTGGTAAATTTTTGGAGCGTGAGAGAAAAATGACAAACATTTTAATTTTCGCACTTTTAACACGCATTCTTATGGGACCCACGCAGAAATTCGTTTTAAACTTTTGATTGTAAGCTACTCACGGTTCAAAATTTGATCAAATTTAACAGATAATTAATTAAAGAAGTAAAGAATAGATTCTTCAGTACAGAATTTGAACCGATATAAACATCTAGACTTCAAAGCACGCGCGTATATACCTATATATATACTATATATAGATATAAAGCGCGTGTTAAAAGATGAAAATTAAAATGCTTATAATTTTTTTCTCACGCTCTAAAAGTTTACCAAAATTTAACCGTATCTTATTTGAACTAAAATCTATTTATATACCAAACCTTAGATTTTTCTGAACCGTCAGTCTCTTAGGTGATGTACTACCTTAACTTCGAGCGTCAGAGGGTTTTACTTGTACCGTTTTCTACAGCTCATGCACTACGATCTTCGTGCTGAATAACTACGAACATTCGTAAACTAGAGCATTAATACGTTCGTGCCAAAGCACTTTTTGCTTTTCATCATAGTGTTTTCGTACAAAAAGTTTTTCAGTGTACTCTTTAAAACCATACATATATATATGGCTGATTCCATTCAGATTCATGTAAGCCGTCACTGATCGAATTTTTTTTTTCTTCTAAGTAATAAAAATACCTTCTATTATGTATACGAAGATTAAATTTACCTCGTAGAACGCTCAAAAATTTTTTTTTTTTACTATAGCAATTTTAGTGTTGAATGTAAAAACGAAAATTCAAAAATTGAAAATGAACCTCTACTTCTAAATGACTATAGCTTCGTCAATTTTTAAACTTTTTGGGCGTTCTTTTAACGAAAGTGTGCGGAATTCTGTCTAGTTTCAAATGCAATCTCGATTTTTGTAATACAATTTGATCTTACTGAGTAAAAACCGTAAAAAGCGATTTTTTTCAAACACGATTTTCTCAAAAACTATATTTTTTGTTTTGAAATTTTTATATGATTTTATACATAAAAAATACTAACTGTTAGAGTAGGTGAGAATATGCGATTTTGCCTTATTTTTTTTAACAGATTTTTAAACGTTTTTTTTATATTTTCGAATTTGAAACATTGATACCATGGCGCATCGTACTATTTTTCCAACTTTACGTGTTTTTACAACTATTTTTATGCTTTTATTTATTAAAGGGAATCCTCATACCGACATAGGGTTCTACCTTATCTACATTTAAATTATGAATTTTAATGAAAATTTAACTATTCATGACTGAAATTCGTAGGAGAGGCACATTCTTAACATGCCAAAGAATTTATTGCAACGTTAAAAGACAATATAAAGGTAAAAATAAAGGCGAAAACTGCTTAATACAATTAACTTTTTAATGTAGTTATGAATAATCGTATTATGCAGTCTTTGTCTTCATTTTCACTTTTATTCTGTCTTTTGGCGTTGCAATAAATTCTTTAGAATGTTAAGAATGTGCCTCTTCTATGAATTTGAGTAAAAAATAGTTAAATTTTTATTAAAATGCATAATTCAAATGTAGATAAGGTAGATCTCTGTGCCAGTATGAGAACACCCCTTAATATATTAAAAATATCAACAATAATCTTTAAAGTAAACCCCGGATCGAATATTTTGATTAATTAGAACCGAAGTTATGACGATTTAAAGTTTAAAAAAAATGCTGAAACTTTAAATAAATATATTTACTTTGAATTTTGAATTTTGAATTTTGAATTTTGAATTTTGAATTTTGAATTTCGAATTTCGGAAAGGTGAATTTTTCAAATACTAAAATATATTGTTTGGTCATTTTCAATGAACAAATAATATGCGATACAATTAAGAAATGAACACTAATGAATTGAGAACTAATGTGAATAAGAAAATCCGAATTTGAATAAAACCTTTCAATTAACTTCTTGCCACTCATGTCTCGAAGTTTTGGCAGTGTAGATTTGGTTTCGTTCACTTTTCCAACAGTGAATCTTTTGAATACCTTCAATTTCTTTTGCATTTCCTAACCATTCCATTTTTTTTTGTCCGTCGAAAAACTTTTAACTCATCCTTGCGGATAACAAGAATGTTAATCGACGGAGTATATTTTGATACGTGAGTGGCAAAATTTTCAGCGTTTCTAATAAAATCTACATTCTTCTTGGGCAGATGTATAACTAAACCACCAATACCGTCACAACCGCCTTTGCCATGACCTGTTGCAGAAAAAAGCCATTTTCTGTTTACTGTTGAGTTTCGAAGCTCATAGAATTGATATCTATTTTTAAAATGACTGGCAGCTCCATCGGAAATGGTTATGATTTTATCAAGATCTTGCGCAATATGTTTCCGTTTTAAGTTGTCGATAATTAAATTTATAGCCACTAGGGCATGAGACGAATCATGTTTAATATCGTCAGAGACAATGACATAACTGACTGTTTTATCATTTCCAAAATAGCATACTGACGTAAATATTGATATTTGGTTTTTACTCCAATGATAGCTCTGAATTTCATTTTGAAACAGAACTGTCCAATTTTCTGCAATTTTTAAACACGTCAAGTCGTTAATGAGAATGCAAAGAACGAATCATCGCCACCTGGTAGTGACATGCGTCAACTCCCTATAAAAAAAATTCAAATTCTAGGCGCGAAATTCAAACTGATAAAAAAATTATATTCTTCAACAAAAAAAAATTTTATTATAATAATGTACCATAAAAAGAGGATAAATGGTTATGTATACTTTCATCAAAATAACTTTTTTTTCAAATTAAGAAATTTATATCTTTAGATTTTAATCTTTAACGAAAATTGCGTTTCCTCAATGTAAATATCACATTTATTTAAAGTTTCAGCATTTTTTTTAAACTTTGAATCGTCATAACTTTGGTTCTAATTGATCAAAATATTTGATCCGGGGTTTATTTTGAAGATTATCGTTGATATTTTCAATATATTAATAAATAAAAGCATAAAAATAGTTGTAAGAACATGTAAAGTTGGAAAAATAGTACGATGCGCCATGGTATCAATGTTTTAAAATCGAAAATATAAAAAAAACGTTTAAAAATCTGTTGAAAAAAATAAGGCAAAATCGCATATTCTCACCTACCCTAAAATTTAGTATTTTTTATGTATAAAATCATATAAAAATTGCAAAACGAAAATATATAGTTTTTGAGAAAATCGTGTTTGAAAAAAATCGCGTTTTTCGGTTTTTCGTAAATAACTTAGTGAGATCAAATTCCATTACAAAAATTGAGATTGCATTTAAAACAAGACAGAATTCTGCACACTTTTGTTAAAAGAACGCCCAAAAAGTTTAAAAATTGACGGAGCTATAGTCATTTGAAAGTAGAGGTTCATTTGCAATTTTTGAATTTTCGTTTTTACATCCAACACTAAAATTGCTGTAGTAAAAAAAAAAATTTTTTTGAGCGTTCTACGAGGTAAATTTAATCTTCATATACATAATAGAAGGTATTATTATTACTTAGAAGAAAAAAAAAATTCGATCAGTGAGGGCTTACATAAATCTGAATGGAATCAGCCATATATACATTAATTATACCATAATTACTACATATTTTCATAAAGACATATATACACACATATTAACCATATCGTTGATATTGCATATTTTCATAAAACATATGCCTATATATATATATATATATATATATATATATATATATATATATATATATATATATGTATATATATATACATATATTAACTATATCATTTCTATTGTATACATATACATATATATACATATACATACTATCATAGAATCATACATAAAAATAAATAACATATAAATGACATAAATTAATTAAACATACAAGAAGATTTATATAAGCAAAAACTATTATATAGTATTATAAAGCTACATTACAGTATACGAATTCGATTAGATTAGATATCTATTCAGTATAATAATCTAATTATTTATAATATGTTTGTTATAGAAGTAACGAAAGTTATTTCTATTCCCATATTATACATAGATAACGTTTTCCTATAGCTTTTTTATAATAATAATTGTTTATACAAAAACAATTTCGTTAACTCTGGATATAGTTATTATAAATTTTATGTGTTGTGATTAATATTGTACAATAATGCCATGATAAAAGATATATACTTCCCAGTGCTTTACTAAAAAAATATATACATCGTAAATAAACGAAGAACCCATACTCCTTAATCACTATTAATTATTTTTTTATCACGTTGAACGCGGATAGGAGTATAGACCATCGTATATATACATACTCACATATAACCCTATACCAACAAACCCTTACGATAAGGTGACGCAGATAAAGATCTCCTTAAACCCGGTTACACGACGCACTAAGGCCTAACTGCGTACAGTACATAAGAGCAACGAGTCTTCATAAAGAATCGACCATATCGACAACGATGATTTGAATATTTACGCGCAAAAATTCATTTTCTCTTCTATTAAAAAAAAAGGAAGGAAAAATTTGTTTTCCTTTCTCTTTTAAATAATAATACCGCTTCGAAATAGACCATTAACTACTGACACATTAGTAGCAAATTTAGAATCGCAAATCCACGGGTTGGAAACCCTTACTGTTCAACAGCAACAAGACATTGAGCCCTTGTAATAATTAACACTAACTTGAGAAAGAATTTCAGGATTAATATCCTTGTTAATACAAACGAAGTTGAGAACCAATACAACGATATCAAATACCTGTTAAGGGGACGCTGTATCTCTCTATCCTTTTCTAATTGAAAAATGTAAGTTTTTTGAAAATCTAGTGATTCTTGATAGAAATTAAAGGTTGTCCGCTACTTGTTTAGTAAAAAGTAATATTTTCTCTGATGAGGATCAATTAATTTTGTTGCTTTTTTTTCAAGTAAAGTTTGACATACTTACAAAATCCTAAGTAAGGCTAGAGAATACGTTATTTAAGTATGTCAAACTTTACTTGAAAAAAAAGCAACAAAATTAGTTGGTCCTCATCAGAGAAAATATTAATTTTTACTAAACAAGTAGCGGACAACCCTTAATTTCTATCAATAATAACTAGTTTTCCCAAAAATTTACATTTTTTAATTAGAAAAGGATAGAGAGATACAGCGTCCTCTTAATTGCATCCGAAACTAATCGGCTACAAATCAAAAGCTCATCGTGGCACGCAAAACAGAAACGCAGTAAACTATCAAAAAGGATAAATCAACTCGAGGTAAATATTGAAACGATTTTATCAAACAATCTAGTCTCATCAAATACACGCCAAAATTTTTTTCTACTATTAAAAAGGGTCATATTTTTATTACCATCCTCCTATTTAGTGAAATTTTATAACAGTCATAAAAAGAATCAACAGGTGACCCTTACACCTCTTTAAGTACATGAAATTTTGTTTTTTTTATTTCTCTTTTATTTACTTTCTCTTCGCAAATAGCAAACGCGTGAAAAATTTCAAAGATCATCACAATGGTGAATGACAATCTAGTAATGACTAAAAATATAGCCAATCTAACACATTATCAGACCATTACTGATGCTCTTCTTAACACAATGGGAGAATGCATGGCAGTACAACAAGCACTGCTATACATTGCCCTATACGACGGCAAGAATATGCCACTAAAAACCTTCCTACAAGATGTAGAAAACGGTATCAACATATACCCTGAAGGAATCCGCAACGCATTTTTCAAAGGCGTGATAGCAAAACTACGCGATACCGCTAGGAATGTGGTGAGTGGCACCGGAATTAATAGCATCGAAGCACTTAAAAATGCTTGAAAGGAATATTTTTCACCTGAAAAAACATATTCTCACTACTGCGCTGAAATTTAAGGCATTAGGATGCGTAGGAATGAGACTGTAATAGAATATTACAGTCGCATCAAAAGACTCATGGAAGGAGCCACGGTTTCGCTTAGGGGAAAATTCCAAGCCGAAACGGGTCCCTCACATAACTATAATGCTTGAAGGAATTGCATTAGAATCTTTTAAGAGAAGGCTTGCAGATGAATTACTGTATAGAGTGAGCGTCCAAGAACCCGAAACGCTAAACGCAGCATTGGAAATAGCTCAGTGCATCGAAAGAGACATATTATCATCGAACGAAAGGAAAGGATCTCTTCACATCATAGAGGCAACAGATCGACCAGGGGAACAACACTCATCTCGACATGTTCATTTTCAAGATGAAACAACCACTAATTATAAACAACCTCGGAGGTCACAGTCGACCTCCAGAAATAAATATAACTCATGTGCCCACCCTAGTGACGATAGGGGCAGATACGGACACGACTACTATGGAAGATTCAATTCGAGATCTCAAAGTCTCAGTAACTACTTGACCAAGAGGGACTTTAATAGTTGTACGCCTTCACGAGGTAGTACTTACTCTTCCGACAGATGTAACAACTATCCACCAAGAGGCCCTACAGAATATAAAAGAGATGCAAGAGGACATATGAGTAGGAACCTACACTCTAACGTTGATACAAGAGCACGTACTCCATCTCCCTGTAAGTATGCATCCCCCATATCATACCCCTATATGCAACCTATGGCGCTAATACCTCCGATGCCATATCCATATCTGTATCCTTGTATAATGCCATACCAGCCTCAATACCCTGTAATGCCACAGAATCAATCTTAATCTCAGGAGTCTTTACACTTCTTACCTGCTCGCCAAATGGACGCCACGACGAGCAAGACAAATAAAGAGCGTCCACTGACGGTAAAATTTATAACTGCAAAGGATTTACAGGAAGATCTAACCATCGAGGACCATTAATAATCCAAGACGCTCCCGAACTAAATGAACCAACGAAATTTCTCATCGATACCGGAGCCGAAATTAACTTAATCTATGTAAAAGCCTTACAGCCTAGGACCGTCATTGCAGCTCATGAAGCTATGACAATCACAGGAATAACCATCGATTCATTAGATACCGCAAGATCTGCAGAAATAACGTTTTTTGATAAACCAATCAAATTTCAAGTAATAACTGGAAGACTACTAATCCCAGCAGTTGGAAGGCGTCGATTTCTTAAGAACGGAATCAGCAGAAATATCCTTTCACCATAACGCCTTAGTAACATCCTCGCGATCCATACAGTCTGTACGATCTATAAATTACGAATACAGGAAACCCAAATCAACTAGATATATTTCACAAGCTCGATCAAAGACACCTATAACCATTAACTTACACCCTTCAAACTTAGGCACGGGATACTCACCACGCTTCAAAACGCCCAAAAACATTTTTATAGGTGAAGCGAGAGTTAGTAATCATAACCAAAAATGCGTAGTTATGGCAATTAATTCGTATGAAGAGGACGCGGAGATTGAAATTCCGCCCCAAAATTTGCAACCATATGATGTCTTTGAGGGATCTAAGGATTTCTTCAGCACGGAAGGTTCTGAAACTGACCGTCCCGAAGAAAATAGACTACAGAAAATTTTAAATGGTCTACGATTAGAACGCTTAAACACGAAAGAAAAGGAACATGTTCTTAAAATAGTAGGCGACTATCCTCAACTGTTTCATTCACCTGGAGATAAACTACCCACCACGGATGTGCTAAATCACTGCATCCCTACAAAGGACGACGCCCCAGTATTTGTGAAACAATACCGATATCCTACTGTTCATAGGGAAGAAATACACCGACAAGTAACAAAATTACTTAACGACGGTATGATATAAGATTCAAGATCGCCATATAACTCGCCGTCCTGGATCGTCCCCAAGAAAAACGACTCCAAGGGAAATAAAAAATGGCGTATGGTAATAGACTACCACGCTCTCAATGAGAAAAGGATTGGTGACGCACATCCCCTGCCCAACATAACCAAAATCTTAGATGGACTCAGAGGAGCCAAATCTTTTTCTATATTTGATTTAGCTTCTGGTTTCGACCAGATCAAAGTCAACGAGGCAGACCACCATAAGACTGCCTTTAGCTCTGCAACAGGGCATTACCATTACGTGTGTATGCAGTTTAGCCTCAAATCGGTACCTGCAATGTTTCAAAGGCTCATGAACCTAGTTTTATTAGGTTTACAAAATTCGGAATTATTGGTATATCTAGACGACGTTATTATCTTCGCGTCAGACTGAGATGAACATGAAAAGAAAGTGCGTCAACTATTTGATCGTTTACTTGACGCTAAGTTATCCTTACAG